>CM036256.1:24013532-24667907 GCA_020698575.1 Bostrychus sinensis
TGTGCTGTCTGCAGTGTTTGTTTCCCTGTTTTTATGCTCTCTGTTCAAGACAAATTCCCCTCGGAGCAAAAAAAGTTTCATTCATTCATTCATTCATTCATTCAGTCAGTCATAAGAAAATACATTGATTTCTTGAGATAAAGTATCTCACAGATGATACAGATTGATCCAGGTTTTGTTATTTGTAATGAGATGCTTAATTTTAACACCAATTAAAATCAGTTTAAAGTAAAGACATGACCATAGGCAGAAAAGGGCCCACAACCAGGGCCCCCTAAACCCCCTGTGCCTACTCCACTACCTGATGTAATGCCTCTGCACAATACTCATTTAGGTATGGATTACTTGTATAAAGTATTGATACTAAATAATACATGTGCTGGGGTAACTTACTCTGGTCTATCCATATCATGTGATGAGGAAGTTAGTTATTTTGTTTTGTAACAACACATCTAAATCATTTTTTACATGTGATTTGTCTTTAATGGGTAATAATATTTTGATTGAAAAAAAAAATCACGCATAAGAAATTATTGGTATTGGTATCTAATTAATTTCCCTAAAAAGTAACCAGTATTGTGTTAGATCTTAAAAGTGTGGTATTGCCCATCCCTAATATTAAGTCAATCAGTTTGATTTATGATATTTATAAAAACAACACCTGGTATGTCATCACCAAGGCCCACCCTGGAGCAAAACCCCGGGCCAAGACTTTGCATACCTGACTTTTATAGCATGAAAGTTCTGGGAAGCCACCACTGTTATATTAAAAATGACAGCAAATAAAGCGTTATTTAATTGAATACCTGGACTGTTAGTGTCTCCGGCTCCACCTTCTTACAACCTCCAGTTGTTTTGGCAGCTCTTTTGTTTATGCTCTGAAGTACTGAGACCAAAATAGAACTTTAACTTGCACGGGCTTGTTTTCATTTCTTTTGTGAAGCCTTAAAATTACTGTATGGCACGGGTAGGAATGTTTGTGTAAAATATGAGACCAAACAAATGCTGAAAGAACAGACTTATCTGTTAGAGTTGTTAAAAGCTCAACATAGGCAAACAAGTTAAACACACACTACATAACAGGAGGGATCTGTTGATGATGAAATGCATAAGCTCACTTAAGTACTGATACTGATAGCACCAGCTCAAAACAGAGCTGTCACAATACTACCATTAGTGGTTGACGAAAATATTTAAGGTGGGATGCGTTGTATAATGAAAATAAATGTGTTTTTGGTATGAAGGAATGCCTGGGATTAACCTGAGTGAGTAACTGGCATATCTTAGCTACTGCGTGTTGAGCTCACATGCGCTGCTAAAATAAGTGTCAAGTGTGTTTGTACAGAAAACTTCACAAACTCAATAGCTGTCATCAAGAACTCACCTCGTTTACATTAGTGACGTTCTAAGGAAGGCCGATACAGTTTAGTTGGCTTAAAAAACAGTCTTCAACAACAGTCTTTCTTTAACAGAAATGTCATAATCATCGTCAATCATAGCTTACTACCTGGTGCCATCAAATTATTTCAGAGCAAGTGATTTAATATGGCAAGAAATGTCACGCCCTTTACTGGTATAACTCTGTGTATTTTGCATTTGTGTTCTTGCCTAAAAGTTGCATATAAATCTGTCTGTAACATTTTGGCTTTTGTTGCTAATAGATCAAATCAGCCCTATCTCACAATGGTAAAGAAGCCTTCAAAAATTCTGAGATCCACACAGATTTCTTACTTGGTGCGGGCTTCCTTTCCTTTTTCACTTATCTTGTTCACTTATCTTTCGAGTTATGTTGCAGACAAACTGCTTCTTAGAGTGCAGCAGTTTGTATATTTATATTAGTAGTAGCTTTTATACTGGATGCCCTCCATGACACAACCTTCTTTGTTTATTCAGACTTGAGACTGGCACCAAGAGGACATTCACTTGTGACTGGCTGGAATGTAGTGGTGGAATGTAATAAAGTAAAAGTACTTGGTTCTTTTACTTAAGTACAATTTTCATGTATCTGTACTTGAGTAAATTTTACTTTTACTTCACTACATTCTATGAGTTGGTTTGAAGTACAAAGTATTTTGAGTTTTGGTTTAAAAAAATATATATATATTTGTCATGCTCTCATTGTAGACACACAGTACTTAAATATAAAAGATGCCGTAAAGTAGTACTCCTTAGAAACATCAGAATAATAAAGACAGAAGACCTCAATGACTGACTCTTCCACTGCACCAGTTTGTCAAATCCCCCACATTTAACACATTGATGAGTTGTCGAGTCTGTGTGAAATACTTTCACTCGCAAGTAAAAGTATATTATACTTTTACTTTAGTAGAAATTTTAAGGTGACACTTTTACTTTTACTTGAGTAAATTTTTGCTCCTTTATCTGTACTTTTACTTAAGTAAAGAAATTGAGTACTTCTTCCACTACTCCTGGAGTGAAAGCCATACAAAATGTTGAATGTATTGTGCAGATAACAAGGAGCACCAGCGTTCAGATCATCTCCAGGTGAATCCTAGATTATTAAAAATGTATTTCTGGACATAACTAAGCTCCATAAAAACGACATCTATATTACTATTTAACAACTTATAGCTCTCTTTTTGTGTTGTTTTAAGTCATGGCCTAATTCACTAAACTTGCAGGGAACTAACCTTTTATTACCTTAAACACCTGACTAGAGATGTTCTTTCACATCCTACTCTAACGCATGACCCTGAAATTCAGTGTATTATTTTCTAAGAAACACTTTTATTTAAATAGACTGAATATAAACAATGTCCAAACCAGAAAGTGGTTCAAAACATTCCGTGTACATTTGCAATCAACATTTATCACACTTGTAAGTATTAGTTGTACAATTATAGTGTCAAAGCTGTTGGATGGGCCTTATTCCTCATTCCTTTTTGAGAACAGCCTGATCATGTTTGCAGTGATATAATGTGAACAATGTTTTCAAAACTAATTGCTGTGGTTTCTGAAGTACCTGCAACATTCCTATTAGTGTAAAGGTTTTTGCATTGTCATTGCTCACGGGTGTGTACTGAGAAGAAACCTGAACACATTTATCTGATCTCCTGTCAACACAATAGCATATGTGCTTAAAAGCCCAATCTCAAAAGAGTGATGAAAATATTGGGTCGCTTTAGGGACATTCAATGACAATGTAAATGTTAGCATTACCTTTTTAACCTAGAAAATTATTAAAAATGTGGACTCATTTGACTGAAACAGGAAAAATGAACCATTTTCATTCACACATATATGTATCTTCCCCTAACCATTGTTTCAGTTTGTGCCCCATTTAAGCTCAGTCCATAATGTTATGTAAAAAGCTTGGGACTGTAGGTAGGCTAAGCAGAGAGAGCCAAGACTTAATTACATTTCTTCTGGGGGAATACCAAGGCGTTCCCAAGCCAGCTGAGAAGGAAGCCCTCACAGGGCATTCCGAACAGATGCCTGCAGCGCCACCTTTCCATATAACTTTAAGGGTGTGCCCAGCCAACCTATGGAGAAAACAAATTTTGGTTTGTTTGCACCCAAAATGTTGACCTTCCAGGTCATGACCCAAAGCTGGAAGAGGAGGAGATGCAAATACAAAAAATTAGTTAGCATTTAATATGAGAGAGAGTTTGGAGAAAGAAGGTTGTAACAGAGAAGAGAGAAATTGTTCTCCTGTGAGGCAGCGATGGAGTAGAAAGAAAGGGTTCTGCTACAGTGAGTGAGGTAGTGATGTAGGAGAGTGAGATGGTTCTGCTGCTGAGGTGGTGAAGGGGCAGATGAGGGCTTTGGCTTGAATCTGAAAAACAGCTGAATGACAGTTTAAACAGTTTAAATGAAGACAGCTGAGTTAAGATTGGTTGAGAGATTGAGGAAGTAGGATGAGATTGGCTCAGAGAAAGAAGAAAGCTAAGAGGACGTACAGTGAGAGGAATTTATGCTTCAGCTTCATTTAAAACTACATGGCTAATTAACATTATTAATAATAATGGTGTTTGTAATACTTGCTATTTTAAAACATTCATATCTACAAAACACTGCACAGCCACCTCAACCAAGGCATAGGTCTATCTTGCAATGGTAAAAACAAAGCAGACATACACTGGGAATCTCATAGTTTATGCGTAAATGCTCCATTGAACAACAAAGCCCTTGTATCTTATAATGACTGATCATACCTGAAAATTTAATCAAATCCCAACACAGAATAATCTTCTTGGGAAACATAAAGTGAGTATAAAAATGATTCTAGATAGTATTCTCAGGCTAACTCTTAACTCTGATTGTTCTGACTGACAAGGTTCACTATCTTATCACAAAAAAATGTATTTAGTAGCTTACAACTATCTACATCAAGACAAGTATTAGCCTTTTGATATGTCAAGACACAACAATTACATGTTCCAGCACCCAAGTTGCAGTTAGAAGCCCTCTTATCAGATTCTGAAAAGTTACATAGTGTTGCTTTAAATACCTAATCTCCTTTTCCACTGGTAAAGCTCTATAGATTACTGTTATTATGACATGTCCTTGACAAGCTGCTACAAGCTAACTGCACAGTGTCATCCTGTGGTCAGCTTATAGGATCTCACCGCTGACATGCCACCTTTCAAAATAGCCTCTTCACTGTCAATATAGGGGAGTGTGCACAAAACAAACGATTATTACGGCATAATGAAAAAAGCAGTCACACCAGGGCAAACACGAGTAACCTCCACATGCAAAAACAGCTTATAACGTTAGTGTTCGCATCAACAAAAGATAAACCGCTCGGAATGTGGAGGAGCAACAACATGGCAGGTGTCAACACTGGTTTCCAAGCACTCAAATAGAATCATATTTTTCCATTAGACTCCAGTTTAAAAGCAGGTTAGACGTAGTAAACGCATTAAAACGGGGAAATGCATTTGATGTTGCAGTACAAGGTAGTAATTGGTATGTCATGAAAACAACAATTACGCACTTAGGGTGAGCGAGTTTAACAGTGGGAGGTGAACATATGCTAAATTAAAACCCAGGGCTATTAAAAGATATTGTATTTATTGGTAGTTAATTGATTTGTTGCTTTGTTTACACAATATCCTCAGGCTGAAATCGTAAAGTCAAACAATAGTTAATCAGTCAAATATTTAATAATAAAACTCAAAGTGACACATGGCCACTATGCACAAGAAATCAGAAAGTTTTTTTGTTTTTTTTTTCAGCAAAAGGGCATAGCCTGAAGAAAAAAATAGGACTGCTATGCTTATCAAATGCTACAGTTTGACAAGTAAACTTAAAAGACAAAATGACAACTTTTAGAATGTGATCATAAATAAATAAAGTGTAAATAAAATAAAAAAAGTGTAATGGTGTGGATTCTGAATTTCAGTAGCTGGATACTCCTTCCACTAATGCAGTAGCCTATAACACGTTATTTGTCTGGTGCAATTGCAATAGTACTGTATCATCTTACATTTAACAAAGGCAGTGCATATTTTTTATATACTTCAATTTGAATTAAAAAAAAAGTTTTATGTTTTACTTTTAAATCAAACTGGGTAAAGAGATCAGAAAAGTGAAGTGGACATAACTATCATAACAAAAATTGATCACTGTTAATAAACAGTTCATTTGCTATGAATGAAGATAATGGAGAGACAAACTGCATTCATGCAAAAAATTTGGGCAATTTAAAATAATTTTTCTTTTCAAATTCTTTTTGCAAATAAGCCGTTTCACCAAGCCATTTCTGTAAGGGTTGCAAACAGGTGCCTGGCCATTATTTGTTCCATATTTATCATGAGTGCCTTTAGGCCATCCTCCTCTGGTTTTAGGCTACAGTGACCTCCACAAAGTATCTCTTGTTCATATTCTCAAAAAAAAAAAAAAAAAAAAAGTCCAATATCAGTTTGTCAAATCTCTGAAATCTTCATTCTTTATCCCACTTTAATCCAGATGGACACAGTGCCTCATTATTCCTAATGTTTCCTAAGTTTTATAAGCTTTGGGCTTCGTAAGCAGGCTACTATCATCCAGTGTTCTGAGATCTAACAATTACAACGGCAGCATACGCCACCTGCTTGTCTCAGGTGAGTCGACACTTCACTTTCCCCAGGTAGGTAAAGGACTGAACCTGTATTTAATGGAGCTCCTCTGAGAACACTTTATTCCTAAACATTACTTTATGGCACCCTGACAAGGCGGTTTCAACTGTGGCTTTTTAGAGACTCATTACGCACGCAATGGAAATATCTTTTTATTACTGTCTATACGTCTTCTGAAGTGATCTAGACCCGCCTACTTGGGGTTGGTCCTGAGGTACGCAGGATAAAAGAAGCCACGGTGCGCGAATGCAGGTGAGAATCCTACTGCAGGTGCGTCAAGGAACATAAAGATTTCTGATTTCTGATATTGGACTTTGTTGTTGTTGAAGAGTATGAAGCTCGAGGTGCTTTGTGGAGGTCACTGTGGCGTTAAAACGGAGGAGGAGCTGGGTTCAGATGGAGACAGTGCAGCCCGCAGCCCATCACCTGTCAATCCACTGTCCAGCAACAAGCCCAAGCCTTACGCACGGAGAGGCAAACCACCGTTCTCCTACATCGCTCTCATCGCCATGGCCATACGGGACTCCCCGACGGGACGGCTCACGTTAGCGGAGATAAACGACTACCTGATGGACAAGTTCCCCTTCTTCAGAGGCAGCTACACGGGATGGAGAAACTCGGTTCGACACAACTTGTCCCTGAATGACTGCTTCATCAAAGTGCTCCGTGACCCATCCAGACCGTGGGGCAAGGATAATTACTGGATGCTAAACCCACAGAGCGAGTATACGTTTGCCGACGGCGTGTTCCGACGGCGAAGAAAGCGTCTCAATAAGAGGTTAATCGGGGAAGAGGAGTTTTCTGGACACGTAGAAGAGGACACTGGCGCTAAGTCTGACTCTGGGGCTAAGTTTACGAGCTCGTTCACAATAGACAGCATCCTCAGCACTCCGTTCAAACAGGACGCAAACCCCAAAGAGGTAGGGGTCCTCCCCGCTGTACACTGGCGTCACACTGGACTCATTATGCCTCACGTGAACTTACCTGCAGTATTTCCTTACGTCACGACGTCCAGCGGCACGGACCAGTTTGACGTAGCGCTGCATTCCAGTGGGCCTTCGGTCTGCGCACAGCAGAAATAACACTTCTGAAAACGATGGTCAAACTCCAAAACTGCACATAAAATAATTATTTGTCTGGGATATATACATTTACCAGTGTAGCCTAGCTGTTACACGTATTTCACTTGGTTTTGTATTATTTTATTGTAATTATTAATTATTAAACATTATGACAAATAATATTATTTTTGTCTTTTTAAGAATGCACAGCCAAATAAAGCTTTATTTTTTAGTCACTGTAAATTCTTCTAAGTTTTTTTTAGCATAGCACCTGTTGCTGTTGTCATTATTTTTTGTAGCTTACTTTTTATAACACGCACAGACCTTTATTTACACATAACTGATTATGCACCAATTTGTAAATTTTACTCTTAATGTTTTATGAAATTTAACTTGTCTTTGTTGGTAGGCTTTGAGGCTTGTTAGAGTTTATGCTAGTATGTTCTTGCTAATAAATCAAAACAACACAACACTGACTAACAACACTTTAAAGAAAAAAAGATTAAAAAAATATTTTTATGCTCTTTGACTAAAACAGAGACTGTCAGGCAGACAGTAAATCATGAAGGGATAGAGATGAAGACATGGATCAAACTTGCTCGAGTCAAAAATTAAACCTGGGCCACTCCAGTTTATGTGGCGTGCACACTACCAGGTGAGTATTTTTAGCCTAAGCATTAACTATAGGCTTATTTATTTTATAGTTTAGTGAGTAGCCTATGTTTGGCTGCTTACCTTAGAACAAGTTTAGCCAAAATCTGGATGCACTGTCAGGAAATGGATTATACTATAAAATCCATAGTAAAAATAAAATAAAATAAAATAAAATTCTAAAGCGATATGCATGACTCAGTACTGGGTAAAATGCCCATATTGCACTTAATGTGAAACATATTTTTTTTAAAATGTAATAATATATGATAAAAGGTATAAATAAAAATTAGTGCCATGGTTAAAAAATATTTTTTAATCAAACAATAATCCGGTGATGAAATCCTTCATCATAAGGAAGAGGAAGTGTGCGTAAAGTGTACGGACTATAATCTGAAAACTTTATGAAATCAGTGTGCTTCCGTCAGTTAAACATTTTGCCAGATATATACAGCCATCCAATATTTACATTTAGGTCTGGCCTCTCTAAATAGCTGTCTCCCCGTGCCCCCCCACCCCCACCCCCCCACCCTCACACACACACACACACACACACACACAGTGCATCCTGACTGAACTGCACAAATCCACGACGTGTATCCAAATAGCTCTATTCTTCTCAGGGCACAGAGTGAATTTCCTTGAAAGCAGCTGTGCATCCTGGCTCAGCGTGGGCACACCTTTGATGCTGTGTGTATTCTGGGTGGATAAGGCTTGTAAATGACTTCACATATTAACTGCTATTGTAACACGATATATATATTTACAGTAGATTTTTAATTCCTATGTTTAACTTTGTATTAACTTTTGTTTCTACCATTTTATTGTCATAGTATACAGCGTTGCTAACTTAGCAGAAATAGCAAAAGGTGTAGACTGGTCATTTATTTAGGGAACTTGCCTTTAATATGGTGGAAAGTAACTAGACACCTTTACTCAAGGATTTTCTTGAGTACAATTTTAGGGAATGTATATGTTTACTTAAGTACATTTTTAAAACCTCCAGTTAAGTCAAAGTATATTTTGACCTCTGTATCAAAAGTAGTGTTAGCAGCTGTAGCAGTAGTAGTAGCAGCAGTAGTAGTTTTACAGCTCTGCAAGGACAAATTTCAAACATTTTTATTTAAACATAATTTTTTTTTTACTTTTACCTCCGCTTGAGCAATGCAGTACTTGTATAGAAAAGCTCCCCTATTATGCTAAATCGACTTTTTTGAGCTTTTAATCATGCTATAATGTTTCCACCTCAAGAATATTCCTGGAATAATATTTTGTTTCATTTTTCACTAATCTTGTGTGCTGGGGCACTGCCCTTCTCAAGAGCTGAAAACACTTGGTCTCATTGGTCTACACAGACACATAAAATGCTCCTACCCATTTCAATACAGCATACACCACCACCAGACTTGTTCTGATAATTTCAGCACTTATAGTTGTCACTATGTATATGCAAACTCATGTTGCTAATAGCCATGCTTAATAGCCATTTTAAGCTCCGTCCAGTCTCCACAGTTGCCAGCAGGGGGCGACAGACACCTCATCCAAGTGTTCTCTGCAAATTGAAAGTAACAGCTCCCCCAAAGAAGGACGCTTTACATACATATGCATTATTTTAAGTTATAAAACATGAAAAAGTAATGCAAAGGTGTCCAAAACTATTTCACAAAGCCTGGAAAAAAGTATAATGCCAAGTGCAAATTCTAGGTACTTCAGATGCTGCATGTGTCAGTTTATTTTGATATCCAGACTATTCTTTCTGCTTGCATTTGGGCATTGTTGTACCCACCACACATCAAGCCCCCTGCATTTGGCTAAAATACAGTTTTATGATGTAACCCAGACTTCAAGAGGTAAACTGACACTTGTGCGCTGTGTGTGGTATAAACTTGCCCTGTTTTGATGGAAAAAGCATGCTTCTTGTCAGGGGCAGAGTCTGACCAGACCCCAAACAAATCCCTCCATTTAGCCGACATCATTCCAACATGAAACCACCGGTCACAAAGGACGACTTTCAGATCTGTGTCCATTTTCCTGACGTTTATTGTTCCAAATGATCTTCTGATAATTGTTTGGAAAAATGAGTGCTGGTGGGTGGGAGGAGATTTGTCCTCTTCCACTTCCAGCTTCTATTTGGATCCGGTCCAGTTAGGGGAGGGAGCAGCTCCTTGGGATTTCTTGGAGGGATTTACTGGGAGATGTGGCTGTAGGGAGAGGGTCAGATTTAGCAATTGATTAGGATTTCTTCTCTCGCTGCCAGGAATGGACACAGACAGAACCAAGAAAGGATTTAACTTGCGCAGCATCACGTGAAGATCTTGGAAACAGTGAGTAAGAGTGAACCATGGCCACCACTGAGAGCCTTCATCAACTTTTGGATAATCCCGTGCGCTCTAATCCTCCACTGAGCGCGCACGCAGTGATGGACAGCGCGCACGATGTGTCCAAAGGTAAAAAGTCTGGACTGAGGCGACCTGAGAAGCCTCCATATTCATACATTGCTCTTATTGTTATGGCAATCCAAAACTCACCGAATAAAAGGCTTACTCTGAGTGAGATATACCAGTTTCTCCAGGCGCGCTTTCCCTTCTTCAGAGGCGCGTACCAAGGATGGAAAAACTCCGTGAGACACAATCTCTCTCTAAATGAGTGCTTTATAAAGTTGCCTAAGGGCCTGGGCAGACCCGGGAAGGGCCACTACTGGACCATTGACCCCAGCAGTGAGTTCATGTTCGAGGAGGGCTCCTTTAGGCGCAGACCGCGTGGATTTCGGAGAAAATGCCAAGCGCTGAGGCCCATGTATCGGATGATGAGTGGAATGGGCTTTGGTGCCTCTATGCTTCCTGGGACTTTTGATTTCCAACCGCCCTCTGGCTCTTTGACTTGTCACAGCGGTTATAACTTAGATCTAATAGGGACGTCAGGTGGATACGAGGGGCTTAGCGCGGTCTCAAACTCTTCTTACTTATCCTCCTGTCAGGTGGGCAGTAACAGCGCGGACTACGGCCTGGATACCAGCAGTAGTCCAGTACAGTCTTCAGCGGCTCTCAGAGGAGCTCTGGAACCTCAGAGTCCATACGCTAATGCACCCGCGCACTGGACGTCAACTGGCGTCTCATCGTACGTCAAACAGCCCCCCACGTCAGCCACTCTGCATAATGCCTACTCCCTGGACCAGAGCTACCTGCATCACAGCGCACGAGACGCGTCTGATATCTCAGGTATATTGGCTGCTATTAGCCAAAAATGCACATGCTAAAGTAATGCAAGTAGTTTAAAGAGTTAAATTAAAACGAACAAACCTCGTGGTTGTGCGAAGATTTTACATTTTATGCACCGTGCCTATTTCCTTGTTTCTCAAAATGTATAGAATTTAACAAGTTATCGCACATAATTTAAACAAAATAATCATGGAATAAATAATAATAATAATAATAATAATAATAATAATAATAATAAGAGTTTTAACATTTTTTATGAATTTACAGTCATACATTTATATTATAAACTGTAACATCTGTAGAATGTGTGCACATCTAAAGAATTTATTATGGATTTCATAACAATAAATAATTTATGCTTCTACTTATTTATGTCTTCTACTCCACAGAAGAACACAATCAGAAAAAAATAAAATAAAACTAACGCCCGGGCCAAAACCAAAAACAATCATGAGAAATGTAGAATTGAGCATATAAGAATTTGGCCTGAAATGGTCAATGCATTATCACAAGGCTTCAACGTGAGCTTCAGGGTACTTGGCATTAGGTATAAGTATTTGGATCAACATTTGATGTCTTTAAAATAGTAAATTATATTATATTATAGAAAATGTGCAGATCTGCGTATTTCATTCAAATGTTACTTTAATATTCACCATAAAAAACAGGACCTGTACCAGTCTACTTTAAGCATTGTTATGATGAGGACATAGAATGTAATAGTAGAAGTAGTAGGCTTTATTGACAGATTTTTGATGTGTCCCGTGTTTCCACAGTGGGACTACCCCGGTATTCCTCCCATTCCACCCCCATGTGCGACAGGAAGGACCTAGTCCTGAACCTGAACGGCATCTCGTCTCTTCATCCCAGCACCAGCAGCGCGAGCAGCGGGTCCTACTACCACCAACAGTTTCACCAAAGTCATCATCTTCATCAGCAGAGCTCGTACCAGGACGTCAAGCCGTGCGTCATATGACAAAGGATCAGCCTCTTCCCCACACACACACAGACAAAAAAAAAAAAAAAAAAAAAAGCATATCACATTTGATTAACTGTATCATGCACTTGGTTTTGTTTTGTAATAAGTAAAGACAAGTATTTTAAAACAATAATCGTCAGTGTTTCTTGTTTTGAACGAGTCATTTCTTTTCTGATGTTTGTTCCGCTTCATGTGTTTGTTGCCCCATGTTCTTTGATTTAAAAATCAGTTAGACATATCAACAGTTTATTCGGAAGTCATGATACATTTCTTAAAAGCTTTATATGCCATTTTTTCTTTTTGTCATTTCATAAGGCTGCTTAAAATCCGAACATCCATCTTTTATTATTATGATAATAATTTATAGTGATTTGGTGCAGTTATTTAGCAACATTTTTATTTTTATTTAGTTTAACCTTTTCAAATCAGGTCTGTTTTTAAGGACATTTGAAAGACATGACATTGACCTTTAGGGAAAAAAAGAAAAATCTGTCCTGCTGTTTTCAGTTGATATGGATCTTTGGCGCCATCTCTCGGTGGTAGAAAGTCTTAAGGTAAATTAAATGATTAAACAGCCTCAAATGTATGCCAGATTTACGCCAATGATCAGTGCAGCTTCTTGGCTGCAATGCCACATGAATCTGTCAGTACGTATCTATATAGAGTATTCTTAGATGACAACATGCCTTATGGCTTGGAGCGACACAGTGAAATATTTTCGAATAAGTTGGACGCACTTTGTTATATAGGGATCTTTCCTCCTTCATCATGCGAGGGAGAAAAATGATATTGGAACTACTACTTTAATGACTTTGGGGGTAGAGAAAATTTATTTTAAGGAGTAAACCCAGGTAATTAATAAGCGAAATAACCAAGAGTATTTAGCATCTAGTGATTTCGCAAAAAGCGATAACCTCCCGCATGCAGATTTTAGTACACGTTAACATTCTTCTCAATAAATAAAACATAATCCACAAACATGAATCACATATTTTTATTATTATTATTATATTACATTGTGAGTGCATCTTAATGTAATTAATTTCCCGCATGCCTCAATGTGTATTAAGCTTTTCTGATTTTTCTCGCATTTCTAGTGGTGGACTTAAAAAGAAAAAGTTGAACTCGTGCTGTACTACCTGGGTTGACCAAAAGGTGGCAGCAGTGGCTTTTGAATAATCCCTTGCTTATGTTTGAACGGCCAGACGCGCACTATTCACTACAGCTCAGCTCAGTAAACGTTGTATTGCGCTGATTTACCCCTATAAAATGCGCTCTTCACGCACACAAAATTGAAAACTGTGATTTAATTTTACTCATGTAAATTAATTCCTAATACCTTAAATATAGTACATAAAATAAATTAGTCAAACATTAACTCTCACTGTATATAAAGATAGTGGCCTGTATGAAAGCGTTTAATCTAACATTTTCTGTGGCGTCAAAACCAAAAACTGACATATATTTTACTGCCACATGGGGGCACCACTAACTCACTTATGACAATTTCGAACCTTTAACAGGCCTCTTCCTTACCCATGGTGTCTCACAAAGGTCATGTTACTTGAAGTACTTTGTTTTAAATTTACGCATGTAATTGTATTAATATTTAATAATATCGTGTTTTATTTTAGCAGAATAGGGTCTGCCTTACAATACAACAAATAAATCATTTTGTGAAACGAGATATATGACGCAGTTTATAGGCCTTGCAATACATATTATCATTATATTACTGATTATTAAGATATGTTTATTTCTTCCTGTTTAATGGTGAAGTCGAAACAGACACGGGGTCATCAAAGAAATACAATCACAATATGTTTATCTCTTCCTGTTAAATATTTAAGTGGGAGCAGAAACGCACAATCACTTCTTTCTTTTTTAGTAAAAACAAATGTTGATTAAAACGATGTATATATATATATATATATATATATATATATATATATATATATATATATATATATATATATATATATATTCATAAACTAAGATTCAAAATAATAAAATAAAAAAATAGAGAAACGTCCCTCTTTATTTTGCTGATAAAACGTTTTAAATGTTGCGCCACACCTTGCATTTCCACTGTGGTCCATATATTTTCCGTGCGCCCCAGCCCGTGAATGGCTCCAGTAACGAGGCCTTGCAGAGGTCTGGGTGGGCAGCCGAGCAGCGGAGTGAAAGGCCCGTGGTGGTGGTGGAGGGGTGTGTAAACAGCCCAGGGGCCCGGGACAGAGTTCACGCCCGGGTCCGTGTAAGGAGAAACCGGCCCGGGCTCACACGCACGTTTCATTAAGACTACGTGCGCGGGATTACGCAGTGTTGGGACTGTAACTTATGCCTCACTCTGACTATTAACGATTTCATGCACGGTCGCATGTAGCGGGACACAGAGGCCTAACAGTAGAGTGAGAAAAAAAAGAAAAAAGATTTTACGCACATGCATTTTACGCATTTACTTTGATGGGAACTAACGTCATATGTTAAAAGGGTATAATGAACTCCTTAAGTCTTCACAACACGTTTTTCTTGGCAATTAGGTGTGACATTTGGCCCATTTGGTCTGTCTTGGGATTTTTTGTTGATAAACTCTCACACCTAAGGCCTTTTCGAGCCCAAAATGCCAATATTCACTTCGTAATAGGATGCAATTTAGCTGCTCGCTGCTAATGAGGAAAGGCCGCTTTGATCTGTGCTCATCTGTGCTGTACGGTCTTTTAACTCGTACTGGAGTCGAGGACACCAGCTGGCTCACGGTGATGCACTAATGAATAACACAGACTGTACTGTAAGCATCCAGGTTCACGTTATAAAATGTCAGAGAATTTAAATTTACTATACGCTCCAACTGTTTTATTTGAGTTGGTTTACAAACTAATAAACTAATGTAGAAGTGAATAAACAGACTTAATTTTTATCAGAAATAAATTCCAGGACTAAACGCCATCAGGGCCTGAAAGAATCGTCAATTCTGGAAAGAAAGTACACTTAAACGAGAGCTAAAAGAAAGTAGTGAAACGAGAATAAAACGTGCCAAAAATACGCGTTTTATTTATCCTTCTTATATAGATGGCACCAAATGTCTAAAAGTACTGACAGTTAAATCTATGCTAAGTTATGAGTTAGTTAAACAAACCTTTATCAGGGTTAAACCCAGACTTAGACCGGTGTGAGAGCCCGGATTCGATCAGTCGTTTTGTTTCATATCGTGCTATATTTCTTCATAGTATAAAGTCTGTGTGAATACTTCTGTCACGTCAAAAGTCCACAGTGGGCTGGAGTTAACACCACCTCCTCTCACGTCTCCAAAGCCGGCATCTTGCTCCCCTCTGCACGGCCTGCCTCCCCATTGGACGTCTCCCGTGGCTTTTTTTTATTTAAGGGAGGAGCTCGACTGCACTCCACCGGCTGCAAAAAAAGGAGGAAAGAATTTAACTGCGCAAAAAGTCGTGTGCGCGCTGACGCTCCAAAGTTCAGAAGGGTTTTCAGAGCGAGGCGACGAGACCGAGATGGGGACCGCTTAAAAATCCGACACTCTCACACGATTTGGGTTCTTCTTCGAGAGATTTTTGGACTCTTTAGAATTTTTTTTTTCTTTAAAAGAAGACATGCAGGCGCGCTATTCTGTCTCCAGTCCCAACTCTTTAGGGGTCGTGCCGTACATCAGCGGCGACCCCAGCTACTACCGGGCAGCTGCGGCAGGAGGGGGCTACACGGGGATGCCCACACCTATGAACATGTACTCTCACGCGGCCCACGAGCAGTACCCGGGCGGCATGGCGCGCGCCTACGGACCGTACACCCCTCAGCCCCAGCCTAAGGATATGGTAAAGCCCCCGTACAGCTACATCGCCCTCATCACTATGGCCATACAGAACTCCCCGGACAAGAAGGTGACCCTGAACGGGATTTATCAGTTCATCATGGAGAGGTTCCCATTTTATCGCGATAACAAGCAAGGCTGGCAGAACAGCATCAGGCACAACCTGTCGCTCAATGAATGCTTCGTCAAAGTTCCCCGAGATGACAAGAAGCCAGGCAAGGGCAGCTATTGGACTCTAGACCCGGACTCGTATAATATGTTCGAGAATGGCAGCTTTTTGAGGAGGAGACGGCGTTTTAAAAAGAAGGACGCGCTGAAGGAAAAAGAGGAGCGCTTGCAGAAGGAGATACAAACACCGACGAGGCAGTCGCAACAACAGCAAGGCCGAGAGCAGGAGCAGCCGGTGAGAATCCAGGATATAAAGACTGAAAACGGAGCGGTGACCCCCCCACAAGCAGAATCCCCATCGTTAAACCCGGTGCCTAAAATTGAAAGCCCGGACAGCAGTAGCAGCATGTCCAGCGGGAGCCCACACAGCTTACAGTCCAGTCGGTCTATTGGTGTCGACACTCCCGAGCACCACCAACACCAAAACCAACACCACGTCCAGGCCTCGACCCAAGGCTTCAGCGTGGACAACATCATGACGTCTCTAAGGGGCTCCCCCCACGGACAGACAGACCTGGTGGCCTCTGCAAGAACCCCGTCTCTGTCTCTAAACTATTCCCCCACTCAGACGTCCGTGTACAGCTCCCAGTGCAACCAGAACTCCTCTACCTCCAACGCTACGTATCATTGTAACATGCAAGCCATGAGTCTGTACGCAGGGGACAGGTCCAGCCATTTGGCATCGACCACAGTGGATGAAACGTTGCCAGATTACGCAGTTACGACCACGGCAAGTTCACTGTCCCACGGCAATTTAAATTCGACTAACGAGGGGCATCATCACCAGGGGAGGCTGGCGTCGTGGTACCTGAATCAGGCCGGGGATTTGGGGCATCTAGGAGCGGCGTATCCAACGCAACAACAGAATTTTCACTCGGTCAGAGAGATGTTCGAGTCGCAAAGGATTGGCTTGAATAACTCGCCGGTGAACGGGAATAACAGCTGTCAGATGTCGTTCCCACCGAGCCAGTCCATCTATAGGGCTTCGGGGGCATTTGTGTATGACTGTAGCAAGTTCTGACCAAAACTGTGCCACAACGAACTGAACTCTTGTCGTGAAAACCCTACAGCATATGGACTAGACAGAAAACACACTGACTTGATGTTGGTTTGTCAAAATAACACGTAAGTCTCTCTTTTGCTTTTGTGACTTTTTACGCAGAACGTATGCCAGTTTTCATGGACGTGTAAATTGCATATAGTAATTTATTTAAGTGTAGCCGGATATTATATGGACCAAACACCACAGAAAGTGTTTCCAAATTGAATTGTCCAGAATTATTGTGCCATTATAAAAATAAGTACAAAAAGGAACGTGTATATCGCCATACTATTTCAAAGATTCTTCTTGTTGAAAAGTATTTTTTGAAGGATTTGTTTTGTTTGTTTAAATAAATTGTCATTTTATGTGAGCTAAAGTTACGCCTCTTTGTTTTAACTAAAATGTAGTTCTATTTTTCTTAGTATTCCAGAAAAAAAAACGTGTTTTACTTTTCTAAATTTGATTGGCTCGTTCATGTGTGAAACCAAATTTTAGATAACCTATATTATTTGTTCCATAGATCTTTATCATAACATTTTTACTGTTTAAATTAACCTTATCCCATGACCAAAATAAACCTTATTATAAAGTCATAGCAATAGTGTGTAGAGCACTTATAGCCTTATTTCACACGAGAAGGGAAAAAATATAAATGTTAAAGACATTTTTACGCACTGTTTCGACCCCATACTGACTGCACCCAGGCCCACGGTCAGCTCGCTTCTCTTTTTCTCTTTCCTCACCTGTGTGTGACCCAGCGGCGGTGAAGACAGCTACACATGTCCATATTGTGTTATGATTGGTAATGGAGGTCGTTCCACTTGTCAGAATTTTTGCCGTGATCTTGGCTGACTTTTCAAGATGAACATTTATCAGTATCCTTAGGGAAAACTCTTAAAACAGGCAGCAGATTAGAATCTCAAAAGGCTTCAATAAATTACCAAAACAATAATAATATTTATCAGTCAGCATTTTTCTTTTTGGAACCAGATTTAATTGTTTATAATATTATAGTAATTGAACGTGTGCATAAACGCGCACACAGCCACAGCAATGATTAAAAAAAAAAAAAAATAGATGCAAATGATATTGAATTGCCATAGCAGTCTACTTGTAAACTGCATTCAAATGTATTTACTCTAAGATTTTTTTTCTTACAGGGTATCTGTACTGTGCACAACATACATTATGTGCGTTATGACAACGTTTACCATTTCAAACTTAAATATTTTGCCAGCTTATAAACTTTTTATTAATATCTTTTTTAGGTCTCTAACCAACTTTATAGCTTTTCTAGACATATAGCTGAAACTTGTGAACTGCGTCTTTCTATGCAGTTCTATTTTAATATCACTCGCAACAACGACAACGACAAGGTCCTTATTATTTCTCCAAAATTTAAAAATTAGAAACTGCTGACACGTGTATTTTGTATGTACTCCCCAAACTATCTCGGCTCTGATCGGTCTCATTATAAAAGCCATTATGAATGCTTTGCCATTACGCGCGCCCGGCCCATAAACAAATGTCGTGTTAGTCCCGAGATTGATGGCGCTGCCACAGAATAGAGCCGAGGCAGGAAGGAATAAAACGCAATCACACGGCTCCCAGCGTTTCTCAGGAGACACGGAAAAAGGCAGTGAGAGGGACGCGGGGTCAGGCGGGAGGATGTCGGCCTGCACTTCTCAGCAGCGTCCACAATACAACAGGACAAGCAATACACTCACACAGGGAGGACAGTGGAGTTTGGATATTACAAAATACAAGCATTATTATGGTTTAGTTCAGATTGAGCGGAATTAACGTGTAAGGTTATCTGCACGTTCAAATCCAATATATCTTTGCTGCAATATACAGCATAAAATAATGCTAAAATAAATTTTCATGCGTAATTTTAACATTAATATCATCACCTCTATGGGTTTATAATATTTAATCAGTCTGATTAATCACAGTTATGACTTACCATTGTTTCTTTATTAGTTTTTAAACAATTATCATAAAGTGAGTGCCAGATTACACAGGCTATTTGTTTTGCGCATGAATGGCTGTGCGTAAAAATATCACAGGTTATGCAACTCATGTGACTACGTTTCATCTTTATTTTTATTTATAAAAATACCTTTTTTAATTTTTTTTGTACAAAATGACAAATGTCTTACAATATAACATGTTTTTTCTAGGCATTCAATTAAAAAAAACACATGAAATAATGTAAGTAAAAAGTGTGTTGATTGTTTTTAATGCGCATGTAAAGTATTGTATTAAAAAGCAACAACGACAACAACAAAGGATTATTTGATCAATTCGTTAAAAATTTTATAAAAATAATTGGTAGCCTATTAATAACCACCCATCATCATTCATTTGACTGTGGTCCTCTATGGAAAAGACTCGCTTCTATGGGACGCCAGTAAATGGCCTGTGAGTGCAGTGGGTAGGGGTCAGGTCAAAGTTCAAGCGAAACAATTCACAACATAACAACAGTTAAAACAACTCGGAGCAGTTACAGTTACCGTCAGATTACACTCATTTACCTCAAATGCGCAGGAGGGAGGTTTTACGCTGAACCATCAATCAGAGCAATAATAGGCCTAACCCATAGGACAATATAACAGTGTATAATTAGACTACATTAAATAAATAAATACAATTGCATTCATTTGTGTTTTTAGAAGTTTAATTAAATATATCAAGTTTATATAGAAGTAAGATTTCATGAAGATAGTCGTGCGCCTGTTATTACGCAAACGCCCAATAAGTAAAGATTCTTCCTCAAACACCTAAATAAATAAAATAAGCATGTTTTTGTTAAATACTGAACTATATCATATTAGTACAGCCTTAGTATTCCTCATTGAATTCTCGTAGCCAATAAACACGCCAGATGAAATTGCTCTGTCGTTCCACGTTTAAAATGAAAAGTGTGCGGGGTAGATTGGAACGAGCCCCTGGTGTCCGCGTGCACCTGTGCGCGCTCGTGCCCCGCTCGGTGCTTGCGCGAGACTGCAGCTTTAGTGCCAGGTGTTTCTAATTAACAGGCCATATACGCAAAAGACGTACGTAGGTTTCTGTTTAACAGCCCGGAGGTCCAGCACTTGTCTCTGAGTCTTAATTCGGAGTGGTCTTATTGTTTGGAACGTACATCAATTTACAGAGAAAAAAAAAAAACGATGAAAAGCCTTTTGCACGGTTTGGTGCAAAAACAGAGAGATAATGCGGCTCTGTGTTGGCGCGCGTCGACCTGTGCGTAACCCTCCGCCCTGCCGAAGGACCCCCAGAACCTGAACACTGTCGCCTTTAAGCCACACACAAAACGCGCCTTTCTGGAGAGAGGCCCGCGGTTACTAAATGTAGATCCTGTACACTGCGTTTATTCTCCACGCGGGTTTAAGTTTTATGAATGTATTTTGGAGGCTGCGTATTCGGGGACTTTATAGTTTTTTTTTTCTCTCCCAAATGTCCAGCACAAAGAAAGCTCTGCTGTGTTGGACATTTAGCAGATGAAATTACCTTGGTGATCACGAATAGGCCTAAAGGTGCTTGTTTAATAGGACTGCGTAATACATATACAACTAAATGTAAAATACAAAGGATATGTTGTGCGTTCTGACAAAAAAATATGTCAGATGCTTTCTTATATTGAGTATATGTGTAGTAACTGACTAATATGCCCCAGTCTGCAATGATATAATATTTATAGATATATAGTATGTAGAAAATACCTCCAATGTAACATTTACGCTGTTAGACAAGAGTCACATTTGCCTTGATTAAAATGGAATGGAAAATATAGCTGGCACATGGCATCTCCAGCTCATAAAATACAAAAAGCCTGTCCTAAACATACTTCTTATAACAGTATACATTTATTCGTACAGTGCATAAGCATGTACTACTGTTGTCTCTGTAGTTTGACATGTAGAGCAGAGGAAAGTGGACAGACTTGACCCGTGTGGAGCTCGAGACATAAAAAAAAAGGGTCAGATCAAAGCGGCCCAGTCCAGTGTGGCTCCTGCTATCTGAGCCACCGCAGCAGTTGTCCAGAGTTGTCTGTCTCTCACACTCTCATCACACTGAGGTTTTACAATGTAGAGATACTCAGATACAAATACTAGGCAGGCAGAAATACATGTGTGGAAATACTGTGTTGATACTTACACACATAGTACATTTTAAATGGGACATCCGAATTTAAAAATCAGTTTACATATAAGGCTATCAGTATGGGCTTTATTACATAGAAAATGCCAACACCAATATAAGTCACAACTGCAATATTTGAATGTTATAAAGTACTCACAAGTACAAATCTGTATTCAAGTAAAATCACTGTTAATACAAAATCATCAGGGCTTGACATTTACATTTTTTGCTCACTGGTCTCAATGGCTAGTCTTTGTCAAAAGTTACTGGCCAATTTGTGTTTTTACTAGCCACAATTAGTTTTTGCATATATTTTATAGTATAAGCTAAGAATTCGTTTTACACAGGGTTCGTATTTTTTTTATAGACATATGTTTTTATCAAATATTTAAAAAACAGGTTTACCTACTGGCAGAATAAATTGCATTTCTGTGCATCTGGTGTCAAATCTTTTCAAACATTTTATTCTTTTAAAATTAATATTTTGTCTTTCTTTAATAATGATGAATTGCTCCAAACTGGTGTACAATAATGCAGAGTAACATGAATTCAGACCTAACCTCTAAAGTTAAGATATAGGTAAGCATAAAATGAATCCGGCCAAAATGGCGAGTAGTGGGAGTGTGTCACTACCCAAAACAAAAATCTACCTGCATTTGGCTGGTTGGTGTCAAGCCCTGAAAAAAATATTACTCAAGAATACATAGAGTAAAAAATATTACTACTAGGACTAGTACTATTACTACCCAAACAGGTTTGTCTTTAAAGATTTAGAGAAGTAAAAAGTAAAGGTATATTTTCACCTCTGGGATTGAGTAATTCTCGCAACTCATGTTTAAAACTACATTCAAAAAAGTACATTATTACAAGGCTATGATTCTAATAATGTTATAATGAAAATAATTATTACATTAGTATACAGAATGCCATACAAAACAGACACCAATCAGATGTAACAACTGAGAGACTTGGAAAAATATAGATTTGAAAATAATCAGTACAGAGTAAATGGAAGTTTGAGGATTGCACTTCCAGTAACTTAATACATTAATCACCAACTTCATTCATTCAGAAATTCAAAAGTATCCCTCCCACATATTGTAAGTATTTGTTTTATTCTGTGTTGCCTAAAGCAGACACTGGTGGTCGGCCAGTGACCCCTCTCATGTCACTTCTACTGTTACTGTCACTCCAAGCCCCGCGGACAGTGATAAATTACCTCTAGTGTAAACGCTGTCTTCTGCTGGAACAAAGACGTGGCTGGCTCAGAGAAACAGCCCTAAAAAGCGTGACTTGGGCAGCAAAGTGTTCTTTTTGTGTGAGAAAGTTCAAACTTGCTGCTCCATGCCTTTAGCTCCCAGTCTGCACAGTGAGTGTGAATATGGCCGTACATTTGTGGTGACATGTTATCTGTCAGTCACATGAGGAAGAGGGTCAGTGGGTCAGGAGATGGGCTGATTAAAATGTGCTGGAGCGGACAAGTGTTACAGCGACTCCAAAAGACAAGAATAACACATTTAGAGGAGAAACTCAATCTTTTCTTCTTATTCAGATTGGAACAGTAGTGACTATTATGCATACATCCAATGGGAATTGTAACAGAATATTAACTAATAGGACTAATTGCTTATAATGTGTGCATACAACAGTACTTGTCTTAAAGGGTCTCTACCTATTTTTTATTTTTTTTATTTTATTGAGGAATTGTCTAATCACTTAGCATAAAACAATAGAAATTAAATTATTTGACTGTATATGTTGTATTATTATTAGATTTAAATAGATGAGTATGTTCAGCCTGTACCAGATTTAGCCAGGAGCATGTTTGCATACATTTGGCTTAGCTCATCAGCTCCTCCATTAGAACATACAGAAAAGTGGCTATACTTCATGGTTGTCTGCGCTCTGCAACTTAATTATTTAATTAAGATAAATGTAAATAAATTTTGACAAGTGATTCTCAACTGGTGGGTTAGAATCCAAATGTCATTCATAAGAAGGTTGAATGTAGTTTCAAAATGCCTAAATAATGCTCTCATTGCATGAAATAGTGAATGTTGATGGTTAAATAAGAATAAAAAGTGGATTATAATAAAGTAATCCAGAATGAAATTGCTTTCTACAACTGAACCAGGTGAGAACACTGGTTTAAGCAAAATGCAAAGAGATGAAGGTTACTGCAGGACCGCAAGGCTGAGGACACACATAAAAGTTCAAGGTAAGCTCTAAAGTTTGAACATATGTCTGTTTTGTGGCAGGGAATAGGTTTAATATTATTTCATTTGAGTAATGCTGTTTTTATTCCTCTGACTAATTATTATTTTGTATGACAATCGTCCAATCCAATCCACTTTATTTCTATAGCACATTTTACAAACACAGACAGTTTACCTATGATGCTTTGGTTTGTTAATGCTATGCAAATGTGTGTGTGTTTTTTACAGTGTGTTTTGCCGACGGCTGTCTGTGTCACGGTGACTGACTCCGATTCTCGCGCTGCTGTGATTGTGATCTGTGCACAACCTCCTGCAGGAAACACAGGGCTCTACCTGCAGCAGACACACAGCATACATAATAACACACTGTATTAGGAAGTGACTGAGGAGGCTCTGAGGTGAAATGCCTGCGAGCCAAACGAGAGAAGCCGAAAAATAAAAATGATTTAAGGAGCGACTATTATGTTTTACAGTTTCGAAGGAAGCGCAAGTTTGATATAATTTGTGGGGGGATGACACAGGGGTTAATTATCATATAAATCCTTTTTTATATGAGAATATTATCAGATCACTGCATTGCTAAGCTGCAAACAATAAACAATAGTAAATATTCTTTTTGTTTCTCAAACAGTGGGTTGTGGCCTTGCAGAAGTGGGTTGTCTTTTCAAATTCTGTCATTTACATCCTGACGCATTTTAAAGCAATACTAAGTCATTTTTGCCTTAGAAAGCCTGACAATAACTACATTTAATGTCTTCAGTTTATTTTATTTTAAGCCTAGTTATAAAGCTAAAAGCTAAAGCTCATAGTGCTTTGAAGGAGACACATTCCCAAGTTAGCATCAACTAAATAAGTAATAATAAAAGATGCATATGGACAGTAAAAACATAAGAAAGATGAGATGATAAAAAATCTATATTTAAATGAAAAATGTTGGGGAAACTAAGATGCTAAATTATATGCAAGCAGAAAGATTATGAAATCTATCTTTTTATATACATCAAATATTTGAGTACTGAGTTTGCAGGTAATGCTCATCTCTTTTAGTGTTTTAGTGGAATAGCTACAAAAAGCTACACAGCATTCTTGGCAGATTTTTAGTTAATATTACAAAACACAATGCAGCATTAAGGGTTATGAGTATGGGTATTTGTATAAAGGGTACAATGTGAGCAAAAGATGAAAGTGGCCTAACCCTACAAACATAAGTGATAACATGAAACAAAATAATGTACAGCAAATATGAACAAAAGGTCTGCATGGTGACGATAAGTTGAGTATAATTTTGAATGGTGAAACATATTTAGACTTTGCAGATTTAGACGTCTCACACATGGGTCCCAAAGCATTGAGCTGTGTTGTGATCCAAAATGTTTCTCAAATGTCAGCTGTCACAGCTTGTGTCAATGGACAATTTCACCTTTGACCTTTAAAGAGGGAAACCCTTTCCTCCCAACGCTCTTTTTCACAGGGTCTTTGTTTACATTGCAGTCACTTAACTCTTTCTCTATCCGACGTCACGCTTCACTTGATAAAACTATCAAGACCAAGTTTACAGTGAGTTCTGTAAATAAACAGGGTAATGATTTTTTTTTTTAAACTACACTCAGACATGTGACAAACAATACAGATTTTACTATATGCAGTGACACTGATGTGTGCTTACTCATTGTTGTGTAATGAGAAAGAAGCATCTATGGTATGACAATAAGAGCTTAGGCATGGAGGAGTTTGAGAACATAATACAAATTTACAATTCATTTACTGCAACACTAGACAACACTTTTATTGTCTGCCTGAACCATAGTGAACCAGAACATTATCTTCAGATATCTGCTACATCATTTATAAAAAATATCCAAATACATAGGATTTAAAGCCACACTACAAAACCTTACAGTATTTGCACTTCCTAAAATGCTCTGATTGCAGTTGTACCTTTAAAAACTCACATGGGTCTGGTCAATTTGAATATGCATGTATTAAATGTGTATTATATGTGTGGTATAACATTCTGCATTGGTTAAGTTACATAAACATTTTTTTCACTGGGACAGTTCAGTACAGTTTGGGTTAGTACAGCAGGCTTTGCTAGGTAAACCCCATAACGCTACTTCCTTTCAGGAAAAACTTGATCAACTACAGTGACATAAAACAAGCTCAATGAAAGATCTCAATATATGAGCTATAATTCTGTAAGCTCTCTTTACTTCACAGTGTAAAATAAATATGCTATGATCTTGGATGTGTAATAAGATCTGGATAGTGAAGTTAGGCTGCTTATGTTTTCAATGGCTGTTGCTCATTGGCGCAAAAAGTTTCTGGCTTCTGTGGTATTTCCATTTGTGGCCTATAGAGCAGACGCTATGAACCTTGAGCTTGCACACATGATACGTTCTGACCAATGGAGATTTTTAACAGAGAAAAAGAGAGAAAAAGTAGAAACAAAACAGTACAAAATCCAACCATTTTGGAAGTTGTAGGTGTCCTTTTTTTTTTACATTGTAGTCAATTGGAAACATTCTTCCTAAGCCACGGGGATGGTGCAGTACCACAAGTGTCCACTAGTAAAATTGGCGACAGGGGAGGTGGTGCCTAATCCAGTTTTTGTTGTACATATATGCTCTTGATGCACAAAGTGAGACGTGTATAATGTATGAAAACACTTTCTATTAAAAAGCTAGTTTATTTTCCCAAAAAAATCAAAAAAGTTGTATACTTTGCATTTTATTTATTTTTTTAATTTGACTCTCACAAGAAAAAACGCCAGTTTGTAGTTTCACCTTTTTGAAAACAGACCACACACTGAGGCTATGGGCCACAGTGTCTCCAAAGTGGCTTCAGATTCAAATTCTGATTTTTCTGACGATGGAAACTTACTAGACCCAGTATCTGAATGCACTACAATTGTCATGACCTAAAAAAATTGGAAAACATATTTAATGATAAAACATTACATATAGTCTTGCTTCAAACATAAACATTAGTAAAGTAATCATACATAGTGCTTACGGACAACAGTAAAAGAAAAGATGAAAGTAGCGTGTATTCTTTGTGGAGCGGGCCGGTGCAGGTGTGAGGTCATGTCCAGATGGTGTTGTGTGAGAGTGATGGAGGAGAACAACAGTGGCAGCGCTACACAGAATCAGCGCTGCTATCTCTGCTCCATCTCAGCTCCGCTCATATAAACATCCCCAGTGCACGGCCTCTGAAGTCTGGCCCTCTGTGTTTACAGTGAGCAGTCAGGCACATACGTGAACTTAAGGACAAAGAGATATGGACCAACAATGGACGCAGTGACTAAGAAGTTAAATTAGTTACAGAAAGGAAAAGGGAGATTGTTTCAATACATTTTATTGCTTTGCTTTTTTGGGTAATCGTTCGAGTGAGTAGGTGCATTTAAATTCTCACGATGACAATAGACATGAACATTTTGCGCAAGTCAGGCCAGTTAAACCTATTCACCTTCTTAGTATAGAGAAAAAAACAACCAATTATAACTGTCCTCTATTTTCTGATGGGTTAATTGTCTGTCCAGTTACATTTATTCTGCGTCCATTCGTTCTGTCCCCTGAAATCATATAAAGAAATGATGACAGACAACAATTACAGTGGCTATAGCCTGATTACTGTATGCGTGCTTCCATTTATTAAAAATGGAATGAATAATTTTTACAACAAATCTTCTGTGATATAATCAAAAAACACAAAATAAGGTGCATTTTACCTGATGGCTCTTCACAGCAAAGAAAAAAAAAAAAAAAAAGCCATTGAGAATATCAGAATAGAAGACTAATAAAAAAATAATAATAGAATAAAAAAAAAAAAAAAAATTCCAAAGGGATATTTGCTTTATTGTTGTAGCTTTATTATTAATTTAATTTTAATAGAAAAAAATAAAAATAAAATATTGTTATTACTTCTCAACAGAACTTAAAAAAATAAATTAAATGAACAAATAAAAATCTTCCAGGATCTTTGGTTGCTTGTTGTAGCTTGTTCTGAAATCCAAATGCAAGGGGACTGCAAGCTAGTCTATGTATTGTGCCAGTCCCAAGCCGGGATAAATGGAAAGGGAGGCAGATGTTTAGTGATGGTGACCCCAGGAAGGGAAAAGCCGAAAGTAAAGAAGAATTTGCAGCTTATTGTGAGACGCAGGAAGGCGGGGCTTATGACTAACCTAGCCGAGTAATGACTAGCAATCAAGATAAACCTCTTTTATACCTGATAGGATTTTTATCAGTGATACAAAGTCTGTGCTTGCAATGGAAGTACAAAGAACATAAAAGTTTGCAAACATAATGAAACACTTCTTATAGAATACACTCCTTGTGCCAAAAGGTACAATCACTCTTGCGGTGAAGCTAATGAAATGTAGCATTCACTTTTGAAATGAACCTGCTAAAAATATCTCAATCCAACCCCATGCAACGTCAAACCTCCAACATCAAAGCCCGAACATGTGATTGTCTCCCCTCGCTCGGTTTTAACTGCTGTAGGAGCTCCGAAAATCCCCCAGACTTCAAAGCGGTACAGAGAAAGTCATTTAGCCTTATCTTAATTGGGCTGCAATTTGAATAATGAGCTTACACATTGGGACCGAGGAGGTTGGAGAGAGAGAAAGCTTGGTCTGGTCTGCCGTATATACATTTGTCTGCGATCTCCTGCAGCTCCAGACATGTCACTGCACTGTGATTTATGATGACCTAATGTTTTGTTTACGCCACACTCATAATCAGGCAGTACGGAGCAACTTGAAAGTGCAGCTAGTTCACAGAAGTAAACAGAATTCGGCCACCTGGTGAAGCTCCGCCTATGTATTTGAGTCTACAGAAAAAGAAAAAAAAAAAAAAGAAAAAAAATCCCAGGCTCCTTGTTTTGTGAGGCACCCATCAATCTGAAAATGTGAAGGTTACACACTTAGGTTGACCTCTGGAGAGAGAAGCCGCTGGTGAACTTTCTCAATAATTGACTAACAGTTGCCATGTGAGAGGAGCGCTTTTATGAGGTCCGACAACTGTGTGACAGAGGGGTCAAGAGTCCAGGCATTACGGGACACTCCGAAATATCCCCCTTCAGCTTCTGTTTATGGTTTGGTATTAGGTCAAGGAGGCAGAGCTGGAAGAATTACTCAAAAAAGTTTTTCCACCATTGCATATGCAGTTGTGAAGTTCTTTTTTCTCCATACAGCACATACAAATGTCCACAGCTTGTCAATACAGAATCACTGTGGGTGGCATTCATACCACAAAATTGATTATTTCAATGCTAGAATAACCAAAATCAGCTTGTTTGAACGCACATTGAAATGTTTTTTTTTTTTTTTTTTTTTTTCAAGAGCACAGTTTCCCTGACTGTAGAGTTAGTCAGCAGTACAAAACATGACTGAACTTCAGTAAGCCTGGGGCCAGACATGTTTAGCAAGAAAAAATAACATGTGATCTACAAAGTTCAATAAAAATCAACCTCATATACCATTATAGTGTATAGGATATATTGTTTCTTATGTGCATTTTTTAAAATCATTTCTACTAATCAAACAGACCTAATCAATAGAAAAAATAAAGCTAGGGTAGGCAAATGTCTTCATGTATTAAACAATTGTGGTTTGAGTTAGTCATGCCAAAAGCTTTACAGTAGTGGATCTGCAAAAGCCATGGAAAAAAACATGAAGCAAAGCAATGTGTTGGCATAAAATCCATGACCTTTTCATTTCTGCCCATTTCTGTAGACAGCACTTTTACATGCTGTGTCTACGTTTGTCTGAAATCGAGATCCATATTGTTCAAATATTTCTCCTGTTTCTCATCTGGCCATTGAGAATGGGAATTGAAAATCCCATCACATAGGTATTTCCTCTTTGAGCATTTGGAGCGAGAGCAGGCGACTGCTACATTCTTATCTTATCTGCACCTACCATCTTGATTCTCGTCGTGCCCAAACAGGGAAACACACATTCAATAAAGAAAGCCCTATTTTAGCTTCAATCTGTGTCACAAAATAAATCAGAAAACCTACAAACTAATATGCAGCGTGTTTCATGTTGGTTCATCTTGGGGAATTGGCAGTTAGTCAAGAAAAGAAGCATAAAGGAAAACCCCTCTTCAGACTCTTAATACTCCCCCAGCCTCCCTCTCTTAGCTCAGAGGCGCTCACGATAAGAGCAGAGGAGTGAGTCTGCACAGGAAGCACCAAAGAAGCACTGTGCTGTCCATCAGCAACAGCTCTGGAACCAGAACAATGGCCTCCAGACTTGGCTCTAACACTGGGGAAACCTCGTCAGGCTCAATCCCACTACCACCACTCACATGGGAGATAAAGAAAACGACTTCACTGGCAAGTTCCATGCATACATTTTCTAAAATGTGTGATTATATTGAGATAAGTATACAGTTTGCAATGTTTCTTTTTAAACAGAGAATCACCGAACAGTATATTGCAATATAAATGATCTATATAATCTCCCCTAGTAAAGGATTTCCATAGATGCAAATGCTGGTGAATCACATGGTTGCATACAAACTGGTCTGCTTCCACTTGGCTTTTTTTCTGCATGGCTTGTTAATGCTGAATTAATGGTAGAGTACAGTCTTGCAGAGAAAGTTGCTACTTTACTTATGTATTTACAAGATGGAGATAATAGCTACATTGCATTGTTGTAACGCTGAACTCAGAGGTACAACTTTAAGGTAAGCTTTTTCTGTAGTTTGATATAATGTAAAAGTATGTTGATTTAGTTATTTATTTTCTTTTTACTAAAGCTTTAAAACCATTGTTATGTAATATCCCAGCCAGCCAGACCTGCTTTTTCACCCATAGAGAATGGGTTCCAATCGCTTGATTTGGGACTGACCAATCACAGCTGTTAATCTGCAGCATGTCATGCAAAAGCTGAAGATATCTCCTTTCAAAAGTCACAAAGAACAGCTTACACATACGTTTATAACTTTTTTTTGCCTCAGTTTAATTGTCTTTAGTGCTATCCTTCGTCACCTGTTGATTCTGCTAAAGTCAACGTTGCTCAGTCCTCAGTGTAATTTTTTTCTTCATTCTGTTGCAATTTCAACAACAGCAAAGTCACACACAAATTCAAGGGATATCAGACTAACTTCTATGGATACTGGCTAGGCTTGTTATACTTCTTTCTTTTCATGTTTTTACTTCTAGGCCCAGTACAGAAAGCTACAACCTCCAAGTGTGCAGTGATTTGCATTTTGGTTTGGTGTATATTCTAGACCGTGTGGCCCTCCTGACAACAACATTCTCCATTTATCCAGGCTTAGGACCACTACATAGAGTGCACTGGTTTGTTTACCTTTATCATCGGATTATATTTATTTTAAGGAGCCATGTTAGCATCTACTGTATGGAACAAGGTCAAGGCTTGGGAAGAACAATGCATATTAGCCATTGCTAACTGCAAAGGCTCCTTCAATAGAAAATTTACTCTTTTCTCTTCACAGCTAACACGAGGGTGACCACCTCAAAAAGTACTAAAAGTGGAACAAGTTGTGTGATTTGTTGGGCATTTGGGACGGAAATAAATGTTTGCTGTTTGACAATATCCAACTTACCAACTTAATGAGTCTAAAACTCACACAGACACAGCTGCTAAAACCATGGATCCATGCTAAAAACACACATTTTGCACTGAGAGTTTATGCATTAAAATAAAAGCCCCACGGAGAGGCTTTTCCTGAAACAGGGGTAGTAAGTAACACGTCAACCATATATACAACCCAGAGAGACAGGACACCCACAAGTATTTATTCTACATTTTACCCAAGGAATAAGCCTACTGATGTTACTTGGTTGTTCTTAACTTGAATCTCACTTTTTATAAGAGCCACTGAAAAAGACGGACATTACTTTAATAAGTGGGACAAAGGGACAGAGGTCTAAATGGCTGTGCAGTACAACCAAAAGTGGGACAGGTGGTCACCCTAGCTAACAACTTGATCTCATTGACATTTAAAGTGTCAGAACAATTGGTGCAAATTCATCAAATCACAGCACCAATGCAACAATGTTAAGAACTTTTTGACCTGGTTCTATCCCTCTTCACCTCACTTGTATTCGCTGACTCCTCCATTGGATCAGATGAATGTACACATTCCTGCCATGGCTTTTCTTTACACAGGCGGAAATCTAACACCGAGCGCCCAATCGCCAAGTAAAAGGCTAGATACGCTATGAAAACAAACAGAGAGTGGAGACTTGTTAATTTAATGCCACGGAATACATTATTACGCAGGAAGCATTTTGAGCTGCCAACATAAATACATTCCAGTCTTGTGTTGCCCATAAAGAGGATAAAATATAATCCATAATGCAGTAAGTAGTGTAAATAATGGAGCGACAGTTGTAACAATGATAGATCTAATTGCTTCCATGCAAAAAATTACCAAGAGGGGGGCATATGCAGTACAGACAGCCATCTATGCCGTATTTCCTGGACAGCGGGTGCATCGTTCAGCTCACACTTACTGCAAAAAGGGAAGTCGGGCCTTGAAGCTGTTGTATGACATCAGCCAAGTTTAAGCGACACCATTTATCACCGGCCACCGAACATGGAGACATTCATAACATCCTGACAGGAAAACCTCGCGGAAAATAATCGCTCAGGCTTTTGATAACAACTTGGCTGCTACTTCAGGTTGTCATCTTTGGCAGTGTCACGTTGCAATCTTCTATCGTTTGATTTGGAATTAATGTTGAAATGTATCAATCTCAGGTTTGACAAGACTTGTTATCGGGAATGGAAAAAAAAAGAGTGATACTTGAAGAGGACATGATCACATCTTTCCAGAAACTAGTCTTATGGGTCTAAAGGTCACTTTCTTGGTACAACCAAAAGTACAGAGAGTCTCTGAGCACTTTGTAAGTGACCTGCTCTCACTTTCTTATGCCCGAGGTGAGAGTGCGGCTTTTGTCTTGTGTCAGATGATCGTGGACATCTGCCAAGTCTGTTACGTGTCTTCCTATTTTGACACTGAAGCACCTGCCCTCGCTGAGGCATGGCACTGGAAGAACAATGGGGAACAGGGCTGTTTTCCACTCGCTCTGCAGCGGCTAAGCGACTGCCACTCAAATCCAGCAGAGGTCACGGTGAAGATTACTGACCTCCCATTCACTAGAGCACACGCCCTCAGAGATACTGCCCTTCCAAAGTCACTTTTTCCCTTTGACCAGTCTTCTGTTCCTCAGAGGGGATTCCCAAAAGGAAATGCCTCAGTTCTGAAGGATGTGCATGCATACTCTATATGTTTCCCCACTTCTTTTACTAAGCCTATGGTGTTATTGCTATTATGTAAGGTGCTGTAGCACAATGGTGCCTACACTTTGGTGGACTAAAGTAAAGAACAGCTTATGTCAGGGAATGAAGGCCTATAATTTAGCAATTTTTCAAAGCAACTGTGATGAAAAATGTGCTTGTTATATAACACTACAAAATCAACTTTCATGAAACACCATTGGCCTAACTCAACATTGGTAAACATTGGAATATACAGCATTTGCATAAGGCATGTGTATGCACTGTGCCTGAAACTATTGTATTTATATATTTTTTTATATTTTATTTGCAAATAACAAGTTTGCAAGTTGCACTGCATTCAATCTCTAACACTTACCTAGAACTAGCTTGATGGCTTTTGGGTAATAACATAATCTTGTGCAAGGATGTGTTGGTTTACACAACCATATCACTTAACTTTTGTTCACTGGAGTTTAAATTAAGGACATAAAATGCGCAAAAATACAGTATTTGCCATAATCTCGCCTGACACCAATAATTTGTGGCAGAAAATAGTACCTTGCTCTCATTATGTAATCTTTACTGTCTGTGTGTTGAGCCTGTTGAGTCACGTGACACCTACAGAAGCAAACTTGTTATTCAAGTCAGATAATTATTGATATGTTGCAAATGAGGTGATGATGGCTTAATTTAGGGTTACCAATGACAGTTGGTAGACATCTGCCAGAGGTAATAATTCTCTCTCTCTTCTTATTATTAATAAATGTTTGAAGGGCGGACATGTGCGGAATGTTGTCTGAAGAGTTTTACCTTCACTTGAACCTTGACTACTACAAAAACAGTACTAAGACACTTTTGCACACAACATATTAAATGCAAAAAATGTAAATTGTACACTCACATTATAAAAATGACATCATAAGAACGCCACTAAAGGTAGGCAGAGGCATACAAGTGAGCATGCACACTCAAGCACAAGTGTGCTGAGCCATATCAGCCTGGCATTCCAACTCCAAGCCTTTGGTGTGAGAAATGATTTAGGTCTCTTCCCCTCCATAGATGCATAGCTCCACTGTAGGTTAAATGACAGGGTGAGCTGGAAATATGAGGCACCTGAAGCAGTGAAACCCCAGGAGACGTGGTCGTTGTCATGGCGATGCACCTCGTTCGTCTCCGTGGCGACGTGATGACAGATAAATGTCCTTCTCCATCATCAGGAGAGGGAGATAGAGCCTCAGCGATGACGACTCGCCCCTATCAGAGTAACAGCAGGCCTCATGGACGGCAGTTCTGTCTGACTGACTGCTCCACAGATCCATCAGGACACATTTCAAAGCACTGTTTGTAAAGCCTGCCATGACAATTTTGTAAAACAAATCTGACAGATATTTTCTGTGGTGAGAGGAAAAATGTTAAAATAGATTTGAGATATTTTTTGACGTAGGTTTGTGTGTAGCTTTAGTAAATATTTGTCAGAGCACTTTTAGTCTAAATGTACTATTGTGTATTTGAGAAAGACTGAGAGTAAACTTAGACACTACTAGTTTCTACAGGCTTCACTTCTCACACTGGAAACTCACAGAATATATTGTGGATAATTTGCAGCTATTAGGAACTTTAAAAAACAAGAAGTATTTTTTTATTCAATATATGTACACAAGTAAAAGTACTGTTACTTTGAAATAATACTCAAGACCGAGATCGAGGCTTTTAAGGACCGAGACTGAGTCAAGACCAAGACCAAGGCAAACTGAGATGAGGTTGAGACCAAACCCCTGAGAACTAAAATTAAAATAAAGAGAAAAGGTTACAAAAAGTTGTTAAAATACATTATTGGTGATTTTAATGTTCTAATGCAATAGACTTTACAAACAAACAGAGAACAGAGCATTTGCCTTGTTTTTCTAATGTGGAAAACGGATTACTTTAAAATCATGAATAGTATTTTCTTATGTTTGGTAAAAAAAAAAAAAAAATACAATAAAAAAAAAAAAATCAATCTAAGAAACCGCCACATCCAAGATAGAAACAAAACCGAGTAAAACTGGATTTCGAAACCAAGACCAGGGGGAAAAAAAAGTCTCAAGACCTACTCTCAGGCGCTACAATATTGCAGTACAGATTATTAAGACTTTGCCACATCTCTGTGTCATTTCTACCATTACAAATCTCATAAAGCTGCAAAAAAACAAAAACAAAAAACATAAAACCAGTCTAACCTCAGCAGCTCTCTTATTTATCCTCTTGTCCCTGCCCAACAGCTGAATCAAATCACTACCCCTCTGTTTCCCAGGAGGAGCAGAGGACACCCAGTGAAAAGTCACTCCTCCAATGATCTACTAACAGCCCCGGGCGAGCAGTGAGCACGAGGCTGTCCATCATGAGCTCCTGGCCTCTGGGTTAATAGTGAACGTGCAGATAATGTCAGGCCTTTTACCTGCCCCACTGACAGCTTCACTGAGCACATTCACTATGGACGACTAGTTAAAAATGCATCTGGGTCTGAACTGCTTTGTGATGAAACAATAGCAACAGGTATTTGTTTATATTTTATTAAGCTGCTATATATATACTTGCTATTTTGAAGTGGCGTCACTGTTGAGAACATTAGAACAACATTGAAAAGTTGGTTTAAAGAAAACAATGCTAATGATTTAACAAGTTCTGCTTCCAATAAAGCAACCTTGGTGGCAAAATGGGTAGTACACTCACCTCACAACCAGAAGGTCCTGGTCATGAGTAGCAGCGGTGGTAACAGTAGCATTAGTAGTAATAGTAGTAGTAGTAGTAGTAGGTGTAAGTAGAAGTAATTGTGGTGGTACAAATCTAATTCCTACTTAAGTAAACTACATTTATTACTTTTTCCTTTTGCTCAAGTTAAGATTTTGTTATATCATGCTTTTTTCAGGCTTTTTGAAATAATTTTGGACACCTTTGCTGTAGTATTTCATGTTTTGTAACTTGAAATATGTATATATATGGAACACTTTTGGAGAGTTTTTGCTATGCAGAAAACACTCAGCTTGTCGGCCCCTGCTATGGCTACTTAGCATGGCTATTAGCAACACAATGTTAACAGATAGATAAATGCTTTGTAGTCACTGCAATTCAAGCGTGGAAATTTTCAGTATGACCCCAATGATGGAGTATGGGTTTTAGATACACACAGAAGTACGTTTTTATGTGGTTTTACACGTAGAGCAGAGAGACCTGAGCGTTTTCAGCTTGATGGCCCCAACATACAGGATTACTCCAACATACATGAATGAAACACTACTCCAGGTATGTTTTTGAGGTGGAAACAACATTATAACATGGTGAAAAGCTCAAAAAAGTTGATTTAGCGTAATAGGAAATGTTAAAGTACTTGCTGTGCAGTAACAGTACTATTCCTTCAGTACTAATTTCTTGTACTTTTTCTGCCTCTGATTCCAAAATATTTTTTGAAAGGCAGGTTGGATACAGTGCAATTCATTGACATGTTGTGTGCATATGCAAATTAAGGCAGAATTTAAGTAATACTTTTGGCAATTGCATATCATTGAACAAAATAATTTAATCATTAATGTAATGTGTTGCAGACCTGTTACTTGACAAATAAAGGAATGCAAGGTACAACTGTAACATTTTGAGATGAACAAGATGTTCTAATATCTCCAGGTTTCCAACTTTGATTTCTGAATTACAGAATTACTGGTATAAAACTTCATCCAACAAATAATAAAATGCAAATGTGAAAGAACAGAGTGTGTCTGTGAGCCCAGGAGATGATAGCAGGTCGCCCGCCGCCTCGTTCATGGCAGCTGTCAGCCTTGGCTCGTGGTTCCCTTCTCTAGGTCAAAGGTCATCCAGCTGTGGCCCCTCCCCCCGCAGCTCTCTACCCCGCCGCAGCAGCAGATGTGGTCGGACCACCATGGCTAGGGCCTGACCACATCTGGCTCTGATTATGTCCAGACAATCCAGCTTTATCAGCTCCATCCACTCGGCCCGGCTCGGCTGTACTCTCATTCTCCCAGAGGTGAAGTGTTACACATTCTCAACTCACCAATACAGACTCTGCACTGTGATTTATAAGCTGTTTAATTCACCCACCACAGCACGGCGTCTGTGCATAGTAGCTCGAATTAAATAACTTTTAATTAAATGTGAGTCAGATGTGTGGTATGTCGTTTAAGTTAGTAGTTCTGTCAAAACACTTATTCATTCAGTGACAAAATTAATGGAAAATATCAGTATTTGAACTTTAACTTCAAAACATAATCCTGCTACAAGGAGTTTTTTGTGGCAGTTCCAAGCCTGGATATATAGAGGAGATTTTATCAGAAAGGGCATCCCATGTAAAAAAATAAAATAAATAAAAAACAATGCCAAATTGATATGTAAATCTATGCACACTTTTATTATTGGTTTAGACCTGTTTTAGACCTGGTTAAGTCCTTATTTACCAATCCTTATTTTCAGTCAATCCTTTGGTTTAGACTTTTGACAAATTTATTTCAGGCCATAAAGATGTTACTTGGAAAGCTAAATATTGCCTGAGGTGACTTAACGTGAAAAGTTTGACAACCACTGGGTTAGCCTCTTCTAGCTTTAGCTTCCCATACCTGCCATTGTATCCCTAGCCCTGAGGTGATCCGTATGAGAAATCTATCACGGTTGCAGATAGAAATCCCAGTATCCATAAACAGAGGAGCTTGAGAGCGGATTGTGTTGCATACGGGGATCACTAACTGCAGTTTATTTTCCCAGAGTGCCTTTCCAATCATCCCCACCCCTTTGCAAATGAAAATTTCAGAGCTCTTTGTATCCGTGGTTACATGGAGATAACTCAAATCACTTCAAACAAATATCAGTGCTCCAAAAGCCTAAAGATACAGCTCTCAAGATTAGAACATAATGAATAGTTTGCAAAGATAGTCAGTATGGGCTCTCACGTGAATGAATAGAAAAGAATTAAATGTCCTAACCCCATCCCTCACCAGTCAACAATATCTTTCAGGAAAAGTTAGTAATGGCTAAGAATTCTCTAGATTCTGTATCCATTTCTTTGTGGCTCCATGGATAGAGCATTTATCCCTGAACTAGAAAATTCACAGTTTGAGAGAGATTGAGGCAATGATTTGATGGAGGTCTTAGCTTCTCCAAGTGCTTCTGGTCTTTCTCTTTTTCTTTGCACTACTGTTTTCTGTTACCAAACATAAAGCCATTGTTGTAATAATTACTTTCTCTGTGTTTCTGGCCATTGTTGATTAAATGTTGACAAGCCATGTAGACCAGCCAGCCAACAGGAGTGACTCTGGCTTAATTCAAGTGTGTGTTTGGCCAAAGCTTCAGGTATGGTTTGAACATGCTAATCTATTAAAATCTTTCATAATAAAGCCTAGATGACATTTTAAGGTCCATTTGTTCCACAGATTATTCCTATTACATAATGCAGTTTTCCCCAAACACACATAAAAATGCATAACACACATGTAAGCACACTTGATGCCTTCTGTGGTCCAGCTGTCTTCATATCTTCTGAGGGGAAAAGTTATCACCTAGCCTTAAACCTTTCCTACACCCTTGCATCCTCCCAACCATCATCACCCACTTGAAGCCTCCTCAGGCTGGACGGGCGGCGGTGCAGAGCTGGGACACTGGGAGCAGGGCCTCCACATGTCAGGGGTCCCACAGGCAGCCCAACTACAACCACACAGGCATGTGCACTAAAGCTGTCACCGCCTCCTGTTGCACTGAGCTGAGGTTATCTGAGGAAGCTGAGAAAGATCACTGCCACTGTCTGATTGTTCGTATTACCAGCTTTTTTAAAATGAATATACATGATGCAAAATGTTTTTATATATCCCAAGAGAAGTTGCATTCATTGGTTGATACTGAGCCATTATTTCAGTTTTTCAGAATTTTATTTAAATTTTCAAAGTTATGAAATTATATGTAGTTGTATTAGCTACTTGATGGCTTTGATCTCACAATGGGATAGTGCCAACCCTCGTGACAAACACATTAATACATTTTACTGGCCTAATTGAGCTATGAGCATTGCCCAACTCTCGTTAAATAAATGTTATGAATGCAAAATGATGCTGATAGTTGAAGATTTGAAATACCAGGACATCAGTGTTAAATGGATGTTGCCCAGTAAACAGATTGCTAGTTAGAGTGCAAATGGCCTCCCACTGGGGCTTAAAATGGCACATCAATGTGAACTGGTCTTTTTGTTCCTAAGAGCCTGTTTACATGATAACGCTGGCCAGGAAAACGCAACAGTCATGCTGCCTCCAAATAGCATTTACACGACAACGCTGAGGTGTAAGGAAAACAATCGTAAACTGTAGTACCTGTGTTTATCCAGCAAACGGTGCTGTGGGCCCCGCTAATGCTCTACACCACACAGTGAGCAAACAACAGTCTGCGATTTTCCAACTACTTTAGGAACTTGTGGTTTTCCAGACTAAATATGAACAGATGAGACATAACAGCCTTGTATTTTGCACTTACGGGTCAGCTGACAAGCGTTCGCCAGTCAGCCAATCACTGTTTAAATTGTGGCAGTTACGTCATCGTTTTCAGTGAGTACAGTGTTTTCACAGTTTACACGAGAGCAGAGCGACTCCCTGCTGTGAGACCAAAACACCTCTGCCAGTGTTTTCAAAAGATTGCTGAATCAAACCTTTGCAGATTTGGCCCCTAAATGGAAAAACTGCTTTGCACATGACTCCTGTGTAGCATTAGTATCAGCTAGGAAAACTCTTATACAGCCTAGCATCCAACATATCACAAAAGACTTTAATGGCTGTAAATAGAATCTGCTAATCTAGCCTCTAAATAATAATTACTACAGAATCACACACTTTGGTCAAATGTGGAAAATCCTTCACATTAGCTGATCTGCCAACTGGCAACTGGTGGGTTTGTTACTTTGTAGGTGTCATCAAAGTGGCTTAGAGTTCCAACATGTGCGAGAGTGTTTTCTTTAGGGGGGGCCCACTGACTGCAGGGAGCTAATTAGAAACTATTCTCTAACTCAGGGCCAAATGGAGCAATTATCTGGCCGAGTGAGTAGATAATTCCCTCCCATTCATCTCCCACTGTCAGGGTCCCACTGCCCACCAACCTGTCCTGGGATAGGACGCTGTAGGTCTGTTAACACCTAACCTCCAGAGATAGCAGCAGACCCCCCCTTCTTGTAGGTAACTCCCTGCTGATTCTGACTAGCAGCTAAATGCAAGGAGAGAAACTGCTGTAGTCAGATTATAATTGGAGTTTTTAATATGCATGTCTTAGTCTGATGGAGTCATTTGTAGTAGAAGTAATAGTAGGACACTGAATAATCAAATTCATTGTCAGACAACTGCAGCATGTTTACAGTTAACTTTGATAAGGTTAGACATAGCCCTCTACAGATGCAGTACTGAAAACACATTTACACATATAAAATTACTTGTGTTTAGAGTGATGTGTGCATATTGTTACACCAGGTAGAACACATATTTTAGCCATCTTTGTTGGTTAGTTTGGCCCCTCCAAGACATAACAAAGCAAAAGTCTTCTTAAGCTTATAATGCGTTTATGCTCAATGGAGGACAATGCATTTTTACTGCCACAAAGGAGGCCTTTACTTGGATGATTTGTTAGTCTGTCAGCAAATTAGAAGACAATGGTCAGATTTTATGACATTTTCAGGAAAAGCCAGGAATGTCATAAGACCAAAGATACTAACTCGAGCCACAAGGGGTAAAGTAAAGGAACTCATTTCCTTTGGCTTTTTATCCAAATCGAGCATCTGCATCCAGGTGTTTAAGTAGATTAAGTAGCTGAATAGAAAGAGCATTTATCCCTTAACTAGAAGATCCCTGATTTGAGTTCAGGTCTGGGCATCATTACCATTGTGAGATAGCACCCATACCTTGGAGAAGCTCTGTACTTGTAAAGGCAGAAATCCAGTTAGATATATATATATATATATAGATATATTAATCCAGCTATAAGCATACTCCAACTAAGCCCTGTCTGCAGAATGACTGAATAATATTCTGTACCACACTGGTCACATCACACTGCCCAGCCCCACCAGGATTTATGAAGGAGGTTTAATTAGTCCACTGGGCACTTGTGGGAGGGCTGCCTTGGACTAATGATTAATGAAAACGAGAAAAAGAACAAATGTCCCATATGGAGCTGTTGATTGAACTGGATACAGCACTGCCAAAGGCGCTGTGGTATATATTTATTTGTGTTCATGTGATTGAAACGCCGTGCCAGAGTGGTGAGTTAAAATATTTTGTGCATGTTGAAAGTTGTCACAGAGTCTAAGGTGCTCAAAGCGTTGGCAGCAGAGTGCACACCGCTGACAGGAGTTGCCATTTATTACCACGTGTATCTCACTTATAACCAATACAACCAAGGCCGCCTTTCAACACAGCGGCTGGAGTGAAAAGAGGCGTTGAGAAAACAGGACTAAAGACTTCGCTCATGCAGAACTTAGGATTCTCAGGCTTAAGCTGCAAGTGAAAACAGAGAGAGTAGGAAATGGGTAGAACATATGAAGGACAGCTTGTTATTTTGTTATTATAAGTCAGTTCATTTCTAATAAAGAATTGCCTTGATGCAAAAGTTAGTTTAGCCTTTTTATTTGAGGAGGTATTTGAGCTTAAGAGGCTAATGGTTTACAAACACAAACACAAAAGTGGGTCACCGCATTACTTCTGCTTCTAAACCAAGCAAAAGAGTAAAAAGTCTTACAGCATTCTATCTCTTCAGAACTACATGTCCCATCACACATTTTTGAACTCATGGGTTTATCTCCCCCTCCTGATCTGGTTGCCATGGCGTGGCTTCCTCCCTGTTAGCTGCTGAGGTAAGCAGCAGGGGCCACATGACCTTGGAATTAGTGGAGCTCCTGGGACAGGGCACTCTGGGTGGGACAGGGCGTTCTAGGTGGGACTGCACTGGCAGCTGGATTTTCCCTCTAGGTCTACAAGATGGATTGATGCTATGGGGGTTTGGCAGGGCATGTGCAGGGAAAATTGTGAATGGTATCTGTGCACGCTGGGGTACCTGAGGTCTATATTAGTGATGAATAGTTACAATTTTTAAATGAGTCTGCAAATCACTGGCAAAATTACACTAGGAGCTAGGAACTAGATTTTATAATTACATTTTTATGTCTTACCAATGTCTTCATTGTACAAAATCTCCAAAAAAGTGTCAATTAAAAAAAAAAAAAAAAATGTTATTGTGTAAAAAAATACTAAACTTGCTGCACACACTCCTTCCTGTCACACATACGCTGACTGGAGTGGACAATGTGGGTGAAGTGTCTGTGTTGTTATGCACTGGGTCAGAGCGGGAATCGAACCTCCACCTTACAGTCAATGGAAGACACACTTAACCTACTACACTATCATCACCACAACACATTATTATTACATAGATAGATAGATACTTTTTTGATCCCAAAGGAAATTCAGTACTCAGTACTTTTATTCACTACTTATTATACACTTATTGGAAAAGGCATACAATGTGATGCAACAAAAGACAATGTGTATTTAAAATATAAAAAACAAACAAACAAACAAACAAAAAACATGTATATAATCTACATTGTAATCATGGATATATTAACGTGGATACATATTGTGTATATTAATATTTTAGAATTTAGGACAAAGATCTTGTGTTCCCTCTACTCAAAATGGTCTGCGGCGTCCTCAAAAAGCCTACTGTACTGTGCCACTTCTTGGACAAGGGGTACCAGATCCTGGTCCGCTTTGGAAAAAGTTGACTGGATGGTAGCTATTCCTCACTCGAGCATAAAACATGGAGCAAGCAAGCAGAAATGAAAGGAAAAAGGAACATGCAAAAACAGACTTTTTCGAAAGACAAAGCTAGCCTATATTAGCATTAGCTGTTTTCGGTTCAGACTGGTACAACTTTGCTTTAACATTGCATTTATACTTTAGAATGCATTAAATACAAGTCAGACTCATGTTGAATGATGAGTTCATAAAATATAAGTGGTGCAGAACAATGAATTTAATGAACCAAAAGCTGAGGGTAAACAGGAATGTATACAGCCCCACACCGACACACACCAGGATTTACTCTTGCCTTTTAATCAAATATTGGCTATGCTTTATGTTTTAAAAGTCAGTTTCAAAATCAATATCTCATTTATTATCTCATCATCTCATTTATTAACACCTAAACTTATTTTGCGCTTGTGTGATGTCAGTGTTTACATAACTGACAACCATCTACTGGACCAATAGTCATGGAAACACAAGCCTGTTTTGAGGTCACCCGTACCAAACCGTCCTGAGCTGACACCAGAGTGAACGTGTACCCTGTCCCAGAGCAGCCCAGGTTCTCTATACTGGCTTGGGCCATTTTGCTCTATTTCATAGCCCTGTCTCTCCCCTATATTATTTGTCTATTAAAAAGAAAATGCTTACAATACAAGTCAATCTAAATTATAATGTCAGAGAGATGTCACTTGTTATTCTACCCAAATATACCTCTAAACTAATGACATAATTCCACATAGTTGTTTTGAGAAGTTACCTGATGCCTTCACAAACCAAATCAGTTTTCCCCAGTGGAGGCCCGTTACCCCGGTCCACCACAGTCTCCTCTTGGATGTCCCTGCCAGACCTCAGCTGCTCCGTCAATCACTGCTTCTCTGCTTCTCTGCTGTATGCGTCCTCCTCGTGTATTTGTTTGTGCACCGTGTGAGTGTTGTGAGCACACAGCACACAGTACATAGATCATACTGCTGTGACAGAAATCTCATATCCCCAGGTTGGGAAGTGTCACCAAGCCAGACAAATGCACTGATGGACAGGTTGTCTGCAGTTTGACTTCTGTGTGTGTACTCGGGCCACATATATCTATTTATCTGCTCTGATTAGATTAACAAATGGGGAAAGATAAATGTTGAAATGGTTCAGTCCATTGCATATTCTGTGTGTATTTATCCTGGCAGGCCGAGGTACTTTATAACACTGATCCTGTGGAGTTTTTTTCATGTGTAAACATTATTTGCGATTATGTTAAAACATTTTAGGATTATGTACAGGAGTAATTAGTCAGAAAAGCTGGCTGCTGTGCTGGAGGACACAAATCATAGGCCGCTGAAGTCAACAGGCCATTTCATCTGGTATTAATTGAGACGTTTCATTTAAGTTTTTTTTTATTCTCCAATGTACGTTTGTCTATCGTTCTGACAGGTGCTGAAAGGAGAAAGCTACTACATGTTCTGACAAAGTTTGCTCCATTTTTCCCCTTTATTTGAATTCCCATTAAGGTGAGGCACTGAAAAATGTATAGAGGGGGTTGTTTGTTTGAAAATAAAAATTATGTAGGAATAACATGTTTGCACTGTGTTTCTCCGATTAACATTCACAGAAAATACACATTGGATTTACATAAAAGAAAACTTGTTTTTTTTTTAAGTCAGTCTCAATCTATGTAATTAATCTGGGGCTGTATTATGCAAAATTGACTTTTTGGAGGTTTATGTCATGTTATAATGTTGTTCCCTCATCTAAAACACACCTGGAGTTGTGTTTTGCTTCATTCAAGCCCCTGTATTCCTAGGCGCTGTCTTTCTGTGAGCTCCAAACAGCTCATTCCTATGTACCCTCTCCTACTCCAGGCACTGACCAATCAACATGCCCTCTACATACAGTCTCCATTCATTTATTTATCAAAAAAAAAAACAACAACAAAAAAAAAAACAAAAACAATGTACAGCTCTGTTTCCATTGATTTCTCACAGCTTTTTTGTAGTAAAATGGCGCCAAGTTTAGGGGAATAAACATCTTCTTTTTTTTTTTTGTCTGTTTCTGTTCAAAAGAGTACAGCAGAACTGCTCTCTGTTGCCCCCTGCTTGTCTCTTTACCTGTTTCTGTATGACACCAGTACTTAATAAAAATGTTTTCTTTCAGTCACATCATGTTTTTAAAGGTTTGTTGGTTTAAAAAGATACAGAAAAGCATAATATATCCTCTTTAACATATGGAATAACATATACCATATCCAATTAACAATTAGATTGAAAGGAATACATAATGTATTAATTTAAAGTCAACATTTATTTTTATTTGTTGCTGAAAACACAAAAGCAATGTCAATACAAAAAAAAAGGTTACATATTCATTACTGCTTCATTACTGCCTAATAGTGTGATTAATGACTTATTCTAAACATTTTTTTATGTTTATGTCAGTAATCTTCTGGAGACAATGATATCTGTTAGTTAAAACTTTGACCCTGTTCACCTGATCGTCTTATGTGTGGTGTAGCATGGAATCAGGATATTAATGGGACTTAGACAGGGCCCGCTCTGGCTCCTTGTCCCGGGACTGCCTATAAAGGTGCCCAAATCCTGGCTTCTCTTGTCCATATGAACTCATTTCCTTGCGCTGCCTCTCTGGTTCATGGTAGTGTAACCTGAGCGGTCCATGCAGCGCGGCCCCCAGGGGATGAAAGCATCCACAAGCCGGAGAATTAACCCTTGGGTCAACTGCATTATCTACCTCTATTTATAGTGAAACTTTAATTTTTACCGGGTGAAAAAAGGCAAAAAACAGGATTACAAGGGTCACACAAGCAGATTTGCAGTTAATTAAATCAATTTTAAAGATTGACCAAATCTGTGGTTTTCACTCTTCCAATATTCTACCCACTTAGAAGTATTTTAATGGGATTATATGACATCATTTCATAGATCACCTTTGTAATACTGCTCTGTAGTAAATTAGGATTCAAGACTTTGAACAATGAACTAAGATGCCAACATTTTTAGTGGAAATGTTTACAATTAACAATAATAACAATTGTGGTTGTTCTAAATGCAAGTTAGTTTGTGATTTATTGCCAGTGTATTTTGTCTTATACTATCACCTACCCCTCCTGGATCAAGATCTGGAGAACAGTCCAGGACGCTGCTTCTGACAGGTTGCCACTGAAGGATGGGTCAAACACAGACAACACATTTCCCATGGGGACAATAAAGACTACTTTACCTGTCCTAACATTAAAATGTGATTATTTTGAGATACTTTGTGTCTCTTGGCAAAGTTTCTCAGTTTCTTTGGAGTTCTACTGCATAAGTGCACCAATGCATTACATGCAGGGCTTGACATTAACTTTTTCGCTCACTGGCCACCGTGACCAGTCTTTTTCAGAAGTTATAAGCCAGTTAAGGTTTTTACTGGCCACAGTTTGGTTAGTTGAAATTTTGATGTGTTTATTGTATAGTAGAATTATTATAGAAGTAATGTCAAGTTTAGTTTTACAATCTTTTAAAATCAACTAGTTAACATAAATGCAAAGAATAAATGTGATCTTTTTGCATGTATTAAAACATCTTTAGGTGGCTTTTTTTCCTAATCATCATAAATTACTATAAAGTGAAGAAATTTGGGCCTAAATTTATTGCAAAAATATAGATAATATCCAACCAGCCAGAGTGGCAAGTGGAAGTCAATGTGTTACAGTCAAAATGGAAATCTAAAAATTTGTTAATATCAAGCCCTGCAGAACAGTTCCTAGATTTGATGACAGGACAATATTCACTGATTAGCACAGTGGTTCCTAAAGTGGGGTCTGGGACTCCCTGGGGGGCCACGAAGGTACTGCAGAAGGGGCCCCCAGAGATTTTCTATATTAGGTGCATAAAAAGAAATTGAGTTTCAAATAAAATACAGTTATACCTGTTTAAAAATATTTCTTTAAATAGAATTTAGCCAAGAACATAACATTTTCAAGAAATAAATGGGGAAAAAAACATGACATTGTTTTTTGAATAGAGTGATCCGTGTGATTTTTGAAAATTTCAGGGGGCCACAACACTCATGACGCATCACTAGCTGTTTTACATGCTTTCTGAATGCCAAACATAAAAAGTCATTTGTTGGTGCTCATTGTGGGTTCAGTTAGGTAATATCCCAGCATTCATACTGAAATCTGTTGATCATTATTATTTACAGCCCGAAGATATTCAGTCATGAATTTTAAATCGAGCCTTTACAACTAGAGCTTTTTTTTTTTTTTTTTAAGTTGCATTAATATATTATTAATAGTTTAGTTGTTTAGTTGTGCCATGCCCTCTGAGTAAAGACCTCTAACACAGTGCTTTGGTGGACTACTGCCAGGGTTCATGTTATTCATTTCACCTGTGTCACCAGTCAGAATACAGAAAGTTATATTTTACTAAGAGCATGGAAAAATTCTGAAAATAAAATAAAAACGCAGGAGCCATCTGATGAGAAGACAGATGTTCGTGTTTCTGGTGGTGATCATGACCTGGTGCTAATTGTTCTTCACAGACTTTAAACGCCCCTCCCTTCTCCTTTACCTCACTTCACAGCTGCCCCTTTGGCCCGGTAACGCACACCCCTGTTCGAAGCACAAAGGGAGCTTGTGTGAGGTGTTCAGACCCCCCCCCCCCCTAAGCCCGTCCCACCACCACAGCAGCCAGACCCCCCCCCACCCCCCCACTCAACCAGTGTGGCTGCTGTGCTCCATTTGCTAGATGATGGACTGAGTGAGACAAGGCAAAAGTTCAGACACCTTTCCTGTTCACATGGCACGGGGGCCCGCTTGACCCCGCTCGGGTTGCCTCTAGGGGTACGGGGGGAGGGGGGGTTACCTCCCATGTGCCACTGCTGCTGGCTTCTGGTCCTCCTCCTAACACTACAATTTGTCCCCTCATTTAGGGGCCGGCCACGCCTCTGCTGTCCTGTAATGCTGTAACTGCTCTCAACTGGGCTCAAGCTGCCATTTCCTAGCCAGAGAAGGAGGAAGGGGGGACAGGGGGGTGAGGGGGGTGCAAAGTGAGGGGTTTCATTGTACAAGGTCAAGAGTGGTATAGGTGCACAATGAGCATACTATAACCAAAAGACAAGAAGTCCAGGGTTAGTCTAAATTCACATCCTTCTTCGTCCTATAAAGCTGCACTTATAAATCTGTACAAGGCGTTATATTTTATATGGTGAAGAAAAAAAGCTGGTGGGTGTTGCCTAAAATTGAGCGACTATGTGAGACACCATTTATCCCTCACATTTTACAACCAGTGTATTCCTAGTATCATTTAGTTTCTGGTCTTGTTTAAAACTCTTTTGCTTTTCCCCATGCAACTTTTGAAGACATGCATGTATAGGTGAAAAGCGGTCACAAGCCAGTGTACCCTTTGTGCTGGTTCCAAACCTGGATGAATGGAGAAGGTTGCCAAATAAATCACTGCATACTAGGAGGAGGAAGATAATTTGATGTGGCAAACCCTGAAGGGAAAAGCCAGAAGGAAAGAAGAGTATACAGGTGAATAGATGACCTGAAAATGCCCATATTGATTGCTACTGTATTTCTTTGAATGTTAGTTAATGCCTTTATCTTGCCATGATGCAGGAATTATCCCGCTTCATGACCTAAGCAGCAAGGATAGCCCTCAAAACCCCCAAAACAGCCAAAAATCGATACAGTATATTGTTTACAGCGCTTATTTTATGAGTATGGACAATATAACTATGAGTTTGAGTGATGGAGCCAGTGTTGCCAGATTGGGCACGTTTCAAACTGCTTGGGCTTTAAAAAATAGCATTGGACTGGTTTGTAAAATTACTTTTCACAACATTTAGCGGGTTTTTAGAAAATATCCTGGAGAAGATACAAACAAAATAGTTGTTAATTATGGCAAACAAAGTAGAAATACACATCTCAATAAACTGCGGTGTTCTTCCACTCATATTATCAGTTCATTTGTTTTAAAATGAGTGTTTCATGTTGGTATTTCATGTGTTTTGTGAGGTTTCTGTGATGCCCTGACCAAGAAGGCTGTGGTTGCCTGACTGCACTCTTTGTGGAGAACCTGTTTGTGTTCCTTTTTTGAGTGCTGCTGTTAAGTTGTGTGTTCTTTCTTACATATAATGTTTTGAACATTTAGACTGAGTTGTGGTTTGTGCTTTGGTTTTTATTGTGTGGAGCGGGTTTTAAGTTCTGTTTGGGCTGGAAACTGTCAGTGAGATCTGCCAACCCTGAATGGAGCATGCTAGCATATGAAAACGTCTTGCGAAATCAACACAACTTTTTGTACAACTTACATGTTTAAAATGCATATTATTCTGTATTGTGTGCCTATTTTTGCACTTTGGTTAAGTGAGGTTAAATGTGCTGTGTAAATAAACTTGACTTTTAGCTGCACACTGTAAAAAGTTGCAAGGTCCCTTTTGGGGTCAGGTTTGGGCATCGAGACTAACATTGCTAGCCTGAATGAGCTAACACCACAATACCCAGTGAACCTTGCATAGCCCAAAAAAAAAAAAAAAAAAAAAAAAAAAAATCCCCCAGTAGCAGTTCTGGGTGGCAGGTCGCGAAAAGCAAAACAAATGGCAGAGTAACCACCCCTGCTTCCTCTTTTCCCACAATTCAGCTGTCTCGGGGCAAAATTCTCCAGCAGTGTGACTTGTGTGAGCACAATTTGGCATGAGCCCTCCCACCTACAATGGTCCACTGCTACTACCACCACCACCAGCACCACCTCTGTCTTTGAACGCACCCACCCAGTGACCCCCAAATACATGCGGCTCTCACTTATGCACACTCAGCCCAGAGGAATTCATTTTCTAATTTTCCTTGACTGAGAAAACAATACACACGCCTTAACAATGTTGACATCTCTAATGCCTTAAAACGCAGTAGTAATGGAGCTCTGATTGGTCGTAACTGTACTGTTGGCCTTTAGACCTGTGTGGGATAGAGACCTAGGGCCAAGTGAGGTGAAAGTTTTTTTGGATTTGTCAGAGGTGAGCTTTGTCAGCCCGTGGTTACACACTAACTATGCAGTGACACATTTAAACTTTATACATCATTTATTTCTATTGCAATGAAGGTCACGAAGCCGGGAACACATACCACATACATGACTACATGTAAAAGGTCACTCTTACTGGTCCTGGACATTTGGGGGCCCTAAGCAGGATAGGTTTGTGGGTCAAGCCTCTCTTCAAATTTTATATTTTAATGTAATTTTAATAAAACGCTAACTGTTTTTCTAAAGGAATGAATGCTTTGAGATATTTTTGACTTGTAAACTCAGCGAGGGGAGCCCAGGTAAACAGGAAGTGGATACGCCTTGGGACGCTCTAATGTCTGGGGCCTTATGCTGCTGCTTAGTTTGCCTATAGGAAGTTTATAATCAAGCTCCCATTGGATGGTCTGCACCTCTTGTCAATATTCAGTTACAACTGCTAATAATACAGAGAAAGTGGCTATTTTAGTACTGGCTATCTACTTACCCAGAAAAAAAGAAAATATAAACTGAAAATCAAAGCAATATTGGCAAACATTCATGTAATGTTTAGGGAGGTGGAGGTATAAGAGGAAGGTCACATTGGTTTAATGTTAAACTCTGAGCTTGAACTTTAAGATAAACTTAAGCATAAGATTGCAGTATTCATTTGATATCATAAATAAAGTAATAATAAAGAAAAATAAAATAATAAAGTATAATTTCATTTTATTATCCCCATGTTTTTGTGGAAACCTATGCAGACACGGGGAGAAAATGCAAACTCCACACAGAAAGGTCTCACCCTGTCCAGGAATCAAACCTGGAACCTTCTTGTTGCGAGGCAGGAGTGCTAACCACTATGCCACCCAAATAATAAAATAGAAAGAATCAATAATATAGACAAAAATGCTAATAGATGGATAGATGCCTCCAGCTCTCCTCACACAGCACTCAGTCTACATAAACTGGTCTATAACAAAGTTGCATCCATAAGGCAATGTACATTTTTTAATATCCAGAATGTAAAATTAAACTTTCTTTAATTACAGCGCTGAAAACCTTCCATAGAAAGGCTCCCCACAAAATGTCTCTTTTCTCTCTGAGATTTGAAAGAAATTACATATTTCATTCACAGTTTTTTGTATCGCCATTGTGGTGCTACCGCAGACTAACACAAGAGCAAAATAGAAAATGTCATTTTTTTAGACTGACACTGTAAGACATTATCACAGCAGTGGTCGGTCACACTCCGGTGGGATACTAGAGCAGACATGATTTACAAATATCACTTTCACATGTAATCTGCTACTGAAAGACTTCTACTTCACTATGGACATGACTTTTTATCATGTTTTAGATTATACCTAATCCAGATGGAGTACTAAATATAAAAATAGATATTATGTGTATCTTGAAATAATGTGTTTTTTTGGCTAAATCTACAGAAATCAATTCCACAGTGAGTAAGGAGTTAAAAATGCAGTGGTTGTGAATGAAAGCACTTATTAACAAGTGTGTCTCCCATGAACACCTCTGTCTGTTATCAGGGCTAATTGTTAGCCAGGTTAACAGCAGCAGTGAGCTCTCCTCTAAAACCAGGAGATTTATGCCTTTAACGTTTTACATCACTGCACTTATGTATCCCACATGGTCTAAATGAGTGAAATTATGACCTTATACTTTACAATACCAACATATGAGTGTAGTTTTAATGGTAACAGTGTGGCAGAAAGATATATTGCTAAAACTGTGTGCCAAAATAACTGAACTCTGTCTAAGAGCTTTTTCTGTTTTGGTCACACATTTGCTGCTTTGTATTGGAGCTTAACATGTCATAACATACAGAAAGAGGCCAACTATAGCAACCAAAACATTACCAGAGAATAGAAAACGTAGTCATATTGATAACATTAAACAAGTCCTGGTTTTTGTGTCCATTTCAGGCTTCCATACATGTTATTCTCCGTGATTCCCTGAGATTACAGTGCCCCTCGGTGATTTAATTTAGCTGTAAAATCATCTGTTTCTGTCATGAGTGACTTGTATTCGGAGAGAGCCAGGTCTAGTTTAGCAACCTCTACAAAAAAAAAAAAAAAAAAAAGCTCTTCAATCATTCCCATGGCTCTTATTCTGGGCAGCGAGCGTGATGTCTGCAGTTTCCCAGACCCCTCCTGAAAAATGACACATTCTCAGACCAGATGCTCCAGATGACCCGGACAGAGTGTGATTATTAGCAGGGCACTCCATTTTGGAAAAGCTATTTTTAACCGAGTTTGAACATCATCCACTCGGTCATTTTTGCTTTGATTTGCAAAGATCAATACATAAAATAGTAGTTTAGTTTTTTAGAATAAAAAAGTACGTTTAGTAAGTTTTTTATAGCCCAATATTGCACCATTTGCCTCAAAGGGCTTTACAGGAAGAGATGTAAAAAACAAAAAAAAACAAAAAAAAAAAAAACAATCAAACAAGCAAAGAGACTGTCCCAGGAAATTCCCTTGTTCTTAGACCTTCCTTCTTTGTATGGAAAAACTTAAAAAAAAAAAAAAAAAAAAAAAACAGCTATGGGAAAAAGAGAAACCTCAGGGAACACCGCATGAAGGAGAGATCCACTCCCAGGACGGACAGGCTGTAGATGATGGAAGGATATAGTCCACTTGTTAATACAGCCCGAATTCTGGAAATATTGGAACGTTTTTAAAATTTGAATAGAATGAAAACTAACAAAACTTTAAAATCACATGAGCCAATATTTTAATCACAATAGGATATAGATAACGTTACACATTTTTACACTGTGAAATTTTACACTTTTATGCTCATTTCAAATTTGATGCCTGCTACGGGTCTCAAAATAGTTGGGACAACAAATGGCTGAAAAAGCAAGAAATGTTAAAAGATTCAGCTGGGAGAACATCTAGTGACCAATGAAGTTAACTTATACCAGTCCTGTAACATGATTAGCAATAAAAGGAATGTCTTAGAGGGGCAGAGTCTCTCAGAAGTAAAGACCTTTATTGGAGCCAGTGGTCTTCGGGCCCTCAGATGACACTGCATCACTCATCAGCATGACTGTGTGAGCGACATTACTAAATGGGCGCAGGAATACTTCCAGAAACCACTGTGGGTAAACACAATCCCCCTGCTATCTGCAGATGCCAACTAAAGCTCTATCATGCAAAAAGGAAGCCATCTCTGAACATAGTCCAGAAGCGCTGCTGTGCCCTCAGCCAAGGCTCATTTAAACTGGACTGTTTCAAAGTGGGACAGTTTTCTATGGTCAGATGACTGCAAATTTGACATTCTTTTTGGAAATCACGGACGCCGTGTCCTATGGGCAAAAGAGGAGGGAGACCTTCCAATGTGTCATCAGTGTTCAGTTCAAAAGCAGCATCTGTGATGGTATGGGGGGCTAAAGTGCATACAGTATGGGCAACTGTGTGTTTTGGAAGGAACAGAATTCTGAAAGGTATATATAGGTTTTAGAGCAACATCAGCTCTAAAACCCAGCTGCTCTTCAGCTGGAAACCTATATCAGGCAGGAATGGGACGAAATTCCAACACCAAAACTCCAGAAACTCATAACCTCAATGCTCAGATGTCTTCAAACTGTTTTGAATAAAAGAAGAGATGCTACACCATGGTAAACATGCCCCTGTCCCAACTATTTTGAGAGCTGTAGCAGGCATCAAATTGGAAATAACTTCATTTTGTGCATAAAAGTGTAAAATGTCTCAGTGTAAACATTTGTTATCTTATCTATGTTCTTTTGTGAATAAAATATTGGCTCATGTGATGTGAAAATGTTTTAGTTTTCATTTTATTCAAATTTTAAAAATGTCCCAACATTTCCGGAATTCAGGTTGTAGAACAAGGTAACAAATTCAGATTATTACCTGTTATGGCCCTGGGCCTGGGCCTGTGTGTTTGCCTGCTCTTCCGCCCCTCCTCCTCTGTAGCCTCACCTGTGAGCCTGTCTATAAGGGCCCCGCCTGTCCCTGCCTCTCTCTCACTCTCTGCTCCACTTCCTGCCCTCAGGTCTCGCTGCTCTGCTGCTGCCGGGCTCCAGGTCTCGTCTCCTCTGGTGCTCATCATGCACATTTGAGTTTATCTTTTATTTCACATTTCAGCACATTTTCACACACATGCACACAACACATCCAAACACCTACACTACACCACTGACACTCACACCCCATTGTACTTTCTGTTCAATTTATCCTTCATATTTAATAAATCTTTATTTGAGCACTTTAACTTTGGTACGGCCTTAACATTACTTTAGTCTGATTATAACTTTCCATAATTGTGAGCCATTGGTAAATTGACTCACTCTACCAACTGAGCCATATCGCGACAAACAAAGGTTGATAGCTCTCATGGATGCAGTCTGAACGGCAAGTTGGGGGCTAAGTATACTTCACATGGTTGCAAACTCCATCTTGTCAGGCTCATGCTTATCCATTCACAGTCCAAACCAGTGGTGGATTAAGAAATGGCGTGGCAGCTCTGATTTGGTTTTAGTTTTTTCCGACAGCAAAAAAAAAAAAAAAAAAAAAAAAAAAAAGCACTGTTAAACATTTCCAAAAACAGCTTAACTTCTCATGTCATATATGCTGCTATGATTGGCGAAAACAAAAAAAAACCTTCCAATCATCACCAAATTTAAAAGCCTTTCCCCTTTATACAACATTTTCAACAAGAGACATCTTAGATTGATCTGTGTAGAACTGCAGAGCTTATCAATCTGTCTTTTGTCAAGTTAGGAAACCCGGACAAAGAGAGAAATCCAGCTGTTAGCATATAGTCTGAGCATGCAAACACACTTTATGACTATCAACACATAAAAAATTTGGCTCTCCAAGTACCACCTTCTGTTCTGTATTATATTATATTACTGGTCATAAGAGAAGTATTGGATTCTCACGCTTAATTCACTCTGGCAACATTAAAAAGTCTGTATTAAATTTACTTTACAGTATATGGAAAAACAAGGATTGCTGCAGGACCTGGGGTTGTCTGGAGGTCACAGTGTGGATTTAGAGCAGCCCTGCCATTTCCAGCAATGCTACATTTACTTTCTGTCACTGCACATAACCCGCAGTCAAACCGAGCGGCCCTATTGACGAGTGATTTAGATGGCTGCAGACGCTCTGTGACCGCCTGCCTGTCTTATTGTCCGCTGGCAGTGATCGCCCTTGGCATTCCAACAAGCTATATTTCCCATACATTCCTACATAGTTGAGGGGAAGATGGCAGTGTGGGCTGTCAGAGTGAGAAGCGCATTGACAAGCTGAGACTGAGAGCCCAATGAGGGTTGTCAAAGCTGACTTACTGGATCCAGAGTAAAGAGACAGATGCTTACGGAAGAGAATAAAATGATGTTATGCCATAAAGAATAGACAGCAATCAGTGGGCATTAGATATGAACACAGAACTGATGTGGAAACCAAAACAGGCATGTCCCTGTGTGGTTTTACATGTTCTCTATTGGCTTTATGACAAACATTGTAGAATGCATGTAAAGAAATTGGGCGCATATTGTACTGTAGTCAAAACTCATATAGACCAAGTCATAACTTTAAATGTATAAAAGCCAAGACCAGAACATGACAAACCCTCTCTTTCTCATGGGGGTATATAGCGCTTATAGAAGAAATAAGGATTGTATAGGGATGCATTTGAAAATAAACATTTTGGAGTACAATTTAGGCACATACGGTATTAAGTCACATGTTATTAAGTCTCATTAATGCATTTCCAGTCCCCTAAACCACTGGCAGCACAAACTGCTGTTCTCCTGAGTGTGTGAGCTGTGTACAGCAGGGGGAGTGGATGGAGCTGAGCTGTGTGGTCAGACAGTGCCATGAGAGTGCATCAGCTACAGTATGCTATTGCTCAATACGTGCTGTGTCCGCCTGGCAAACAGTATCTTGTTGTCCTTTTCATGTCCTGCATGGTGGTGTCATTAGATTATGTGAAGAGTGATGAAGAGTTGTCCACCAAGAAGTGTCAGAAATGCAACCGGTCACCAAAGTATAATTCGTCAAGAGGGCATCAATGAGACAAGAAGCAGCTGAATTTGACTAAATGTGCTTTTTCATTACAGCTGTACAACACAGTTTGATCAGCTGTGTGTCAGTGTATTGGCTAAAATCATGGGCCATAAACAGAATTGGGTTGTGCCTGCTCCGAAAACTTTTACATGGCCTTGTCAGTATTAAAGCTGACATGCTGTATCGCTGTAACAATGGATCAGAGCCAGACGACTAGTAAGAATTCCTGGTGCTCCTCAGACTTGTGCAGGCGCCAGCCATCACTGCCCTGAAAATGACTTAGCAACGGGAGGACAGCAGGCTATTTTTAGAGTTTGAATAAAAAATGGCACGACTGTGAACAGGTCAGTGAGAGTTTATAATTCACTAAAGGTCTGTGGTTAGGCCTCTCCACACAAGCAATTTGTACATTTATTATGGCATGTAAAGAGTCAATGGAAAGAACACACCGCATTTGTTCGTTCTTCTCTCTTTCCTCCATCCCTCCATCTCTCTCTGTGTGTTTCTCAGGAATGTTGACTTCTCCGTGCTCGCTCCCCAGGGGGACGTTGGTCGGGGTCCTGACCCCTCTCCTCCTGTATCCTGGAGCCTCTCAGCTAACTAAGTTAGCATGAGATAAGTCCAGCAGCTTGTTCCCTTCGTTCTGACGGAGCTAACAGGAGACAGCAGCAGCGGCCTCGTTCATCTCACACTGTCTTATCAAGGACCGCAGTTCAGTTTGTCTCTCAACACTGTCCACCAGCACATCACTTCATTCATTAGCACTGAGGAGTGGCATCAGTCATAATATCATGTCAGAATGTACTTTCCTTTACATGTTTCACTCTAAACCTGATTATAAAATTTTACTTTTGTAACTGTGGCATTGCAGCTTAGTAGTAGTTTACTGTGCACTGTAATTGCCTTGTGTAGAGTTATCAGCTAATGTAGTCACTGTACTCTGTGTGCTCTTTGTTTTTTTCTTCCAAGGTTGCCACAGCAGTCTGAGTATGCTGTGATTCAGAAACTGATTTGGCATTGTTTTTTACTCTGGATGCCCTTCCTCCTACAACCCTCTCCAGTTATCTGTGCTTGGGACAGCACAAAGAGTACACTGGCTTGTGACCCCTTGTGGTTGGAGTTGTCATTGTACTCTTCCCAGTGTAAGTTATTGCAAAACATACATAAAGTGACAGTGTGTAGGTCTGCAAACACAGACAGGGTTTTGAAAAGACTGTATTACTGTTGACTTATGCAAAATAGCCATGTGTTGTTTTGGTTGTCACAGCGTGCTGCCTTGTTTTGTTTTGTGTGTATTTTTGTGTTACTGTAAAGCTTACATTAGATTTCCTGTTTGCTTTTTTTTTTAATTCATTTGTGGATACACAGGAAACAAGTAGAAACGGATATTGGGCCAATTACACCAAAACCCTGCCACTCGTCGATCTTATGCAACTTTATTTCTGGAGCTGCTAGCTACTTATGTTTGTTGCCTAACCCTATACCAGCTGTTTAATACACTGTGACTAGCTGAAAAGTTCAAACATTTTTGCAAAGTTCATTTTTAAAATTTCAGGACTAATTCCACAAAGTCTGACTCATTATATAGTTACTGCTCTTTAAAACGTCACCTAAGGCTGAATCTGAATGTGACCGATGTGTTTCTTATTTGTTGAGTATTTTCTCAAGCTTTTCTGATTTCCCTGTAAGGTCAGCAACGCAGCACTTTCCTCCCACACACTGGTTAGCGCTGCTGCCTCTAACATGGTGCACCTCTGTCCCCCTCACCCCGAACATGTCCCGGGGCAGTGCTTGAACTGGGGGACGCACTCTGTCCCACAGCGGGAGAACAGGGAACCACAAGGAAATGGGCTTTTTCCCAACGCGGGGACTCAGAGTGCCATGGAAAAAAACATGAGGAATGGTTTAAAGAGGAAACATGCTGATCACTGGGACTAAAGGACAAATGCTGCTGCAAAAATGTGTCAGTCCAGAGAAGAAGGATCTGTTGTTAGTTCTCGGATATTGGCACGGTTAAAGTTAAGGTTAAAACAGACATGTCAAACTCAACCTCGAAAGTAGTCTTTTTGAAGTGACACACACACACACACACACACACACACACACACACACACACTCACACACACACACACACACACACAAAAAAAAAAATTTATTTTAAAATTCTTACAAATCCTGAGAATCCTAACTTTTTTGAGCTTTTAACCATGTTATAATGTTATTTCCACCTCAAAAACATACATGAAGTAGTTTTTTGTTTCATTCACCCATGTTTGAGTAATTCTGCTGTTTTCAAGAGCTTGAAATGCCTATACACTGTCACCAGACTCAATCTGATAAAGCAGTCAGCTTACGTGTTAGCGTCATGTTAGTCATTAGCCAGGCTAAATAGTCTTTTTATGCTCTGTACAGTCCCCACCATTGCCAATAGGGGCAATAGACACCTAGTCCAAGCATTCTCTGCAAAGTCAAAATAACAGCTCCCCTCAAAAAGACATTTTCCATTCATACACATACTCATATATTTTCCAAATAATTTCAAAATGCCTGAAAAAAAGCATAAAAGGCCTTTTTAAATTGAATTTTGAATAGATGAATGTTCATCGTACACTAGTTTTAGCACACAATAATATTGCACACATTGCACAATAGTTACACAGAGACAGACAGATCATCAACAGTTTCTCTTGGCCGCTCCCTTCAGACTGAGGTCTCAACAGTGAATCATCTAGAGCAGTGGTTCTCAGCCTGTGGTAAAAGTACCACTAGTGGTACTCAGGCTCTTCCTGGTGTGACTCAGGAGTGTCTGGAATTTTTGAAGATAAATCCAATAAATAGATAACAGTCTGGTTTAGTTTAGTCCAGGGTAAATCCTGAAATGGCCCTGTTTTAGTCCTGTTCTTGTTTAGGGCTTAGTCCTGGTTTAGTTAGAGATTTAGTCTTGTGTGCAGGCTCTTTTGAACAGACGTTAAACCCTTATCAGTTTACTTTTGTTTTGTTTTAGGTCCAGTCTACTTCTGGCAAAAGCTTAAGATTCCATCACTATTTTAATCTTGGGTTCAGACCTGTTTTATGGTTAGTATTAATTAGCTCAAGATGATGAAGCCAAATATTTTGTTCGGTGGACATTTGAGAACTAGCTAGTGGTTTGCATAGTTTGTCTTTTTAGGTATTATGCTTGATCCACTTCTGTATGCTACACTGACACCATATATATCCAGACTTAGGACTGGCACAATGGTACTCTGGGAATCGAACTCCGGTCTCTGCATGATCGGTGGAGTCTCTGCATCAGCTTACTTCACCCAATGAGGGGCCAACAGACAAGTCATCATTATAAAAGTAGAATTTCTTCACACAGTTTTGCACAATATTACTAAATCCTTGTTTATTAGTTAATAAGACCAATGGTATATGGTATACAGCCCATGATTAAAATGATTTTGACAACATAGGTTCAGAGGGTCAAATGTAGTAATTATATTTACAAACCTAAACCTGGATTTGGTTTTATTTTGTGTTATTATGAAACCACACAGCCCTGACCATTATTGCATATTTACAATTTCCACTGACAAAAGTCTGTACCATTACTCCAGCCATTTATTGCTTGTCTCCTAAATGAACTAGCGGCCCGCAGACGGAAATTACTCATGGGTCCAGCCAGTGCCAAGTTCTGGTCCAAGGGCCATTAAGGTGTTTAAAGTCAGCCATTCATAGTGCATTTGTGCTGGAGTGGCTTTTTCTGTTCGATATATTCTGCTGAAATACAGCTGCACTGATTGTGTGAGAGTGGACTGCATTATGGGACACTGTTCTGCATTTAGTAAGTGCCTTATTCCAAGCTGAAACTCTCAAATTGCCTTTGCTTACAGGGATGTACTATGCTATTGCTGTATGAAGCTGGAACAGGTCAAATATAGGAAACCATGTAAAATGATCATTAAAGTGAGTTAATAACTGTTGATAGTTGTTTTCTTTGCACACTTTCTGGGTTTGCGTAATAGAGGATTACACATTTTCTGTCTCCATCTCTCCCATTTCCTGCTATTATCTTATTAAAAAGTAAAACTCAACCAGTTCAGGACTACAAAATAAAGCTTACTACATGACAACATGAACAGCTAGATATCATCATAGAATTGCTTAGCCCACATTAGCTTACAGAATTATTGTGGTATTTGCAGAGTGCGTATTACCTCAGTTTGATTGTGTTCTGTAAGATCCCAATTTGGAGAACAGGAAGTAAGCTCGACAAGTGCTTCAGGGTGCCTATTTCACTGAAACTGTGACCCTGTGCAAGATATATTTAAAATGCTGAACAAGAACAGGGCTGAACAAATTAATATGTGCTATGAGCATGCTACACTGAGAAGTATCTTGTGGTAAAACTTCTTGCATCAAAAGTCTTAAACTTGGAAATTCACCTGGATACTGAATTTCTGCATAAGTTAAGTCTTTTTAGACAGACAGACAGACAGACAGCTAGATAGATAGATAGATAGATAGATAGATAGATAGATAGATAGATAGATAGATAGATAGTCTTTGTGATTGCACATTCATTACAACAGAATTCTCTTTGAGAGCAGTCTTTCACACAGCACCATAAGTAATTAAAATTAAATAATTAAAAGGGTAGTGAATTATAAATGTGTGTGTGCATAAATTATAAAGTTCAATATACTGTATGGTGCAAAAAGCAAAAAGTATGTCAAAAAGTTCTGAGTGTTGAGGATAGGAGAGCCTTGGGCCACAGCACGTTCAACACTTTATTTTACACCAGTGCTTCTGAAAGCACCCTGGGGGGCCACAAAGGCACTGCAGGGGGGCCCTCAGAGGTTGTCTATATTAAGTATATAAAATGAAAAAATTATACTTTAAAACTATTTCTAGCCAATATACAGTGTTTTTTGTGATTTTTTTTTCAATGAAAATCTATGGCTAAATGCATGGGGTAGTCTTTTGAATATAGTGAAGTTTTTATTGTTGGGGTCCACAAGAGATTTTTGAGAATTTAAGGGGCGGCGATACTCTTGACTTTGGGAATGGCTGTTTTACACTATACTTGATACACTGCAACTACAAAGTCACTACAATGTAACACACGGTTTAACAAACTGTAATAACATACTTACATAATGAAATTTTGTGTACTTATAGTTTCTAATAATAATAATAATTCACTTTACATTGCATCATTAACTCTGCACACCCAGTGGTGGTAAGCTACTTCTGTTGCCACAGCTGCCCTGGGGCAGACTGACAGAGACGTGGCTACCATTCTGTGCCTACGGCCTCTCTAACCACCACCAATCACACACTCATTCATACATAGGCCAGGTGGGTGAAGTGTCTTGCCCAAGGACAAAACAGCAGTATGCAGTGCCGGTTCTAGGTACAAATGTAGTACCTAGAAAAGTACACAATGTCCTTAAGTTACCTGACAGTAGAGTCTGTTACAGCATGTGTTACATAGTTGTTACATTGTAGACACACTGTACCAAGTGTTATCTCATTTGCTTTGACCTTTATGTCACTCTTATTTTAGTTCACCATTTCCATTTCATTTAATCAATATTTACCTTTTATGTAAGCTGAACAGTGACACTGCATTCAACCTCCCCACCAACCACTTTTAGTTCCAGATCCACTGTTTGAGAACCACTGCTGTAGAGTCCTATTCTACATTTTTTTTTTAACAATGTAGTGGTGAAACTTTATTTACATGGGAGTTTTTGAATATACAGATATCAGCCAATCACACAGGCGCACTGCAAAGAGAACAGGACACGGTGCTTGAATTGTTTACTAATCATTAGAAATCCTGCCTAGTGCGCCTTTAACCACTCTCAGAACTGGCCCTAAGTAATGGATCTGCTCGGTGGATGCTCATCTGACCTCCGAAGTGTTGAGAGACAGTTTTCCAAACAGGCGCGTCAATCACAGCACAAACACGCCGTCGCACTGTTCCGCCTCGGAGCATGCACCCAGGCGCCCACCAGTACAGTGCACGCTCCGCTGCTTGTGATCTCTGTCCATATGGTAAATAACAGTGTATCGGCTCTGCGTGAAATGAGAGAAACATGTAAACATTTGAACAAAAGGCAGCTTGTGGGCAACAAAACTATTTCAACTGATGTGTCACATAATGTAAAGTATGAGGCTTTTGGCCATAACAAGTAAAGAGCAGCTCCAGTAAACACTCTGCAGAAATGCAAGTGGAACAAACTGTTAGCAACATGGAGACATGAAAGTGAATCTCAATAGTAATGTTACAAATGATATTAGAGTGTATTATTAAATTTCAGAGGTGCGGTAATCCAAATTTTAGGGAAAAATACTACTACTATTTGCTATAATAATATTACTAAAATAGAAGTATTCAACAAATGTTTTAGTAAGTTGTGTACAGAGAGTAAAAATCACATTTGAAGTATAAATGGCACTAGACATTAAGCCTTACTACTATTACTACTGTTTCTACTACATCTGCTACTACTTCTGTGACTACTGACACTAAGACAATTTAATAGTACTACTACTGCTACTTCTACTAGTACCTGCTCCTACTACTACTGATACTACTACTATTACTACAACTGCTACTACTGTTGCTACTACTGCTGCTGCTGGAACTGGTACTAATGCTACTATACTATAACTACCCAGAACTGCCCCCAAAAAAATCCTATTAATATTTAACCACTAAAATCTACTCAAGTCAAAGTATATTTTAGTATATGTACTCAGAAAGTACAAAAATTTACTTCAGAGTTTATTTCCACCGCCATTATTATTTATTTGAACATTATAGCTCGTGCTATGTATTGATTATATTTAGCATGACTATGCCATTAGCTGTTGCATATTTCTGTACTTTAGAATACACAGTAGTAGTTTGTTAGCAGGGCTACACTCACAGGAGATTTGTGGTTTAATTACTAATCCAGGTTTCCTCTATGAGGCACATTGCGTTCTCACATGGTGCTAGTTGTTCTCTGGAGAAAACCTCTGCTAAAGTGCAATCATGTGAAGAAGCAGGGCTCCTGCGTGTTGTATGCTGTCCAATATTGTGACATATGCACAAAGTTTGCCATTGGGTTGAGCTATTAGATACAGTAGTTCTGAGAAAATGAATAGGAATTTGCAATACTATTTAAGAAGTTGTAGAGGCATTTTACAAACAAAAATAAAAGAAGACACAATGTTGTGTTAGAGACCATTCTCACTTTAGAAACTGGCAAAGCTGTAGAGCTGTTTTTTTCCTTTCAGTCTCACTTCAGCGAATCAGCTGCCTCCTAGCATGCAGTGAATTGAATATTGATTTGCCAGACAGAAGCCTTGTAAAACTATACCCACATAAATGAAAGGGAAAGACTGCTACTTTTGTTATCAAAATGCTTGCACAGTTTCTTTAATGACACGACTCCTGGAATTGTTTTATGAGCACAATAATCAGCTATTCTTTATGAGTTTATACTCTAAGGTATTTACTCTATAAGTCTCATAAGTCTAACTAATCTTTCATGTACCATGTGAAGTAAAGTTCCTCTAGTGCACAGTTTATAGTAATTAAAGGTCCAAGGTTTATGTAAAATTGATTTTTGTGAGCTTTTAATCATGTTATGTTGTTTCCAGATTAAAAACATACTTGGAGTAGTAGTATTTAGTTTTATTCATGCATGTTTGATCATTGATGTATGCTGAGTTCATCCTTCTCTAATGACCTAAAAATGCTCTGTCTCACCACTCTATGCAGACACATGAAACCAGGAAGTGCTTCTGTGCGTTTTTAAAGCCCATACACTGTCACCAGACTCAGGCTGATCATTTCAGAGCTTAATGTGCCGTCACTATCAGCCGTCAACTTATTTATCTATCTCAACCATTCTCAAAGTCAAAAATGTCACAACCCCCTTAAATTTCCAAAAATCCCATTGGATCCCCAACAATACAACTTCACTATATTTACAGGATTATGTCATGCATTTTCCATAGATTTCTATAAAAATGTTACAAAAAACACTGACTGTTGTTTAACAGTAATATTTTTAGAAAAGTATATAACTGTTGTTCAATTCAAACTCAATTTCTTTTAATGCACTAATGCCTCTGAGGGCCTCCCTGCAGTACCTCCTCCAGGAGCCCCCGGACCCCACCTTGGGAACCACTGATCTATCTTTTAGTATGTTGTTTATAGCTGTGCTAAATAGCCATTTTATGCTCTGTGCATTTACTCCGTTGCAAGCAGACAATTGTAAGGCAACTAATCCAAGCATTCTCTAAAAAGTCAAAATAACAACTCCCCAAGACATTCTCCATACATATACATTATTTTAAGTTATAAAATGGGAAATACTAATGCAAAGGTGTTCAAAACAATAAAGGAAATGTGTGTGTTAGGGCATATTTTGTGTACAGGTCACACATTGCTTTTTAATGTTGTGTAAACAGTGGTATAGTGTGACAGGCTTTAACTTTTTTTATATGTAAGTAAATGAATGTGTAAATAGGACACAGCAGGATCCATCAATTCTCATCACTGAGTGGCTTCATGACACAAGGCTGGTATAAAAGTCCAGAAGGGGAACCTGCCTTGATTGGGAATGATGTATGAGCAGACAGGAGCCCGACAGACAGAGGCAGGCCCTCTCCTGGGTGGGATGTTTCTGATGGGTGCTTAACTGGAGAAGGTGGAGCAGCCCAATCGTACAGCAATCCTCAGGGGCTTTGATGTAAACAAGATGAATATCTGACATGTTTATGCTTTAATTTAGTGGCCAATTGTGAGACGATTGCTTACAAATTGAAAAATGAAGATCAGGTGCGGCGTCTGGGACCAATAATCATCTCAAGTGCATAGCTACAGTGTATATGTAAATACACGGGCCTTTAACAAGTTCCGCCTCCTGCTTTGGTCAATGCAAGTTTGGATAATACCAGCCGAACGTGCACCCATAAACTGTGTGTTACTTAATTATGGTGGCACAGTTAGGAAAGTCATAAGAGTATTTATAGAGAGTCCCATTTCGGGAGGGGAGCGGGGTTTAACTGGAGCTGCTCTGCTGTTTGCCCCCGTCCTGGGAGAATGGAACATGTTGTTTTCATTACGAGGGGGTCATGGCTGGGAGGAGGCCAGGGAGGAAGGGAGGGTGGAGGTAGCAGTTTAGCATGCTTCAGTGTTTCTGTCTACATGCGTGTATTGTAAAAGTGTGCATGTAATTGTGCACAGAGCCGTGGGATGGTTCAGATGGTTCAGTGTCTTGTGTGGACGCAGCCCGAATGAAGACTTGATGACATCCAGATGACATTTACGATACTCATTACGTAGAGCTATCTGTCGCCAAAGATCTGCGGTTAGCTGACATAACCGAGTTAGTGTGCTCCCAGTTTGCTTCTACTGTGACAACTTGTGCACAGAAACACGCTGCGTGATTGCTGCGGTGAGGCACGGAGTGAGTTTAAGAGTTGGCTCAAAACCACAACACAATGCACATGCGATGTTTTGCATTAGCTCCTGTCATCACTCATAAAGCCATAAACTCACACAACCTGCATTCAAGGACAATACAAAGGTCTTTTATTGAATAAGAAATGTGCATTTTGTGTGTTTTTGATTAGCACATTTAAGCTAAAACAACAACTTTTTAGTATTTGCTCCTGGTAAAGGACTTGGAACTGTACTGCTGCTAACTTACATGGTACTCATAGTATATTGGAAGTGTCCATTTCTCTTGCAAGATGGTACTGTGGCCTGTCAACTAGAACTACAAAGCAGTGTATCTGGAGAGCAAGGCGCTGTCAATTCGTTCCAGTGGTGAATTCTGGTCTTTCAAACAGAAAAAGCTAATTTTAGGTCTTCAGTGCATCATAACATTTGTAATCGTGCTGGGCTGGCTGGGCTAACTAGCAAGCTAGTTTTCCTACAACATTGGTACAGCCTATGATATTGAATAAACAAATGAATAAGCAAAATTAAAACAGGATGCAAACTCAATAACACTGTGATTATGTTGTTTATTTATAGTGTAACATACCCTTCACTTCACTTTGAAGCACTTAATCTCAGGCGTCACACGACTTCTATCCAGCGTTTGTCTTGCATAGCAAAACCTCAGATGTCAGTACATGTTTCACTGTCACTCATGGCCACCCACTGCTCCATTTTGTCACATTTTGTCAAAATTAAACTCATTCTAGCACATTTTTATTGTGATTCAAATTAAAATTGTATCAAATGCAAGCGTACATATTTGACCATTTATTTAATGACAAAGCTTGCCATGTAGTCACTGAGCACTCACCACAGATTTGTTTGTTTGTTTTGTTTTGTTTTGTTTTATTCCCCATGGGCCAAACTCTAGTCACATGGGGAGTTTTGTGCTGGTCCCAAGCAGGGATAAATGAAGAGGATCCGGTGTAAAAACCTATGCACCTATGTAAATATGCCAACCCCTGGGTGATCTGATGTGGTGATCCTTGAAGGAATCTACTGAAATACATTTTTTGTAGCATTACCGTAACAGTTGCAATGCTGTACTGATTAAGTTAGATGCTGCAAGGTGCCATAACTCTGCCTGCCTGGCCCTCTTTAAAAATAAATGTATCCTTTAATTGTGATGTCCAAATAGGCCCTTTATGTACAGCAGGGGTGTCCAAACTATGGGCCATTTTAATTGGCTCAAATTGCCACAGTGGGGGTAAAAAGCTTAATTCTTGTGTGAGATGGACCCCTTATACTATGTGCCAGTCCCAAGCCTGAATAAAAGTGTGGTTGCAGAAGGACATTCGGAGTACATCTTTTGCAGAAGTGTCCATCTTACTGATTCACTGTGGAAACCCCCTGAAAAAAAGGGCAAAAGGGTAAAAAACAGTATGTCAGCTCTTGTGAGTCGCCCTTCTTCTCTTTTTTTTTTTTTTTTTGGTATGTGTCCCTCAAAAATAACCAACTGAGTAAAAGTTTCATCAACTAATTGTATATCTGCTTCAAATGTCATTTAAATATCAACACACACAGAGGGACTTAAGAGTCTGTGAAAACAGTGCACCCAACCTGAGGGACCCTGCTGTGAGCAACAACAAAGAGGACAGCTCTGCTTCCTTCTCTTCCTCTGGGCTTAGCTTTATCTCAGCGCCTGTGTGTGTTTTTAATGCCACTATCTATTAGTCCAGCAGGAGATCTCTGTCCTTATCATGCATGGCTCATCTATGGTGACAAACACTGCATAACCAACATAAAAACGTTAAAAAGTTTGTTCATTTAGGAGCCTGTCCAGAAATCCAACAAAAGATGGCCAATCCCAGAAACCACACACGAGCAGCGTCTCCATCCTCCGAGCGCTCTTTGAAAAAAACACATGTAGTGGAAGTGTCGGAAACAGGTGCTTTGTGGCTGGAGCAGCTCTATCCGTTTGATATCCTTTATAAGAACCAGACGGTGAGGGCCGGGCGTGTCCATAAACACAGGCAGTACAAGCCTGCCGAGACCAGCGCTTGTCAGTTCCCCCTGCGCCACTACACGATGAAGGATAGACTGTTTAAAGGCTTAGGGCTGACAGGGGGCTGAAAATCTGCAGTAATGTGGGTTAAAAATGTCTATTATGGGATATTGTATGATCGAAAACTGGGGTTCCCAAACGGAGGGTCAGGACCTACAAGCGGGACAAGAGAGATTCTTATATTTGCTTTGCCAAGAAGTAGCCTAAGTTGAAAATCCCATAATGATATGTGAAAGTTCAAATGGTTACTTTAAAGGTACTGTAAGCAGCATGTGCTAGTACTGGTTTGAAAACAGTACTGCGGTCTAAATCAAAACTATGGTCTCTTTTCTGATTGCACAATCGGTGATGCAGTTTTAGAACCAAAATAAAAAGTGTAAACAAAAACAACTTGGGCATTTTGTAAAACATATTTTTAACTGTTAATAAATCAACTGTATCATTGTTATCAGTAAAACTAATATTGGATTTAAACATGTTTACCTCATATCTTGGCACACGTGGGTAATTTTTATGAAATATTAAAATATATATTGCTCATAGTACCTTTAAAAAAAAAAGGAAAAAATGGCTACCATTCTTGTTTTTATTTGATTAAAAACGTAAAAGCAGACAAAGTGCCATAGAAAAATACTAATGCATCATTCTGAAATTTAGAACTTACTAAAACAATACAATCCCACAATTTCCATTCCCCTCTTAAACTTGTTAAAATGTATAGGCACTGTAAATATTTATTCACAACATTTTCTTTGTATTATAGGCCTGTTAATTCAAATAGTGAGAAGCCAGTGTAGACCAACCAGCCAATGGAAGTGTTCCTAACTCAAGCCCTCCTTCTATGCAAATCTATGATTGGCTAAATTGTATGCTATGGATATTTTAATTAAAATCCTATAAAAGGCTAAATTGTTGTTTTTTATTTTTGGGGTGTATGCATTTTTTTTTCTAAAATGTAAAAAAAAAAAGGTCCTGTAAAACAAAAAAACAAGTAACTTTATAACCTTAAGTAATCATTTTCAAAGTCCATGTGATGGATAAATGAGTTGCTGTAGGGTGAATGAAGCATCCTGCATCTTCCCCTTTTGACTTTAGATAATAAAACAGCCTTGCAAGAATGGGTGCCACCGACCCAGAGACCCACATTGCAATTAACCAAAAAACAAGCAAGCAATGGCTTTATTTCTCTATTTTCGTCATTGCAGAACACCTAAAAGGCAGAGAAAACATGTGTGGTGGGGAAAACAAAAGTAAAGCTAAACGAGGGATCACACAGGAGTTAACCAGACCTGTGAGATAGTGCTTTGCTCCAAACTCTAGGGGAGGCTCTACAGAGAAAAATTTGCCAAAACCGCAAATAAAATGAGCAAAGCTACATTTTTCTTTTTAAATTAGCATTTCAGACTTCTTCACAGCAACAATTGTTTGATCTAAACATTTAATAGCAAAAATCTCTAAAGATTATTTTGCTCATGTGACCGGCCAAGTCTCAACTTATCATGTTAGCCTTTTCCCAGCAGCCCCTGCTCCCCCACTCACATGAAACTGGCACAATAAAAATAAATGGCCACTGATGATGTGTTAATCCGCTCTGACAAAACGTCTCGCCACTGAATTAAGATGTCATTTTTTATCACCAAACGGACACCTGTTTATAATCGTGGGCCTGGAATGACTTAGAGTGTGCCTGTTACTCTGCCTGCACACAGAGAGACCAGGGGCTGCAAATGAGCTCACTGGGGAGTGCTATTCTCTGGCACAATGGAGAAATTAATTAATGTGAACAGTTAAATTGGGATCGTGTGAAATGTTGAGATATTTAGGTCCCCGAATGGGCCATGCCATCTGTCATAATAAAACCGTATGTTCTCAAAAAATTTAATGTGAAAAACCTTGAATGATTGTATATACTATGGGTCATTTATCAAGGTTTAAGTTGGTAGGTCTCCATGCTCTGGCCCCCGCCACCAAGGTCAGAATCCACACAGACTGGGTTCTCTTCCAAAAGTGAAGTGAATTTTTTCATAGGTTGCAAAGGACGAATGTGAAATTTACGCATTTCCATCAAGAGGATAAAGCGTTGGTAAAACTTGCAACCAACAAGAGAAGCATAGAAAAAGGAGACCTAAGGAGGAGGTGGAGTCTAATAAGCTATTCGGTAACTCATGACCAGGCCCGTCTTCAGGTTTGCTGGGGCCTGGGGCAAGAAGGCTTCACATGGGCCCATTATGATAGAAAACATAAGAAGAGGGACCATTTCTGGGCCCCTCTGACCCTGAGGCCCAGGACAACAGGCCCCTTTGCCCAGTCGACAGGCCTGCTCATGACCATAACGCAATTCATTTTGATTTTAAAAAATGTGTTATACTTGAAAAATCTGTGAAATACATTTGTAGCTTTGCCCCTTTTACAAGCTAGATTTACATCAACAGGTCAGGGGTTTGATTCCTCTACCCAGCACCAAAAACTCCTGCCACACCTGCTGGTTCCAAGCCCAGATATATGGAGAGGGTTGGATCTGGGAAGGCATCTGACATTGTAAAGTATCTTAAAACCTGTCATAGTTCACTGAATTAACAATTGAACTGCTGGCCAAAATAAGAGATTTGAGCACTTTTTTGGCACTCTCCTTATGCAGTGACGCCTTGGCTCTGTGGCTGTCAAACTGATCCGTGTGGAGCAAAACCATGCGGTCCAGATGTGGGTGAGGTGTCCGCCCTCTCGTTCTAATCAGATTGATTAGGCCTGGTAATCTGGCGGCCTGGCACTGCATCTGTATTCCATGAAGCAGAATACTGAGAACTCCCAAGATGGCTGCTCCTTACACAGTCCAGAGCAGCTTAGTCCTGCCTGGTCCTCTCATAGTCTGACATGAGAACGCTTAGCCCCGGCCCGGTCCTGACTATCACATGAAGTGCCTGTTTTCAATCAAAACCTCCGACTCAGAAGTCACAGTCTTAGTGAGTATTTTTATTTGCTTTTTTTTTTTTTTTTTTTTATGTGACGTTGAATATTTCTTTGCTTTTCAACTCGACTTCCTTCCATCGGATGAAACTGCCCCAAACTTCAAATCAAAGCCGTCAGCATATCAGAGAGAGGCCAGCAACAGGAGGTCTTATTCAGCTCCGGTCTGAGGGTCCAGTCTGTGAATCCGACCTATTGAAAAGATTGCGGAGGGATGTGGGAACCCAGATAGCAGTGCTGACAAGCCAACCAAATGATCAGAAAGAGGAAATGCTGTTCTCAATGACCTTACTGTTACCCCGAACAGCGCCACATAAGTCCGCTCTCTCTGATACCACTCTGGGTTTGAAACATCCAATTCAGTCCCATCCCAGGAACTCTCCTTCCTCTCATTTCCTGTGTGTGCAGCAGCCGTCGCCTGTTTAAATTAGGGCCAGTACCTCCCTGTTCTCTCCTCGACATGCTCCTCTCTCTCCTGCCGGCGCTTTCCTGCCCGACACACTCTCTGGAGCCAGGCCAGCTGCCTCATGCATGTATTTGGAACATAGCGGGACACAAATTTGTTTTTTGGCAAGTGCATTTTTTAAAAGTTCCACCTAATGGGAAATAATTGCAGGTTGAAGATTCAAATGAAGTAACCTAGAAAAAAATACATACACTTGTAAAGGCATTTTCTCAACATTATAAAATGGTTATTTGATGAGGAAAAATTAAAAACTAAGAAACTGCACTAAGGGAACTATCCCAGAGACATCGTGAAAAACGTTTGATTTCCATTCTGGTTTCTTTTTGCAATATCCTAAAGTAGATTTAGAAATGTGTACAAACTGAGTTTGTCACAACGAGGCAAAATCCTTTAAGGTTAGACACTACAGGCAAAACAAAGTTTTAGGTCCAGTTTGCTCCCTTAACATGTAAGCTTTAACACTACCATAAAGAAAATCTCAAAATGACACATTAAGATGTTTAGTTTAATACATTTACTGTGTGTCTATATTTCTATTGGAAAAAGTAATTTTAAAAGCAGTTTTCTAAAAATATTTTTTTCTCATACTCAGTTAACTATATTTTGAAGGCACTGGATTTGTTGATATATATTTCCTAGCCTGCTTTTCCTTTTGGCTATTTTTTATTTACTGAAAGACAAAATACGCATATAATATTATTATATTTATAATTAATATAATATAATTTGCACATGAAAACATTAAATGACTCAAAACATTTTTCATATGTTTACATCAGGGATCTACAGGAAAGGTTTCACACTGATATCTGTTAGTTTAAAAATAAATCCCCAATCACCTGCAGTGTCTCACCTTAAGAGATTAATATTAAGAATGTTTATCCTTGTGGACAACAACACATCCCTGCAGAGCTACCATAGCTGTTAACATGTTCTAAAGGTTGTGAAAAGTGGAATTAATTCCACCTTTGCAAACTAAAAATGCCCACCTTTATTAGTGCAATCTTTTTTTCCAACAGAGCAGTAATACAGGTGAATTCTGTACAACCTACTCTGCAAAACAAAGGAATTTATTAAAGGAGACATTTTGATTTTTCAAGCTCTTTGAAATTTATTTGGACACCTTTGCATCAACATTACACATTTCAAAACTTAAAACGCGTATACATTCCCCTTTAAAGAAATGCAACACCTTCCTTTTCCCCACCTTTATCCTGCAAGAACCAATCTAGAGCTTTTTCCAACAGCCAAATATAGATTTTTTAACAAGCGGAACTAACTACTAACTATCTGCTGCAGCAGTTTAACCTCCCATAACAGAAATGATCTCTCATGTATGACAAACACAAGCCAGGCCCCCCTGAGATACATGTTAAAATATCTTTCTTTTTGCTATTGTCATGATCTTTGAGTGAACAGACCCTCTGCAGTCACTACATAACACTACATAAATAGCTGGAACCACATGTAAAATAATCAATACCATAGCTATATAAAGCTCCATTTTGGGATGTGTGAAGTGATCCTGGTGAAAACTCGTGTTCGGTACTTCCACATTTGAAACCACAGCATCTCTTACCTTCTATAAGATGGACATTGTTACTTAAAAAAAAAGGGAATGATGTGGGATTTATTGAAAATTACAAAAGTATGTGCGCCAGTATGCAGCCTGTTCCCATGGAGGCAGTTAAAACTTGAATTTATTGTACTCGTTTACATTTCGAAGCATGTTCCAGGGAAATCGGGGAATTATAAAGGCCAGTTCTCTGAGTATGTATAAACGTAGAGAGCAAAAAATGCAGTCAGGGTTTTACATCTCCCCTATTGCTCGGAAAGGAGGCAGAGAGAAAAGAGCTTATAAAACTTATTTAGAAGTAAGCAGCCATGGTTACAGGGGTCAGACACCTTGCACGGTCGAATTTGACTAATTTTAAGAGAGAGGATAAGTCACCATTTTGCCTAACTTCCTGACAGTTGGCCATTAGCAAAATCAGCTAGCATTTGCACCCATCACTGGCAATAAATTTAAATGTCTGAGAGGTTAATGCTGAATCTGGCTTCTCTAGAATCAACAATCAAGCTTAGGATACCAGAAATTATAGACTTTTGTTTTGCCTTCTCTTTTTAAGGAGGCATATTAGGTAAAGGTCCCCTATTAACGCTAAATCGACTTGAGCTTTGAACCAAGTTATAATGTTTGCACCTCAAAAACATACCTGGAGTAGTATTTTGTTTCATTCACATTCACTATGCTGAGCCACTAGTGCTGCCCATATCAAGAGCTGAAATACTCACCACAGTAGGAAACCAGTAAGCACATTTCTAAAGCCCATATACCATCATCACACTCATTCTGACCATTTCAGCACCTAACATGCCATCACTACAAAGCAGTCAGCTCATTTATCTATCTGCTAGCATCATGTTGCTATTAGCCATGCTAAATGGCCATTTTATGCTCTGTCCATTACCCACCGTTGCCAGCAGGGGACGACAGACACCTAATCCAAGCATTCTATGTAAAGTCAAAATAACAGCTCCCCAAAAGAAAACAGTTTCCATGCATGTTTTCCAAAATGTGAAAAACTAATGCAATAGTGTCCAAAACTATTTCAAATAGCCTGAAAAAAAAGCATATTGCCTCTTTAAACAGAAATACATTTTTATATCCTCTAATATCATATACTGTAAAAAAAAAAAAATCTGTCTGTAAAGAAAAAAAAGTCTTCCAGTGTTCAAAGCATTCAACGAATTGACTGGCGTGCTTAAAAAAAAAGAGATGTTCGCATGGAAGATGGTCTAAGGCACTTGTCAACACTGAACCAATGGCAGCAAATAGGAGAAATAAGAGAAAGTGTCTATTCTAGCACAGGCTATATCTATTATAGATCTTAAGACAGCTCACAGAAAAAAGAAACAAGACAAGTGAAATGTGGATATATATTGATAATGTATTCATTGATACTTAAAGAGATGGAAATAATAGTGCCATTGCATCAACTTAAGAAAATGTTTAAGAAAGCTCTAAACTTTGGTTTCAAGTCTTGGTATATTGCACAGGAGAACTGATCCAGTTATACTAAAAAAAAAAAAAAGCAAGAGAAGTAAACAGGCACAGGAAAGGGACTATACTGAGGGGCTGAGTTGGGATCAATGGAATTTTGTAGCTTTAATTTCACAGACATTTCAATAAAATCCAAGTAGACTTTATTTCAGATCTATGCCCTTGCCTGTCTTTAATGTTCATATCCAGACTATTAAAACTTTCAAATGCAAACCAAAACCTTGTAGCATAGTGTTTATTCCACAACCAAAATAACCTAAATCTCTACAGAGAATTTAGACTGGTACCTTGTGGGAATCCTATACTCTAAAAGCCAGAACATGAGTGGACAGCAGGGTCATCCTTGTGGAGTATTTGTCAAAGTCTGACCTTGGTTGAGTGAAGTTTGCAGGTCTCATGGGTCCACCCACCAGCAGCTGTACAGTACAGGGCAGTCAGGAGGATCCCAGCGCCAAAAATATCAGGTTCGTGAAGTGGGTTATATGGTGTAACATGATGTCAAACTGCATAACTTTTGTGCCTATTGACAATCTTCTGAACTTTGATATAGTTCCTTAAAGCTGCACTTCTGCCTGAAAATGTTTTTATTTTCTTATTTTTTTTGTGTTTGTGACTAACAAGTACTGTACTTCAAAAGTGGCTAATTCACCAACTAATTCGACACACCCCTTGCAATTAGCTGGTCCAGGATTCAGGTCAGATTTGCAACAGTAGTAGTAGTGATAGTCAAAAGTAATTTCTACTTTATTGTTTACTTGTACTGAATTGGTAATTTTGTGGAATACTACTAGCTATATATACTGATATAGTTACAAAGAGAAAAAGCACAAAAAGTGGTTCTCAAACTATTTCTTCTCAAGTACCATCTATAATGAATTAAAATGAGCCTAAATCAGAATCTAAACCTAGGGATTGCCACAGAAAAATGCATGACTTAATAAGGACAAAACAGGGACTAAAACTAAGACTAAACCAGGAATAATTCAGGACATAAGAAAAGTAAATTAGGACAAAGACAGGACTAAAACAAACTAAACGAGGCCAAATCCAGGGCAATTTCAGGACTAAACCAAAACTAAACTAAACCAGGGCAGGACTAAAACAGGAATACAACTGGCTCTAAATAAAACTATATCAGGATCTTGAACTGCTAAAGACTCCTGAGGATCACCAGAAGAAGTCCATGCACCACCAGTGGCACCTGTACCACAGTTTGAGAACCACTGGCTTAAAAATCAGAGCTAGACATTTACAAACAAAAATGCATGAATACTACTTTACCACCACTCCTCATAACACTGTTGTTCTGTGGTACCTCTACATTGGTGATAGAGAATATTTAGGGGTACTGTGTGACCGCAGCGAGCAGGCGGCCCGACATGGTGGGCAATAAAACCCAAAGTACAACATCCCCCGGTGCGTTTGACGGTCACATTTGACATCAATCACATGATGTGCAGGGTCAGCAGTGTAATTTTGTCGGCGGGACTCCACGGATCACTCCTCCAGCCTGGGCCTCTACATCAATACTTCACTGGGAGGGCACTTACTGGACATGAGCTTGTTACTGCCAAGAAAAAAAAAAAAAAAACACACACACACAAAAAGCGTTGTAATACCTCTGGAGGTCTCAATCTGTGAACAGCAAAAGGGCAAAACCTGAGTTTGAAAATTGTGTTGATTTTGGAGTGTTTCTGTGTTTCTCTACGTCCCATGACTGAGGGGTCCAGCGGTTTTTATAGGGCACACGGCGGACATTTTGATTCTGACCGTGTACATTTTGGACTTTGATGTCGACCCCTGCAATTTTCACCACAAAAGGAGGTCGTGACATGCAAAAAGGCGGTATGCTGAAAATTTACAGTATCCATCAAAGTACTTCTAACTCCGTCCCGAGAGACCGCTTGATGGGGGAGATCCGAATGAAATGATCAATCACCAGACGCTCCCTAAAATCCTCACACCTCTTGTAAACGATCCCATCAACGCTAAATGTTCACACACACACATACACACGCCTTATCTGCCGTGACCTTATAGTGATGGTGTCCAAATTTCAAGTGTTTTGGTTTCTGGAGCCATGCCTAACCAAGTCTCGGGGAATTTCCCTGCATGCATTGTGAGAGTGTTAGTGTTAGCACCAAGGGGCCCTGTATTTCAATCAAAATGATGATGAGACAGAAGCGAGAACTCGGAGGAAACTATGACATCTCTTCTTGCATTGTGTGTGGCTTTGGGAGAAGAACTGTAGCTATGGTTACTGATTTGCAAGCAAGATGAATTGGGCTGGAGTGACGAGTCCAGGCTCCGATGCCAAGAGCCGTGCCATGTGTTCTTGTTTTTCTTATCCGTGTGCATGTGAGGAGAACATTTGGAAGCAATTTTTCTTTGTTAATATGAGTATTATTTTAATTGTGGTAATTATAGGTTAAACTGCTGAACTGCTCGCAAGGTGTTGGGCCGCGCTTGACAAGAAGACAACCTGTCTCATTCCACTTCACTTTGCCTCTCCTTATTGAGTTTCCATGCCACCCTTGTCATTACCCTGAGCAGAAGCCAACACCGAGGAACCATTTAAATAGAGTTTTAGAGTGATCTTGATTAACATACGTCTTGCATTGTTACACACACAAAAAATGCAATGTAGAGGTCAAGTGTTTGGCTAACCTTTCCACTTTCTATCACCTGTAAATTACAACAGAAAGTACTTTTACGCATAGGCGTGGTTAGTTAGACAATTTGCTGTTGTCTGTCCCCCCACGCCCAAACTCCAGGGTCACCAGTGTGCCAGGCCCAAGCCTAGATAAATAAGAAGGGTGTCAGAAAGGGCATCCAGCATAAGAACCTATGACAGACTAAAAGTACGATAGATTAGGCATGTCCACATTTTTTTCTTTCCAGAGACGGCCAAATCTAAAAGTGTAAAGATGCCCAAGGGCCATTAAAAAGTATGTACACACTAAAAGCAATTTTAATAATGCATCAGTCTTATATAGCACTTTATTGGACACTCAAAGACGCTTTACAATTGCATTATTCATTCACTCCCCCATACTCGGTGGTGGTAAGCTACTTCTGTAGGTACAGCTGCCCTGGGGCAGACTGCCAGAAACATGGCTACCCTTTTGCACCAGTTTGCACACTCATTCATGGCTGGTGAAGTGTCTTGCCCCAGGACACAACAACAGTATGCAATGGCAGCGGGGCTCGAACTTCCAACCTTCAGGTTAGTGAGCGAACATCTCTACCAACTGAGCTACTGCCACCCCAAAAATAATACACCAAAGAGAAAAATAATTTCTTTAAATGACTAAGCAACACCAAAAACAACTGTTTTATAGTGTAGGCTAATATAATATAGAAAAATCTGCCATACTTGCTACTTTGCAAATAAACAGACAGTGCACCTAAAGCTGGGTATACACTGCATGCATTTTTTTATTCTTTACATTTATAGAAGTCACACTGCTCAACATGGAAAGCGTAAATTGTAAATTGTAAATTGTAAATTGTAAATTACAGCTTGTTCATACTGTGAGATGGTTTACACCTTGAAACTTGGTTACAACTGAAGTCAGCTGGAGCAACCACTGCTTTTGAGCTTTGACCAGTGATTTTTCCCACAATGAGGAATCTTTCGTCTGAGACAGCTGTTGTAATCTTTTTCTGTATAGTAATAATAATAAAAATAAATTAAATGAAATAAGCAATATCCTTTATATTTGAAGCCCAGGCCCATATGAAATTGTTCCAAACTGATGTGAGAAGTTGTTAAAGTGTATGGCTTTGTGATTTGACAAGAATCAAATTCAGACTTAGATATTACATTATCTAAACCGAGAAGGTCTGTTTGCACATATATTCCAACATTCTTCTGGAGTACCGCTCTTTGTGTGGATAAAGTGTCTGCAATTTGTAAAAATGTTCATGCACAAGGGTCCTGAGATAAAGTAGCCTTGTATTCTGGTCAAGCCCTCGGAGCATTGTTCTCACATAGAGCTATATTAAAACTCCATTATGTAAACCATTTGCCTTTTTCTAGTGCAGTAATCATCTTTGTGCATGAAACTCTCCTCTTTGTTTGTCCTTGCTACCAGAGATCCCTAAGAACCACAGACTTTGAAGCTATTTTTTATCAGCTTACAGCTGCCCCAGAGGCTTATAAAACCCTTTAAAGTTGAATTTTCAACAAAGCAGTTTATGTAAACTATATTAAGGTCTTTGTGAGAAAGTGAAAGTGGTAATTGTCCACATTCCAACTGTTTCAATATATAAACTCTGGACCGTGAGCCGTGAACAAGCAGCTGCTAGCAATTTGTGAAGCAGATAATAATCAGGCTACATGCAAAGCAGCGTTCCTGTGTCAGGCATTAGGCTATGGCCCGAGCTGTAAGGGAGTTCAGACTTTATAAAAAATGGTTGGTTTGGTTTAAATAACCTTGGACAAGGGGGAAACTAGACCTTCTCTGGACACATTAATAATGTCAGACCGAGAGCATTTATCAAGATGAACCAAAGCAAGGGTATACTAAGTTTAGTCATCATGGAAACATATGTGATTTTTAGTTTTTGTATACATTTTACATATTTAGAGTTTAAATGAAGAGCTAAGCAGTCAACAAAACGCATGGCCCAAATTTGCAAACGTATATTTAGTTGATGGATATAACTTTGCTTTTCAAGGACCATCTAAAACTAAACCAGGGCTAAACCAGGGCTAAAACCAGGTCTCAACCACAACTAAGAGTAAATCAGGACCTTATCAGTGTTGAAAAAAACGGACAAAACCAGGACCAAGACAGAACTAAACAAGAACTAATGTATAGATGTATAAATGGGGTACTATTTTTAAAGAAATATCCAAACAGACAATCCACAAATATTGAACCCAATATTTTTTGTTGGTAAGTGGTTCTATAACCACACCATAATATTCTTGTGGCTTAACGCAGTCTACTGACATCACGCCTGTGAATAATATTGCCACTTTTTGACACTGTAGTGAAGCAATAACTTCATTTTAGATCATTTGTACTGACAGATAAGGCTTTGAACTTTGTATCAGTTTTTGAATGTTGATAAGCCCAGTGATTGAAGACATTGTAGCTATGAAGACGTCTGTATTTTGAATCTTTAGCAACAAATTCTACCCTAGAATTCTGACCTGTCTTCAGCTCAATTTTAAACCACAGGCCCTTTAGAATTCTATGACACCACGTGAAAGCAACCTATATACATCTACAATCCCTCAGCACGGTACAGTACAACTCACAGGACATTTAACAACCAAAACAAACAAATGACATGGGGTTGAAATACAGCAATCACACAAAATATTTACATATGGACCTAAAAAATAAAATAATAATAATAATAATTTGTAATTAGTGGTGATTGCATTGTTGATTATTTTTTAAAAGTTTCTTTAGTTCAGATTTAAATCTTCTGATAGAAGTGCATGTCTTTATAACATCAGGTAGCCTGTTCTGCTGTGTACTAGTTTTACCTGAAAATGCTGACTGTCCAAAAGCTGAATGATGAAAGGGCACTGTGCAGTCATGTGGAGAAGCTTTTCTAGTGGATCTTAGAGAGCTCACAGAACAATAACAGACAAAATCCATTAACAACCAGAAGCCAGAAATTAAAAAAAATTCAAAATTTTCAAAGCTCATGAAATCATGTTTCTCTAGAATATCAGTAATGGTACATATCTTTTTATCCAAGACCTTTAAAGCTTGCTTATTTATAGGGATGGTTTTAGACCACTTTTAAGCGGGGGGCCACACTGGGCCCAGCCCTTTTGCTGTGGGGGTACATGAGACATTTTGATGTAAACTGACTGGGACTTATTTTAAAGATAAAGTTAAAAGTTAGTTAGTTAATGTTAGTTAAAATTAACTCTGATATCATTTTGTAAACACGATAATGTTTTTATAATGCTAGAATAACCCTTGAAACAAATTTACAATATAATGTGTGAGTTTCATGAGGCATTTAGGACACTTCAGAGAGGTGGCCATAAGGGGGCACAGGCTCACAGTTACAGGAGCACTGGCCACCTCTGGCCACCCCCTAGATCTGCCCCTGCTTATTCACTGACTCTAAAGGTCTGATTGAGGTTTCCCCAGCTTGCCCCCAAAGGTAATGCACAAGTGGGAAAAGATTAGAGCGTGCATGAATGTCTTGGCTGCTTCAAAGAAAAGACAAGATCTAATGTCTAAAGTCTGCCAAGGTATACTTAATATTTTTGATCATGTTCTTGTTGTGTTTTTTGAAATTGAGAAAGAAAAATTGAGATTAAATCTGGTCTTACCCCGAGATATTTAAATTCAGACACACTGTCAGTCCTTTCACTCTTAATAAAACTATCTGAAACTAAGTTTTTTACATTGGTTTTGAAAACGTTGGTTGGAAAAGAACATAGCTTTTGTTTTGCTAATGTTTATGCTAAGACAGGACCACTCAAGCCATTCAGCCACACCTTCCACAGCTTTAGTGAGTTGTAGTGGTTTTAGCATGAGTATATGAAACTATATCATCAGTGTATAGTTGTAATTGTATGCACTGACAGTGCAGTGGAAGGTCATTAATGTACATTCTGAAAAGTAAAGTATTTCCGCTTTGTATAATTTTTTTGTTATAATGATCCATCCAGTATTAATTTAATTTAGTATTTTATAAACATTGTAGCTTTTGTAAATTGACATTTTAAACAGTTTTTATGGACCCCATGAAGACTAGCAACCACATAATGGAAGCCAATAGGGTTCCAAATAAAGATAAAAGAATGTAAATGTGTTCATGTTTTTTAGCAAATTATCAATATCTCATTAGGGTTAAATTTTCTGCTGATTTACAAAAGTGGAAAGTAACTAGATACTTTCACATAGGTAAGTATATTTAGGTACTTTTTTGACCTTTCTTAATACATTTCTTTTTTTTCTTTTTTTTTTTTTTTTTCTTTTTTTGCCTTTTCAGCTTTATTAGTGTCAGAGTCCAGAGTCCTATACCATGGGCACTTTTCTGAGTGTATTTCTCTTACTCTTTCTTTTGCTTAAAAATACTTCAGTGAAAACTGAATATTCTCAATTATACCCAACTAAATTTCTCTGTTAGAAAGATTCTCTATGAAGTTTTGATCTTTTGCCAACAGAGAAGTAGTAATAGTACTTTCAAAAATGCATTGTACTAAAGATTTTTATTTTTTTATTATTTTTTTTTTACAAAAAAACAATGTTTTTTCTTATGTACATATTTTGAGTACTTTCGCTAACTGGACCATTCGCAACATGGCAAAAGTGTGACATACAGTGTGACATGAAATATCGACCAAGGATCTGAAGGAGCAGTAAAAACAAACGTGCTGATGACAGTTAACTTGAATGTGTTCACAATTTAGACAGTAAACAATAACACAAGCAGGGCTCTGAAAAGCAGTTATGGCAGAAATGTCTGTGTCTTCTTCAGGGCCAGACTCGAGCGGCAACTGCTCTGTCCCTCTCGGTGATTTATGTGGTGAACCTCAGACTCCCAGGGTCCTCTCCGGGTCCTCACATGCTCACCTCACAACAGCTGGCTGACATATCCGATTGGTCGTCAGGACAGACTCTTGGGGTATTGTATGTCATTCACTGGGTTTCTATTCTTACATGAAAGATCTGGTTTCATTTGGGTCAGAAAGATCCTCCACATCCAGCAACCAAGCATAGAAAACCATTTTAGAAATACAAAGCATTTCTGTCCTAAATGTGTTTGCTCTTTCATCCAGTCTGGAGTGTTTTATCACTGAGCAGCCATTACTATATGATCCAGTGCATGGAATCTTCCCCTCGCTCCTGCTCCATGCCGACAGGTGCTACTTCAGGCTGAGAGATTAGGTGATCAGTGCCCTCAGATTCTTTCCCTAGTGGAATGTGGCACATGCGGCGCAGGACAGGCCTCTGCTGGCTTCCTGGAGAGAGGTTAAGGTGAGGTGCGCAACATGATGAAAGGAGGAGTGTGACTCCTGAAGAAGTGTTCCCATTAGGATTTTAGCACTTGTAAGTGAAGTATCTATGCACGAGATATTATAAGAGTTTGAGTTGGTTGCTTCTACCATTAATAATAATGCAGACATATGCTTGTCTCTAGGGTGTGCAGTGGCAGAGTGGTTAGCATTCCTGCTACATATCCTGCCTTCTCCCAGGATCTGAAAGCATGGATGTGTAGATGAAATGGCCATTCTAAAGTTGCACATACGTAGTGAATGATTGTGAGAAGGTGACAGCAATAGCTCAGCTGACAGAGCTCATGATTCAAGCACAAAAAAATGTGTATATGAGCACTGGATCATCAAGCTACACAAAAAACACAAACAAATTGAAAAAATGGGAGAAAAGGGAAATGTAAATAAAAATTGTAAATGTAAGATGTAATGTTTAATGAGGAGGAGGTAACTGCTGGTTTGTGGGTTGGGCTAAAGCTAAATGATGGAAATTTAGAAGGGCTATATTAGGCAAAAATCTATGTTATAATGTTGGTACCTCATCAAAATATAACCCCCGTCCACGCCAGGAAGCCCTGACAATCAACAAGCCCTGACCATCCAGTCTGCCAGTCAAAGAGTTTATGGAAGTGAAATGAACATTTTTTCACTGGTCATGTTCGTAAGAGAGCTACACTCTGCTGCCCTCAACTGGTCTCTTCACCTGTTTTCTTATAACACCAGTAGAGTACTTATTAAAATGTTCTCTTTTAGTCAAATTATATTTTTAAAGGTTGCAAAACATGCAGTGCTCCTCTAGAGGTGACCAAGATTGGTTTAAAATATACATAAAAACATAATATATTCCCTTTAAGGTAAACTCAAAACTTCACTTTGAAGTTATAGATTAGTATTTGCGCATAGGCCACCTTTACATTTTCCAATAAAATAAAAGCAGTGTAGTTACACTGTTCTTGTGGTTAGGTGATGGGGTTGGGTACTTCAGAGATTTCGTCACAGGCTGGGACGGCAAAAGTAAAATCACTGTAACTTGCGATTAGCCAAGGTGTACCCTGCCTTCTGCCCAAATAGGGCTCTAACCCCCACTACCAGGAATAGGATAAGCATTGAAAAATGGAATGAATGAATGCTTGTCTGATCCATTTTGAGGTTAGTGTTACACTGGAGGTTAGCATACCAAATCGTAATTGTGCAATGGGGCTGAAAAAGGCATTTAGCACCAAATTCGTACTCCTATTAAAGAAATAAAGTGGTAACACAACCATATATCTGCTGGTTTGCTATTGCCTAGTCATGGGCATTTAATTCTGGCTCTGTGGTAATTAGATTAGATTGGGATTAAATGCATAGTAAAGGGATCGTCTGGCCTTTATCCAGAGCTGCAGTCTGACGACATGGAGACAGTGATGATACAGTGAGGCTACTCAGAGGTCATGTGCAGGCGGGATGAAGAGGGTCACACATGCTTTGAGTCCCCCAGGGAGCCATGCGGGTCCAGACGGGAGCTGGTGCCTGTATTTGAGGTGCAGCTACTGGGCGCCACACAGATGAGCTCATGAAACGCTATGCTGTCCGCCGAGCCAGGGGTGGGACGAGGGGGAGAGTGGAGAGGGCATCCCGGCCATCAATCACTCGGGGTGGAGCCATGGTCCGACGCTCTCACGGATCAGGGAGAAGACGGGGTCAAGGCTGCGCTGAAGGCATTGAGTGTCCCCCACTTGGTTCAAGAAGGAGGGAGAGTCCCAGCGGAGACAATGGGCTACCAGGAGTCACTGAACACATACATGTGTTGTGGAGGCTGGGGACATTGTCTGGACAGGGGACAGTGGCAGGGAGCAGAGCTGAAGAACAGGCAATCTATCAAACCTGAAGACATGGTCAGAAACCTGGATTACAGTGTAGGGCTTCATTATCAGCTTGTGAGTTTTAATCATGTCATGTGGTCAGTAGGAATGTTATTTCTTGTAGATGACTTCGCACCAGTCAGAACTTACTACATATACTGTATTTTTGTCATACCACAAGCACCCTCTCACTCATACAAGTTAATGATTCTTCAAAAAGTGCTGTCTTAAGTAGAACAAAGATATATTATACTATACTTGTATTTGTTATTTTCAGGTATAAAAATAATAATGCATCTAATTTAAAATAAAAATTATAACATAAACTCTTATGACATTTAATTATCTTACTATATATTTTATGTTCAAAATAAACTTAAAAGATAAAATTATAATTTAATTTATTCGCCTTTGAAACAAGTTTCACAATACGTTAGTGTGCCTTTAGTGCAGGAAGTCAGAGGTTCACCTGTACCCATGTGAATGATTTGTCATGGCAACCCCTGAGTGACAAGGAGCAGCCAAAATATCTATCTAATGTACTGTAGTATGTAAGTTGCCTGGTTATTTTCTTTCATTTTATTCATGAACAATACACCACACAGGATCCTTTACAACACAAATGAGTCCCAGTCTTATTAGCATGTCAATAAGGTTTCAATCATATTTGTTGTGCTTCAGGATGCAGGTTAGTGTTTTATGTCAAAGTGTGCTCCATCCCGGTGCACTGGCAGCACTCACAGCCTGTGGGTGTGACACACTCCCGCTCAGACGACCCAGTGCTGACAGACAGGCAGCAGACCACCAGGTACCAGTCAAGAGTCCATCAGGAGCCAGCTCTGGAAAGTCACTCGCATACAGACAATATAGTAGTGTATATAGTGAGCTCATGTTGCACTCAGTCTTTTTCTATTTAAGTGTTGTTAGCAATATTACATTTTTCTGTCTTGTAGCAATTGAGTTTGGAAAGAATAGTGTATGTGTTGTGAGGTAGGTGGAGTAGGTTTTATTCTGTAGTTGATAGTGAGAGACAGCTGTCATAAGGTCATGGGGAAGCTATGCAATGCTAGAATTTACTGTAGGCTGAATATGCAAGCAACTATTGACCTTGCACTGTTCATTAAATGCTACTCTAGGGTTGTAAGAGTGGGCTGTTTTCATCAGTAAATAATACAGAAACATGTGCAATGTTTCCTACAATCCGGCCACAGAGGGTACTCTTTATGTCCAAAGCCTGGATAAATGAAGAAGGTAGGAAGGGCATCCAGCATGAAACCTTGCTAATTCAAAATGTGACAAGAAATTTTGAATTGGCAAGCTCTTTATTTGCCAAAGATCTTGACAATTAAATGGCAATTGTCCGGGGTGTAAAGTAGCTTTGGATTGGATCAATACCATCTGTAAAAGGATAATCAAATAAACTTCTAAACTACTAAATGCCACCCACTGTGACAACATTACTGTTAGTCTTGTTAGATTAGACATTGGCATGTGTGTCCATAAAAATTGATCAAATTAATGAAAAGACCGAATTGTTTGAAAGTTTCCTCTCGTCAGACTGGGGTGTTTGTTTACCTGATTCACATGTTTTGACTACTTCATGTAGTCTTCCTCAGAAGCGTCACGTGATGTTGCTGTGAGAGAATCACAACATGTGCTGGAAAAATGCCAGGGTCATCCGTGCTGTCACCGCTCGATAATGGAGGCCGTAAAGATCCAGAAACATGCACCGAGGACCTTGAACTGAAACAAGGGAGCATACACCTTATCCCACATTGGAATAGTGGTCCTGAGGAAGGTACATCACAGCAACATTACGTGACCTTTCTGTTGAAGACTACAAAAGTCATTGAAATAAGCTTTTTAACAGTTAAAATGTGAAAAAAACGTGCAAGATCCAATCATAAGCAGAGAATACTTTTGTAATTCCCCCTGCTAAATTGGATGACAAAGCTTTTTTGTTTGTTTATTTGTTTGTTTGTTCCTTGGTTTGTTTGTCTGTTAGCAAGATTTACTTTTTTGTGGGTCGGATACTACATTACCCATCATACAGCTGTTTCTCTATCCAGGGATATATAAATTTACTTTGTACATACAGTAACTTTCCATTTTCTTTTAAGTTATGCTTAGGGAGTATTGTACAAAGTGGAAGAAAACAGACCTAATCTAAACTATATTTAAAACAAGCCAAACAGATCTTTGCACTTGATGTACAATGTCTGATCTTGAGTATACTCCCTTTTGGTCCCATGTAATAGTGCCTCTTGGTGCCGATTGTTAGGTAACCTCTGCTGGCTCTTTAAACGGCGCACCTGTATCGCATAAATCTGTAACAAACTCCCAGACAAGTATGTTACATTTCTAATAAGCGTCACAGTTGGGAGGGGGTCTGGGAGAAGAATGGCTACTGTATGGGTTTGTAATAGGAGCCATCTGTGAGTGGCCGTGTGGGCTGAGTGCCGAGAGAGCGTGGAGCTGAAGATTTACGCCAGGGGAGAAGCTGGCAGGCACGTCATAAATCCTGCTCGTTGGATAGATCTGCTTTGTGGATGAGGGCTGAACAATTAGCATGAAGCAATGCCAAAAGCTTCAGGCTGATAAACAGATAAATGTTAGCAATGAGTTTGGCAATAAATGACCGCAATGTTTGGTTAGTTTGCAATCTCACAAAATTATGAGATTTTAAGATGCAGTGTTTTGAATATTGATGAACTTCTGCATGCCACTTTTACCAATCTATTTGGGGGGGGTTTGTTTGTTTTTTGTTTGTTTGTTTTTTTTGTCATGTTGCTCACTTGTTTCCAATTAACTTCATATGTTGCAAAATGCTCCTCCAGCTGTTTTTATAAGGCCTTGTCCATACATATCCAGTTAGGTTATTCATCATACCAGCTTTTTGGGAGACCCAAAGTGGAAAGATTTCGACATGCCAGTTAAAGTTTCCATGTTTACAGCCCACATGCATCTTTTTCTTTTCTGAAACAATGATGCCATAGCCCCACCTCTCTTTTAACTCACTGGCACTCCGACTACATCAACAACAATGTTGCCTTATGGTGTTACATTTGATCTGCAGACGTGCTGTGCTTTAATTGGCTTTTACAGCAAAATATGATGCCCCTCTACAGACTAAGGTCCCCTTTCTAGCTTGCAGATTCATATTCACCGCCATTCACCGTTTACATTGCACTAGTTTTCTGCCCATGCCTCATGTGTTCTTGTCAGTTTTTGATGTGTTTTTATGGCTGCGTGACAGCGCCACTAACAGGTCTGGCATATGTATTTCATGTTTTCAGTGGTTTTGTGTTACGGAAAATGTTTCTGAACCATGTTTTTGTCTCTCTGCGGATATGGCCTTAGTTCCATGTTCCATGTTGCCCCATCTCAACTTTTCAAACACAAAATGAGCTATTATTATCTAAACCAAAGAAGTTTTTTTTTTTTTTTTTTCTCCAGTGTTTGTTTATATGTTTAGCATAATAACTAAAAAACTAAATTACAAGAAAAAAAACTTTTTGTGTGGATCTGGAGCACTTGCTGGCCCCAGGAATTTAATCCAATAATTTAGGAGAATTTGTCTCATTGTGAGATAAGGCCATAGATACTAACCTCAAGCACAAGGGATCAGTAAAGGTTTTAGTGGATTCTTTAAGGGCTTTGTGGTTTTATGGTTCAAACATTTACCCCTGAACTAGCAGATTCCATGGTTTGAGTCTAGTCCACTGTATGTTTATCATTGCAAGATAAGGGCTGTGCATTTACTAAAAAATGTTTCAGATCACACATCATATATTGTTTATGTTTTGTTGTGAGCAAAATATTGTCTTATGCAATTTGCCATGAATTTTACCTACCTATATATACATTTTACACAGTGTCCCAATTTTTTGGGAGTCCAGGTTGTAAGCCATAAAATAAAACAGTAAGCCACTACACGCTGCATTTGTCCTTGGTAATAAAAACACACGTGTATTCAGACGATAGCCTGAACATACAGTATAGGGCCCCTGTAATCATAGTTGGATATAGGGTTACATTTTATAAGGCTGCCCCCAGAAAGGTTTGTATGTGTCGTCTCCTCACAGCAGCAAGTGTCTGAAATATACCATGAGGGAAACCACTTGCTCATAACCTGTGGAACCATGTGTAGTTATGAACAAGATTGAGTAAAAACGAAACGTTCCTGTCGGAGCCATCGCTGTTAGCGCTACATCATGTTTATTAAGAGTGCTAAATCAAGGGCCGCACTGCAGAGGGGGGCTGTGTACAAGACTCAGGAGGAGCCCAGACTGGGACGTGGCCTGGTTCAGCTCAACATCACACATTTGGAGCATGTAATATTTGAGGAGGGGTTATAATTGTCATTTCTGACCTGGTGACTTACTATAGAAAATGCCTCAAGTTGTGCTCCCAAAGCAGTAATCCTGTGAGCATGCTGGTACAGAGTTAAGTTGATTTTTTCTGGATTCTATGATGTCACAAATGACTCCAGTGTCTCATTGTCAAAAAAAAATAAGAAGAGAGCTTACGGCCAGGAAAAGAGTAGGACCAGGGCCATAAGGGCCAAAAACACTGACCAATCAGGGAAGACTGAGCTTCACAGAGAATGAACCTACAACACATAAAGCTCTGGAAAACTCCTCTCCTTCAGACAGTAGCAGACAGCCAGGGCTGGGATAGCCAATTTTCTAGCAGTATTTTTGGTAACCATTAATTATTGACCATTTGCGATGTCAATGTGAACAACAGCTAATTCATATGTATGCAGACATGACTGACCAAAGCTTGATTGTATGGGTAAAATAATTTAAATCTGATAATGTAAATTTCAATCAGAATGCAAACAGTACTCTACATTCAACCAAACCAAGAAAGATTGGTACCTTGCTCAAGGGCACCTTGGCATTGCCCTGGAGGTGACGCGCCATACCTTGTGGTTCCCAGTCCAAATCCCTAGTCACTGCCACCTTATAAATTATGACCTATTATTAATAAATATTAATTTCTCAAATGCATAGTGTAAAATAAAATATTGGTTTGAATGGTTTCAACAATTGGTATATTTTTGTATTTTGATTAATGTATTAATTTTGCTGCAACATAAGATACATAATTATCTTAAACAAATTTCTGTAATTTTTTATCCTTCTTAAGATTTGTATTGAGCATTTAGAATAAACAGTGATTAAAATTGCTCTTAGTTTGCAGCAGGATGACATCTTAACCCTTATAATATAAACAGGCTCTGTCTGTGTTCTGTGTGCTTTTATGCATGAAATTGCAAAGAGCAGGACTTCAGATGAATACCTGGTGAGGATTGGATAAATATGTGAGTCACCACCGATTTTATCCAATAAGAGGAAAGTAATGTTTACAATAGTAATAGTAATGCACAAGGTAAATATTCATAGACTCATTATTTATGACTTTGTTCTCATTTACTTTCCAGGACAAAATTTATTGGACTGGCTCCTTAGATTAAAAAAGGGCTAAAAAATATCTCACCAAATCTTATTCCCCATCCATCTTTTGCATACTTCCACTGCTCCTTGTGTGGGCCAGGGGTTGAGCTCAGGGCCCGTGCAGCCTGGGACAGAGTTGTAAGTTTACCCATATGCCCCTCCAGCCTACTTCCTGCTCACATGCAAATCCATTGGCTCTGAGTTTGTAATTACCACTGTGAATAAATGGACTGGCCACAGCTACAAATTGCTGATAAGCTGCTTTTCTCAAACATACTCGGCTCTGAGCAGTCATTAGAAACATGATCTCACTGTGTGTGCCCAGCCTGGTGCCTGTACAAACACACGGCAGGAAGGGGAGACCTGTTTGGTAAAAGAGAAATGTGATAATATTCTGTTCTTTGTTTTCATCAGAGAAGTTTACTGCATGTAATTCGACAATGACTGACTGGTAAAGGGGAAGTGAGCCTGGAGTCATTTTGGAGAGCGCGAAACACATTATTTTTGTCCGGCATGTTCCCTAGCACATACATTTTCTAGTTACCTTAACCTTTTCCTTGTGATATTAAGGGTGCAAATCTTTCAATGTCTGGTAATTCAATTTGATGCTGATTCTTGCAAATTTTGCAAATAAAGTGGGTTAAGATTAGTTCTTACAAGGACACAAACTTGATTCCTATGTTACAAAAAATACAATTCTGTGTACATTTTTGTATGATTTGATTCAATTCAATTTTTTTTTTTTTTTTTTTTTTTTTTTTTTTTTTTTTGTGTGTGTGTGGGGGGGTTATATACATTGTAGTTACATAGCAGAGCTGGAATAAAATTCACCAATGTTCGTCTTGTGAGGAAATTGCAATCTTGAAATTTTAACAAAACTTAGCATTTGGTCAATGGAAGGGATTAGAAATGTATAAAATCACACAAAAGCCAAGTTACCAAAGTTATTGGTAGCATTTAAGTAGCATTTAACATAATGTAGAGTTATCTGCCACTGGATTAATGCAATCTGAAAAATGTACAATCAGTCAAGGACTTTAAGCATTGGATAAATCCTCCCCCACTTAATAAAATGGTTATGATGGCTCAGGTTGGATCAGTTCACTTTTTGTTGAGAGAAAAATGCTTGAATGCAAGATCTGCTTCACTTGGCGAAAAACATGAATGGGGTTAGCTGGCATACAGAATATCCTAAAAACATTATGGAGTTCTTTGAAGCAGTATTGGATAGTGCAGTAAACTAAAATTTAAAATATAAAGCATAGCCCTTTTGCACAGCATCTATGTATAATCAGTAAGAGCATTATGTTGTCCCAGTGGTCACACAACATCCTTTGAAGTCTGCAGTGGCCTTTACATGGGAAGAGCAAGGGGAGGTGAGAGGTGCAGGGGAGATGGGCCCAGGGCCTCCAGGCCGATGGGACACTGAGTCCTCTTCACCCGGCCAAAGGTTCACTCCGATCATGTGGGCCAATCTGTTCCAGACGTGCTAAATGACACATTATTGGATCCAGACCTGACGAGGGCTTTGTGTATATTACATTACCAGACAGCGGGCTCACTTAAGCTTCATTACCTACATCCCTCCTCCCCGCCGAGAGACAGAAAGAGGAGAGTGTGATGGGAAGGGAAAAGGGCAGCTCCAGATCTTACCCCGAGCCATGCACAGAGGGAGCTTTTTATCCTGCGGGTCAACGCGATGCTGTGTCGTCACGCCGCTAGACTCTTCTCTTCTTTCTTCTCTCGGCTTTTCTGCGCTGGGAACCCTTTAAGTACAACAACACCAGAGTCCAGCTTGGAAGGAACACCCAAGACGAGCCTTGCCCACGGGGATTTTTCGGGGAGATATTAGAAACACACCAGAAAGTTCACCTCGCCCTGCTCCATTCCCACACTGAAGCAACTACAATTTAACATATATGAACAATTTATGAATTTTTGTTCCTTGGCTGCGTTGGTAATAATTTACAGGAATGGGGCACATTTTAACAAATTGGTGTTTAAAGAGTCATACGTCTGTCCGCAAATGGAATTCCCTGAAGTGAATTACAACATGGCTTCGAAGCAATGTGGCTACTGTAGCAGAATAACATTTTAACTATAAGGTGTTATGGTGGATGGTTTCCTGTGGTCTGGATGCCTCACAGTGGGACCTATGCCATTGGTGGATTTGGGTAAATCCCTTCATTTATACGGATGACATATAAAAATATACCACAAATTTTGGCAGTCAGAACTTTCTTTGAATTCAGACACTAGCTTCTTTAAATGGCAGGTGTATCAGTGAGAATGCTTTAGTTAGTTCCAATTTATAAAGGCTTCGAGATCTAATAAAAATACTCCAAAAGGGTGTGGGTTAATGTGTCCAGTCCAGGAATAACATTGCCATTTCCCAAAAGATCCCCAAAGTACAAATTTAACATCACATGTAATTGTCCAAGAACATACTTGGAATGGGAATAAAATTATAATTGGTTGCCTTCCCACTGATGGGGAAAAACTTTGTGACATAATGACAAAATGATATAACTAGGGCAGCAAAATAACACAAAAAATACATTACATTCTACTTTAAGTATTGATTATGTTGGTAATAATAATAACTCTAAATGCTGCAACAAGCACACCTTTTGATATTGGCATTGAAGATTGGTACTACATTGAAAAATACAAGGAAGTGAACTATATTTTGCCACTAACATTTGCTTTTAGAATTGTATTTTTGACAGGGCAAATATTAGTGCCTGCAAACGAGAACAAATGTCTTGCAAGGTATGTACATAACCTCAGTGGAGCAATAAGCAATATAGATATGGTTCATATTGTAATCAGGTTAAATTTGCAATATATAATTCAGTCTTAACACTTCATTGACAGTGATCTCACCAAAGAAAAGAAAAAATACACTGTTTAACTTTTTGTTTGTTTGGTTTTGTCTTTGTGCACGTAAACGCTCTATCCTGAATTCAGTATATGGGCTAAGCTAGTGTCCTGGTTATGAGAAACAAGGATACTCTACCTGGAAAACTCTAACAGTAACTGGGATACTGTGGCATGTAAACGCAGTATCCTGGTTTCTGACCGCTGCTGATGTACTGAGCATGTGCGAACTCCAGAGCCACAGCAAAACAAACATGGGCCGAGTGGTGACTTTACCACAGTGACTGTAACTTGTACTGGAGCATTCAACAAATATCAGAATGGCTGCCTTTATACGCTCAGGGCTGGACCTGTTACAGCGTCCCCATCCCGCTGCTCTCGGACTAAACTCTCTATAGCTACAGCCACTGTGGGACCCTGCCAAACGTTAAATCTGGGATACTCAGCTTTGTCATGTATGCCGGAATATGAGTATCCTGGTTGCTCTCAGTGCATGTAAATCTCAAATCCAGAATGCTGTCATAACCCGGATAAGCCTCATAACCATACACAAGTGTAAACACACTCATTGACTCAGGGGCTGTTTAGACTACAATGTGTTTTGCCGAATCCACAAAGGTTTGGTTGTGGTTTGGCCTTTTGTTTACACAAAGATGTGGTTTCTGTTTTCCAAATCCACAATCTTTTGAAAACGCTGGAAGAAGTGTTTTGGTTTCGCAGCAGGAGCCGTTTCACTCAAATATAATGTGAGAACAGCATCCTTGCTGTAAACAATGACCCCAATCTGAAAAGTGATTGGTTGACTGCTAGGCGCATGTCAGCTGACCCATGAGCGCAAAATACAAGGCTTTTATCCCTCATGCGTTCATATTTAGTCCAGTAACTGTCAGTAATATCTGTATAAGAGCTTACTTTTATGAGAGACTTAATGAGAAGTGGCTCCAGAAAACCACAAGTTCCTAAAGTAGTTGGAAAGTTACACATCAAAACTATCATTTCCTCTGCTGTTTACTCACTGTGGGCTGTAGAGCATTTGTGGAGCCCACAGCGCCATTTGCTGGGTAAATACAAGTACTACAGTTTACTTTAGTTTTCTTCACACTTTTTGTTTTTATGTAAATGTGAATAGCGGGCAGCATGATTGTTGCCTGGCCAGCATTGTCGTGTAAACAGGACCTTAATGTTGACAAATTATGTAGGCCAACCAGCCAATCAGCATCCTTTATTAAATTAGAGCAATTCCAGTTTTATGCAGTCATGACTGGCCAAAGCTTTTGAAGGTTTTTATGGTTTCAAACCTCACCCAAAGCACATACTATTGTTGTGTCCCTGGGCAAGACACTTCAACATTATCCACTCCAGTCATAGTATGTGGCTGATTGTGACAGGAGGGGCATCCGGCTTTAAAACACTATTCACCAAATTACTATTTGCTGTGGTGACCCTGATATATATATATATATATATATATATATATATATATATATATATATATATATATATATATATATATATATATATAGTTAAATGTTGCAGTCATTTGCATGTTGATTTGGCTTAGGTTGACCTTCCTGACACAACCTTCTTAAAGGTTTTATACACAGTCTTTCTATAAAGGCCTTTGATGAATTGACTTCCATCCATTTACACTTGTAATGACTAAAATCAGAGCGTATTTTTTCAAAGTCACAGTTGTAATGCCTTATATATCTTACATTAACGTAAGGGCATCAGACTACAACACAAACACAGACCGAGACTGAAGTGATTTGTAATGAAACAACTTCTTAACATAACTCACCACTCTTCTTTGACAGAATACCCTTGATGATCACATTCCCTTCTCATGGCCTCGTCTTAAGACCTCAAATAGATCTGTTTTCTGAAGAATCTCCATCACTGCCATCTTCCACGCTGCATCACCTGCCGCCCAGCAAGGACAGGGGACCCGCTGCGGCGCAAGTGGGGCTAAAGATATATGTCTGTCCAGGAATGATAACTGTAATGTAAACTCGCCAGAGTCATTCGAGATATATGCCCCACCTGGATTAGTGTTACAGTAAGGGGTTCCGCAGCTGTAGCTTCCTCGGTAGCCGGCGAGAAGGTGGGGAAACCACATTATATACGCTCCGCCATATGTAATGTGAAAAAATAACAGCTGCGCCAAGTCGAGATGAAGTTTACATTATGTTTTGTATGTGATTGATTGGCTTTTTGAAATAGCTGGGTGTAAGAATATAATCATTATGTGTGTGAGTAGGTGTTTTAAGGCATTTTGTACTGGGATTTTGAGATATGGATACAAACACATCTATATATTTTTTGTTCGTAGCCATTCTTAAAAGCCAGTCTAAGACTTCTGCACAGTACTGTATGTCATCAACCTTTGTCATTCGTCACTTCCTGGTTGACATCATTTGTTTCTGACTCTTTGCTTCCGTCTCTCATTCAACGCTCAGTTTTGTTGTTTGTTTGAACTCTGGTCATTACACACACGGTTGGCTGCAAGGGTCACTTTGATGCCAAGGATGAGGAATACACGATGGTAACTTTGGCCATTTCATTAACATTGCTGAAGATAGAAATTTTGCAGACTTGGTTTTCAAGTGGTTTTAGTTGTTCAGATAAAACTACCATCAATCTCAAAATACCAACAAAACATTTTTATTTGTCTTAGTTTTCTGTAGGAAGCCAGAGCTTGAATAGCCAGGTTCCTGGGGGAGTTTCTGTTGAAGTTGATTCAGTGTTGACAAGTTTTGTAAACTAGTAGCCAACAGGAGTGTCCCCTATTTAAATGGGAGCAGAGTCTTTTGTACATATGTAATTGGCCAAATCTTGCCATCTTTCATTCCTAATAATAAAGTCTGATGTCTTATTTTTCACAGATGACTCCACAAATAAAAGGCTATAGATGCTACACATTCATATGTAAAAGTGTGTAGAAAACTAATAGTAATGTTGAATAGTATTGCGTAATGTAACATAAAATACGTTTTATACTTTTTTTTATTATTTCGTGCAAAATAAATAAATGGAATCCACCTAAATATAGAGTACTAACAATTTCCCAAACATTTTTACCTTCTGAGCCAAAAATCTAAAAGTATGCTTTAAATATTATCCATTACCTTTGATTGGGATTAGTGTCAGGGAATTGCAAACTGCAACATTGTACAACATCGTGATCAACACTGGAGCAAGGATAGGGATTGGCACAAAAAAATACAGGTTTTATTAAACTGTCAGTTTCAGCTAGTCTGGTAGGATAAAAGAGAAACGTGGAGCTTATTACGTCAGCCATCCAACTGGGACTTTTTCAGTGTCTGTCAACAATACAAAGTCTATGGTTTTAACCGCTATATTCATTTGAATCCCTTCAGATCAGTTTTATATTTCTGAGTTAAACTACAAGCTGTAATGTGTTTTTGACGGTGCCCTTCACACATCTGCCTTGTCTAACATTACATGAGTGTGGTGTGCTGCTGTGGAAGTGAACGCTGGGTCAGAGAAGGCAGTCTGAGCTCCACTGTTCCAGCTCATTAGCCGTGATTAATCGGCATGTGAGTTTTCCCATGATCCTTTTCTTCTCCTGCTGCAGACAGAGCTCACCTTGGAGGGCATGGGCCAGCCATGTTACACTGGGACTTTTTGCACTGTGACATAGAAGAATATACACACCATACACAGGCCTGTTTAATAGTATACTTAAAAAAAAAATTGTTACAAAATGTGTAAAATATGGTACTGCAAGCATTTTCAGTATAATGGCAATTTTTTTTATTATTACATCAAAAGTCCATGCTATGGGCCATTTTATACATGGCATATAAAGTGTTGAAATGTATTACCAGGGGTGAAAAATGTGAAATACTATCACAAAAATAACAATTTGTGCTGCTTTTAACTAGAATGTATAAATGTTAAATTAATATTTTATAGAAAAATATTTAAAAAATTAATTCTAATCCATTATTATGGACTTCTGTTTCAGTTTTTGAAGTTTCTAAGGCGCAAAAGCACACAATCATAAAAAAAAAGATAAAAAAAAAACAATAAATATTGCTAATATTGATTTATTTGTAGTAATAATTCTGACCTTACAAGTATGAATTTATTTATTTCATTCACAGTTTACATACAGTTAAGATGGCTAAATATTATTTTTAAAGCTAATTAAAAACACAAAATAAGGTAAGATGACATGGTCAATTTATTTTGAACCTGTTAAATGCATAAGAAAAGAAAAAAGCTTTTTGATGCAATAAAAGCCATATGAACTATAAAAAATTCATTAACAACGTTATTTAAAAGACCGTAGTGCTTCACCACTGGCTTCAGTTTAATACTGTATGATACAGTCGAGTGTGTTACATTAGTTCCACTGCAGCTTTTCACTTTTATAATAATCCAGAAAAATCACACCTACTTCCATTCAAATACGTTCTTTACCACTACCATTACATTGAAACACGTGCAAAAGTGAGTATGGAATATTACAAGCCTGTCTGAGGAATTCCACTCTCCACACGAGTGACGCCACATAAGCCCCGGCCGATAACAGGAGCTCCAAACCATTATGAAACCAAAAGTCCCGTTCACACAAATACACAGCCATGTAGGTCTCCGTAATTAAGACATAATAAATTCTGTCAAGCCTTTGTTTTGTTCACTTATGGAGGAAATATGCGGTCTAATCCGCCCGTATAAGAACCATCTGTGTAAATTCATGCCCGTAGAGAAGCGGAGGCTGCTGCAGATCCACTGTAGTATTAGAGATGTGTGTGAAAATGCAATCCTCCCCATCTTCACTGTTCTGCTCACTAAAATAAATACAGTGCAGTTTGTTTTGCTGCCCACACGCACTCACTGACAGTACAGGGTAGCTAGATACTATTACTAAAGTAAGTATATTTTTAGAAGAAAATGTAGATACTAAGTACATTTTTAAACATACTTTCTCTTATATTTGATATTTATCATATATGTTTGTATAAGTGGCAAATGACTTGTAAACTCACGTCACAACCAGAAGGTACTAATGTGAAGTGGAATAAGTACCCAAAGTCTGTTCTGGAGTTACTTCCAAAAAATATTACTCCAGTAGAAGTAAAAGTACTCAACCAATGACTTGAGTTTATTACTCGAGTAAAAGCACCAAAGTATTGATTTTGAAGATTACTTAAAACTACAAAATACTGCTGCAGCTGGCACTACTACTACTGTTACTACAACTACTGCTGCTACTACTGTTGCTACAACTACTGCTGCTTTTACTACTATTTCAGAAACTTTAAAGGTACTTGTGTAAAGGTAGCATTTTCCTAAAAATACTTACTTATGTAAAAATAAAAGTATTCCTTAAATGTACTTAGAAAGTAAGTTTAGATTTGCACTAACAAATTCTGATACTTACTTTAGGCCTACTTGAGTAATATAATTTTAAAGTAACAGTACTATTTTAAACACCTTTTTGAATACCTCTGCTCAGCTTGTAATTGGAAATGCATTCTGTCACAGTGATTTTTCTTCATCCCTATAACTCACTCATAATATTAGCATTTTAGTGTCATTCACTTCATCAGTTTGATAAGCTGGTGCCCTATGCAGCTGAACTTTAGTGAAAGGTCATTGGTCGGGGGGCTGTTGAATCCCCCTCCCCCCAATTGCGCACAAACTGAACCTTGTTTCACTTTTGTTTAAGTCCACTGTTCCAAGATAATTCCGACACAAATATGCTTAAAGCTGCAGAGGTTTCTTAATTTCCTGTGCGGGCCACACACAGAAGAGATCCACTGGCTAAAGCCAATCTAACAAACCAAATCCACTCGGCTGTTTTCACTGTAAAAATAGACGGCAGGGAATAATCGACTCTGGGTAAGGTTTAGTTAACAAAAATAATTACCTGGGTCTCTCCAATCATTGTTATGGTTACAGTATTGTGATATGGGGTTTCATGTCTTCTGTACAGAACATTATTGAAAACCAAGTGCAAAGTTTTTGAATACACTCAGTACTTTTGTTTCCATCAAATACACTGTTGCTCATAAATTAAATTTTTTTTAACCTCTTCTCCAAATTATTCTTTTCACCGGGTCAGCACTGAATACTGATGTGCATAAATAGAAGTAACAAGTGGAATGTGTCTGAAAACATACTTATTCTAACTTTATAAAACATTAACTAACATATCATTTCTGAATGCTAATTTACTTAGTTGAAACGCCTAATCAACCAGCAATTTACATTTTACAATAAATAATTAAATAATTTGCTAAATACAACTTGGACATATTGGAGTAAGTGTTGTGATTCCCAAATGGTGGGTTAGGACCCAAAACTGGATCATGGGGAGGTTAAAAATTGTTTAAATGTTTAGCTTTTTTGAAGTCTAAATATAGTTTTAAGAACATTCAAGTGTGGATCAGACTTCAATGCTGATAAAGTTTGTATTAAAATAATTTCATTTAGTAACTTTGTTTCTGTCAATAATAAGCTATCAAGTCACAATCAGACCACAAGTTCTTTTTATTTTGGCATTGGCATTTTTACTGAGAACCAGCCTATCATTTTTTAAAATTATTATTATTTTTTAATGCTTAATATTAGATCTGTATTATGCATTTGTATTATACAGTAGATTTGATCAGATCGGAAACCACACATATATAACACAGAAGCCAGATATAGTTACGTTTCCAAACTTCAGTCATGCACACACACACACTGCCCCGGGAAGGGAGAGGGGACTGAGCGGCCAGTGGCTCCTGCTGAATAATTCACAAGTGGAAATGCCTGATTGATGTGGGACGTTTCATTTCCACACCTCTAAAAGGTCTCTTTTAGCTCTGGCAGCCAGTGGGCCCGGTGCTCAGTTCAAAGACTGGCAGCGCTCAGGACGTCCCGCTCCATCTCTGTGGGACAACAGTGGCTTTATACTCAAGCACTGGTGGTTGTGATTCCACACCTGTGTTTGCTCCGTACCCAATAATTGAGAGGCGAGGGCTATTTTGAGCGGCGAGCACAAGTGGCCCACTCATGAGGAGCTGTGGCCGGGGAATCTTGGCTGGGAGCTTGATGTGGCTGGAAAAGCTGAAGGTCTGAGGATTAGCTCAGCGGGACGCACGTATACTCAAGAACATATGAGCTCCGAAGACAAATACATCCAAATGAAAGATGTACGAGAGGCGCAATGGTGATGGATGCACCAATAGCATGTAACACTTCAGTAGCACTTTATATCATAGCTTTGGGGTAATTATTAACAAGATGAAAACACAGTGGTAATAACATTGTAAATAATTATGGAAAAAAAATAATTGGCATTTTTATATCTTTCCTGTTTTTGACGTTAGCATTGTATTTTGCCTTAAAACACTTGTAATGGCAGTGCTTAGTAACAACATAGTCTAAGTGTATTATCTAGGCTACATAAAACTAAAGAGATAAGAATATAGTATTTTATCTAAATAGAAGTGACACATATATTTTGGCTAATTTCTTGTTTTTGCCATTATCATTGTATTTTGCCTCTAAATATTTGTAATAGCGGTGCTTAGTAAGAGCATATTCTAGTATTAGTCTATTAACCAGATAAAACTAAAGCGATAATAAGATTTTATTTATTTATTTGTTTGTTTGTTTGGTTTGTTTTTGTTTTGTTTTTGTTTGTAATTATGGGAAAAAATAATTGGCATTTTTATGTCTTTCCTGTTTTTGCTGTTAGCATTGCATTTTGCCTTTATACACTTGTAATAGCAGTGTTTAGTAACCACGTAATATTAGTGCATAATAGATAAAAGTAAAAAGATAATAAAATAGTATTTTATGTGTAAAAAGAAGTGAGTGCTACATGTGTTTTCACTAGCGTCCTGTTAGCATTAGTGAAGATGAATGTGTCACCTTGAATGTAGGCTACTATTAGCATTTGGCACATTAGAAGCACATTCTCTTAGCTTAGTTTGTTACTGTGGCATCATTGTACATCATTATTATAATAGTTAAAAAAATATATAAAATAAAAGTTTTTATAACATATTAATATGTTTAATGTAGCTTTAATGTAGCTATGTGGCTATGTTTTGTGCATTAGCATTGTATTTTGCCCTAAAACATTTGATGGATTCACTATTAGCATCTGATTGGTAGCACCTCCAGCTACAGTGTTCTAACGGGACCAAAATAAAGTAGTAAAAATTTAGTAATTGTGGTTATAAAAGAAATAAGTGACTGATTTAGTGTGGCTAATGTTATGATTTTGGCAGTAGCTTTTGCCTTTAAACGCTAGTGATGAATGTGCTATTAGCATCTGACACATTACTAGCACTTGCCAACACTTCTGCTTAATTTTGATTTGAGTATTTTTATGTATTATATTTAATTAAAAACAGAGTGGATTTTATCCTCTATAGGCCCACATGCTTCAACAGGTCAAGTGCTTATTGTTATTCTGGTTAAGTCCTATATCATGCCTATAATAGCAGTACTTGCTTTGCTGTTCTGTTAGGCAGCAGTAAAGTACAACTGGGAGATTCATTTATTTTGGCCTAATACTGTGGTTAAACTCACAACAAAAACAGACATTATTTCTCATTTTTTATTCAATATATATCTCACATAGCTCTCCCAAAGCCATAAAGCAGATAAATGGCAAGCTTTACAAGGCTAACTATGTAAGGCTAGACCAAATGGAACAGCGCATAGAGCAATGAGCCAGCACACAGTTACTGAGCTAAGTCCGTTTAACGCAGGGTCAGACCGAGTGCAAAGAGATCTCCAAGTCAAAACAAACACCCACTCGGGCTTCTGACAGGACGGCATGCTCAATTTTTCCCACAATTCATTGGCTTTAAAATTGTAGTCGCTCAAACTAGGTGGTCACCATTCTCATCACAACAAAATGTTCCAGCTGTAATGTAATTTTCATGCAACGCTGAAAGATATTTTATATTTTTCTCAATAAAGCCAAGATTGATTATGTTTGGTCTTTCTTACACTAGAACATCAGCAATTCATTATGATATTAAACAGAAAGCTTTTTACTGAATTAAAAGGGAAAAAAAGTTAATCATCATCTAATAGCATAACGTCATAGTAAAAATCTGTAAGAAATCAGACATCAAATAGGCTTTCTTCTCAATAATTATACTAAATGAGAATGTTTAATCACAGTTTAATGACACCAGCCAATCATGGGCAGGGGTCTTGAGTTCGCTCTCATTGGCTAGTTGGCCTAAGTAGCTTCTCAATGATACAGTATATCAATAGCTGCCAATAAGAGGCTAGTCCAGAGCAAGGCAAGTTTATGTCTGTAGCACAGTTCATACACTTCAGTTTGCAATTGTTTTACATTAAAAAAGACAAGTTAAAAGTGCCCAGACAAGAGTTACAATTAAAACAGTAAGATAAATTAAAAGAAAAGAGTGCAGATAAAAGATTTTCAGTTGTCATACACAAAGCTAAAAAGAACAGTTTTAAGTTTAGACTTAAAACTTTGAGTAGAGGCTTATCTAACATCACAAAGACAACCGTTCTGGATTTTGGCTGCATCAAACCAAAACACTGCTTCACCGAGTTTAGTCATGACTCTGGGCACCAGTAGAAAGCCTGTCCCTGTGGGACCAACATGTCAGAGATAAACTTTGGTTCCAAGCCATGGCCAGACATTTATACAAGTATCCATGTACACAGCAAAATGCAGATAAATATTGGCACTGCATTTATACAATATTGAATGAAGGAAATGTAGGGATAGTATACATTTTAGACGTTTAAGGTAAGAAGAAAGTTCCAATTTTCACCCTGTTTGAAACCTTAACGTCGAGACACAGCGAACGGCGATTATTAGCTGTCTGGCACGGGCGAACAGTTTGGCCCGGTTGGTGATTTGAGTCTGTTTGGACAGAGTAGGAGACAGTTGGATCTGGTTCTGGCCAACTGAACATGTTGAATCGATGTCAGGCATCTGATTGGCTGCAGTTAGCTTACCTTAGCTTGCAACTTTGTGCAGATGAAAATATAATCCTCCCTCTGAGGCAAACAGCTGCAACAATCCATTCAGTTTTATTCATTACTTAAAAAGGCATGTTTAATGTAGTGCGTGTGATTAACATTCACTGAAAAATACTTGAGTTAAACACATCAGTGTTGTGGAGGTTTGTTTACAGGAGCCCTATGTATGCACTAAGATTAGAAGACTAGCGCTACCTGCTGTTGTAAATAGTTATTAGAACTATGTCCCAATTCAATGGCCGCAGCCTTCGAAGGCTATTTATGTCTTGCACATGCGCAGAGCTAATGCGCCGCTCGGTGGTGGGTCTGAATCACTTTGGTGTATCTATTGCTACATTTAGTGGTGACCAAGAGAGATGTGAGGATACAGTCATACTGCCTCCTCTGACAGCAGTTGGGCGTTGGGTTGGTGTGTCCCAGCCTTTGCTCTAATTACATACAAATTCTAAAACGTATGTGCCAGCCATAAAGGTTGTAGTAAAATTAAACACATTTTTTTGTAAAACTGGGTTACAATAAAATGATCATAAATAAAATTGGGGTCCACATTTCAGCCAGAGAACCACTGAAATGAAGAATTAGACCAACAATTGAGTATATCCAAAAAAGACCTCTACCTGAGTTTAAGCTCCATAAAAAGATGCCAACCAACAGAATCCAAATGCATTTTCACTTAAAACATTAACCGTCCAAGCACACTGGGTAATTTATTAGACATGGACAGGAATTTTGACAAATCATTCAGCCTCACAAACTGAGCTGTGGCAAAGTTCAGCCATTAGACATATCCATGTAGAGCACTCCTCCTCTGCCTTGGCTGTGTGGGATTTATGTGCACTCTCCCGGCTCAGACAGGTTCAAAGCCCTTTGTAGGGGAGTTGGAGCTCTGACACATGGGCTATTTCACAAATATGGTGGAACACACACATTTTGTAGTAAATCTGACCGAGGGATAGTGGTCTTTGGGGAGAGCCGATGGTCAGCGAGGGGTGGAACGAGGTGGAGTGTTGAGTGAAGGCATAGCTAAATAATCAACCGGAGATCGGGGTCAACTGTTTGCAAGTCATCTGTGATATAGAAAAAATGAGGAACAAGAGAGCAAAGATGATGGGAATGATTTTGCTTGATCACAAAATAATCAGATCCCATTGACTTAAAGCTTTAAAAACATAGAATCTCCAAATCCAGCTCACATGTGTTAAAATTTGACTTCCTGTAAGCCAAGGCTCAACCCTCTGTCAATATTTAGCTTTCTTTTAATGGAGTGATTTTATGCTACTGTCTGACCACAACCAGTCAGTCAGTAGCTGTTTGCTCTGAGTCGATTAGAGTTTACCTGAGAATAGTCCTGGGTACAACTGTTACTGCTGAGGCAAGCAGGGATCACCAAAGGCCTGAAAGTCCATTGTGTAGAATGTTGTGATATAAAGCTGAACAGACATTCTTTAAAATGCCATACAACTGCCTAAAAATAACCCTCTTTGATTTAAAAACATGACCTGTCCCAGTACTCACACTTGCACACTTCGGGAATGTGTTCAGGACCACACTTTACTTGCACATGTAAAGTAAGTAAGTAAGTAAGTAAGTAAGTAAGTAAGTAAGTAAGTAAGTAAGTAAGTAAGTGTGGATCAGTGCAGACTGTGTTGAAGTATATTACCTACAATGCATTTAATTGTGATATTTTTCGAACAACACTGTGTTTGTTGCAACTTAGCAGCAAACAATAACTGGCAAAACTGAAAAGTAATGAATTACCAGCTAAACTGATAGAACACTTAAATGAATGTGCCTATGGTCCAGGTAACAACACTGTTAAAACATTAGAGAGACTTATCTTTCTGTGGCAAAATTATCAACTTATTAGCTGTTGAAACAATGCAGATTCTGAGACAGCCAGACAAATTTAATAATTCAGAAAATAAATCAAGAACAACTGGACTTTCTTCAGTTGAAGAGCTAACGTTTCACCACCAACCAGGTGGCTTAACAGCTGTTGTTTACTTTAAGATACATTCAGCAGCAGTTTAGCAAACACTGTGTTGTTCACATTATTAAACATTTTCTTTGTGACTTTCATAACACAAATGTCCAAGTAATATAGAATGGTCCAATTGGGACAGGGCCATAGACTGTTAAACCTCAATGGAGTCAATGTAGGTGTCAGGAAGGTAGGCAGAAAAAACACTGTTGCATCAATGTTTTTGCAGTTTACTCAAGAGGTGGGTTACTCGAGTCATTGGCCTAATTTTTTAGACTTGTGACTTGACTTGACCTAGGCCTCAATGTCTTGACTTAGGCTCAAATCTTTTTTTCGATGACTCCGATTCTGTCTTGGACTCATACTCAATTCAGATTTGTCCTCAGATACCTCAGAGTTGGACTCAATTTATTGCAAGTTACACTTGTGTCTAGTTTGTATTTTGCAGTAAAAACAGAGTGTTTTGTGTTAATTTTGACCCAATTTGGACTCTACTTGAATTAATTTGAATTAATTTGGCCTGACTAACTTATCTAAGTGATTCAGACTCGACTCAGACTCACCCTTATCTCAAGATGACTCCACCCAACATTTTTTTATGACTTAGACTAGGACTCAACTTAGAACAGCTTTTAGTGAATCAGACTTAGACTTGGACTCAAACACTGACAACTTGAAAGTGACTTACTTGTACTGTAGATTTACTTACTCATCTATAACACTGGTTTACAATATAGCGCTGGGAGCCACAACTAAACAAAAACACCTCAGCGGCCAAATACATATTGCATAATCTTAGACAGCAAAGACTGCCTCAAGTCTTCTATAAATTACTTTAATTCTTAGGTCACATGTGTAATAAGGGTGGTTAAAAACCCAGGCTCCGACATATTATTTATAACTAAGCCTTTGGTGACAAATGTAAAGAATGAGCATCTGTTTCCATGTTGCTCTTTGCAGGATGCTGCTTTAAAGTACGGTGAGCTCTTTGTGAACATTACAACTGTGTGCCGCTTCCTTCTTTAGTGAAGTGGACATCTAAAGAACTGCCCCATATCCCCCTCCCAGGTCACACCAGAGCTTTTCATGCTGTTCTCTTTGATTCACTATGGCTTCACTACCAGCAGCATATCTGATATGAAAACGCCAACATTGTGGTCCTCCTAAAAACACAGATTTGTTAATAAGCGTCTAAACGGTATGGGTTTTTGACCTGTCCCGTAAATGTTTCCACTGAAGAGATAATCTAAATTGAGATTAGGTGCATAAGTAAAAAAGGTCATGGGAACTATTAGACAAATCAAACATGGTCAGTGATTTTAAATGTCCCAATCCTTTCTCTCCTCAAGGCAATGGATCAGGACTGTTTGTAATTCTGAAACAACTCTGCAGCCAATGTACCAATCTAAGCCTTCAACGTCAGCCATCATTTACTTGTCAGAGCTGGAAACAGAATAGATGAGGAATGAAGTGCCGAGATTGGCCCGGCCTTGTGGATGATTGCCGGGACTGAAATTGGGCATTTTACGCCCTGGCAGCTGCCCAACACACAATTTGTCCCAGTTTGGAGGACAACACAGCCGGAGCAGTTTGCCACGTCAAATACCAGTTTCCTGGGAACGTTCCCACTTTTTATGAAACCTTGAGTAGAAAAATACAGTGTAGATCGAAATCAGTCCTGAATGATCAGCCTCCCAGTTTGGACCACACTATCATGTTACGACTCATTAAAACATCTGCTCTGTGCTACATAGTGGAGAAAACTACTTACAGTATGTATTGCTTTTATTGCCTGTGTACAACAAGCTGTCAAGAGAGGGGACTTTCTTGACCTTTCAACCTTTCTACATTTTACTTGGGTTTTAGTCGATCTAATCTGTGATCTGATCTGTGTCATTGTTTCATTACAACAGCAGCAGTGTGCAAAATTAGCCAAAGTAATGCAAACCTAATTCCAGAAAGGTCAGGACACTGTAAAATGTAAGTAAAAACAGAAAGACATCATTTGCTAATTGGAAACTCTTATTCACAACAGAGACATTTTTCTCTTTCATGAAAACAATAAATAGCTCATTTTGGCAACATTCCAGTAACTAGTTGACTGTTTATTTGTTTGTTTTTTTTTTGTTTTTTTTTTTGTTTTTTTTATAGCTTCAGCCCAGCATTTTTGAAATGTGTTGCTGCCATGAATTCAAGGTGCACTAGTATTGAGTGAGGTATGTACACACATCAATACAACTTCAGTTTTCTGAACGGTAGGATTGTATAAAATTGGGTAGCAAATAGTGGTAAATATGTAGTGAATAGTAAAGTGTATTATCACATTGAAATACAACAAAAGGTTTAATAAGAAAGTATCTGAACTTGTTTTTTAAAGTCGAAGATGTTCTCATCCAAGAGGCTATATACTCAATCATGATAATAAAATAAACCCTTGCAGGAAGAAGACTATGAATGAAATACTCAATGTTAAATAACAGACAACAAACACAATAAAGAATTTTAACAACACTATTTATGAACTCTAAATTTTATGACATAGACTCTGTAATACTTTTTACAGCCTGTTAAGTCTGACGTTTACTTATGGAAAAACATGTTTGCCCTGTGGCTGTGTTCTCCCTTCCTTTATTTTTATTGCAGTAAAAGGCACAGTGCGTGTTACCACCAGGCTGGCTTTGTGGTGGCCCTGTAATAATGGCAGTAATTACTCTTACTGTAAATGTTTCAGGGACAGATGGGAGGGAAGTTCACCAGATTGGGGGCAAGTCTCTCCTCTCTGCGGCCCACTCAGGGAACTTGTCTGAGTTACAGCTCATTTGTTTTGAGTTGGCTGATGTGGAAACTGTAGTCAGCACTGTGGACAAGATGCTGGATTCTGAACTGTTTGGTGTGTGTATAAATTAGGTCTGCAGGATACAAAGAAAACATGCAATAACAGTTGAATATTGCAATAACAATATAAGACTAACCCCTGGACAAGGTTAAACCAGGACTAAATTGAGGAATCACAACTAAAGCTTAGGTGGGACCAAGTCATTGTTTTCTAAGTCACGAGTAAGTCCAAAATCCCAAGTCAGTGGCTCACAAGTCCAAGTCAAGTCAAGTCCTACACTTTCAGTTTCAAGTCCTTTCAATCTTTTTAACCACAGACTAATATTATACACATAAATAGCAGATTATATTTTATACAATATGATTTTAAATCTAAATTTGTTTCATTTCAGTAACTATGTTCAAAAAAGGCATTTTAGCTGATGAGCTAACATTAACTATGTATTAGCTCACAAGTGCCACTTACTGTTCTTTGTGTAAGATCACATGTTTAAGCTGGATGTTGTTGAATCTCCTTTGCTAATCCTGGATGCAGGTTTGACATGCAGCAATTCTTTTGTGATCAATAAATTCATCTTTTCTGTGTGTTGCTGTTGTTGTTTTTGTGTGTGTGTGTGTGTGTGTTTTGTTTGTTTGTTTGTTTTTACCTTTATTTAACCAGGAAAGTCTAAGATGATCGGACTTGTACTTTTTTTTTTTTTGGGTGGTGGTGGTGGTAGTGGTAAGGGAAACCAGAGCTCCCAGAGAAAATCTACGCAGACACGAGGAGAACATGCAAAATCCACACAAAAAGGCCCCACGCAGTCTGAGAATCAAACCCAGGACCTTCTTGCTGTGAGGCAGGAGTGCTAACCACTATGCGTGTGTAAGTGAATGCAACCACATTTTCCATCATTTTGAAACACATCAAATTTGATTTGTCCCACTGGCAGGATAGCTCACTGCATGCAGCTATTCTGCTGTTTGATTGGACGCTGTGCGGGCAGCTCAGGCACACTGGCACAGAGAGAGATTACACAGGAGGAGTTAAATTCATTGTTTCTCACTTAACAAATAACATGCTTTTATTTTTTGGAGAAGAAGCATCAATCTTCTCAAGTCACGGGGCTCAAGTCCAAGTGAAGTCACTAACCATTAGTGTTCAAGTCCAAGTTGAGTCTTGAGTCTCACTACATTTAATCTGACTGGGGTCCAGGTCATATCTATCAATTCCACTCCTCAATACCAATGTCTTAGTTTTACTGTTATTATAGTCACTACTCTCTGTCTTTGTGTTGTAGTATGATCCATGTTTTTATTAGTGTTAACATGTTTTATTGTGTAATGAGTCCCAGGCCTTGTAGCTCCATACACACATGGGTAGCTTCTGTAACGAATAGTGTACCTAGCCTTTACCTCAATTATTTTGTTACTTCAGTAGCCTAATCCTGAGGTGCACCTCTGCAGCGTCTGCCCCGGGGCGGCTGATCTTATACTGCGCAGGGATCCTTTTTAATGGAACCCAATCCCTATCTGTCTGTTTGAGCCGTCTGGAACGAATCGATGAGCAGGGAGTATCTGTGAAAGAGATGTTGGAGCCAGGAGGGCTACTGTCCCTGCCCCGCTCCTGTCTTACAGCACTGCATTACACCAGAGACAGCAAGGTTTGACTTAAAATATGGGGAAAAAGTCAAACTGGCATATGTTTGTCCCTGAGGTGAGCAGTTTTTTTCCTCAATGTTTAATCTGCCATTGATGTCATGACCAACCATCATGATTTAAGCGGGACAGATGATTTTAATCTTTTTTGTGTTCTGTCTTAAAAAAAATTCTTTTAGTTCAGGGGTAAATGCTCTATCCATCAAGCCACAATATCCTTATACTTAACTATTGTTTAGAATCCTTTAAAAGACTAAACCTAAACATGTCTTCCTTGGCCCTTTTTTCAAATGCCAACCATTAATTTTTGTTTTATCTTGTAACAAACAAACCAACCAAGAAACATAACGCCAGCAAAAACATAACCTATATCTATTTTACACAATGTCATTATTCGAAATCTTTATATTCAGATGTCAAGGTGTTTTTTGTTAGTTTGTTAGTAATTTTATATTCACTATGAAATAAATAAATAAATAAATAAATAAATAAATAAATAAATATGACCCCCCCCCCCCAAAAAAAAAAAAGAAAAAAGAAAAAAAAAAAAGAACAGGAAAAATCCAAGGTTGGAAAATATGGTTACCATTGTCATACCTCCACTATGTTCTGTGCATATTTTATCTTAAATTCTGTGTTAATTCCTCCTCTCTCTGAACTCAATCCCCCAGTCCGGGCCTGTGTTCGAGCCCCTCAGCTGCTGCTCTGCTCTCACACTAACCCCCTTGTTTATATCGGGGGACGCAATTAAGTCCGGGCCAAGCGGAGGAGTCCCAGAGAGACGGCCAAGAGTCCACGCTCCTGAGTCGAATTTCAGCTTCCACACTCCCTCCTTCACTCACTTCACTCATTCTCTCATCCCCTCACTCTCCCTTTTTTTTTTTCTCCTCTCAATGAACAATCACAAATTTTGGAAAGCACAAATCGGCTTTGGTTGTTTATTTGGATGTCTGATAAAGCGTATATTATTGTTGCTTATTTTGTTGAGAACGGTTGAGTGAGGAAGAAATATGTGATTTGAGATATAGCCTGCTAAAAATGGCCGAAACAAGACATTACCTCATTCCAGTGGGATGTACTTTCACATACAAAAGATTTATTGATTCTAGCATTCCTAACACTATTGCTGCACAAATACAAGAGTTTAATATTGTGATGAATTTGCATTTATTGTTCCCTATACATACACTTTATCAAAAGCAATTACTTTTCCTTTCTTTTGTGTTATGCAGGGTCAGTTTGAGCGTTGATTTTCCCACATGTGTGGTCCCGGGGCCCCAGGGACCTATCCCAGAATTGCAGACACACGTGTGCAGGCAGAAGCAGTAGTGCAATGCAGAGTAGATAAACAGTGCTCTTACCGGCCACTGGGCACACTCCTCATCTAAACAATACCATAAGTACTTTGCAGGAGTATAAAGCAAATGTATACTTGGGTTTAGTAAGGAAAGCCATTTGGAGCAAATTTTTACAGGCTCTTCGATTGTTTATGTGGAGGCAAGCTTTGAAAATGTTTAAACAGAATTGTAATTTCTATCAGAACTGGATCCAACAAAACTAGTCAGTCATCTCCATTACATGTACGGATGTAAACTTTTGTAAGTTCTTCTGTGTTAGTAACCAATAAAATGTTGGGGAGGGGGCTGGATGCTCACATAGAGAGAGTTAGATTAATCACTGCTATTGTGAGTTTAATTCAAATTCATCTGCCTAGCAACAACCTATAAAATGATATTATTGGCTGATTTTTTTTCCAGATTTTCTCTGACTTCACTGACCTTGCGGTGAAAAAAAATGCTTTAATAGTATAGAACAGCACTAACATTTTATAATATGATGCCACAAATACAACCTAATTATTGTTCATAAGTTAGCCTACTTCAAAGTAAAACATAACACTCCTAGAAAGTTGGAAGCACAGCACAAAAAATGGTAAATGCTTCTAAATTGCAGTTGTTGGTTTTTTTTTACATTTTAAGCAACTAAAACTGCATAAGAAACATGAGAAAGATTGAGTAGTCTGCAACATTTGAAGTTGCTACTCATTTTTAAGGGGATTGATTATGCTTTTATTCAAGTCTTGGTCACACTTAGAACAGCATTGCATATTACAACCATTAAAAACTTAATCTGACTACAAAAACATAATTAATAAGTATTTTATTCGTGCCGTAAAGAAACTGCAGCAGAGGGCAGCAGAGTGGAGAATGCTGTGGTCTTCTTAACATAATCAATGGTTAAAAAAAAAGCACTTTGCTTCCTTAAACATTTTGTATTTTGTATTACAACAAGCTGTGAGGTATCAGTGGAAAATTGTGCACCGTTTTGTTTTTTGTTTTTTTTATTAAGGAATGAGAGCAGACTGAGTGTCGAGGGCTTCCTGATTGGTCATAGCTTCCTGGTGTGTGGGGTTTGTGGGAGAGGTGGAGGTTCGTGCAACTGTGCGTTTTGGGGCCTTAGAAAGGCCATGTCAGAGAATAGAGGCCTTCTTAAACATGTGTGAATGAAGCAAAACACAACTCCAGGTATGTTTTTGATGCGGGAACACGATAAGTTCAGAAAAGTCCATTTTGCATAATAGAAACATTTCCAATAAGCGCTACAAACTCAAATGCACTTTTTTTTAAGTCATTTGTATTTAGAATTTGCTAGAAGCATCATTTCTTAAGTGAGACATTGAAATGCAAGAAAAAAGTATTTACTGAAACCCAAGTCTGCTCAGTGTGTATGAGTCATCACATGTGCAGCAGAGCATACTTCTCTCTGAATTATGTGTCATACATGTTGATTGCCCTCCTTAAGCCTCCCATCCCCGGTGCGCGAGAATGTGTTTCACTTTGGCAGTGGGGGGGCCGCAGGGAGACCCCAGGGATGTGAGCAGCGTTGACAGACAGGGGGATAAACAGAGGGGCTGTCCCTGACCTCCCCACACCGGCCTGCAGGAAGACGAACAGCCCCCCAATGGGCCCTGAGCAGATAAAATACACCCTCCCCGTCTTCTCCAGCAGGTGTGACAGCCATCAGGGGTGGCCTATCAGCGGGGGAGCTCAGGGGAGGGGGCAGGGTGAGGGGGCACATTAGGAACATATCAGCAATTACTTTCAGCGTTTATTTTTCTTCCTGCTTTAACGCCTGGATACTGACTCACATTCATTCTGCTGGCGATTGTATCTTCAGCTTCGAGTGAGAACACTTTGCACAGTCATTTGTCCATTATTTGATTATCTACTAAACATGCTAATGCTACTTTTGGACCATGATAACGGTTATGCTTTTTATTTGATTGGTAAACTGATTATGCTTAACTCCACTTTAGAGCATTCCTGTAGCATCTACGTTTGAAATTGACTCAAATCCAAATGTTGCAGCTTAAATTTACTCACAAATTTACACCAGTTGCCTCAAAATTGTCTCTGCCTTGTAGATACTGTATAAATGTTTTGCTTTCCTCTTTTCTATTCATGTTTGTGTTTGTGGGAGGTTGTTTCTCTGTGTAAACAGATGGCCTCCCTGTTAGTGAAGTGGTTAATTTCCCTGCCTGTGGTGCAGATGATTAGGGGTTCCAGCCAAAAACTCCAGTAATTCCACACAAATCGTTCTGGTCCCAAGCCTAGATAATAATGGCAAAGGTTTGTGGCAGGAAGAGCATCCAGTGTAAAAAAACAAACAAATAAAAAACTGCAAAAGTACTCAGCTGAAAAGGATTTATCTTTGTGTAAACAGATGGGGGCAGTGCGGGAATATGCACTTTCTCTGTATTATCAGCAGCTATTAATTCATTGTTGACAAGTGCTGTAGTGCAGCCAATGTGAGAAAATAAAGCTTATGACAAATGTTTTCAGGTGATTCCAAATTGGCGACTAAAAAGAAAATACATACACATACGTATTTTCACTTATACCCATGGCATTCAAGTGCAGCAAAATGCAGAAACATATTAGTGTGGATGTAGCCGTGGTTTGTGGCATTATTTTAAACTTTAGTACTGAACTCCATGTTGGTAGCGCACCCCAAGTTGCAAATCAACTTCTTTATGTAATGGAATTCACAAGGTCGCGGACATGTTTACCTCTTTTTCCAGCCCCATTAGGCACCAAGCGGCTATATCATATGTGACACGAGAGAACGGCCCCGGTCTGTTTAAGCCATGATCTCTGACTGCAGGGCCCCACATCTTCAGAGGGGCCTCAGACAGCAGATATGAGGAAGGATGATAGTCATTTATATGTGCTGAACTTTCAACTATAAATGTGTAATGGGTGTAGACATCCCACAGACCAGACGAATAAATGTTCTCCACTGTGTGTAGTTGGACGTGTGGAGGGGAACGAGGCTGGAAGATATGTCCCCAGTCAGATATTTCAGTCCAGAAGTGACTATTTTTTGCATGGAACAACATACAAGTTTTATAGACTTGCTATGCATTTTAAGTCAATGTAAAGATGTTGTTTTACTGGAAATGAAAAACTGTGCTACTTACTAAAACTAGTTATTTCTCAAAGTCAGGCTAACACACCAGCATGAAAGTTAAAAGTTGAGCTAATGCTGTATGCATCAGAGTTGGAAAAAGTATTCAAAATTTGTAATCTAGTAAAAGTTATCTGAATATAATATTATTGATGTAGAAGTAAAAGTACAGTATTTAGTGCAATATTCAAGGAAGCACAGTAAAAAAAAACAATACTACTCATAATACTACAACTGGTACCACTACTACACCCAAAACTGGCATGAACGTAGAATGTGGTGATTGCATGTTAGCTACTTTGCCATATAAGTCAAACAATACTTTTACTCATTTTGATAATTTAGAAATGCAAATTTTAGATTTCCTTCTCAAAAATACTCAAGTAAAAGCAAAAGTATTTAAGACATTTTTCAATGCTGTGCGGGCCTTTACATGCCTTTTAGCGCTACATAAGCGAACGGCTAAATAGGAAATCATGTTAATAAACAAGAGAACGGCAAGCAACCACAACCTGGAATTTTTTGTATCTTGAAGTCTGATGTCTGTGAAGATTCTCACTCCTCCAGGCAAATTGAATCACAGCAAAAGGTTTAAAAAGCAGTCAACTGGACTTTGTTTTTAAATTTAAAGACGTTTTGCCTCTTTTCCAAGAAGTTTTCTCAGTTCGACAAATTCTTCTTTGACAAGAGGTGAAACAAAACTTCAACTTTAAAAACCAAGTTTAGTTGACTGCTTTTTAAATCTTTTGTTGTGGCTTGAAGACTGATGTCCTGCCTGGTCAAACCAAGCACACAAGACCTGGCTAATATTCAACAAACACCAAAAGTAAGTGTTGATGCTTAATTGTACTTGCACCGTTGTCTAATTATTAACCAATTAAAGTACAGCTTATGCTGATGCTAAATGAGCCATTTATGCTAATGTATCCATGGTTGCACAGTTGCATCATACTCTATTCACTTAAGCCACGTAGGCCTTCAACAGCCCATTAGTTTAGTTGTCTAAAAAAGCCAATTTTACTGGTTTAAGTTTGCTTTCACTTCATGTTTTTGATTACGTCACTTGTGGAAAGGTCTATAGCTCCATGGCATTGGTTCGGGGGTTAAAGGTCAACCATAACATTGTTTACCTCTTCTTGTGGAGTTAAACATTCTGGGGTCAAAAGATCAATTCAATGCCAGTGAGTCAAGAGCATTGCTAGACTTAACTATTAATGTAAACCAACTGAGTGATCTGTAAAAATTCAAATAAAGCATCTTTGTGCAAGTGGGGCGCGTGTGAAAAAAGGAAGTCCAGACCTCTAATTTCCTGCATATCAGGAATCAGCCCCAATAGTCCCCCGAGCCACTCCTGCCCTCCCTATACCCTCTACCCCCTCCGACCCGGGACCTGGGGCCACAGCGGGTTAATCTCAACTCAGCCGTGACTAGAACCACGGAGTGATATCTTACTCATCTAATCCCTCTCTCAGTCATTGTGCAATAAAGTATGCCCCGTGACCTTTGACCTCCAGAGTCAGAGCATCACTCCCTTAAACAGCACCTCACCATTTCCCACTACTGAGTGCCAAAGCAGGGATAAGTGAGAAACACAAATAAACAGTATTGCAGCAAAGTCATTGTCAAGGTAGCATAGGTCTTAAAGTTCACATTTAAATTGTATGCATAATATTGGATCAGATATAAATTTCAGTAAAAGCCCTTCAGTGCACTGTAATGTCAAGTTGTCTCATGATAGAAGACTTTGGCTGCTCTTTTTGGACAGAGGAAACATTTCTTCAGTGCAACCGCTGCTCTGACATTTTGTGTGACATTTTAGCTTCAATCTTCCTGAGAAATTGTAGCAGCAAGTTAAACTTTTTCTTAGGGTTTTGTTGATCTTGTACTAAAACATATGTAATGCCTCAACGTGATGGCGTGTGAAGCCACGTTCTATTAATTCATCTATATCAGCAACATCATGTCTCTTAAAAAGAATAAATGAATTTGTGAATGTTACTATTGGACTGATGGCTGCAAAAAATGGGGCTAAATTATGCAAACCAACTTTTTTTTTTTTTTTTAGCTTTCTACTGTGTTATAATGTTATCCCATATTCAAAAACATAACTGAAGGAGTGTTTTCTTTCATTCATGAAAGTTTAAGTAATCCTATAGTCTCTGGCACTTTTTGAGTTTTTAAGGCCTCAGAACACTCAGTTTTTTTCAAGATATCCCATAATACTAATAAATAATATAAAATGAAACTTGGTAGTACCATTTTCAGAAATACTAATGACCATTTCTTTCAGCTGATCCCTTCAGGGGTCACCACAGTGAAACATCAAATTGTCTGTCATGTGTTATTAAGCTGGCTGCCCTTCCTAACATGGCCCTCTCCACTGATCCAGGACTGGGACTGGCACATGTGTGAATAGGGGCTGGAGTTTTGGAGTCATGGAGGGCATCAAATCCCAGTCTCCTGCATGACCACTTCACCAATGGAGGGTCCTATACCAAGAGTATTTATCACCGTTTCCATTTAGCATTATATATAATAACTTTTTTTTTCTATAAATAGCATATATAACACATACAATGGACCATACTTTAAACATAAGCATGGGCATTGACAATATAACAGGAGAAATGCAGAGACTGACAAATGATGTTTTTCGAGTGATATGTAGGTCTTGCCTGCTGACTGCTAATGCATGCAGTGTTTGTGTGTAGGTATGCATGTGTGCGGCAGGAAAGAGACACGGGGAGCCTGGGCCTTGCGCCGCTCTGAGGGGCTCCGGGCTCCCCCTGCTCCCCCTGCTGTAGCACATCTGGCCTTTATATCAGGCCTTTAATTAATCCTGAGTGAAGGCCAGCCAGTGACAGGCTGACTGGGCAGGCTCCAGCCCACGACAGGCCCAGATTTATAACAACTGAGCTCCGAGCTGCAGTAATTTATTTCAGCCGAGGAGAGAGGAGAGTGGAGGAGGTGGACACAGAGCTACACTGTTACTCTATAGTAGGGCCCAGACGCGGAGGTTATGAGGGGATATTGAAGTGACTATGCAGACTGATAGGCAGAGAGTGAGAAGTTAGGAAGTGGTGGCTTCCTAATGCTGTGTACCAAACGGAGCACTTTGAAATGGCCCCGGGCTCCTCTTACTGTTAGTCAGCAGTAGAAAGAGAGAGCGATGATGAATGTGAGTATGTGGGGGGGGGGGGGGTTTAGGGCGCCTCCCAGGCATGTGCTGTCAGTCAGAGTCACTGCACCCTCCTTATCTCCTCACACAGGGCACTGTAAATCCTCCTCTGCTCATTTCACCTCATCATGACAGTCATATGAACTCAGCAAAACTTAGAGAAGACCTCCACACGCACACACACACACTCACACATACACTGACACACACACCTCCCCCAGGCCTCTTCGCTGCACAGCAGAGGGAGTGTGTAAAAAGGATGTTCTTTTATTGTCTACATGCATCAGGTAGCCACAAATGGGCCAGAGTGTTGGAGAAGATTTGGCCTGGTGTGTTGCTGTTTTTCATACAATACAGGGAATGGTGAGAACAGACATTCAAGTGTTGTCCAAACAGTGGGCTGGGACCAAAATCTGGTTCTGATTGAAGGAGGTTCAGTGACAGAAAATCTCCATTTATTTGAACAATGTGGTATAAACGTGTTTCCTGATAGAATATCATGGCCAAAGAAATGATGTAACCAATAATATAATAACTGCAATGCAAAATTATAGTGGGAATGCAGTAGCTCAGGCAGTAGCAGTAGCTCAGGCAGAGGTGATGGAAGGTTGGCATTTCAATCCCCACTACGGGCATTGTATAGTAATGTTATAGCCTTGGGCAAGACGCTTGACTCACCTTGACTGTATGAATGTGTAAGTGTGACTGTGTGTTTGGTGGTGGTCAAAGAGGCCGTAAAAACAGTAGATATTCGTGTCAGTTCATTTAGGAGCCACAGCTGCCATAAAATATGGCACAACTTTGTGGTATCTGCCACTACTTCACAGCAATTACTGTACATCATTCAGAAGGTGACACTTTTAAAGGTACCAAGTTCCAGTGCATTTTGTAGCAGATATATCATCTGAGCCTTTCACTGTAAATGCAACAGAAGAAAAAAATGGTTCCATATCTTAGGGTAAGGTGCCATAAAGTTAAACAAAAAACTGAGACATGTTGTAGGGCAGGTGCCACAAAGTTCTAACATATTTTGTAGCCACATTTAAGCATTTTAGTCTGCCACCAAATACACCACAAATACTTGCCAGTGTCACAAAATGAGCTACTTTATTCTGCTACATTTTCTACAGAACTGTGAACTGTGACTGTGTATAGTAAATATTATATGTTTTACTTAGACTTACAATGTGTAACACATTTGCAAAGACAGTGAGTGAGGGTCAACTGCTGATGAAGCAGTTCTTTTTACAGCCTCTGTAGTGTTATGGAAAAGATACAAAGTGTGTGTGTTTTACCAGCCTCTGTTGCCATGTGCCGACAACATGCTTCCTTCTGATAAGGTCTGTATGACAGTCACTGCAGCTGGGAAAGAGTCAGCCACAAGTTGGGCATAAGAGAATAATGAGTTATTATGATTATTACATTTAATTAAAATTGATTAGATATTAGATGTATATTTGAGGAGATAATCAAGTTCATGCATTCATTTTTAATGGTGTTTTCATTGTGAGGTTGTGATTACTTTCCTTCACCTTCACAAATATATTTATGACTCATGAAAGCAACAATAATTGACCACTCATTGACTACCATTGTATTTTTGTGCCTGGCAAATGCTGCTGCTGTGATTAATGGCTCTTTTAGTCCTATCGTCTAGACTTCAGTTCCCAGAATACCTCTGGGGGAAAGGAGACAACCTTGTGGTGACAGAGCTGCCACCCGCTCCATAGAAGGCTTTGTTTTCTTTATTTTTGTGTTTTCTTAACTGTGGGTGGCAGCAGATAATATACGGGTCACCATTAAATGTTTCACTGCCCTTTTCCATAAAAATCAAGTAATGTATCATAGTCAGTGTCAACTGAATAGATAATAACTGCTTGCAAAGTAAAAGATATTGCAAGGTTACACTGAAAATAGCCTAAAATATGTGGAAAAGCACTGTTCATAAAATTGAGTTGTCAATCTTGGAAAGTGGTAAAAATGTCATCTTTATCAACATCATCTTGTGAGCTTTTTGGATATATACAGCATAACAGCAGATAGTGACAGACAATTTTAAGACACACTAAAGCATGCTGACAGTTAAATGTGTGTGAAAATTCATATGTTTTATAGTCCTGTGACAGATGAACTTGTAGCATTTGGGCATTTTTCCTTTTAGTGTGAACTTGGAAAACCCCTCAAGGTATTCCTTAAAATGTTCCAAATGCTAACTTTGAAGGATTTACTGATATGTTTTTGCTGCTCAAATACAATATAGATCAGAATAGTTTGTGGATACTTGTGGAACAAAATTTAGGCACCAGTGATCAAAACTGGAAGATAAGTTAAAGGTCAGGTAAGGTCGTGGTCTTAAAATTGTTGTTAATTAATTGGCAAATACATTTTTTTTTTTTTTTTTGTAGGAAAACAATTTAATCTCCAAACAGCATGTTGTTTTAGGAATCCTCTATAAATAATATTTCTTAACACGTGATCTAGGCTTTATCAAGAGTTTCAATATAAAAGCATGTTTTATGCTTACAGAAAATCTTAGTCCAATCACATGTTTGCATAAGGTGCATTTCCACTGGAAGGTACAGCACAGGTCGTGTCTGTCGGGACTGTTGAGTATTCTGGGCCCAGGAGACCAGCGTTTGTTACGTAAACTCTGACGTCATACAACAAAGTTTGTTAATAAATGAAATAAAAACCGTGTTCGGATCAGACTTTTAAGACACGAAAGCGGTGCTAATATTTAATAAAAAGACAAGAGTGTGTCTGTGGGAGGCTGGAGGTAAAGCTGTATTAGCTTCAGTAAACAGGAGACTACTTCCAGTTTACTGCCAGCTTTCTGTACATTAAACAGACACTTGTCTGCACCACTTTAACACATTTTGACAACTTATCATCAAAGAATGTTTAATGCAATCTAAACTATAAATTAAATGTTTTGATTCACATTTATCACACTACACTAGAAACAGCTGTTGCTAATGCTAGTTTTGTTTTTTTCTAAAATATTGGCACAGCAGTTTCACTCTTGGAATGCAGCTGTTTATCACAAAAACAAGACATTTTTTATATAAATAACATTTTTCCTTTTATTTATGGTCTCAGTTAAATGTGTACTACAAGTTCCTTTTAGTGTGAAATTCCCTCAAGGCATTTCAAAGTTTTAAAATATGCTAACTTAAAATAAGAACAAGGCCTGTTTGATTAAAATAACATTTTTTTCCTTTTATTTATGGTCTCTAACTTTAACTCGAAAGATGATTATCTATCAACCAATCAACTTGAAGCAGTGGGTAGCTCCACCTTTTCCAAAGCTGTCCAAAGCGATCCCAGAGTTGAAAAATAGCATGCTTTGGTACATGGAAACACGTCCAAACCCACTCCGACTTGGGCCATACCACTCCAGAAATGTGCCTATAGAAAGGTCTCAAGTTAGGGACATTCTCATTGGCTATTGCTCTTCATTGCATATCAATAATAAACCAATAGCTGCTGATAATACAGAGAAAGTGTCTACTCTGGTGCTGGTTATTGACACTGACAATTTAGGAGAAGCTTGAAATGCTGATTTGGTGTGATGTCTTACTAATTACAACCAACCATTCTGATGCAAAATTTATATGTGTAACTTGTTTGTGTTTTAGCATCACATTATCATATTCAACACTCAATCTATAGTGTCTGTTAACTGGCTATTGTTCAGGGTGTCCCCCACCTATGGCCCAAAGTAGCTAGGATAGGCTTCAGACCCCAGCTGAAAGTGGTTGAAAATCCAAAATGTGCTACAGTATACAGCCATGCAAGCCAACCTGTTATACCGTATGTGCACATGCTTCTCCATTGGTTTGTTTAGCACAGTCTGGTTGTCGGGTGAAGTGAGGATTCATGGGAAACAGGAAATACCCTCATTGCACAGCCCAGACTTGTTACCGGCAACATTTTTCATTTACTGCAACGGCGCTACAATAAAACGATTATGTCTGACCACTTAAGGACATAGTCTTCAGTGTCCAAATCTGCAGAAGTCACAAATGAAAGAAGAAACTCTGAGTCTGGTGGCCACAAGCTGAATTGCTTGTATTATAAATTCAGTCTGGGGGCTCATGTTATACTATAGTCTTCCCGCCAGCACTTCACGTTTGCCAGAAGGGAAACAGAGCAACAGAGTGGGTGCTCCTGCCAAGAGAGGAATGATTTGGTCTGTTTGTGAGGTCGGGCCTGGGACTTCTGAACACCGCAGACTCATATCTCCCTCCCTCCCTTCCTCTCCGATGCCCCCCCCCTCTACCTCGCCCGGGCTAGAGAGACAGCCACTCTCAGTACGCCCATGGGAAAAATGGAATGCAGCCCGCCACCCCTAAAGAACGTATTTTTAAGTGAGACTTCTTTTCATAGTTGTGGAATGGCTAATATTGCGAGGAATGGGCTGGTTTTAAAAATAGAAAAATACCAAAAGTGAAGGAGGTTTGTTTTGATAGACGGGGCAGGAACTCTGGATGCCAGCTTCAAAATGAGATGTAGGAGAGTGAGATGAATGTTTAGAATCTATTTTAGATGTTCTATGAAGCTTCCCATTCATCCAGGTCAAAGAAAAGATGTTATAAATGGGCAAATGCCATTAAGTTTAAAAATGTTTTATGACACTTACAAAACAAAACAAGCAGACCACAACCAATAAACTTTCAGAGCATCAGGGTCGGATCAAGGTACATTATATCAAGAGATACAGTTCAGGACGTTAAAATAAAATAGGACATAATGACAGTATTTGTCAAATTGGTACAAGATTATTTATTAGCATTAAGTCTTAATGAAAAGTTCAGTCTTTCCATAGTAATAAATTTTCTTGACAATGTCTAACCAGTCCAGTGCTGGTGGATCCTCACAGAGACATTTGTGGGTTAGGGCTTTTTTTGCCCCCCTGGCAATTGCCCCAGATCTGAACATGCATTTGGAGATGGCTTGGTTCACATGCATCCGAATATATTTGGCTGTTTGTGTGTGTGTAAAAGTGTATGCATCTTGGATCACACTCAGAGACCTTTATCATCGGTTGCATATGTATGGAATTTATGAATTGTATTGAATAGTAACATGGGGTGTCTCAGTAGCTCACCTGGTAGAGCGTGTACCACATAAACCAGAGGGGTTTGATAGGTAAAATGATTATTTGCACTATTTTAGTTGCCACATGATCAAATTTGATCATGTTCTTTTACTTATAGTTAAATGGATGTTGCCTGGCATCACCTTATATCTCTTCCGCTTTCCTTTCAGCTTTTACCTTTCAGGGTCACCACAGAAAATCTGCCTCTAAGCATGCATGGATTTGCGCATTGATTCAAATACCTTTCCGAACAGGCTTAGGACCAGCACAAACTTTACACTGGCTTGTGACCCCTTGTGACTACATTACATTGTCTTTAGGTCAATTTCTCAAAGTTCTTGTCTCAAGCCTGAATTTAGCCTCATGATTCAACTAGAACTCCAGAAAAAATACTTTAAAAATGTGACAAAGTGCCAATTGAACATTGTAGATTGAACATTGTTTGCCCAAATGACAAAATGCCACGGAAAACACATGGCACATGGTTAAGGTTAGGTAAGGTAGACTGTATTGTCCCTGTAGGGAACTTTGTTCTCTGCATTTGACCCATTCTTCAATGGCACTGGGGCAACCTATCAGGAACAGTGCGGGTGACCACACTGCAGCGTCTGGGGCCCTCAAGGTCTTAATTCAGAATCTAGGTTGGGAGTACCTAGCTGGAGGATCAGCCTACTGTGCATTATAACATTATCTCTGTCATCACAACCTCCTTTGTCATCCCTTCCACTTGTATTTATTGCCTCTACCGTCATCACTATTGCCATTAGCATGCCCCTCAGTATCTGGCGTTCGTTTGGCTAACAGGCTGCACAAATAGTCTCTCTGTTTCCCTCCAAATGGCTCCGATCATGTTTCTGTTTAGCTCATTTTTACATGCTCCAGCAATCGTGTAAATCACATTTAAAAGGCTTATACACCTCATTATGGAGCTGCAACTCCCATTCAGCAAAGTGCACTGGAGAATATTCAGGACTCATTTGTGGTGTAAACATGTCTTTACTTATCCAGATTAAGGCAGTGGATCAGATTACCATGTTCTCCCTCTGCAGCAACAAAACCAGCCTCTGCACCAACTAGTGGCCCTGTGATATTTTCTCTACTCTAGTTCTGAAACTATTGGAATACTGTGTGAAATGTAAGTATTAAACAAAATCCAATGGTGTGCAGGGAAAAAAACAGTCATGAGTCTGTACTGTTATTGTATTCTGCATTGATCAAGAACACTTTCAGACGTCATTGTCTCTGAACACCATAGGTCAGTGTTTCCCAACCAGGGGTACAGGGATCGGTAGGGGTACGCAAGCATATTGCAGGGGGTACGTGGAGTTGTTTCATCATTTATAGTACCTTTACCTTTTGCCTTACAAAGACTAAAATAAACCTAAATCAGGACCAGGTCTAAACCAGGTCTAAAGCCAGAACTCAACCAGAAAAAAATAGTCTAAAACCAAAGCTAAACCAGAACAAAACTAGGTCTAAACCAAGTCTAAACCAGGACTAAACTAAAACTAAGCCAGAACTGCCTAAAACTAGAACAAAACTAAGACCAAACCAGGTTTAATCCAGAAATAAACTAAGCTAAACTAAGACTAAACCAGGACTAAGCTTGGTCTAAACCAGGACTAAACTTGGACAAAACCAGGACTAAGCTGGGTCCCAACAAGCTCTAAACCAGAACTAAACAAAGTCTAAACCAGGTCAAAGTCAAACCAGGACTAAAATGGGTCCAAACCAGGGCTAAATCAGGTCCTGGAGGTACACAAAACCAAAGAGGTTGGGAACCACTGCCATAGGTTATAGCTATATCTTACAGAAGCCATATGTGAACATAATCCAAAAACACTGCTTCACTGGGCCAACTGGATTTTTATTTTTCAAATGTTGGTACTTCTGACCATAGAATAGTTATGCATATTTTGCATCAGCACAATTTAAATGAGCCTCGGTCCAGTGAAGACAGGAGTGTTCCTGTTCACATATGACTTCTTCTTTGCAAAATACAGTTATAATTTTTGTGCAAACTGTGTTCAGAGACAATGACTTCTGGTGTGTGTTGTTGATCCATGCAATGATTTCCAGCACAGAATAATATCTGTTTTTAATGCAGTGTCGCTTGTGGTCCTAAAGATCATGAGCATCAAATACTTCCTGCATTTCTATAATGCTCCGTCTATACACAAACATCTTATGAAATGTTGCCAATTTCATTTTACCAGTTGTACAAAATCTTCTCCAGTTGTTTTTGTATAGTAGAAGTTTCTTTTCAAGTCTTTTGTTGCTCCATTCCAACTTTTTTGAGATGTGTTGCTCTCATTAAATTGACAAAACTATTTTTCAATTTCAACACCTGATATGAATGTTCTGTTGTGAAGAAGATATGTTTCTTATGAGACTTGCAGATTGGTACATTCTGTTTTTATTTACATTATACACTATGTCAAAACGTTTACAGAATTGGGGTTATAGAAGTGTCTTCAAGTCATCAGCCGATTTCTTTGAATGCTCACGTTACAGCAGTTTTTTGGATGTGTATGTTACAGTGGAGTGGTCTTAGTGAAGCCCAAGGCCAGAAGCAGCAGGACTTGTCGATCAGTGGCTGTTATTAGGGGGAGACCACCAGTGTAAACGGGGCCATTTGGTGGGCCTAATAACAAGGCGAACGCTGGAGCGGAGGGACAGGAAGCTCAGCCAGACAGGCCAATGCTGAGAAAAGCACTTTCTTCAGTCAAGTAGAGGCCTCCTTGGAAAAAAAACAATGACAAGGCTTATTGCAGCTTGGAAAAAGTCCCATAGCTTGCTTCCAGATGACAGAAAGCAAAAAGACTAGAAGCACTAGAGCAAATCAGTCTGCTAAGGCATTGGTCCTATCTGACAATGGTAAATATATAGAGACTAATCCGGCCTCAAAATAGGGATCTTCAAGTTCTGGGGTAAACACAAAACCCGTATTCCTAATGGTACATTCACACCGGACGTGAATCAGGTGTCAGGCGCGAGTGATTACCATGTTAAGTCTATGGAAAGCCGCGTTCAGGCGCGAACAAGCGTCTTGCACGCGAATGATGCGAATGGGTCAAGCGAATAGCATGAATAGCGCGAATAGCGCGAATAGCGCGAATAGCGCGAATAGCGCGAATAGCACAAATAGCACGAATAGCATGGCGCGAATGACACGAATTGAGCATTTGATGCGCGATTCCAACGAATAGGCGAAGACGCGAATTGGCGGATGACGAGAACAACGTCCAACGCTCTGGTCACGGAAGTTGAAAAATTTGAACTTCTGCGAACATTTGCGCCGCATTAACCAATCAGGGACCTGCTGTAACAATGACGTGGTTACGTACGACGTAACAGGAGGAGATCCCTGCTTCGAGATCCAGCAAAACAATCATCGAGGATGTCAGAGTGAACCCGGAGATAAAAGCTGCAGCCTACAGCAGCTCTTCTACTTTTTTGAAGACAGGAAACAAAAAGAGCCCTGATAGAAAACACTATAAAAATAAAATAAATATGGCTGTTTAGGCTTTGTGTGACTGTGGTTATAGCTGTTATCTGTGATACAAGCCTGTGACAGAGGCTCGCTCTGATCATCGTGACATCAAGAACACACAAATAAAGACAATTAAATATAAAGGGGGTTAACTTTACCAAAAAAGCCTATTGAGATGTACTCGTTATATTAGCTGTTATTGCACTCTCCAGAACAACAGAAAATACAGAGCCTGTGACTAGACCAGACCCCAAAACCACTAGAGAGAGCTAATGTACAAGAAAGAAGTCTCAGCTCTGTCTCTGGGGTTAATGCTACTGTACAGCAGTAGTGTCCTGGGGAGAGGTCCTCGCAGCCACACGGGACAGAGGTGAGCAAACTGAGACAGGCTTATTTGGGAGTAGCCCTAGGGGCCATGCCCCTCAATTGGTGCAAATTTCATGTGCGAATGACGCGAATTCACTTGTGCAAATGATGCGAGTGAGTACAAAATGGTCACGCGTCCAACTAGACGCGAATGACGCAAATTTGACGCCAGATTCACGTCCGGTGTGAAGTACCATAACAATGGCAATAATTCTAAACACATTTGTTCCTTTACTGACCCCTAGTGGCTGGAGCTAGTATTTTAAAATGTGGTGTTACAGTTAATACTTAACACTTTCTTCCTTGGCCCCTTACCACTGACCATTCTTGAAAATGTTAATGATAATTTGACCATTGTCTTTTTACCAGACAAAAAAGCCAACCAACAAACCAGTTCTAAAGAAAACAGTCTCCTTGTGCTCTACATATTGATTTTTAAAAGGTTATACACCATTTGCAACCCTCTGTATTTATTTTGGCTTAGGACCGGCACAAATAGTACACTGGCCTAAGACCCTCTGTGGCTGGATTACCTGCTAATCCTAACAATGTTTACTCTAATGCACAGAAGCCATTATAAAAGTAAAGAGATTATTCAACACAAGCAGAGGATTTTCTCTCTTGTCTTATCCAGGTGTTTGGTGAGAGCCCTGTGACAGTGAAGAGTGCAGACCCCACGTGTGTTAACTGCCCATCAACATGGGAGGCTTTCACTTTACAGCCAGGGTTTATGGCACCAAAGCTTAACGTGGGCTCAGGTTTCACACTATAGTCCTACGCTGCACTGTTCTGCTTCCCTTGACCTGACTCGAAATAATGACAAAAAGCCACTGCGGTTGTAGAAATAAGGCAGGAGTGTAATGGAAGCCCAAGCAATGGACAATATAAGTGCTCTTTAACCTAAGTATCTATGAGCAACCCATTTTGTCAACATTTTAGTTTGCTTTTAGCCTGGCCAGTCAAACCCATTGGCTTTTTTAAATGAAGGTGAGTCTGGAACACTTCCCTCAGAAATATATCAAGCCAACATTTATGCAATGTTTGGTTTTACAAAAAGAAACTGTGAACCAAATCGCTTTGTCATCTTTATAACCTGCTGCAAAGCCTCAAGTGTTTCTAATGGAGTTTGGTATCAGACTTTCCCATTTGTTTTGCAGCAAATGATCAGGTGTGAAAGCTCCAGAGGACCGTGGTTCAGACCAAACAGCTGGTCTTTGATTTGGTAAAAATAGGTGGTCTCAGCCCGGACCAAGGTCTGGTTCATTTGTAGTGTGAAAGTGCATTTGGCAATATTTCTTATTCAGATTAAATCCAGGAAGTGACAGACGTTTACACACACACATTTATACATTATGCAAAAATGGATGGAAAAAAGGGGGAAAAGGATCTCAACATGTTTCAAAAATGACTGCAGACTCAGAGATTTTATTTTATGATATGCTTCTAAAGGTGCCTTCTATTTTCTAGTAAGTGCTAAAAGCAGTTTATATGGGTCCTAAACAGTGCTTTAGAAGTTGATGCTGTTTGTATTAACTTCAGGGAATGTCAGATAGTGTGGAGTTAAATATTGTGGCGTGAAACCAAATGTTGCCAAACCAAATAAATATCATGGAACAATTAGTGTGCAGATATGATCACATCACATTTGTCAGTAGCTCTAAAGTAAAAAAAAAAAAAACACAAATACATTTAAAGGGAATATAATTTGCATGGTTTTCCACATTGTGATAATCGTATCCAACCTGTACAAGTCAAGCATCTCAGTCCATAAACACAAGTACTCATTTAAGGCTCATTTATTTCATGTGATGTGTCTGTATAAAAGCAGAGAAAGCCGGTCTAGTCATTACGGCTCTGACATCAACCCGGTCTAAATCCTGGAGTAAGCCCTTATCTGGTTAAAAGACCAATAGCAGAGACAGATTTACAGCTTAGCATTAAATAAGAAACGTTACACCAGTGCGTTTTGATCACTTGGACCTATGTAACTGCACAGAGGGGAACGAAACGCAAAACGATACTCTGAACACTTTTTTTTGTTGAACAATGGCGCATTCACTGATATTGGAACTTGCATTGTAGAAAATATGACCATCTGTGTTGTCAATAACCTCTTCTAGTTTGTGATCGCAGTTCTGTTTCGTCGTTTGTTTATATCTGGGGAATCAGATTATAGGTCCAAGTCCAGTCTGCTATGAGAAGCCGAGGAAAGATGAAATGTAATGACGCTTGGCAATAACCGAACGCTGACCATGGCGACTCTCCGCCATAAAAACAGACACAGTTTTTTATTTAGCGTGAAGCCGTAGAGACTGAGATGGTAAAACTAACAAAAACAAAGAGAAAGTTCAGTTCAGTTGTTGCTGACCGTTTGTATTTTATCCAAGTTGGCACAGTTCCTTAGAGAAAGTGTAGAGGTTGGAGTTATTTTTGGACACTAGTGACACATGAGAGTAATAAAATATCTGCTGAGTTATGGTGGAGAGTCTTTGCCATTAAGTGCTTGGTTGCCATAGCTCATATCTCTCAACCTTATCCAATACTGTACTAAATTTTATATTTTTGGAACCTTATTTGTGCATTGATATGAATTAATATAATCAATAGAATCACGTATTTCTACTCCATACAAATAAATAGGCTGTTATTGGTGGATTTGAACTTTGTAGACGGGGCAATCAAGACACAAAGCATCACATAAGGCCCGCCTTGTTCTCTACTGAGTTTAAACTGTAGTAAAGGGAAGAGATTCTAAACCTATTTTATGTGAATGTGAATGGGTATTGCTGGTTAACAGACTGTTTGAGCTATGGACCAGTAAACATACAGAGAACATAACATACTGAGTCACAAAACAATAAATTGTTTTAAACCTTGTAGTGTGAATTTAAAATGTTGTTAATGTTAAGTAACAAAAGTGTCCTGGTAAAAAAGTCATAAAAATGTATATGTTAACCTTTTTTTTTTTTACTTTTTTGCATAAATCTTTTAATTAACTTCTGTCCTGATTCATACCAATTTATGCAACAAAAGCAGAAAACATAGTAACATACACTATATTTATGACTTTTTTTTTGTCAAGGACACTTTTATTTAAAACTCAACACTAACCCTAACCCTAATTGTAAACTTGAGTAAGAATGACAGACAAATATACTGTATGTAAAGTATCAACAACTTGTATGTATTTGATGTCAGTATAACTTGAACTCTTGTGACTTCCTGTGTAGTTTTATGTGGAAAAAAAGTGGGTGTTTTTGGCCCTGCTGAATTCTGGGAAAAAACATGGAAACGTTGTTGTGCGATGGTCTCAGCGGCTCAGTACTCTCCCCTGGCGCAGCTTCATAAGAGAACTCACGCCGCTTAAATATTTCAGCTTCAGATGAACTACAAAAACACCATTTCCCTCTGGGTGGCTGCAAGTGGGCGTGCACGTGCAACTGCGAGTGTGTTTAAGGCCCGCTTTTAAGTCTTTATTAGTCTGCAATTTATGAATAAATGGCACTCAGAGAACTTCAGATCCTGCCGCCTTCAGATGCTTTTCCAGAAAGATTTATCAGTTTGTTTTCTCTAAACAAGTTAAGTATTAAAAAGCCGCATAGAGAATGAAGAGCAAGAAATCAAAACACAACAGAGAAGAAATACAGTTGCAAAAATCAAAGCATTGGTTATAGGTCAGTATCATCGTCTGCTGATGTCTGGCCAATGAAAATCTAAAAGTGAGGCATCAAAGACAAATGTGGCAAAATGTAAAATGGCCAAATGAGGCAGGTGTTGAAGAAAAGTTATCACATTCTTGTAAAGTTGATAGACCACCAAGACAATGAAGCTGCTAGTCTACCACTACCGAACTTCCCTAGGCTCGCTAAGACAAAAAAAAAAAAAAAAAAAAAAAAAAAAAAAACATAACACACATAACATCCACACCAATCAAGAGCAACCCAGAGTCAGATCAAGCTGAATTCCACATCCAATTGCAGTAATAGGACTTTTCCCACTCCTGTGCCCATAAAAGACTGGATGTGATCTAAGACACAGCAGAAGTGAGAATACAACTCAGTAATTGTTAAGAGCACCTACTAAAACAGGCATGCCCAATACTGTAAGATCTCTAATAGGCTGCGTTCACGTGATGTCACAGCTTTCTAAAGGGCCTATGTTATAAGACTGTGGTGGACGGCAGGTACAGGTAAGAATTATGGTAGAATTTCATAGATTCAGAAAGATTCAAAATGTGCATGTTTTGGCCTGGTCTATGGTTAAAATCTCTGTAATTACTGGGTCTGTTGACATGAAACAAAAACTGGCACAAAATTCAACATCTTCTCTGTCAGAAGAAATTAGCTAAGGTGATTTTTTTTTCATTACAGAGTGAAAAAGAGGTCACATAATTCAATTACACAGGTGAAATTGTTGTCAGTATAGGTGGGTACAAGATTAATAGTGAGTTTGAGGAAACCAATTACTAACCAAAAATGATCAGGTTGAGCATTTGTGGATTTTCTCTTCAGTTATTTCTTTTAAAAAGGGTGTCTAAGTAATATTGGCCCCTGCCCTCCATCTGAGTTTTTTACATCACCAAACCCTTGTGAACACATCCTATACAGCCCTGCTGACTGACTGCAATCAAAATGTAATTGAAATGAGGGCTTGTTTGCACAACCAGTGCACATCATAAATTATAAATCACCTGCTGCCACTAAATGTAAATTGGCTATTATTGTTTATCCACATTTTTCACATTTGCTGACATTTCCGAATGGATTGTATTATGCCATTTTATGAAAACATTCTAGTGTGCACGTATGGTCCTGGGTAATCACCTTTCTGAGCTTAAAAGTTGTTTTTTCCAAGTTGTGTTCATCTGCTTTCATCTCAGAAAGTCAGAACATGTATGTGCCATGGATGTACAATAGAAACAGGCTTATTTTCTACTGTTTCTTTGAGGCATATGACGCCCAGTTGCAAAGTTGGGCAGCAACTTTTGACTCCAGTTCCTGAGTTGTTTTTCCATTTCAAACAAGTGATCATGTGTATTTTTCAACTTGGAACAGTAGTTTCAAGTTTTTCCAAGGATTCTATGAATCCACCAATATCACAAACTAGCCTACTGTGAGCAGAAATGGATTAGTACAACAACATGTGACATCATTTTAGAATTTGTGTAGTTGTTGAACATGTGCAATAACTATGAAATGCTGACCTTTTTCCCTGCACTGTAAAAACGCACTTTCGAAATAGTTCCCCGTCTCCGTGGTAACCAGGTGTTGGAACATAAATACAGGTGTGTGGACCTAGGAGAGCTCCCTCATTTCCTCAGAGTGCTCTGCTGTGATTGACCGTGCCAGCCCCGAGTGGACCACCTCCCTCCCAGGGGCACCAGCGGTAAACAGCATTGGACTGTGCAAATCGAGAGGGTGAAGTAATTTCCTCCCCAAGAGGCCTGTGAAGTCTGGTGAGTGTGTGGCACTGCAGCTCCCCGGACCGGCAGGAGATGGTGATGTCATAGAGTTAGCGCAGTACTAAAGGCTAAGTGTTGTAAAGAGGCCATAGACAGGTGACTCCCCAGCTGGACTGTTACAATATCCAGCTTTATATGATCCCTCCAGGCTTATGTTTCTCAATTATGTTCATAAAGAGTCTCTAAATCTTCATGCACTGACAAGTTCTGCCTTTTAATATGGATTTGACTCTAAGTTGTGCTACAGCGTAGATGAGAATATGCATGTCACACTCTAATTAGCTTTATAAATGAATGCCAGTTACCTCCATGACTTTTACAACATACTGTGAGAATGATTGGGATCATGAGTCACTCAGTTTTCAGAGTCAAATACCAATTTTTTGTCGCTGTAAACGAAATAGTCAAAGGCTCATTGTGTGTTGGTAGTCAGCACTGGTTTCTATAGTGGCAATACATGTACAATAACCCTAGAATCATTGATGAATTAATTTAGCCATAGACTAAATTTGTGAATACATTACTGGTTGTTGCTTTTGTGAAATGCTATAATTCATTGTATTGTTTTCTAAAACCTAATTTGCGCTCTTTTTGTTTATCACACAACTTTAACTTTACTTTTGGTCAATTACAAAGATTATTTAAGACACATTAGACTATAAGGTGGAATTCACAGTAAGCTGCTAATACAGAAGAGCATCACATGTAAGAGAGCAAAATATTGTAGCAGTAAAGCTGGAGATCAGTGCTATAAATGACATGTTAATGGAGCTCTTTAGAAAAGAAGTTCTCTGGGAACAACTGAAAATACATCACACAGGTAAGGGAAGCACTGCAGAAACTCATCATCAGTTGGGCAAAGACAAAGATCCAATCGCTATCTGAGTTCCTGCCACCTCAACCACAGATCATCACCATCAACAACAAGCAGGGTAAGGTCATCAACGAGTTTGTCTACTTCAATCCAAGACTGACAAGTCCTGCTTTTCAGACTCTGAGATTATCAGTGACCTGCTGCAGGCCCGCAGTGCTTTCAGTCCTCTACAAAGAGTTTTGCAGAGTAGAACAATCCTCACATCCATGAAGATGTGCATCTTCAACGTCCCATCCTTCTATACAGGTCTGAGATCTGGGCCTTGTCCATCACAACCATCCTTGAAGCATTCCACAGGTCCTGCCTTTGCATTATCCTCAGCATCCAGAGGTTTCAGCATGTCACAAAGTCTATAAAGGTTGGGCTGCACCAATTTCCACTGTCATCAAGAGAGAGAGGCTGCAATTCCTTGGCCATGTGGCCAGGTTGGATGACAGGATTACGGCCAAGCAGACCCTCATCGCCAGTGTCAACCCCCCAGGGTTTGGCATCATCCCAGAGGTCGCCCTGACTGCTCAAGATGACCCGGGTAGCATCAACAGGACCCCTGGCCAACCTCACAGTCCTAGCCCATTTCGATATATAGATTCAGTAAGTCAAACAGGATTTCAACTGAATTCGATTGTGGACCCGAGGGAATGACTATAATATATTTGTATTTCACACAACTTTTAGTGACAGTAGAAGAACAGGATGGGCAATGGGACCTTAAACAAAAGCTGTATTCTTGCAATGTGTGTGTCCATGAACTCACAAAAGTCTTTGTCTTGCTCAGGGTAAAGTATTTGCATCCGAACCACTGCTGGTTTCACCAGTGGTGTGCAGTAACAGCAGTTATGGCATTTAAAAGTGATGGTTTTTACTCTTGCATATGTTAACAACAGTCCTCTGATCAAATGGATGGTCACACACAGATGGTTGATCCAATCATTGACCAATTACCTCCCCTTTACACATCTTGTATTGAAACTTCACAGACTGCTTCAACAACTTATCAGAATATTGTGTAGAATTACACAGTGTATTGGATTTACATGTGTTTCACTTTTTTAACTAAACAACTGAAAAAATGTCACTTTTCCACAATATTCTTGATGTGCACATAGAAGCTCAAGTTTCTGGGATAGGAAGTACTACTGTACTGTATTTTTTAATCATAATATTAATTTTATTATTTGAGAAGACACTTTCCTCACAATGTTAAACAATTATACTGAGCTTAATTTTTAGGTAGCAGGCTGTAATAATAAAAGAAAGGCAAAAGAGCCTAAGATTGACGGTCTTATCCAGACAGGGAATTTTTACAAATCAGACTTACACCTCTGAGCATTAATCTCCATAATTACTGTTGGAAATGAAACGTATGCTCTTAAATTTCTCTAATAACATTTCCATGGTGCACCACATTCACTTCATACTATAGTCATTTGAGAGTCCCATTTCTTTGACCCAGTTCCATTTTGGGGCTCAGAGTATGGAATCTCTGCGATTCAAGTACGGGCGTAACTCCAGTGCAAATCCCACAGTTAGTTATCGGCCTGACCAGACCCAGCCTGCTCTGCCATCATCATTATTTACTATGGCTCCGCTCTGCTCCAAGGGTGCAAAGTGCTTCCAATAAACGGTTTAGGGTTTCCTCATCTGGTGTGCGCCCGAACAAAACGCTATCAGACTACTGACTGTAAATGTGGGAGCCGGACCCTTGTCTTGGGAGTAGGGTTATTGTCCTGTATGAGACAGACTGTTATAAATAACAGGCTGGTCATGGCATCTATGAAACTAAAGAAGTGTTAGAGATGAGGCAGGCAGCCATATTTTACAGGTAGCAGATTGGAGAGGAGTAGGGGGATGAGTCAGGGGCCCGGGTCTCAGGCAGATGGGGGGCCCACACTCACAGCTCAGATGAGATAGCACAGGGAGTGTGGTATTGTAGGCACATGGTTCATCAGCCGACACTTATCCAGTGAGAGAAAAAGTTAGAGAAGTTGTTTTTTAACCCAGCATTTTTAGGACATTTTTTTTTTAACAGTTTTATTCTTCATAACTATGAACTGATTTTATGATTACACCTAAGAATACCTTAAGCTGTAATGAAGCATTAATACATATGTAAGTAAATAAAAAAATTATAATAAATCAATAATAAAACAATTCACACAGCTGTCAGTGTCAATTTTGCATTTATTTACCAGAAGTAATTACTTCATTGTTACGTAATTAATAATGTTAATAACTCAGTTGTATTTTTATTAATGAAGTAATGCTTTGTAAATAATCAATTTGCTTTTAACTATTATTTAACTAATGCTTTATAGTGTGAGTCTATGTTAACTTTAAAGTCTAATTTCTTATCCTAACTAGACGTGCACAAAGAGTCCAAACTTCTGCTAAGGCATCATCGTAATTGTAATTTTAATTTTAATTTAGTTTTCTGGTACAAGAGTGAAAATGCAGACATATGAAATTGTGTTGCTTGCAAAGGAAGCACATTTTTATTCCAAAAATTCTACACCAAAAAAATTATAATTTTGTTCTTTGTCCCATTATTGACCTTTTCTGATGATTTATTAAAAACCTGACTTTTTATCTTGCAAACATATGAACAAACAAACAAACACCAGCAAAAACATACCCTCCACTGCTGAGGGTAAAAAAAAAAAAGCAACATGTATAGTAACATCTCCTAATGCTCTTTTGTACATACTGTATATTTAGTTCCACTGTAAAAGCAGACTGGGCTAGTGCCTCCTCTAATATAGTGTTGTCCTGAGCAGTAAAGGGAGGTTTTGTGGGGGCTGGAGTCTCAGTTATGAGTGAGATGGGGCAATCCTCCCTCTGGACGCCTGCAGGACCTCAGAGGACATAGACTGTCTGGCTCATCTCACTGGTCACTGAACTGAAAAAACATCAGCACTACAGAGTGACAGAGAGGGGCACAGAGGTGAAGGCAGTGAGTTCATTTAGTCAGACACGGGTCAGGGGTATCTTCATATATTATTAGCTAAGGCCAAAGTATTTCATTAATTGCTCACCAAACACCACATTTTGTACATTTTTAAGCATGGTTTGGTGAGCCATTGTTTTGTTTTGTTTTTTTGTTGTTGTTTTTTTGTTGAACCTATATACCCAAAGTGCATAGACCTTTACCAAGGCATCAGTATTAGGTCTCAGTTATAAAGCTATAGTGGTAATATCTAGACTAAAAAGTGAATCCTCTAGTTCAGTAGTTCCAAAAGTAGGGTAATATACTTGTTAAAAATATTACTTTAAAACTATTATTTAGCAAACAGTCAGGGTTTTTTGTAATGTTTTATAAAAATCTATGGAGAAAAACATAACACAGTATTTTGAATTTGTGACATTTTATTGTTGGGGGTCCAAAATTTTGGGGAAATTTAAGGGGGCTGCGACTCTCTCTTTTGGGAATTATTGCTCTAGTTCAAAGATAAATGCCTTATCCTGTGCCACAAAGTCTTTACAACATAAAGGATATAGAAACCACTAAAACTAAACATTTGTTCTTTGGCTCACCCCCTGTGGTTAACATTAGTATTTTGGGCCTTTCTCACAATTTTATCTTTCGCCTAATTGTTTTGTGACCAACTTTTTACTTTATTTTTAAAAATGATTATTCTTTTGAATTTTGATTCCACCAAATTACCATATTTAGGTTTCCCTCCCTACAACCAACTTTTTGTTCTCAATTAGCAAACATTGATATGAGGTATAACATTTTACAACACACAGATAAAAAATTACTAGCTTTATCTGGTCAAAAAGTCCACATATTCTCATTATAGTTACATCTGTGTATTACTTTCCAATTGCAAAACCCTAATACCCCCACTGTAAGCTTATCTGTCTCCAGCACTCCCCTTTGTCCCATGAGGAATGTGTAGATAGCTCTGATAAAGGACCTGCAGAGAGAGAACTTAAGCTGCTGCTTGTAATAATCCAAGCTGTAAAAGTACGTCAGAAAAATGCTGCCCTCCCATCCTTCTTCCCCTAACCCCCCCTTCCCCTCCCCCCTTTATTCTTTATGGGTCTGTAAGCACATTTGTTACTGGTTTGATGGCCCTAGATATTATTCTTATCCCCTCCTCCTGCCCCGTCCTGCAATAACCGCCTGCAGCCTACTGTTTAAAGTCTCTCACTGGAGGGAGTGGGGAGCGAGGGATGGCTCCATAGTTGTCCACTACAGAGATCAAAGATGGCTACACCTCCAGCCGAAAGTGTCCTAGCGCTTCGAGATGTTGTAACACGGATGATTAGTGACAGTGGAAGACTTTGAACACACCATGTACAAAGGCAGACCCCAGCTGAGAGAGAGGCTTTAAACTCCAATCTTGGGGGTGGGTCCGGCGCTGATACAGAGAGAGTGAAAGGATATCAGATTTATTTTTCTCATTTTTTTACACAGGCGTCACAGGAATGGAGTACAACAAATAGAGTGTGGGATGCAGCGTGGATGCCGGACATACTTTGCCTTATTAGCAAAAGTGAACTCTAGGGCATGTTGGTTAATGGCACTGGAACACATTAGTGATAGTAGTAGTAAGTAGTTGTACTTTTAATTAACTTTGAACATTTGTGTTATTGTGTAGTTTATCTAATTTACAAGGTGCAGTTTCTCTGCCTGGCCAGGCCTTGTTTTTCAAATTCTATATAAAGATGTAGTCTTGTCTCGCTTTATTTTAGATGGATTTCCAAAGTGCAGTACAAATGGAAGGAGATAGAAGAGATTCCAGACCCTTGGTGACAGTACTAAGAAAGTGAATCAGGGCCAATTTGGGGCCAGTATAGAAACACTGTATTCAATGAACTCTTGTCTTTAATATTTGAAGTCTTGGCACATTCTTAAAATTAGCTTTCTCCATTGAACCACTTAACCAATTTCAATAAACAGGTTTTTACTAATGTTATAATAATGTTCCCTCATCAAAAACATGCCTGAGTTGTGTTTTGCTTCATTCACACCTATTAAAGTAATCCTACATTCTCTGGTATGGCCTTTCTGAGGCTTCAGAACGCTGGGTTCCGTGACTCTTCCCCTCTCCCATGAACCGCTGCCCACTCCAGGAAGCACTGACCAATCAACAAGTTCTCTACATTCAGTCTGCTCTCATCCCTTTATCTAAAAAAAAAAAAAAAAAAAAGTGTACAGCTCTGTTTCTACTGACCCAGCTATTTTTCATCTTGTAGAAAAATGGCTTCAAATAAAAGTTCTTTTTCTATGGTTCTGTTCAAAATAGCTCTGCACTGTGCTGCCCTCTGCTGGTCTCTTCACCTGTTTCTTTATGGCAGTAGTAAAGTAATTATTGAAAATAAACTTTTTTTTTGTCACATATTGTTATTAAAGATTGTAAAACATGCAATGCTGTTCTAGACGTGGTCAAGATAGGTTTAAAAATAGAAATAAAGAGTATTATATATAAAGAGTTAATAACCAGTTAGTTTGCTAGTTTAGTTTGCCATTTATAAAGGATTTCTTCAACATTATTAAACATTAAACATAATCATTGTTATTAATGTTTAATTCTTGAGTAATTAGCTCATATTAATCACAGTAGAGTAACAATACTTTTACTTGAGTACTGCTTTTGAGTTATTTGTCCACTACTGCCTGGAAGTACCAGCTATTTATGGCAGGCCCTAAATTTCAGTGTAATGTCATATATTCATATTATGTGGTTACAGTTTGGTCCACTGTTGTTTTTTATATTCACTTTCAACATACCAGTGACTTCATGTTGCAGCATTTAGCGTTGGTCTGTACAGTACAGTGTCAATCCAGCTACTGCCTGTCTCCTGACCTTGTCCAGAGTCTCGTCAGAACCTCCGCAAATTCCCAAGACATGACCTAAGGAACGTGCTTTTTTAGCCACTACTCACTGGAAGCCTTATATAGCAAGAACAACACCACTCTATAGTGCACAAACATCTAAATGAAGTTGGTAGAGCCGACATAAGAAGCTTCTAAGGCTGCATATTTTATTATTTGGTAAAGTGAAAAACTGGAAGTCACCTCCGATGTGAGAACCATCTGAAAATACTTGAACTGTGGTTGTATAAATTGCGGTCGTTTACCCTGTCACTTGTGATGTGCCATTTATTCTGCGTCTACAACATGTGACTCCTCCTCTCCACATTATATCAAGAAGTGTCTCCCACTGACTAATCCAGCAGCACTTGAGATGCCCGGGCAAAGAAATTACAGCCATTTCTGTTGCATTCCACACAATTACGCTGCTGTGGCTGTGGCAGTGAAAATGATGTGTGTGGACGGAGGGTCTGAAGAGGTCACTTATAAATACATGTGTGTTCCCCATTTGTGTCTCTGCAGGCTGCAAAGGTTCTGTTTTCATTTAAGAGCATGGTAGTGTGTTCATATGGTTTGAAGCTAAAAATTGACCCCAAAAAAATTAAGCCAGTGAATTAAGCCTGTACACTGAAAACCATTAAGAATGACACTTAGTCTTGTCTGTTAATGTCTTTCTAAAAGATCAGTAGTGGTAGAAGTAGAAGTAGTAGATCAAAGAAAAGTATTTACTGTGTGTTGATGATCTAGTTGGTCTAGTTCACAGTTATATTTGAGTGCTGTCAAACAAACTGAACTGACTGAATTAACAGTAACACTCCTAGCCTGTAGGGGGGCGTGTGTCAATATTTTCTAAAGAGAAACTGTGCAGAAACTGTGGAGAAGAAGAAATCCTGCTCATTCATTGGTCAAAAGTCTGCTTCTTCTGCTACACTTATCTCTATCTATCATGAAGCGCACTGATTCATTAATATGAAATCTGTGTTGTGTTGGCAATGTTTTTACATTTGTCAGCTACGTGTACAACATTTTCAAATACATTTTATCTACAGTCAGTCAGTTGCCATTTTCCCTATAGTCATGTTAGATGTTTTGTTATTATGCCCTTAATAGTGCGTTTGTCCACTTCCTGCCTCCATAGTTTGGTCCTTACGCATTTGCTCTTCACCAGGAGCGCACCAGGGCTTAAAGTACACCATACTCAGACCTATTATTCCAGATGGACCAGAGCTCATGCACCGGAATTTGATTGCCCACTCACTCCTTCACAAATAAACAGGACCAAACATGGCAGTTCTAGCTACTTCAAGATGTAATATAGAAATGTACTCCTCTGACCAATCAGCAATGATAACTAAGCTGTCTGTGCAGTGTTGTGTATGTATTGTAAAATGTAAAAAAAAAAAAAAAAAAAAAGTTTAACTTTAACAAGCAACTTTGCCATTTGTATTCCATTTGGGGTCACAAACTGGGCCCTACCCTGGCTCAACCATTGACAACCATTCACTCTCACATGTATTAACTATAGGGCACTTTAGATTCACTATTCATGTGAGTAAAAGTAAGATCATTTATTATAAACAAATCCACTCAAGTAAAAGTCAAAAGTGAATTTCTGGAAATGTACTTTCATTAACATAACCATAACATGCAATTAGCTATTTAAAAACATGTAATTTTGCTTTATTACAGTATCTCCTGACCTAATATGTAATATACGAATCCAAATGTCATAATATTTGGAAGTGGTTCAGTTTTGCTCTCATTATTTCACAACATGTGCAGTGTGTCTCTAGTGCTGTCTGATACGGCCACTGCAAAGCTCATATGTAATCCACTTATCTCAAGTGGTGCCCGGCTTCTCCTTAAGAACAGGAAAAGACGGATAGAAGGGAAGCACCCAAATGACCGCTATGACAGTGAAGGCAGCACTTTGCCCCGCGGCACATGAAGGCCACACGAGCTATTATCATTTGTGGCATCATTCCCAGCTGGAGCCAGGGCTGGTGGTCGCTTTATACTCAAGTACAAATCCGGATGTTGGGATATAATGGGTTTGATGATGTGAGTGTTTAGGACCTAAAGCAGGAAGTGTGCGCACTAAAGTCCCTCTTCAAACACCTGACACTTCTCATTTAGTCTAAAATATTCCAAAGCACATTTATTTACTTATTTATTGCAAGTTAAATAGAAAGCACAGAAAGTCAATAACTCAACCTTCTAAATACAGTATAGTTTAGTAGTATAAAACACAGCTCTTACTAGGTTATTACAGATTACAGGTTATTATTACAGGTTATTAAAAAGTCATGCAGATAGATGATTAAACATCTTCAACTTAAAAGAAAAAAGAAAAAAATATATATTACCCTGGATGACTGAGTCACCACAGACATAAAATACATATCAACCTAGAAATACTTAGTGAGGACAGACCTCCACCAAGGCCTCCATTGGCTCTGTCTCCCAGAGGTTAAAAAAAAATCTAGTGTCAAGACATTAACTGGAACCAAGGATCTTATAGTTCAGGAGTAAATGCTCTTTTCATGTGTTCCTTTACTGACCCCCTTTGGCTGGAGTTTGTATGGCTCTAGTTTACAACAATGCAGAATCTTTGAAATGCCTCAAAGCACCCAAAATGCCCCAGAAAGTATCTATTTGTGCACAAGTCGCCCTTTTCATAGTGAAAACATGATCCGAACTTGCATTTTTCGCCATATCTACAGCTGTCGCCTGGGACCAGATTTTACCAATTTTTTAAAATACTCAAAACTGCCTTAAAATGACTCAAAACAGCCCAAAAATACCTCGAGAAATACATATATGTGCATAATTTTGCCTTTTGAACCATTTTTGTAATGAAAACAGACATGGCCCAAAATCACATTTTTGTTTGTGGTAGTTGTCTGGGACCAAATTTTAAAAGTGCTCAAAACTTAGAATGCCTTAAAAGAGTCCAAAATACCCTCAGATGTATACATATCTCTGCAGAATTTGGCTTTTTAAACCGTTTTTGGGGCCTTAAATAGGTGAAAAAAGTCAGTTTAGCATAAAAAATCCCCTTCAAGTTGAGGTACAAAGCCTGATGTTGTGAGATATTGGTTCTGATAATGAGACCTTGTAAGACCTTAAGAAGGAAGTGTGCTATCAACAAAGTCCCTCTTCAAGCACCTGACACTTTTCATTTAGTCTAAAAATATTGTAAATATTTCTTTCAGAAATAAACAGGGTTAAAATAAGGTTCCCAACGTGCCTTTTATGGTCCAGAATAGTCTCGTGAGTCTTCCGTGTGTGTCTTTCATGTTAAAGGAAGTGCAAAACAATCATATTGTTACATTGTTACATTTCCTCTTGTGGCTGAGAAAGCCTCACATTGATCTTTATAAGGTCACAGACAGTGCTGCAGACTCCCTGTGGATTCACACTAAACCATAATAAATATCCACCACCCGGGTACACTTACTCTGGAAGTAATGTACTTACAGGATGACTGATTACCACATTTTTCATCACATTAGCTTGACACAGTACATGAATTCTAACATATTCTATGTTGTCAATGTCTTGTTTTTTTTTTGGGTTTTTTTGTTTTTTTTTGTTATGTTTTTTTTGCAGTATAGCTTTTTACAAATCTACTTTAGATACAAAATGTGATCTCTTATTCTAAAGAATAACCTTTAGACCTATAATAAACGTATCATAGTATCATCCTTAAAGCCTCCTAATCTCCAATACACTATGAACTGAGTGACTTATTTTTTTCATATTGTGTACTTTTGTGTATATCCTGTCTATATCACTGTGATTGTACTTGTGTCCAATAATGTGTATTGTCCTTTCCAAATAAACACAAATAATATAAACATTTTATAAGTAGATTTTGGCAAGTCTAACCAAATGTTTGCTCTACATGAAATGTTTATTCATATTTTTACAATGACCATTTCATAATAGCATTACCTAGAATAAAACCATTAACTTATGCAACAACAACAACTGTACAGTGTTAAACTTCTGTGTTGTTTTAATGAGTATATTTTAATGCCAAATGTTAAGGAAAGGCTTTGAAGAAATCCAATATGGCTACCACAGAACACATAAAAATCACAAAGAGATGGAGACCCAGCGGGGCATTAATGATTTTCAATAGGAGTCACTGGGTAGCAACAAACTACTTTTTTCTATTTGTCATGCTGCCATTTCCAAATAAGTTCATTGTTGCCATAGAGAAATAAAAATAATTGTGACATATTTTTTTAAAGTATAATTGTGCTTTTGACAAGTGGTGGACTTAATGCACACAATAAAGGACCCCCATTCACTGAGACAAAAATCTATTACCTCAACATTAATCATCTTTTCCATTTCAGTTGCTAGTCCTAAATCTGAAAGGTAAGAGTGAAACGCAGAAATGCAGATGGCCAGGAGATGAGTGTGTGCTCCATCCATCATCAGAGAAGTCACAATGTTGGGTCATGTTCTGAAACCTGCAGCAGAAACATGACTGATGTGCTGAGGCCGGACGAGTTGAGATTATTTAGTTGGTGCTGTCAAGACAAATCATCCAGAAAGAGAGAAAAACAGCATTCTTCAGAGTATAGCAGGACTAATGAGCTGACACGGGGCACACGTGAGGCCCAAACACTGATAATGGGACCGCAGCAGTTCCCAGCAGCTCTATTAAAAATCAATCCTGGTTTAAACACATAATACTTCAGACAGATACTGGGTGGGTCAGTTTATCTGCTCTGGACCAAGGCTGAAGCTGAAGAATAGTGGGAAGTCACTTTTTGCTATTTTTTGCCATTCACTGTCCTTCAGACCTGGACTTTAACCAAGGATCTTATAGTTCAGGAGTAAATGCTAGTCAACAACAAAACCTTTATATCTCATAATGTTCCTTCCTGGGTTTAATTTGTTCATTGCTTTTTGGCTCACTCTTCATTGGCCCCTCCATGTTTCTGCCCCCCCATGTTGTGAGCTCCAGCTGTTGTGGTCCATTTGGTGGCCATCCATTTCAGAGCAGAAGGTCCTCGTCCTCTCACTAACACTTCTCAAATTCAAACTCACCACTATTTCTTCTTGAATATTCTCTAAGTCTGCTCACCTCATGAATAAACTTGGTATATTTCTGCTGTAGCGTGCCGTCCTTCTGCCTTTTTCACATTAGCTTTCCCTGACATATTTGTTTATTGTACCAAGCCGTTCTCCTTTCTGGTAATCAGCAGCGAGATGTGGAGAGATTCCTGGCTTGGAGCTCCTCTACCTGCGCAGTGGAGGAATCTGGAGCTCTCATACGCTCCATTACCAATGCTGTCTGGTCCAAGTGAGTCCAGACCGAGCAAGCAGATCAATCCGTGAAACTGTTACAGGACATTTGGCTTGACTGTGGAGCCAGAAATGAGGAAAGGATGTGTTCTGTACTAAAGCAGCATTGATTTCTTCTGTAGAGGAAACGACAAAACATCTGTTAACTTTAATGCTAAAAGAACACACACAGTTATCAATAGTGGAGTCTGTTTCTGATCAGGTAATATTCAACACTGGAAGGAACCTGGTAAACATCACATGAATGCTCTGACAATATTTATCCTCATGTCACTTTCTTTTTGTGCTGTGTCTATGCGTAACTAGATACAAACAGAACTGACTGACGGAACCATCTCGGAAAATGTGTGCGTCCACATAAAACCACTGAAAATGCTGTAATACAAATGCTAGGCCTGTTAGTGGCGCTGTAGAGAAACAGAAACACAACAAAAACAAAACAAAAACACATGGGGCATTCGCAGAAAACTCGCGCGATGTAAAGGGTGAATATGAAAAGGCGAGCTAGAAAGGGGGACCTCAGTCTGGAAGAGGAGCTTAGTGTTTTTGGAGCATGAGATTCACTGTTTCAGGAAAAACATGTATGGACTGTAAACACAGAAACAAATAAACTGCATTTTGAAATCTTTTCAATCTGGGACCCAGTTTAAAAAATGATCATATTCAGGGCTCCCAAAACACCAAACCTGTACGATAAAAAACCTTTGCAAATACGCCTAAGCCTGTCTCTGTGTGGACAAGGCCTTAACCACTTTCTTGGTTAGCGACCATTGATTCAATGTTTACAAGTGTTGTGAACCAATCAATGTGAGCATGATAATAAAGCCTACCTAACATATTAAGCAGTAACTTTTCTTTTTTCTTCGCTATTTTTGTGTCATTTTTCTCTATGGAGCTTTCCTACATTTCAGAGTAATGGACTATCGTAAACACTCACAAGTCCAACTGACTCCTATATAATCCCTTGCTTGGCTTTACTTTGATTTTTCTTTCTGCATATTTTAACAAAGTTTTTCCTGACAAAAATCAAGAAATAAAGCCATTGCTAGCTTGTTATTTTGTTTTAACCACAATGTGCTGCTTTCTCGCAAGACTCAAGACTTCTGTGACACTGGGTCGGCGGCGTTCAACAACTCATTTAACCATCACATGGATTCCGAAACAATGTATTTAAGGTAAAAAAAAAAGTTACTGAGTCCTGTTTAAGTTTAATTTTTACAAGTGATTGCTACATATTCGTTCATCAAGTGTATTGTTTGAGCCAGTACTTTTACACAACACATCAGGTTTTACCATACGTACAAGCGTGCATTCTTGTTCTACTTGTTATTAGGATGCAGCCTCCTCCAGTCTTTGTCCTTAAATAATCAGAGCCAGTGGGAGTCTCTTCCCTCTGTGGCCCTGGCTGTGAAGTTTACAACCTCTCCATCCTCCTTTTATTTATCTCTTATTTTGTGTTGATACATAGAACATGCTTGAACACATTTCCCTCCGGTGACATGCCTCGGTCTTTTGTGGCGCGGCACCCTACGGACACATCCACTCTGAAGTCTCTTTGAAGTGCCTCCCCTCTGTCTCTTGCTTTATTAACCCTAAGCCCGGCCTGACAACATTTAAGAATCAAAGACTGGAAGAGGGGGTTAGTTCTAGTTCCATGGGGCAGATAAAAATGAATCACCATTTCTCAAATCCCCTCAGCAGTATTTTATTACAAGAGGATGGTTTGGCTGTAGTTCTATTAGGGCTTTGGCCAGACATGAAAAGGAAGTGACCCGAATGAATCTGGAGCTGATTGGCAGATGCATCTGTCTGGCATCGTTCTTCATTATTCTGTTGTCTACTTAGCTTATGCAGCTAAAATAGCCAGCACTTCACTCTGTTATCCGGAGTAAGGTGAAGCGGGTTTGGAACCTTTCCCAATGAAGTTGACTTCTGGCAAAAGAAAAGATCTGGTAATACACAATCACACAATCATTGAACTGCAGTTTAACGTTTAATACATGAATCTTGAATCTCATGGCAACAAAATGCCATAATTTTGCCCTTGGTCTGTCATTATTGTGTTGCCAGATTCGTCTGGTTTCCACCCAGTTGGTCTTCTTCAAAAAAACCTTTGGCTGGGGAAAATAGCATTGGGCTAATTAATAAAATTTGAGCTACTTTTCACAACATTTGGCAGGTTTTTAGAAAATATTATGGAGAAAATACAAACAAAATAGGAGTCATTTAATAGCAAACAAAATTACTGCTAGAAAAACTGTTGCGTCCTCCCACTCATATATCAGGTCATTTGTTTTAAAATGAGTGATTCATGTGTTTGGTTGCTCACATTTCATGTTAGTATTTTTTACACCCTGGCCAGAAAGGCTTTGCTCCTCTGATTACACTCTTTGTGGAGAACCTGTTTATGTTACTTTTTTTAGTGCTGCGGTTTTGTGTTTTTCTTAAGTATAATGGTTTTAATTAGTGGTGGGAGGCAATTAAAAAAATGTATCTAATTAAAGCCGCAAGTGAAAATAAAAGGCCACCCTTACAACTGAAGCATACGAGTATATCTTGTATACACAAGTTATGGAGTGTTCTAAATAACACAATTAATTTGAAACCTGCTTGTGGTCCGTTTTAACTGTGGTTCAAAACTCAAAACTACTAGATACAGTCCCAGATATGTCCAGATGATTCTGCCTCAGCTTGGAGCCTGTCAGAGCAAAACCATAGGACAAGTTTGCAAAAGTAACTTTCAACCAACATACTGTAGCTGACTTCCTGTTGGGTTTAAGGCAGGGTCGTAAGGCAGCATGGAACATGTAAGTAGAAGGACTCGTTGAGTTTGGCTCACAACTGATTCAGACTCTGAAGAAAACACACACACAACAGAAGAGCATAGACCAAAGTAACCATGATGACCTGGGACAAGTATACCTCCTCCAACAATGAAGGCCTCTATGGCAAGGACTTGAACCTCGAGGCTGTGCTGAACTCCCCACCTGCAGAGAGCAAACCAAGACCAACACCTGAGGAGACCAGGCTGATATGTACATTTAAATCTGACCATGATAGTGAAAATACTGCATATACTGTATTAAATGTGTATTGATCATTCGTTCTTCCAACACCTAGACCCCAACAACACCTGAGGAGAGCCAGCTGGTACAGGAGCTCAAAAAGCAGCTGGAAGAAGCAAAAGCCACAGTTCACAAGACACAGAGTGAACTACAGGAGCATATCCACAAAAACAAGTCTCTCGAGCAGGAGCTAAAGGTGGAGGCGATGGTGGCCCACCACAGAGCTGTCCAGCTAAACCAAACAAGACGAGCTCTCTGCAACACTCAGGAGGAACTAAAAGAGCAGATCCTGACCAATAAAAAACTTCAGCAGTAACTGAAAAAAGAAGAAGAGGGGAGGAAGTGCTGAGGCCACCCAGGCTGTTGACGATGTCAAAGAACAAGACAAAGTTGCGTTCAAAGCTGTGCATGATGCCATCATGAGGGATAAAGAGGAGTTAGCCAAGATGGTGGACGATCAGCAGAGCGAAATTGAAAAACAAAAGTATCAGGTGAAGGACCTAACAGGAGCTCTGATGATGGCAGTGGAGGAGGTGGCCTGCTTCATCATGGAAAAAGAAGATCTGCAGAGTGCTCTACAGAGCAGCGAGGTGAAGAGGTGGCAGGTGGCAGGCAGCAGACACACTGGAACAGCTACAGCTCCACCTAAGGAAGAAGAAGTGGTGTAGGCGCACCTAAACTACCTTCAGAACCCTCAGCAACCCTTAACCCAACAACCACCTCCTTTTCTCTAACCCACCCCCCACTTTCCTCTTACAAAATTAAATAATAACACATGCATACATACTTGTTTTCTAAATCTGCATGTATTAAATAAGCAACAATTAGGTTTTTAATTTACATGGCTAGACAATTTCTATGAAAGCATAACAGGGAAAAATATTTAAAAGGATATTACATTTCATGGTGTGATTAATTTGAATACTAAAAGTATTATATTTTATGGGCAGGTTTATATTTCCAGTTGCCTAGCCCAGACATCTGCAACCTGTGGTTTTAAAGCCACATTTAGCCCTGCTCTTGCAGCTCCTTGGTCATCTGAAATCTGGTTATGTAAAGTCAATAAAGGAATATTTAGATGACCATAAAACAAACTGCATCTGCGTCATCTTATCAATTCAAAATAAAACTTTCTTCCTAATTTCCAGTATATGCTATTGACTAAACTGTTAAACTGTTATAATAAACTGTTTTACCCTGAATTGCACACGCAGTTTGACGCACAGGCTGATTACAAGTGCCACACCCGAGCACCAAGAAATACTCTATGGGCCATATTTACTTTGCCTGGAAATTCCAGACTCACCGCTGTACCAGCGGATGAGTCTGGTCGCCTTACAATCAATTCGATTTCTAGGGCGGACCAAACCCGAATTAACGGACAGTGGCGTTAGCCAATCAGAAAATGGCGGACGTGACGTTAACAAAGCGACAACAAAGTAAGAAAGTAAACAAACGGAGTAGTGAAGCCACGAGGGAGGAATGAAGGAGGTATTTCAACATTACAGACATATCAGTCTGGATTTTCCAGGCAAATATTTACTTATTTACTTATTTACTATATTGCGAGTGCAGATTGAAAAATAGCATTTGCTATTTGTGGGCGTGTTGCGTGTGATATACAAAGAGAAAGTGCGCAAGTAATTGCCGCCGCAAATCTGATATGTAAAAGAGAATTTTGCATGAGCATAAATCGCACCAATAAAGGGAGCAACTCCAACTGCACCTTTCCCTACAGCAATGGAACACAGAAGTCAATATCAGAGTCCAAACTTATTACAGAGCTACACTGACTGTAGTTGACTTTGAGGAATAATAATTTCATTGCGTCAACTTTGTGTAGTCTGTCCATGTTCAATCCTTTTCTCATTTGATTCTGGCACTGACCACAGTCACGTGACTTCAGTTTCCCTTAGACTGCTTAATCGTCACCGTATGGATTTAAAAGTAGCATACATGAAACAGACTAAAAGACCAAAGACAGGAGCTGTAAAAGGCTGAAGTTCAGGGTAGTGCAAAACAAGGAAAAAGTGTTGCAGGTAAAGTCCATCTCTTTATTTCCTCTGCCTTCAAATCAACACGTAAGTGTTCTATCTTTGTAAATGAGCCATTTTAAAACATTATAACTTATTTTCAATGCCCCATCTATGGACTAAAAGCTGCACTCTTTCCTTCACAAAACTTTTGCACCAGCTCCTCCAAAGTGCTAAATTTTCAGGCAGATTTAGCTTGTGTAGTCATGATAAGTGACATTTGCATTTTCTCCGCCTTGAGTATTGCGCATTCTGTAAAACGCCTTGTTTTACAGATTCATTAAGTCACCAGAGCAAAATCTGTGCTGCGTTAGCTCAGCTACTGTGAGAGACACTAACCTCAGCTGCACCTGGGTTTGCATGCAAACCTTTGATAAATTTGGCCCTATATTTCCAAAAGTATTCACTCACTGACCCAAATAACTAAATTCAGGTGTTCCAATCACTTCCATGGCCACAGGTGTATAAAATCAAGCACCTGGGCATGCAGCTTTGAGGAAAACTTTGTGAAAAAGTTTGGTGATGGCCACTTCTTGTTCCAACACGACTGAGCACAAGTGCACAAACCATGGTCCAAAAAGACATGGATTACCCAACCCAATAGAACACCTTTGGGATGGATTAGCGTGAAGACTGTGAGCCAGGCCTTCTCGTCCAACATCAGTGTCTGACCTCACAAATGCACTTCTGGAAGAATGGTCAGAAATTCTCATAAACACTCCTAAACCTTGTGGAAAGCCTTCCCAGAAGAGTTGAAGCTGTTTTAGCAGCAAAGGGTGGGCTAATGTCATATTAAACCCTATGGATAAAGAATGAGATGTCACTTAAGTTCATATGTGTGTAAAGGCAGGTGAGCTAATACTTCTGGAAATATAATGGAGCTACAGGATGTAACTCTAGTTCTCTAAGTGGGATAATCACTTTTTGCTATTATTATCTTAGTAACCACCCATAAGTTGTATTTCAGTTATAGGCAAAGTGAGTTTTGTGCATGTTTAATGTCTCAAAATTGCATTTATTTGGGAAATCTACAATATGTGTGTACATTTGTGCTCGTACCCTCATAACAAGGTTTAGTCAAAGATATATAATGGCAGTAAAAAGCAAAAACAGGCAATTAGTATAGATGTAGTTACTCACAAATGATTCCTGATTTTGTAAAATACATCATACACAGTTGTCAAAGAAAAATATTGTAGAAAAGTGAAATGATTTCAGTTGTTGAATTAAAAAAGCGCAGTTGTGACAATTATCTAATTTTCTAATGGTATGAGATACTGGCTTTTGGTTTTTGTTAAATGCAAGCCACAATCAAAATAAATAAATGCTTAAATTACTTTGTATGTATAATCTAAGATACATGTGTTTTACTTCAAGTATGCTTTGCTTGGCTCAGGCCTAATTAATTACAGCCTTTGTAATTAATAATCTCAATTAATATAATTTTTAGCAAATATAAATATTTATATGTCAGTTTACCTGAAGAAATTTTGCCTTCTGCAGCAGTTATTGGTGTTTTGCAGGACTTAGGCAGACTTCTTCATCAGGATGTGTTTCAGCATGTTTCAGGCTTCATACATCTCTGTGAACTGGGAGTCTACACTAAAAGGAGCTAATTATTGGTTATAATTGAAACTGTGTCTGACCAATGTTGGCAGAAAGAGTGACTGAACTGGTATGCAAGAAGGCAGAACTTAAAGGTAAAGATCACTTGCCTGCCATTAAAAACCGCATACAACATTGGAGTCTAACTGTGGTCAAATTAAAAGACATTTTGAAGAAAGCGCCACCCACTGGAGACCCTTAACACTACTACTTTAAACCCATTGTCACTTCACATACAGGTGACAGCATGTGGTAGAGATTAGCGAGCAGCTCCAAAAGTGTGAGCACCTGGCCCAGATGAGCTCCCCTGAGAAGATTTACAAACCCTTACTTTAAATCCTCAGTCTACACGTCCCCCATCCTCCAGGACTGCCATCCCCTCTGCCAACACCAGCGCTTAAACTAGCACTAAAACACGGCATGACAGGCTAACTGCATCTGGGCTAGGCTCGGGTACACAAAGCCAATAAAACATAAGGGAGGGTAAATAAAACTAAAAATCACTGCAAGATGAGCTGCGGTGTTATTGGGATGGAATTTAAAATGTTGGTTCTAAAGTTTCCCTGTCTTTCTTCATTATATTATTCTTTATCACTTAAGCCACTTAAGCCTGGGATTATACAGGAAATTTCACTACCATCTGGCAGCAGGTCAGCAATGTAGCTCCAATGGGATGGTATTAAATTCTTATCAGGCAATAATAACATTATACTGTATTTTACAGTGGGGAATGTAATACTGTTAATTAAAGGGATATTTTGCTGACAATTGTGTTTGAGCCGCACAATATAACACATTATTTCATAGAATTGGTTTTCCATGTTGACTATTTGCAAGTGAAAAAATGTAATAATAATGATAAGGCATCAGTCTGAACAAGTCTAGCTCAACAATTAGGTGCATTATACATTCACTCCTCAGTCGGAGACGTGGCATCCATTCTGTGCTTACGGTAGTGCCACAGATGCTTCATGCAGGGTGGATGAAGTGTCTTGCCCAAGGACACAATGGAAGTATGCAATGCTGGTAGCAGGGGATCACCTTTTGGTTAGTGGGCCAATGGCTCTACCTACTGAGCTACTGCTGCCCACAGTAGATTGGACAGTACATTACGGTGGGGATGACCAAGCAGTTAGAATTTGGTTCTGAGATTAATTAACATTTTCTAAGCTAAAAATAATAATAATAAACATTTTAAAAAATCACAAATCTTACTGTGATTTATATTTTTTATATGTTTTTCTGATATCTTGAAGCCTTGCATTTTCTCAGTAGGGTTAGTTATGTGTGGTTGTACAACATTTCATAAATATGGCAAATTTCAAATTTGATGGCAGCAACAAATCTCAAACAAGTTGGGACAGGGGCAAATAAAAGCTGAAAAAGAAAGTAATACTAATAAAAAACAGCAGGGGCAGCACATTGCAGCTAGTCAGGTTGCATTATCAAATGAAATAAAAACTGAAAAATGAAATACTGAAATGCAGGAGTGATGTGTGTCAGTAAGTATCTGATGTGGTTACCTCATGAGGGATAAATATCTGATTCAAAGTGAAGAAAGAAACAAGGGCTCTTTCTTTGTGAGCAGTGAGCCTCAAACGTAGACAGAGCAGAGGCTGATTTTTTACACTTTCTGCACAGTTTCCTCTGGATTTCCTCCCTGAAGACCCTCGTCTGCAGAATGTGCAGCGTGTGCTTTCCATGGACAGGAGGCTGTGGGACCTGCCAGAAAAAAAAAAAAAAAAAAAAAAAATCTGAATAGAAAATTGAGAAAGAAATGTTCCTCTCATGCTGCAATATAGAAAGATGAAGTTATTACCCTGAAACCTCACCGCTGCTTTTTTCACTGGTTTCTATCCCAGAGTTCCCGGAACACTGAGCTACTATTACGACCAAAATACTTGGACCGCACACCGGTTACCCACTCTGACGTTACAAGAAGAAAAAAGTTAAAGGCAGCAAAGTGCATCAGCTTGTATTCCTGTCCTGCATCACAGCTAATTGGTGTTCATGTGAGACGGGCCATGGTAGACAGGCAGAGGCTGTAGCCATAGAATTATTATAACAGTGTGCCCTCACTTAACATTGGGCTAGGTTTTATTAACAACCTGTTACTGAATAAGCTGTGTGTCATTGAACTGCAAAAAATAACTGGGAGAATTCAAAATGTCACTCAAAAAGTGGATTTTACTAGCACAATAGGGGCCATTAACCCAACTCGTTGATGCTAATTCTAAAGTGAATACACAGAAGAAGTCGTGGTGGAGGTCTATTCTAATGGGTCGTTTATACTGCAGCACGTTGTGCCTCAAAACAATCATTCTGTTATGTGTTGGCCTTTTGTCTACAGGAGAACAGGGTTTTTGTTTCAAGAATATGAAATCTTGAAGAGGTTTTTTCATCTGTTGCAATTTCCTGACGACCGTTTTGTAAATTCTTTTTCACTTTCCATTTGTGTTGGCTGTATTTAGCCCGCAACTAATAATTTTAGGCCCTGGCACAGACGTATTATTGGCAGGCATGGGTAGATTGTAGCTTGCAGTTTCTTATATTTTCGCATGTTTGTATAATATGCAATAAAAATAATAATACTTAAATACTTAAAATTATTTTTCATTCACTCCTCAGTCACACTTGGTGATGCTGAGCTATTTCTGTAGCCACAGCTGCCCTACGGCAGACTGATGGAAGCATGGCTACCAATCTGCGCCTACAGCCCCTTCCACCGCCATCAAACACAATCACACTGACACATTCATACAGGCAAGGTGGGGGAAGCATTCCCAAGGACACAATGACAGTATGCAATTCCAGTGGGTGGAATCAAACCGCCAACCTACAGGTTAGAGGGCGATGTTTCTTGTGACTGAGCTACCGCCAACCCTCGCTATATGTTTTGTGATTGTATTTTGATCATGAACAGTAATATGAATATTGATGTTTTTGCTATTCTTGTTGACTATTTACTACCAAGAAACACTGACCTTGCTGCAAATAGTAAAAAAAATTATGTTTACCCTTCAATACCCTTGACTTTCTATCAGTAAGTCACCATCCATTTAGTTGTAAATTGTAAACAACCTAACAAGGACAGAAGATTTCACTGTCTGGCTACATGTGACCTCTGAAGCCATGGTCAATGACGCCTCTGGTCTGTTGTATCTCACTTCAGAGAGACAGGTGCTGACAACGGCTGTAGTTAGCACCATTTGTCTCTAACACATAAAAGCTGAAGTCCAAGGGCCGTCCTGTGAAGTGTTTCTGACACTGAGAGAACCTGTGAAGCAACACTTGGTACAATGGGTGTCACAGCAGAGGAAGCCATAGTCAAAGGAGGAAGGATCTCTCTTTAAAACCAGGAAATGAGACTCCAGGATGCCAACTGCTCCCCAATAAGGCTGAATTAGGAAGTGGCCTATCCTACTACAGTACTTTTTACACTATACAGTTCACATGGCAACTAATTTATGACCCGAATTACTCCCCCCAACTCTTCACACAGAAGGATTTCAATGAAACTTTCAGGACCGTCATGAATGGGTAAAGACAAATGATTAGTTTTGGAACACTGTTTGGATCCAGGAACTCCAGGATTACAGGGAGGAACGGAAGTCTGTGCTCTCTGGGGGCTTCTTGTTTTGCTAAAAAGTATGATGTCCCAACCATGATTTATAATAATGAAAAAGACATACAACTCATTCGCATAGAGTCACAAAACACACAAAATCACATGAATTGCAATGTTGACTGTCTGATTGGTTCTACTACATGTCTCAGATGAGTGTTGTAAGCAAATGTGAAAACCCATAATATGCTGGAAAGTGTCAAAAGAGAACTATGCTCATTTCTATGCTGTTTTGTTTTTTTTCTTTAAGGTACTTCCCTCTACATTTCAGAGAGAAGCACTACTGTAAATACTCACAAGTGCGGTTGACTACAGCGTGACTCCTCACTCAGACTCTTGTTTTCTTATCCTTGTATACATACAAAGGTTTCCTCTGCATTTTTGCTGCTCTGCCATGATACAAATCTAAGAAATAAAAAGCCGTCACTAACTTGTTGTCATGACTAACCAGTGACACTTTCTTGCAAGACGCAGAATTTCAAGGACACTGGGTCAGTGATCCCATTCTTTCAATGCTGTTTTTTTTCCACTATATGCCAGTGGGAGGCACAGGAGGCTTTATTCACCTTGCAACAACTCATTTAGCCATCACACAGACTCCAAAACTGTTTAATTAAAATATTAATTATTTTGATCTATTTATTTATATGTTGACACACTCCCACCAGTTATTTATCAACAGTTTTGGTTTCATATTATTATTTTGGTAATCATTGATAGCCCAGTGGCAAGTTAGAGTGCCTTTAATGCTACAAGGGTTGATTACAGCATCAGCCTGAGCCTCACACCCAAAGCAGCTGGGATAGGCTCCGGCCCCCACAAGCCTTAACCAGATAGAAAGAAAAAATTGCATGCACAGTATGTTGTAGTATGTAATACATGTAAATAATACTTTAATAGTGGAACAGAGCTGATTTCAACACTCTCTCACATAATATTAAATAATAGTAATAGTATACTGGATATTGAACTGATATTATTAGTATAAATACTGTGCAGAAGTTTGTGTTGTGTTTCTCAGACAACAAAACATGAGCACAGTGTTCCTTTCCAATTGTCATCAACCACTGCCGACTGCGACTGACACCTGTCAATAAACAAAAATCAAAAGTCACACTTCATTGCAAATCACAGGGCGGTTTATGCAAAACATACTCCCATGTAGTTCATCACACCCTCCTAAAGGCAGAATGTTGGACCAGAAGGAGGAGGACATGGGGAGCAAGGCCAAGAGCAGACATGGGAGAGGAAAAGAGCAGAGATTGGAGATACACACAGTCATTAAGATAGCACTGGTGTCAATGTAATTCATCAAGTCAGATAAGGATTTGGCCTGCTGCCAGAGAGCAAGGTGTGGCAGTTTCCTTCACCCATCACTGTCAGGGAGAGACAGCTGCCATTAATATTTCAATACTAGTGACACAGCAGTATGCAAATAAATAATACATCAAAATGAAGGACAACACACTCAAGCTATCATGGTGTAACTGACTTTTAGTTGGCTGTTTACATATGTAAGAATAAATTCACTACTATTCATTTATGTGGAGAAATAATTATTTTCTATCCACAACATTCAGTGTATTTTAAGATAATAACTTGGCACATAATTTGGTCATTGCTGTCATCATCAAGTGGTCTGGCAGTTATGCTGTCTAGGCAAACCTTTTGTAAAACACTTCCATATATATATATATATATATATATATATATATATATATATATATATATATATATATATATATATATGTAAAAAATATTTTCTCTTATGTATAAAACTGACAGCAAGAGAATAATTTGTCTGCTAAAATATTTGGTTATTTTAGGATCGCATTGTCATTCTTCATAAAATACAACAGTTAACTCATTTAAAAGATATATATTATGCTTTTTATTTGTCTTTTCAAACTAATCTTGGCCAACTCTAGAACTATATTGTATGTTTTACAACCTCTAAAAAATAATGTGACTAAAAGAAATCATTTACAAGAATTACTTTACTTCTGCCATAAAGAAACTGTTGAAACACTGAAAAAAACATTTTATTTCCTTAAGCATTTGTAAACTTTTACTTTTGTATGGTGCTATTTTACTACAAAATGAAAAATAGCTGTGAGGAACCAGTGGAGTTTTTTAAATAATGAATGAGAGCAGGATGTAGAGGGCTTGTTGATTGATCAGTGCTTCCTGGAGTGCTTCCTGGAGTGGGCTGGGATTTGTGGGAGAGGAGGGACGTTCTGAGGACACAGAAACCCAGCACCAGAAAATACAGGTTTACCCAAACATGCGTGAATAAAACAAAAGACAACTCCAGGTAAGATTTTGACAAAACAACATGGTAGAAAGCTCAAAAAAGTCAAATTTGCATAATATAATATCATTTTTAATTTAAAAATAACAAACAATAATTAAACTTTGGTTGGTGACTGTAAAAAAAGAATATTCCTCATTGTTAAGCTGTTACATGTTCTTGCCTGTTTAGATTTTATGAGTATCCATATCCGGCTTGACAACAAGATAAAAATGTTGATGTTCATTGTAACCAACAGAAAGACTGAACTCTGCCTCCGCATGTTAAATCTCCACGCATGACTGAGATCTATGGCTCTGTCTCACTCAGAGTCCAGACTTGAGTCGCTCTGTCTGTCAATGGCATCCACTGCTCCAAGACAAACCAGCCTGGCTTTAAGAGCTGCATCTCAGAGTATAGAGCTGAACTGAGGGGAGTGTGCCCTGTGTTTTTCTCTGTAAATTACCCAGAAAATGATGTGATCCGTCGCTGTGTGGACTGTCGGAGCAATGATGGATGGCTCTATCAACGGTACGTCTTCCCATTAAGTACCTGTATCTAAACACAGACCTCAGTTTGACTCAGGGGTAAACGGCAGGGTGCTCACTGCATCTGCATGACACAATAGAAAATCAAACTATTATCTCAGCTGGATTTTAGAGAAATTTTGAAAAAACAACATGTAAACATTTTAAACCTGCAGAATTAATGGTTAACCTCAAATGAAACATGAATATAATGCATTTGTGTTATTGAAGTAGAGGGCAGAGTAGTGGGCAGAGAGACATTTCCACCAATACCACAGAGAGTAGCACAATAAGACTTTATACTAGCATGATTGCACTGGATCAAGGACCCTAGAGCAGGTAAATGGTGTTGCTGAGCTCTAACTGTAGCTTCTTATAACTGTATGTGAACTAACTCTTGTTCCATAACCTATACCCACTTATGGTCAGTGTTAAGCCATATAAATGCTCCTTACATCAGTGACTTGGCATTTTACAGAATATGAAACCAACCACTTCCTGGCCTGTTCTGAAATCAAGTGTCCCATAGCCAAACTCTAAGGTTGGGTCTTTTATTTTTTCTATCTGAGTGACAGAACTGAAACTTTGGAATGTTTTCAATTTTCAACACCTTTATCAAGTCTGAAGCACATTTTGTAAGGTTTGATGTGTCGGTGAAAGAGTGCATTATGCTGCTCCCAGAGTAGAGGAGTAGCAGAGGCCTCTTGGTGCATTCAAAAGGTGTTACAGGCTGAGCAGGTCCCACTTTTCTACATCTGTCCTCTGCAGTTGTAAGTGTTAACAAAGATACTCTGTTACTTTGCGGGTGGATTACAATACATCAGTCAGTTTGATTTAGTGAGTTAAAGCTTCTGACAGCCTCATCTACCAATGTACTGTCTCCAGAAATGTTAGTTAATAAAGCAGTATGAACTGAAATATATTTGAGATTCACATTGCAATTTCATTTCAAAGGCTTTCTTCAAAGTCTTATATTTTTAAACCAACACCGCCTAACTTTTTTAGCCATAGAATGCAAGAACCATGAAAGCATCATTGTAACATTAAGTCACAAAGTAGTTTTAATGATTCACTATAATGAAAATTGATGGATTAGAACAAAAGTGATGCTCCAAACATAAGTGTTGAGTGTTACTCAGAACCATCCTGAAGGGCTTCCGTTGGAAGCATTTACAAAGGGATCTTGTGAAAGTCCAGCTTTCAGTGCCACGTCGACATTTCTCTACCTATACAAGAGAACCAAAAAAAGAGCCTTACTTTGATCAGATTTTTTAAATTTTAAGTTTGTTTGACAAAAATATATGTTTTTTTTTTTTTTGTATGGCTTGTATGGCAGGATTCAGTTTGGACTGAATCCTGTTCACATCTACCGGTAGCTGTTTGTTTTTCATCAATAATGATGAAATTAATTGATTAACAATGTTATTGTGTTCATATTCTGACCAAAAAGAAATCAATAAGACTTTTCATTTATGTACTGTAATGTATATCTCAACCAACCAAACAAACTGTTGGTTCTCAGCCCACTATAACACTTTTAACAACATATTTTTATAACTAACTTTTTTTATAAGTTATGTATGACAATTATTTTGAGCTAGAAACTTTAAAAGTAAAACAAAAAACATGAATTCTAGGAAATGTTTTTATCCTTTCCGTACTAAAGCCTTATGCTTGTTTTGCTGCTGGCTGGAGCACGAGAGCAGAGTTCTTTCGCCCACATCTCTCTCCCTTCGGGCTGATAAAGTGCTCTGATAAGCCGCTGAGGTGCCTGTGCAGAGTGGCTCGCCCTCAGCTCCTCAGCCCCCACTCTACAGTCTGAAAGAGTGACTTGTCTGGAGCGGTGCACAACACAAGACGACGAGGCCCACAGAAAGGGATTGATGGCGGAGCGGCCTCTAAGTGCAGGTACAGGGTGTGTGCATGTGCTGCTGAGGGCTTGACTTTCGCCACCAGCTGTGGGTGTTAAGGAGGGGGGTGAGGGGGAGAGCCCGCCATGTGTTTATGTTGACTAATGAGCTAATTACCAAGCCCCTAATCTAGCCCAACTTGTGTCATTTGACAGGAATGCTGCAGCAGTCAAATGCTGGCAGATTATGGGTCATTTCCTGACAGTTAAAGGCAGACTACTACAGCAGCAGGGAGTCCTCCACACAGCAGGCGTCAAACCACAAGGGCTGCTGCTGCATCTCCATTTGTCGTCATTAGCTTTCTTTAAGGAAGACTCACTACGTTTACATGCAGAGCATATTCCGACTATGCTCATTTTCCATTTTTGCTCCAATTTCTCCAAAGAACTGGTCAAACCACTGTGTCGATCAACATGCAGAGGATTGAGCCAAATTAGCACTATCTGTGAGGCGTTCAATTGGTCTGGGAACTTACCAGTAGTGCTAAAACCTTGTATCGCTAAATGCTAATAAAAGCGGCTAATTTAAACCATAATCATAACTTTACCAATAACTATAAAATAAAAATAAACAAAATAAAACTAACAAGGTTAGAAAATGTGTTAGTGGTAAATGCATCTCACAAAGCCCCATAGATGCATCGAATCTACGGCAATCAGGCTTTCAATTTTAAACACAATGCACACACACACACAAAAAAAAAGGCAAGCGGTGGAGGGACCATATGTCTTCACTTTGTTGATCTAAAAATGCACTACTCTTGTTCTGTCTAATATTGTGTGTTATAATTGGAGTGAGGCAATCATTTCTCAATCTGCATGTAAACATTGCTCAAAGGTACTGTGAGCAGCATGCGCTCGAACTAGTTTAAAAAAAACTGTACTGCAGTCTAAATTAAAACAATGGTTTGTGGGTTGCCAGTCCTTCCGCTTTTCTGATTGGACGATTGGCAATGCAGGGTTTGAAAACTAAAACAAAAAATGTAAACATAAACAACTTGGTCATTATGTAAAATATTTTTTAATTGTGAATAATTAATCTGTACCATTATTATCAGTAAAACTATTTGATTTAAACATGTTTACATCATATCTTGACAAACATGTGGGTAATTTTTATGAAATATAAAAAAATATATACTGCTGTACCTTTAAGTTTAATGTTACATATCTGTATCTATTGTATATTTGTTCTGGTATAGGAAAGTAAGTTAACCTATTTGTAGGAGTTCACAAGCAAAATAAAATGGCATTATCTGCAAGCTAGGCATTTACTATGTAATTGAGACTTACTGAAAGTTTTACTAAGTTAAATTAAGGTAGTATACACAATGTTGCTATTTAAGCAGACCAGGCCAAACAAAAATGAAGTAAAATTATGTCATACAGGTATATTTACAAAAAATGGTTATCTGAAGTTACACAAGTGACCATTCATGGTACAGCAACAAGTAAAAAAAGTCTTCTGTATTACTTGTTTCAAATGAACTAAAGTAATATGAAGCAATAACCATGAAGTTTGAGACTGACAAAGACTTTTAAGTGACTCTGCTGCTTTCAAACTTGTTTGTTGGTTTTGTTTTCTCATGCCAAAACATTGAAAAATGTTCTAATGTCCAATACACCAAATATACCTTTTGGGAAATTTAAAATATATATTGTTTATGTCTGCGTGCTTATTAGCTCATTATGTTGCATTAGAGATTAAATGGATGAATGATTAAGGCATAAATTAGGCTGGCTAAAAGTCCAATGTCTATATTGGGCCTTAACTACAGTCTTTAGAACATCATTAAACCTGCAATAACACTAGCAACTATTTTAGAATGACAGTGAACTATTCAGTGAATGTTAGTGGTAGCCTTATTTCTTCCAGAGGCTTACAAAAACTGCAGATACAATTCAATGAGACAACTTCATATTTGTTGAAATAACAAAAAAAGGATTATTAGGTGTAGTTAAACTAATTTATTGGAGAGCCCACCCATTGTACTTTTAATGGATGTATGTGTAAAACTGCCCAACCCAAACATAATACAACCGATAGAATCTGATAAGTACTTTGGTGCAAAAAAGGTGATGAAAATGATGTATCCACATTTTTGTGAACAGTTTTCAGATCTGTCAGGTAAGTGTTGAATTATCTGCCCACTGGCGCATTTCTAGACATATTTCTTGCTTTCATCTCAGTAAAAAGTATTCTGGAAAAACACAACTACTGTTACACATGCGTCTTGGACATTTTTTTAGATGAAAGTGAACAAGATTTGAGAAAAAACAGGCAAAAGTTTAAAGAGGCTGAAGTCAATCTCATTTGAAGACTGACCGCTTGGGAGGTCTCCATGTCGTTGCAGCCGCTGAGAGAAAGGTGTGAGGAAGGAACGGGTCGACCCCGCCCCCCCCTCCTGTTCATCATCGTGGCTCTCCCCTGGGGTGAACGCGCCCCTCCAACAAGATCCCATCCATCACTACTAGGATTTCACTTTAATAGGTGGTCCTGGTCCCCTCCTCACTAAGCCTTATGGGAAAATTTGACTAAGGAGAACAAGACAGGGAAGGGTGAAGGGCCAGTTATGCTTGCATGAAGATTAGTTAATGTAACACTATGTACAGATTTACTGTAATCATTCAAATGCAGTCCCTTATGAGTTTGGAGCAGAACGTCTGGAACTAAGAGTCCTTCACTAGCTGCAAATATTGAAAGGTCTTTTTTTAATGTTTCTATATCACCTGACCAAACTAACTTTAATGGGAATCCTTCCCATTCATTTACACTTCATCCTACCTAATGAATCATAACTATTTATAGAAGGCATCAGGAATAATGCAATACCTTGTTTCACTGACTGGTTGCAGAGGTAGTTTCATCTGCATCCATTTGTTCTACCTCCTGGAAATCCAACTCAAGATTGAAAGATGGACTAATATTATAGGACAAAAAAAGAAAAAAATATTAAAATGTTGGTGCTACTTCAGAATTTAGTGACCAGCTTTGAAATATATTCAATAACTGGTGCCACTGGTTCAATGACAGCGAAGTGACCAACGGTAGCCTATAGTTGTTACAGTTCTTGCCATTTAGGACTGCTAAAGTCCTCCTTTTTAAGGATCTGTAACACTTAGAAATAGTCCGTAAAGTTAAGGTGTGTAGTTTTTGGCAACATTTAATGGTGAAAATGCAAAGTGCAATTCCACATTGTGCATTCTTTCCAGTGCATGCAAACAACTATGGTAGCCCTGCAGGGACATGCTGTTGTATATGAACAAACCCAACAGATATACAGTAGCTCAATTTGTCCTCTGTGGGTAGTTGTAGATACATAACATAATGAAACCTTCACTGAGATGCATGAAACTTTCATTGTCTATTTTTTGTTGTTGACATATGACAAGACCTAATCCAGCCCCAGTGGGTCACAAGGCAATGTACTCTCTTGGCAGTCCCTAGCCTGGATAAATGAAGTGGGTTGCGTCAACAAGGGCAACTAGTCTAAAACCCATGCCCAATACAAATGCAATTAACTGCACTCTAGCAAAGTTGAGAATGCCTGAGTGAAGAGGCTCTGAGCCATGTGGTAGCCCTTCATTCAAACAGAAGGCAGCCTGGTTGATATTGAAATGTGTTCTGTTTGTTTTTCTTCAGCTCCCGTGTGTGCATGTGAGCCCAGTATAAAGGGCCACACTCTTTTGAAGGGGATAGCACCAGGAAAGTCAGGGGGAAGGAAACTTCGCGATGGTATTTTATATATCAATGGAATGACTTCCCTCAAATAAAGACGTGTTCCATTGGGCCTGGCTTCGGAACAAGCTGCTGGTTTCCTGTCTCGAAAACTGGCTACATTTGAACAATGCACAGTGCTGGGCCAGAAAGAGGAGATGTCACGTTGTGATGATCTGATGGGAAAGGGGGGCTTTTGTTTGAGCACAGGTTCACTCAATTCAAATGTTTAGAGTATTACTGACATTTGAATGGGCAAACACAATTGTGTGATTTGGATTACTATAAATGTTGGAACAATAGATAGTAGCTTTTATACTGTCAGTCAAACAAAGATCAAAGTCTAGCCCAACTCACCAGCTGTGTAGTTGAACATATTTATTTATGATATGGAAGCTACTTGTGCTATTGCAGCTCTGTCAGACTGAAATTTAGGACCAATATCATGACCAAACTAAAAGCACATGTAGAGTGCAGACCCCCACCAAGGCACTGTTCCTATTCTGCAATGATAAAGATACAGTATAATGCCCAGACATGCACACAAACCGGTAAGTTGAGGGCTGAATACAAAGCCTTTATGTCTTATAAAAGTAACAGAATCTACTAACCATAACTTCCTTTACTGACCCATTGTGGCTGGAGTTAGTATCTTGGTTATAGGTAGCACTGGATCCCAGGTGCTAGGACAATACTGATTACTAACTAGAAGTTTAATATTTCGAGTTATGTTGCTAACAGACAGATTTGGCACTATCTTGCAATTGTAAAGTACATGATCCTGGATCTAGACACATTCCTGGATCCAGATGGTGTTCCCCATCCACACATAAAACTCATCATTTGCTCCTTTCCCAATTTTTTGGCATATTAAGTCTGATATTTTACTAGTAGGCCTATCCATTGCTATATGTACTTATAGTAAAAGTTTAAAATGTCTTGCCTCATTATAGCCACACTACAGACCTGACCCTTGGTGTATTGCTACTTAATGAACCCTATATGCATTAATCTTCCTTTAAACGTCCACATTTACTCAGAGTACCATATCCCTCAGCACACAAAGCCCCCTCTCTGCTCCTCTCAGACCAGAGCTCACCATGCTGACTTTCTCACTCACACTGTCCCCTCATCAGGTTACAGCCTGCTCCCTCCTGTCATGTCGGCAAACAAAGGTCTTAAAGTGTAATTGCCTCTAATCCCAGACATAAAGTGTTCTTTCATGTCGACCGAGCAGAGAGAAAAGGGAGCTGTTGTTCTCTACTTTCACTCTGAGGACACTCCGCTTTGCATCGCATTGTAGGAAGTTAGGAGTTAGGTTTTTATTGTAACAAGGGGAAACGTCTGCCACACGCACAGATGATGTGATTTAAAGAGGCCCTCCAGCCATTTTAATATATGGGAACTTAAAATAGTCTTTTATGAGATAGTAATTCAATTCTGAATAATTCAATTTTGATATGGCTGGAACACATTTTTAACTAAATGATAATATGGTGAGAATACAGAATACTACACATAATACAGTTGTATGTTCCAAAACATGGAGCAGTAATAGTTACTGGACAATAATCAAATCAGACATGCGATAAGGTCAGTTTTTGGTTCTAATAATGCGGTATGAAACCTTTTTCAAAAACCAGGCTGACATTTTTAAGCACCGTGCAGTTGTAGATAGGGTCTAACAGCTACTTCTAGGTGAATTAAAAACCTTTCATCCAATGTACATTGATTGCATTAGCCACAACAACTGCTTTAATAAGTATTGAGTCCTAGGGGTTCATCAACAATATTATTACCTAAGCAACATTTACATAATACTACTCCTTCTTCTTTATGACTGCTTGTAAGTCTGGGATAGAATCCTCGACATTCTGAAATTTTACTTTTGTTCCTTTAGTATCCATCACTCATCCCATCAGGAGTCACAGGTGGTTGGATTCTATCCCAGCTACTTTAGGTAGAAGGGGATAAACTGTGGACAGCGGCCATTTAATTGCAGAGCAAACACATTATATCTGTCAAGTAATGTTTGTTTGAGGAAACATCATTAAGTACGTAAAAGTTTGTAGTTACTTTCCACTGGACACTTTTCTTCACCCATTGTAATCCCCAAAAAATCTATGTAGAGGCAATCCATATATGGATTACATCACAGAGACAAAAACTGAATTTTTAGGCAGCTTAGAAAAACAAAACAATTTCTTCATATCACAGGGGCTTTGGGATATCTAACATTTCAGGCCTGTAATATGAACAAATTGTTATTTAACCCACCATAAAACGCACAATAGTAGCTCAAAAGACTTTGCGCTGCTGTAGCTGTTGGTGAGCTCCTCCACCTTTGGCCTGGATTCTCTCTGTGGTGAGCCCAGGCAGTGTGCAGCTGGAAGTGTTTCTGTGGTTTGGCCAGGTGTCTCTCTCTCTCTCTGCCCCGCTCTGGGACCAGGCCTCAGCGGGACCCGGGCCTGGAGTCCGGGAGCGGGCTGGCCGCCCCTCATCCCGCACACCCACCTGACTGCTGGTCAGCTGTAACCGATCCGACGGAGGAGCAGCGCTGGAGGGGAACAAGAAAATGAAGACGTGTGTGAGCTTGTGTGTGGAAGAGGAAAACACAGAGGGAAGGGTAAGGGGGAAGAGTGGAAATTTTGGATGAAGCTGCAGAGCCCCTTTGGTTAAAAATATGGAACTCTAATATGGTTTCCAGGGGCTTTGGCAACTGAATATGAAGGTATCAAGTACGGGACGTGATATCTGCGATGGAGAAAGTGGTGAGAGAGTGCAGGGTAGGGGAGAAGCAGTGTTTCAAAACCATTTAGCTCAACTTTTTTTAAAGGGACCCAGCTGTGCATCCTGGAGGTCCTGTGCTTTAACTGGGACAGCAAACATAAGCATAGTCGATTATTTAGATTTAGAAATTACAATTATTTGACTGTTAATGGGAGTTAGATGGTTGCTAAAAATGTTTATATGCATTTTAAAACTCCATCCATAATGAGACAGGCAATAATATGAATTTCTGTGCTGGCATGTAAATGTACTGACTGTTTCAAAACCGTTTAGCTCAGCTTTTTTTAAAGGGACCCAGCTGTGCGTCCTGGAGGTCCCATGCTCTAACCGGGACAACATACACCAGCGCAGTGAGGGAAGGCTGGAGTTTCAGAGCGGCCCGAGTCGTGACCTGATGTTCCAGGAGCCTCTGCGAATTGATGGGCCCCAGGAGAGTCATCACAGGGCCCCCAAACAATCAGCCATTCATCGGCCCGCACCACAGCAAACAGGCAGCCACCAGGGCTAGAGTTTACTATAAGCTTTATGGTGTTCAGTTATTTAAGGAAGAATCATGTATGAATTGGAGGTTTTTAAGTAAATTTGACAAATCGGACTATTTGGCATAACTGCATACATAGTTTTTTCAGTATTTCCTAAACTGTGGGTTGGAACTCAAATGTGGGTCATGGGTCATAAGTTCAAGGTTCAGCTTATTTGGAGCATAAATATTGTTTTAATGAATTTAGTTGTACATAAAATTTACAAGTTGTACATGAGATTTAAAACTCCATCTGCAATTCAGACCCACAAACAATAAAAGCAAAATTACAAATTAATAATTTAGTCCACACTTTCTAACACGTAACACTATACAATATCAAAATTTAGTGTTGTTGTTGTAATGTTGCATGTAACTTATTACTAACCATTTATGTCACTTCTTTCAGCAAAATTATTCTTCAAAAAGGTCAATTTGGTCTTCAAACAATATTAACTCAACTTAAACTTTAAACAAGTTCAAATTTTCTTACAGCCAACACTGGTTTAGATATAAAAAAAAATCAAAAGAATCAATAATATAGTAAAATTGTATGCAAAATCACCACTTACCATTTTTGTCAGTCCTTAATGGTCTGGCAGTGGTCTGTGGAACATAGTTTAGGGCACTCTCAGCCTATAAACCAATGGTGGCAAACTGGTGCCAAGAGGCTTCTCTCTTCAAGCCCTATCAAAAAAGAATATTATTCCTTTTAGTTCATAAGTGTTTTATCTATTTTTTTCTAGGAATAAAACAAGTCATATAAATACAATACAGTACTTACATTCAAATATTGCTAACCTTTGGATGAAAGCCTATGTCAGTGGTGGTCCGTCATATTCCTTGCACTGGTTGTATTGACAATTGTTAGTGTTTGCTTGGTTTTCTAAGTGTTACTAAAATCCCAGACTAAAACGCCACAGTTCACCACTGCCTCAAACCAAAACCAAAGCTATGTAGAAACATTGCTAGCTACTATATCTGTAATTCCAAAAGGCGCACATTCGTGGAAAGATCATAATTTGACAAATGCAGTATAATGTTAGTCTTTATGCCACCTACATCGAGAATCCCAGACTCCCTTTCCATTGTGAAATTCCCTCATTTTCTACACTGAAGAACACTGTGCATTCCCTTATGAATATGGCTGGTGTATTTTTGGATAATGTGGCTTGACTGGCTCAAACCCGTGGTGCCGCTGGTGCCAGAACTCCACACTGCTGTGTTACATAAGACAACTGATCCACTCCAGACCTTTACACTAGCCCTTATGTGGATACAATGGCTGAGTTTACAGTGCTCACCAGCCCAAATCATTTTACCATCAGCTTTTTAAAGTCCCTTTCGGTGTCCAACATGTGAGGGGCCCCATAGTTGTACATCACTACTATTTCTCTGGCCAGTTATTTATAGAGTAAGAATAAATATACAGTGCATGCAGGGCAGTGGTTTGGGTGGGAGACAGGTTAAGGTTGAGGAACATCTGTCCTTTCATGGCATCCCTGTCTTGGTATGCTCAGAATCTGCTCTGTTGAAAGCTCACGGCGCTTCACTGGTTCACTGGTCACTGAGCTGGCATGTCACTCTGAAATGAAATGAAGAAGAGGGAGTAGAGAGAGAGGCAGCCAAAGCCAGTCTCCCATGGCACTAGTGACTCCATCCCAAAGGCACCTTCTTCATGATGAGACAGCCTGTGGACACAAGAAAAAGATCACAAACTTATTTTTCTGGATAATGTCCGTCTTTGGGTAGTCATTCATTCATCTTCTAAATAGCTTCAAAAACACTCAAGATAACAACACAAAACAAAAACAAAAAATATAATAATGTGTTTAAATGATTTTCCAAAACATTTGCTCCCGTTTTACCACCTCTGGAGAATCAGTAAACGCGGCATTCATTGCGTAGTAATCCTATATGCCACATTACATTTTACAAATTAGTATATTCTTGAAATGTGCAATTGTGATACTGGCACTGCTCCTGATTCATCTGTCACCATCCAAAAATGTATAATAATTTATAATAAACAGCATGTTTATCATTTCATTTTTACACTGACCCAGTTCTAATTTAGAATCAAATGTTTCAAATCCATTACAGATAACAATTGTATATGTTATACTGAGAATACTGAAAACTATTAACATTTGTAAGGGCACCATATGCAGTTAATTGTGTTCTACGTTTCTCACTGTGGCATGAATAAAATGGATGACAGTAGCCAAAAGAATTCATTAGATGAGGAGTTTCTTTGCTTTCCTCTGCTGTGGCCTTGCTGTGTTTTCCTTTCTCAGCCGAGCGTCGCAGAACAAGTAGGGAAACTTTGAGGATGAACAGCAGACTAAATAAACTCTCTGAAAAAATAATATCACATATTCACACTGACTGGGAGATAAATTCATTCTTTTGGCAACTGCGCTCTGGACAGAAATACAGGGTTTGTGCAAATTCCTTTTAATATTTACAAGGCTTTGAAGTGTGATCTACAATCGGAAAATGTCAAGTATTTTAGGCACAAGGGCACAGTTTAGTGATAATGATAATTAATATTAATATTAATACAGTTATAATGATAATAGTAAAGTTAGACTGTTTTCATCATTCTTAAATATAAAGTGTATTAAAATGTGTTATTATGTGAGAGGCTATTATATATTTATACTGTTTTCGTTTTTATATATTTTATTATTTATATATTTTATAAGCTATTTCATACTTTAAAAACTATTACGAATTTTTTATAATTTTTTTTTATTGTGCTTACTTTTGTTGACAGCTTGACAACACTTGCCATTTTGTCTATTTTTATATTTATCAAGCATTACCTGGACGCCTTACGTAGTTTACCGCGTACGTGTTCAGCAACAGTTTTTTGTCCCACGTCGTCCTTCAGCTGTACGTCAAGTGCAGGCTAAAAATTATTAGCATTAAAAGGCTAAAAGCAGCTAAACCCAACAGCTAAAAGCACAGCAGGCCTGTGAGCGGTGCTGAGGACGTCCCCACGCAGAGCGCAGCTGGAGCGGGCTTTGTGCTGGACTTTCCCACCTTGGCTCGTCCAGCAGTGTGGCCACAAAACCAAAGCGAGGTGAGATTAGATGATTAAAAAATCCGACCGGGCTGTGACTTTGAACGTGAGGCACTCAAATCCACTTTTAGCCGTGACCTTAGCGGATAAACAAGCCCGGTCTAATTTTACAACGGGGCCTTTTGATGCTCCCAGTGTGAACGGAGAACACGCAGGCTTAAAAATACAAACACCTTCTTCTTCTTCTACGGCGCGTTTAAATGTACCCACCAGAAAGGATATTTTTGGATGAATATGTGTATCAATATTTTTTACTGTGAAGGGTGAGGAAGTGTGTTTGATGGTTATTTACAGTAAACTTTTAATGTGTTCACGCTGCATTAGATCATTGTTAGGCCTATGGAGGCTATTTTCCTTGTTTTTCCTGTATCCTTTGGGTCACGCAAATTCTACGCATACAGCAAAAATGCTAGAGCACAGAAATATTTTATTTATTTTATATATATTTAACTTTTTTAAACTCGCTTATTACGACATATAGGTTACGGCTATATTATTGTTTTTGTTATTCATAAATTAATTGTATAATGTAAAAATACATGTATATAGGGCAGGCTGTGCTGAATTATCCAACCATCCGTCCGAAAAGATAAAACCAAGCCCTTGAAAATATTATATATACATGGACCATAAATATGTATTGATCTATTAATTTATATTATTTAATTATTACTATTATCTGAATTGTAAAATAATAACATTAGGATATATATAAATATGTAATTAATTTATGGGCTGTATTTATTTATTTACCAATGGAAGCCTACTTTTTATATACCAGGCCTTTTTCCAATGAAAATAATTTGTTTCTTTGGTACTTAGTTCCATGAATGTCTCTAAAAAATAAATTTGAAATAATGAATTAGATAGAAGCAAATCCTAAATATGTACAATTATGCAAGATGAAAGTTTCAGTGCAGTAGCTCAAAGCAGTGTGGTAAAGAATTCCCCATTGTAATGTCAGAGCGGAGGAAGCAAAAGGCCTAAACCCTGTCATTTAGGCTGCATTAAATAAACATAGAGCCCATCATGAGACTTAAATCCTCTCACACACAGTCACTATGTCAATAATAACACACTACACCAGGTCACAGTCAGGCTACGAGCAGAACAGGCTGCTTGTTGTCAGCTCATTTATTAAATCATCAATATAATTATCAAGAGTCTGATATCTATAATTCTGTTAGGATACTGGTGATTAAACCTGGTGAAAGATAAGGAAAGAGCATGCCGTTACTTGTCTATACGGCACAATCTGGAAACAACAGCAGTAGTCAGTGGGCTACTTGAGCTACTTTCAAAATGTACTACTAAGGTTGTTTTAATTGTAAAGTCAAATGAGTTGTCCGCAGAGGGGATTTACATGTAACTAGATATCTAACACATGTCATGGAATTTCTATTCTTCTTCTTGACCCGGGTTTGTGTTTGATGCTGTGCCAAAACCATCAGACGGAAGAACCTCCAGAGATACGCATTACTGGGGATTACGCATATTCAGTGACAATTCTGGTAGGTTTTGGACTAAAAGAACAACTTAAAAGCAACCAACAGAGTACAACATAAGCAAATGACGTGGGTTCAGATTCTGCTCATGTCATGTACAGTCATTTTATATTCTCTTTTTCTTCCTTGACTAGTTCTACTGTGCTAAGGCTAAATAGCTAATAGATAAAATAGACACAATACAACAACTGCACCAAGCTTGACTTGTGTTAACAGATTGGGACACTTTTAAAACTTATTTAGTTATTTAATCTGAAAATAATCAAATTTCATTTTTTCTTTACAGCCATTATTAAATAATAAGTCTAAGTAGAGACAGGAAAAAAAAATATTAGTTCATTAACTGTACACAAATTATTCATATTTTTGTGTTATTGAATTTACCAATTATTTTATGTTTGTTATAAATTATATTCATGAGGCGTTGTTCAAAATGATTAAATACTAAATAGAAATTAAATGCTGCAACAAATAAGTATTAGAATTATGATTTTTAACCCAGTTCCATTATCTTTACAGGCCTTATGTTTTTCCCCACTTGTCGCTCCATGAATTAACCTAATCTCTCTCACCTTTAAGGTCAACATCAACATTGTTTCAGTGTGTGGGCGAGCGGTGCCATGGCTGTGTGACACAATCACGCGTTCAAAAACACTCCGCTGCTCATTAAATGGGAGGCTACGACCTCAAAAGCACATTTTGCACCCACTCCTCTTCCCACATTATTGCCTACTGAGGTGAAAAATATACCCTTAAAAATATAGTGCATGGCCTTGTATAGCAAGAAATTACCAATACCAAAACACATAGTAGGTTATTGTTTCCAAATTTCCACCCATTAACGTGACTCAAGGGCTTACACAACACCCCCAAATATTTAGCGTAATAGCCGGTTACTGTGCTATCTGTAACACTACAAGCTGTCAATCTCTTGCCCTGGAGCTAATTAAAAAGGCCTTTATTTGTTTGCACACAGGCTGGAGGAGTGGAAGCGCGGGGGCATTACATGCACGCCATGCCCCCTTAAATCACTCCCCTGTGCCCAAACGCTGACACCACACATCCACGAGATCCATAACAAAACATCCACACTGTCCCAGGCCAGGCTGAGTCACCAAGCTAAAAATCACACATTATTACACAACAGTGATTTATTAATATATCTACATTGACCTTAATATCTTTTTGTCTGTCTGGGTAATGCTTGCTAACTTACTCATATTGTTTTGTGTCTCAGTAGGTGTCATCTATGGAGGTGGGAGCCTATGGGAAGTGACAGAACCAAGGAATAAAAAATATGGTGTTGCTTTGCCATCAGCTGTGAGGGGTTGTAGTTCTCTGCTGCCACCTGTCTGTCAGCTGAGGTATGAGAGAGAGGCTGGTGAAGAAGTGGATCTGCAAAATGTGCTGAGTAATGCCTAATGGTCAACTATAACAGTTCCAAGTAAGTATTATTTTCACAATAATTTGGCCTTGGGTGTGTTTTTCTTTGCATATGGACCTCTTATCTACATGTAAGCGAAACTCAAGTGCAAGAATTTTAAAAAGGCTTTCCAACTATCAGAGACTCTCTACAGTAGAAATTCCAACAATGTGTTTTGAAAAATAATCACTTGGCAGACAAATAGACCACAGTAACTCATAAAAATTGATCAAAGAACAGTGAACATGTCGGTACACAATGTGTTTCAATAAAACACAAATGAAACAAATGACTTGCATGGCCTCATAATATACAGATCAGTATGTATTAAGTTAACTTTCGCTTCAGTTTTTCATCACATAAGTTTACTGTTGATGTATAGATAGTGCATTGATAGTAATAGCAAGCTATGTAATACAGCCAATATAGTCTTTGAAAGAGGCCTCAAAGACAAATATAGAATTGCTGATAAAACAAATATATTTTAGTTAAATAAAAAACAGAGACAATGGTCTATCATCTGTCCTTTTGTTAGTGTTCATTAATGAAGTAATTTACCCCTGGACGCTCCACAGATCATTTCCAACTGTACCGGTGGACAGCAATTAAACCATTCAACAACTAATAAAATGTATTAATGAAATAATCATCAACTAATTAAGTAATCCATTAATTGCTATCTGGGGTATTCAAAGACTATGAAGCATGTCATGTGCTGGAAAAGGCAGACAGAGCAATAAAGCTGCAAAACAGTAAAAAAAAAGTAAACTTTGTGTTTTTAATTAAACAACATCTTTGTGTGTATATAACCTCTTTCCAAATGTTCTCAAGTGGCACACCTGAAACCTTGTGTGGTTAAAATTTTGTGAAAACCTATACTTGTAATTGTACAATTAATAAAAAAAATTATAAGCAGAGTCATCGACTACTATCAAAATAATCTTTAGCTGCAGCTCTAAAAACAGTAAATTTGAATGTTGTGCAAAGTTAATTTATTTCAGTAGTTCAATTCAAAAATAAAAACCCATATGGATTCAGTGATTCAAATAAGTCAAATATTTAATGCATTTATTAAATTTTAGATGATTTAGTTGATTGCTTAGTCATAATTATTACAAATAAAAAATTAACTTTTCCACAATATTCAAATTTATTTTTAGAAAGGGTTGTATCTGTGCTTTTAGACCAGTCTTAAGACCACCATATTACCTTTAACCTTATCAAGGTTACATTTTTAAAACTGTAGTCTATGCTTTTTTTAATGTTTAGTATTTTATTCAACCTTTAGTATATAGATAACTTTATATTTTAATGAAATTGAAATCTTTTTGACTTTTTAAACACATTAAGAAGAAAAAGCCTTGTAAATAAGAAAGCTCCCACTGCCTGTGAGTATATCAATGGCAAATAAACCTCTTAAATCTTAATTTATTACAATAAAGATGAAACAGTAATACTTTACTCCTTCATTTATCATGTTAATCAAGCTTTGAGATTTGAGTTGAGTCTGTTAGTCACAGTTGATCTCAAAGTCAAAGTTTTCTATAAGGTAATACTTGTCGACATAAAGGCTCTATAATGTTGAGTGATTGGGCTTCTCCAGATAAATAATTTGACAGACTCTCTAGAGGGCGGCAATAAATTTTCTGTGTTTATGATTGAAAATCTCAAAACGAGAGTGTTTAGGGAAAGAAAGTCCGTTTAGCATGATCCGATATCCCAACAGAAATACTTGAGACAGGAAGCTGCTGCGGCGCTAACATAAATAACAATCAGGCCGCGAGTAAACCAATCAGTAGCTTTGTTTCCAAATATGCAGCAATCAATTAGCCAATGGATTTCCTTCCAAATGAACAGAGCAAATCAAAGCCTTTCAGGAAACGGGTTACGGCTAATCTACAGTTTGTTTTGCTTAATTGGAAATCCCAGTGTAATTTTGACTCAGGTTCACTCTCAATGGGTTTACATTACACAGGTTTGAATCATATGACTGATCATGCTCCTCTCTCCAGCCTGATGAGGATTTTTAAAAAGCAGCCAGTTTTCTGTCTGCAATACATTCTCATGCTCAGATTGCACAATACCACAGTATTTCAATTTTGCCATTGAAACTACTGTCTAACAAAGTTACAAGTAAAACTCCAGTACACAAGGTAGCTGCACAATTACAGACCTTTTTATGCAATGATTGTACTCTACTGTACTGGTCTTTTATACATTTGTCTGATCTACTTAGTTAAGCATATTTGTGTTTTTTTTACTATTTTAATTATTAAGCCTATCTCACCAACTTTAGCCAATAAGATTGGTCTGAGAAACTTTAAGATTGCGTCTCATATTTATTTATTGTTGAAAATGTTTTTGCATTCTTTTGACCAATTACGTTTGCTTGCAAGAAATAAGGGAAGCCTCCATTGGCTGGTTGTCTTTACAGATTGTCAACAAATGCAGTATCACTCAGCGGCAGGACCATTTCCTTGTTTGTAAAAATGTGCGGCCCATGAACATTCCTTGCTCTGTATAATGTGCAAAAAAGGTGGAAGTTTGGTCAGCTAGACTTTATTGGTGTGATAGTCCTGCAATTGGTAATGATTTTCAATTGGTAAAAGTTCATTACAACTTATCTACAATGGGGTGAGGTGTATGCATTGCTTCCTTCTCTTATTGGCTGATTGTTTTTTTATGTCAATTTATCTCCATTGCACAAAGACCAGTCGTATATGTCGTATAGAAGGTGACTGGTCAATCTAGACAGTGAGTCCACAGTGTGAAAGGGAAGCCAATATCTGTACTAATATAAATAATATACTGTTTAATACAAATGCTCAGATATATGGGTTGTAAGTAAAGCAAAATAACAAATGTCAAATGATGTCAAATTAGGTAAGATAAACAACATAAAAATCCTCATATTCTACTGGCTGCTAAAATTATTGTGGGGCGATTTGGTAAAAATTAAACAATTTTTTGCCAAAAAGTCCCTAAGTACATGTATGCTATTGTCTATCCACTGGTAGAGGATTGTGCATTAGAGTATGTCAGACAGTTCCCCAACCACAGCACTGAAAACAGAGCAGCAGTACAGCACCTTGCATTGATTTAGTCATTTGACAAATAGCTGTGGAATGAGTGCGTGCGTCTAGTCATTTGTAAACGGTTGCCATATAAGTAGTTGATGAAAAGAAACATGAGTTTGTATTTTAAGAACAGGAAATGAGACAATGACAGAAGACAAACCCTATCAAAGATTGAAATGATTGTGGTCGATGTGGTAAGGGATGATCTGTGGATACGTGTCTTTTAATGTGGTCTTTCCATTAGTAAGACTAGCCTAGCATTTGACATCCCTCTCATATGCTAACAATATGCTGACAATATGGGCCAGAAACTCTAAGTTGAACCATTTCATTTTAGACAAGATCATTATTTTTTATCCTAATTACTTCAATATCTAACATGGTGGAGCAGTTTACTGGAAAGTGTATTTTCTCTCATACTCAAAAATGTAGCTGTAGTTAAATCCTATAAAAAGAGCTGTTTCAAATTTAGCTTAAAGGAAATGAAGACTGGCCAAACTGTATCTATCTAAATTTAATTTCCTAGGATTAAAATATGAACTGTGCACTTACAAATACACATGTATGCATCTAGAATTAGTGAGGCTTATTTTGAGCAGACTAAATTTAATCACTGATATCTAATCAAAATTAAGACAGTGGAAGTTTAACTAATACTAAAAGCTGAAAATGTTTTCTCTTTTCCTTGTTTGATAATACAGTAATTATTTCATACCAGTGTCATTTTTATAGACTTATTCAAGGGTGGTATTTTGTACATAATTTAAAATTACTGTAATAATACGCACAGTTACATAAATAAAATGGAACTGATAATTGCAATTGTGAGGGAAGTACTTAAAATCTGCACTCAAGTAAAAGTACTTTTTAAAATAAGATTAGTCAAGTAGAATTAAAAGTACTACATAATAATGTAGAAAGTACTTTTGTCATTGCACAGTACATAATATTGCTATCATTACCTCTACTAAACCACTACTATTTCATTTACTACTATGCTAATACTGCTGCTACTGCTACAACCATTACACCCACTATTGCTCCTACTACTACTGGTACATTTTGGGTGTAAGGTGAATGTGTTCATAGTTGTGTTTCAACTGCTACTACAACTTGTTCTACTACCACTGTTTCATGTACTGCATCTACTGCTGCCAATACTACAACTTCTACACGTACTATTGCTGCTACTGTTGCTCCTCATACACTAGCAACATTTGGGTTATTATTACTTCGTCACTTATTACAGTGGTTGCCAACCTTTTTTGTCTTGGGTACCCCTTGGGCTTTTTTTCATGCCACGAGTACCCCCTCACTCATACATGTTCATTTTTCAAAAAGTCATCATACAATATAAAACCTCTGTTTATTTGTACTACAATATTTATAGTTGCCTTTTAATAATGCTAATTCTTTGTCATTTTTTTGCTTTGAATAAATAAATAAATAAATAAATAATACCTATAAAAAATAAACTAAATATAATATAACTGAACAACAAAATAATAAATCAAAATATATCAAAACAATTATTATTTTATGTTCAAAATATAAAAAACTAAATTTACTACAACACAAATTAATCACTTATAATCATCATTTTAAAAAAAAATTCTTAAAACCAGCTATTAACTAAAACTAAAAATATCTAACAAAATATATTAGTCCTATTCAAATAATATTTTTAATATTTTTGCCTCCATTTTCTCACTAAATGAGACACTTGAGCATATTTTTTTCATACATTTTTATATTTTAATATGAAAATATAGCAAGTATTTCCTTATCAAATGATGAAATAATTCCAAATACCCCCTGCAAAATGCTCGCGCACCCCTAGGGGTCCCAGTACCTCAGTACCTCTACAACTACAAATACTGATGCTAATGCTAATCGAGGGTGTGTTCCTGTGTTACCACCAAGGTATAAAAAAATCAGTACTAATAGTATTTAGAGTAAGTATTTAGAATCATAGCGTAAGTAAGAAAAGTAAATGTATCTACTGTAGTTTCTTCCCATAAGTAAAACAAAATATTGCCTGCTCAAAGCACCTGCTCTGGGTGACATTACATTACTTTGTTGGCAATCAGCACCAAAACAGGCATCAAGGCTTCCAGAGGTGAACTTGTCAAAACACAGTGATTGCATTTCATTTGAGTTTCCTAAAGCCTCCAAACTCCAGTGTGGGACTCCTGTCTGCAGGACCGGTGCAGTTGAGAAAACACGATTAGTCGCTATGGCAACACCTGTACGCAGCACTTGCAAACGACTGAGAAAAATGAGCCTGCTTCATCTGCTACACATGATCATCCAGCTATATTTATATTTGCCACAGCTAACTACCTTTTCTCTCTCTCTCTCTCTCTTCTAGAGTTTATGGTACAACAGAAAAAATCCAAACATGGGGAATGGGTGCTTCAGAGGTGTAATTAGTGGAAGGAGGCCCGAGGTGTACAGCATGTCAGCAGGCCAGTGCAATAATATCCTCTACCAAGAGCCGCAGGTGAGGACAATGCAAAGGCGTTTCATTATGTAAGTGAGAGGGGGGGAGTCCATGTGCTCCCTAGGGTAAACACAGGTCTGAAAGATATAAAGTGTGAACTATAAACTAAGAAACATGCTGTAGTAGTCTTCTTTCTTTTCAGTTTTCCCCTGAAGAAGTTGCCCCAGCAAATCCTCTGCCTCTAAGGATGCAGTAATTTGCATATTGATTTGGCTTAGGTTTTTACATTTAATCCCCTTCCTGAAGCAACCCTCTCCATTTATCTAGGCTTGGGGCAGGAACAAAAATAATACTAACCTATGACCTCCTGTGGCTGAATTGCAAATAGACCAAATGGATTTTTTGTTTTTGTTTTGTTTTTTTACACTTTATTGTGTCACAGGCATTAATGCTAACATTTCAAGCATGCTCACAGGCCAGCACCATTTGAACACAATATTTGTACTTTTTTTCCACTTTTACAACCACCTGTGATGACAATGATTGTACAAATAAAAATAATAATAATAATAAAAGAAACACATACAACAAAATAATGAAGAAAAAATAAAAGACTGAAAGTTTAGTACATAAAGATAACTTATCTTACCATAAAAAGTATATAGCACAATTTAAGTTTAGGAAATGATTATTTTGATTCCAAACGGTTTTATCATACTTACTTTACTGCTCATCGGTCAAGAGCATGTTCCTTACAAATGTGGCTCTATTTCAAGGAGAAATAAGCAGGCTTTCCAATGATAGGCACGGTGGACAAAATCAACATACAAACAAGATTTTAACACAAAAGTTATCGTAGATAATTTGGCTGTGTTTGGAGTGTTAAATTTTTGTTTACATTACTTTACTAATAATTAATAGATCTTACTTTGTCGTAGGTGGTGATGATAACGAGAGGCTAACAAGTGTATGCTGGTAAAAAAAAGCTTTTATTTAATAGTGAAGCTTGACAGGAAAGAAAGACAAAACAACCCAGAGAAGATCGAACAGAGCAGGATCAGTAAAGTAAACTGAGATATTCTACCAGATGAGCTGTTGAAGGATTTAGCCACAGGATTTCTAAAATCATCAACACTAAATCCTGACGATGCTGTCTATAGCGAGGTGGTGAGTCTACAAAAATGTTTAAACAAGTAACTGTGAAAAACTGTGAAAGCTTATTCATTATCCTGTGAAAGCATGGCAGGCAATGTAGAGAAGATTTTTCTGGACAGTAAATTCAGAGAGAGAAAGATTTTGTCTGGCAAATGTTTGTAAAAAAAATCTTTACTAAATAACTATTAACTCTAATTATAACTAATAACTCTATGGAGCAACATCAGTAAAACTATTGAAGTCTAGTCTAAACAAGTCTGAAGCTTTCTGTGATCTTCTTGTTTCAAAATCACTGCAGAGCCCTGGCTCAACTCTCAGCAAAACACTGACCCCAAGCCCCAGACAGTGCGCCAGACTGGCTCTGTACTGTACTGGCTTTGCCTTTATGCAGCGCTTTCCGGTCCATCACTGTAAGCATTGTGCCAAAAAGATGGCATCTATCAAACGAGCCGGGCAGTGGAAAGGTGAGAAAGGCCAGAGAGATGTCCAAACAAAGGGAGCGAGCCTGAGATAAGGCGTCAGACACAGAGATAGAGGCGGCAGAGCAGTGAAAAACGTGTTATCGTTGCACACACGGGTCACGAGGGTGTGAGACATGAACTGGCAGAGCTAAGAGCAGGGTTAGCTGGAATATTTGCGGGGCCATAGGAAGTGCTGTGTGGAAAAGATAACAGTGATTGTAGGACGGAGGCAGTGAAGTGGGAGTGGAGAGAGTGGCAGTGTCCTCAGGCCTGCCCCGCTTTTCCTCTATTCACTGGCCGCATCCTGTCTGTGCACCGCTCCTTAATGGCCGTTAATGAGCCACCGGTGGATCCTGGGCTTCCTGCCTTCACACTGAGGGCCAGAGGAGAGCGCGAGAGAGAGGAAGGAGCTTGGACAGACACCTACAGCTGCTGGAAATGACAGGCTCCTCCATCGCTCTACAAGGAAACATAACTGTCTTTTAGGCCCTGTTAAGACTTGATTTCAGCTTGTTTCCGTCATTTGATAAAAGCTTTTTTTGAGTCGAAGATAGTTCAGAGCCTTGTATGTTTATATTTTCTAAATCAATCAAACTTATAATTATTTTAAAGGTGGCAAATATCTCTGCTCTTATGGTTATAGCAAAATAGAAAATAGTGGCATGGTGCAGCTTTAATATAAATGTCTCTCCTGATTGGACTCTATATATACACAATATACATTTAACCATTTTAAAGTCTAATAATATTAAAAGTACATGTCTTTAATGTAATAAATAATGTATTAATTAGCAGTATTCAACCAATAATTACCTTAGCCATAACAACACTTAGTCATAATTTACAACATAATTACATTCAACAACCTGTAAATACAAAGCTTCGGCCCAGCTGACCTGCAGACCTAGCAGTGTGTTTCATCATCATTGACCTTTACATTTCCTTGAAGGGAGAAAGCTGTTTCCATTAATGGCCATGCTGTGTTGACCCCTTTAACTCCACCTACAGGCACAAAGTGATATAGCAGTCATCCCAGGATGGCACATTCTGAACCTAAATTATTCTAAAGACCTATTAGTTAATTAGAGATTTCCTCTGCTTGATATGTGGGGGACCAGACCAGCCTTAAGGTCATAAGGTCAGGCCAAGCCTGAATAAATGGGAAGGGGGTTGCACCGAGAAGGGCATCAAAACCTACTGTTTTCATTTTATTTTTTCCTTTCAACCACAGTGAATCAGTCACAACCAGCCACATACTGAGACTGAAGTAGACATTTTGGGTGAAGTGTCTAGGCCTCAACAGTATGCACCAGTTCAGAATGGGAATCGAACTGCCAACCCTTAGGCTCATGTATGACCTGGTGTGAACCTCCTACGCCACTGTTGCCTCCTGATAATCTACCGCCACACTACTTCATGATTTTCTTTAGTGATGCCTGAAGGGAGCAGCAAACGAAAAGTATAGTTTTGAACCCAGTTCAGTGACCTTTTACTTTTATATACAGAACAAAGTCAATAGAAATGCACCACACTTTGCAGGTAACATTTTCCCTAACCTAGAAAGTTATGGCCCTCTGTAGTCTCCGTCATTGTGCCCATCAGGATTGTATGGCTCAGACGTGACTGTGGCTGACACCACAGACGACAGGTGAGAGGCTCTCCCTGATCCCTCTGACACCCAATAATTGAGTTAAGAATGCTGGATTAGAGGTTCCCTTTGAAAAGGCCTGAGGTCAGCGCTCCATTTTGCCCCATGCATAGCTTTAGAGTGGAACAAAAGGCTTGACATTGACTGTCGGATTGTGAATATATTCATGTATGATAAACAGAAGTACAGAGGTAACAGGGAACTGAGGCTGTGCCATTAGACTGAATAGTGTAGTAATATGTAGTACAGGTGTTATATAGATATTTGTTCATTCAGATATTGTTGACAATTGAAGTCCTCCCCAAAGTCCTCTCCAAAGTCAGACTGTGTCCTCATAATGAGAAGTGAAAACAAGTATGGGATAACATTCTGCAGCCAACAGTTAAAAAAGTTTTAAAATGCTGCACATATCTAAGTTTGATTGTCTGTCCTAAATCCAGATCATAATAGTCTATGACCTCAAATGAGCTAAAAATATATATTAATAAAATAATCCTTTGATATGATTTGATCTGGTTATAAGGTTGGGGTTGCTGCAGTGCAAATACAATCATGCTGCTTATTAACTTCTTGGTAAGATTTACATAGCATCAGATGATGTCCTTTGCAAACTGATGTACAGTCAAAACTGGAAACACAGGGATTATAACAACTTGGCCATGTCAAACCAGAGGCTTGTTGCTGAATATTGGCACTCAGGTCTCCCAAAGCTGTAGCAAACCACAGATTATGGTTCCACATGGTTAGGTTGCATCATGTAGCCTTTAATTGACAGCAGATATGGTGCATTACATTGACACAATTGAGCTTCTGTTTCTACCGAAACTGATCACTTAACCACAGTTAAGTGATCGAAGAAACAGTTTCATTCCTTGAAAATCACCCATCATTTCACTGGGAAGTAGTTGAAAACAAATGGAGCAGACTTCCAGCCGAGCCAAGTTGGCGGTAAAGCGGTGACAGCATCTAGCAGATGGCGCTTAGGTTAGCATTACTCATAATAATCATGATAGCAGTGATGACGACATTAATAGCTCCAGCAGCAGATCAGGACACTTGCAGGTGGATGTACTAGACCACAGAAAAGCGTGTGTGTCCAGGCAAACACCTGAGTGTGTTGGCAACAGCCAGAGGAAGGCTCCCAGTCATCGGACATCCCTGAAGGTGGGCCCACTCCTAGCAGCCAGAGCCTAATCAGCATGAACAAAGGGGGGAGGTGTGTCACTGCTCCAAAATAGAACCAGTAGGTGTGGAAGGATGTAGCATCTGATGCAAAAGGAGAGGAGTAAACTGGACCGAGTGAACACAGAAACACAAGTGTTTATTAGCAGCCAAGAAACTGAAATAGATAGGAGTAATGATATGGTTTGTGCATGTTTATGTGGTTTTATATGACTTCCTCAGCTGCTCATTCTGAAGTGACAGACTGACAAACTGTGGTTGTAATGGAGGCTTATACTTCCTGACTCCAGAACCACATTGTGTCTCTAATTGACTCTTCCTCTTAAATGCCACACAAGATGGCTATCTTACATCATGTAGGATGACAAGTGTTAGGAAAATAAAGGCTAGTTTGTTTTTAGTTCTTGTCAGCTTGTAACATTTTCAGATGTTACACTATTTAGGACAAGCAACTGACTTTAATTATGTCTCCTTGCTTGTTTCTAAGCAAATCAAAGCGTGTCTTAAACCCGCCATTTCAAAACTTGTTTCCTTTTGGCTTTCCCCTCCTGGATTGCCACAGCTAATCATCTGCCTCATATTTTTTTTGGCGCAAGTTTTGATTTTCCAGGCACCCTGTTTATTTATACAGACTTGGGACTGGCACCAAAAGTACACCTGTGACCCCCTGTGGCTGCCAATTCAAACTTTTTTTTTTCATTTTAATCAATCATAATTGACTAATTTGGGCTTTTGGAATTGGTTGATTCTCTGATTGTGTGTGTTTTTCAAATTGTATTGGTCCAAATGTAGTTTGTTCTGCACATGTGCGTATGTTGGTACTACCCCCCCCCCCCCCCCCCCCCCCCCCCCCCCAGTTTCTTACTGGTTGTTTGTTTGTCCAATTTTGTTTGATTCATTCAGAAGTATCAATTCATTCTACCCTCTAAAAAGTTATGTGAAAAGTAGCAAACTGTGTAAACCAATGAAGAAATTAAATTGAATAAGGAATGCAAGAAACAGATGCTCTGAGCACAAAAGTCTTTTGCTGTTGTATACACCTGATGTTGTAGTTTCTGTTAGTGTGGTTATTGTGGACATATGAGAATGCAGTCATACAACGTTGGTCAACTTCTAGGTAAACGTTCACAACCCAAGGAAGCAGGAAATCACTTGCAAGGCAGAGCAAGGTACTTGGGCTTTGAGAAACACTCCTTATCCCCACGCCTTCCGCAAACAGCTTCATCTAGTGTTAAGAAAGGTCCTTTTGCGTCTTTGTTTGTTCAGCACTATAAAATTCTGTTCTATTCTTTGGTAAGCATCCGGTCTTGTTTAGTTTGTACAAACTAAAAAAAAACAAAACGGTAAAACATACAATATCTTTAATCTCTCTAAATTGTGATATAAAAAACATTTTGTAAGCGGCACTACCCATTTTCTTTTCATGGTAGGTCCCCGTCTGTACAGAGAAAAGCCCATCAAATGCAGGAGATGATAAAGTAGACAATAAGCGGGAGCCACCATGTCCCCCTCCTCTGGGGCCACAGATTAGGCCTGGTGCACTTCCTTTGGAAAACAGGCTGCGGCCCAGAGGAAGCTCCTGTCAGCTGCACTAGCTCACCTCCGGGCCTGTCGCTCCAACGCCTCACTGCCTCCCTGTTCTTCTCCATTTCTGCCTTGCACTGTAGCATTGTCTGTGTCGGAGATGAAACACAGGCCTTAAAATCCGCAACTAGCCACAGTACTCCACATACACATAATGCAGGCCGAGCCCCATCAGGATACTCCTGCATGTCACAATCATGTATATGTTTATTTGCTACTGTGTTGTGGAAACTTGTGTGGGGTAGCGCTCAGATTTTCCAAATGTACATATGTATATTTATGCAGGCAAAACCAAAATTACTCACTGCAGTAGATTACATAAAACAAAGCTGAGAGATTATCATAGATCATACTCATCTCCACTTTGTGAATTTATTGCCAAATGTATACACCTTACATTGTTTTTTTTTTGTTTTTGTTTGTTTTTTAGGGATGTGTAACTGTGTTAACAGTTGTAGCTAGCACTGGAACAACCGCTTCTCTCTATAGTCTTCAAGCTGACAAGATATGTAGCCCAATCAGCCAAAGGGAGCATTGGTTGAAGCATCTAAACGTGAGCAATTCCCATTGTATGCATTCATGTGAAGCCAAAGTCATTAAATGCTTGACAATTTATCAGTATGTTATTTTGGTTATTTGTGGTCACTATTATTCTTTGTAATTCTAGCTATTCTGTGATTGGTCACTTTTGAAACAATAGACTTATTAAACCAGGAACCTGAGCCATGATCACTTTTGATTTTTGGTTGTTGTAATATTTTTTCTCATTCGCAGCCCCGACCAACCTCCAGGTTATGGGGAAGAGCTTCTTTTCAGGAAATAAGAAAACAATGGTATGTACATCACTTAGGTATAATTGAAAGATATGTCATCTAAGTGTGTAATTACACAGGAAGCCACAAATAGGAAGGCAGAGCTCGTGCTGAGAGTATCCTGTGTAACAGTAGAAGGTGGAGCAGCGAGAGGTCAGGTGGTCTGCTCTGATTAAGAGTGGACCCTCCCATGACATCCCCAGCCGAATCCAATCCCTAATCAAGAGACCCTTATGGGACATCTCCACCCCGGGACAACACTGGGAGGTTCGTTGGCCTTTAACACCATAATATGTTAGTTATTTAAATATGTTAAGTTATTTATAGCTATTTTTGATATACAATACAATTAGGCAATATTGATTTAAATGACCATTATGACTATATTTATAGGATTTTACAACATTTATTAATATTTATAGAAAGATGAGTAGAGATTTATTAAATATAAAATATAAATTATTATTATAATTAATATACAATTATTATTATTACAGTACAAGTAAGAATATTGGAGGACCAACTTTTCTTTCTAATGTCAGTCATGTTGCTTGTTTAGTCAGTTGGTGTGTATGTTTCTTCACTAGACAGTTAGCAAGATAACAAAAAAAATTGTTGAATTTTTATTTTTATGAACAGAAAAAGTCAGTAATAAGCCTCAGAGGAAAGTGTCAATTTTTGGTGTGAATTTGGAGCACTAGCTGGATCCAGAGTTTTAAGGCTACTGTGCCATTGCAAAACAGAGTCAAAGCTCCAAATTCCAGCCACAAGGAGTTAGTAAAGGAACAGATTATATATTTTAGTGGATTTTTTAATGGCTTTGTGGCTCACTGTAGAGCATTTACCCCTTAACAAGATTCCCTGGTCGAGTCTAAGTCTGGGCACTATATCCATGACATAGAAAGGTCTCTTGAGGGAGGGCACACTCTGGACAATATCCAGTTAACTGCTGGGCTAAACGCCCACAGACAAACAACAATTCACTCTCACATTCATTCACTATGTGCTATTCAGATTCACCATAGCTATGACATATTATCCATAAAAGTCTAAACCCACTAATATCCAAATCATTAACAGCCCTGCGACTGACGCCTCACGCTGTTGAAATAAGACTTGCATTTCTCTTTGAGAATATTAAACCCAGTTGCTCTTTAGTTGAATCAGTGCGCCGTACTGAGGCAGTAGTCTCACGCTGGTGTCACTGAGCTTTTGACTGACATGTTCGCTGTCACTCTTCTGGTTGTTATTCCATGCCGGGTTTGAGTCCTGGTCTTTGTAGACATGTCAGGCATTTCACAAGCCGGGCCTTACTGTACTTCTATTTCCAGCAGAACCGCCACCGGCAATTTAGACTTGGAGCTGGCCAAGTGGAGCGTCTAGTGTGGGCCTAAGTAGGTAAGTCTGTCAGGCTTCTTGTAGTCCCAGTGGCCGCTGAGGGCTGGCACACACCGTCTCCTCACCACTAACACTGCCACAGGTAATGTTTTCCTGAAGCTCTGCCAGTCTTTTAAGAATTTCCATGCACCAAGGGAAAAGGCCCAGGCCTAGCTCCCCAAATACAAGCGTTCTTTTGAGCCAAGCCCAATTCGAATGTAGTCAGCCTGTGCAGACAGCATGCAGACTTAAAGCTCTCCTGTGTTGAGGCACAGAGGTGAGAGGATTAGGACTTGCCACAACATTTAAAAACACTGAAGCTTGTTTGATTCAATCAGGCATGCTAAAAAGCAGGCACACAGCTCTGTGAACCAAAGCTCCTGTTTCTAACCCTGCCATGCAAACCCTGATTATGCTCTGGCTTACGCTGGTTTGAGCTGTGTCCTAGGTGAGAGCTGTCTGGCTCCCTGCCACTCCCTCTGCCAGTGCACTGGACAGATTGATTTGAGGCAAACTTCATCATGTTTTCCCCTGACAAATTTGACAAATTCACAGGAAAGTGCCATCATTTGTAATCAGTGTGTGTCTCTGATGATGGCATATACTTAAATGTCTGAATGCTAAACAGCTCATACATAAGTCTAAACGTGACAACAGAAGTTTATGAGACATTTGTCATGCTGTCCTTAAATGTCCTATATTATGCTTTTTCAGGCTTGAAATAGTTTTGGACATCTTTGCATTAGTATTTCACTTTTATACCTTAAAATAAGGTACAGTATGTATGGAAAACGTCTTCTTTTGGGGAGCTGTTATGCTTTGACTTTGCAGAAAATGCTTGGATTAGGAGCCTGACACCCCCTGCTGGCAATGCTAGAGAATTGACTGAGCATAAAATGGCTATTTAGCACAGCTTTTAGCAACATGGCGTTAACAAATAGATAAATGAGCTGACTGCTTCGTAGTGACAGCAATTTAAGTGCTGAAATTATCAGAACGACTCTGGTGATGGTGTATGGCAGGGCTATTCAACAGGCAGCTCAGGGGCAAGTACCTGCCCAGCAATCAAATTAAACTGGCCCTCGGACCATCTACCCATAAATAAAACAATGTTTAGTAAGTGCTAAACTGCATATAGGCCTTCTCCATTTTGCAGCACTAAAACCCAACAGTTGCTGCAGTGACTGTGATGTTATTAAACCAGAAGCTGGTTATGTTTACTTTTCCTACTTACACTAAAGGCCAGCAGTTTCTGTGGCTGCGATTTTACATGTTTAAAATGTACTGAAGCTTTGTGTCAATGGTACATCCAGTATGAGAGTACATAGCCATAGCCTCCCCACTATTTGGCCAACAAGAAAATAAAGTTGAATAGCTCTACTGTATGGATATTAGAAACAGCCAGGAGCACTTCCTGGTTTCACGCGTCTACGTAGAGCGTTTCCAACTCTTGCAAAAGACACAGCATCAGCACACAGGATTACTCAAACATGCGTGAAGGAAACAAAATACTACTCCAGGTATGTTTTTGAGGTACAAACAACATTATAACATGGTTAAAACTCAAAAAAGTAAATTTAGCATAATAGGGGACCTTTTAAAAGTGGTCAAGAGTAGTTTGTACATGAGAAGGGGTTCAATGTTTCTTTTATTTTGGAGCTGTTGAACTTAAATTGAGCAGGGAAATGTTAAATGACTTTTTGTTGTTACTCATTGTCAACTTTAAGGATTCAAAAAAAAAATACATAGCACATTTTAGTTCCTTTAAGGGCCATTTAAAAATTGCAAATTGTCTTCAGTCTCTGTGAAGACTCTCACTCATCCAGGCTAATTGAATCAAAACAAAAGGTTTAAAAATAACTTATCTGGACTTGTTTTTTAAAAGTTTAAGACTTTTCACCTCTTATCCAAGAGGCTTTCTCAGAATTAAGAAAGCTTAATTTTCTTCTACGCATTAAGTCATCAGTATAACCCAAAAGTTATTTAAATGTAAGGGGGAAAATATTTAATATGTGTCAGTTTTTTTTTTTTTTTTTTTTGCTGCAGTGTGAAGGTAGTCTATAGGTTTCTCATTATCATTACCACTATAGTCTGGACCAGAGCCCTAATGGCAGTGGAGACAAGTTGAGGGATTGGACTGGTCTGGGCCTCAGTGTGCTCAGCCCGGAGAGGAGCGAGCGGCATTGGACTGACGTGTGATAAATAGGCCTTATCTGGAGGTTGTGACTCTGTTTCCCTGCGATTACATTAACAGGCAGGAAAATGGGAACGCTGGGAGAACGGCTGGAATTCCATAGAGCCAGGGGCAGACGGCCTTTCTCACTTGTTGCTGTCTGATAAAGACCTGACCTGGACGCTGTGCAAGGTACTAAAGAAATGATAGTGAGATTAGAGGCTATTGTGGAGAGGAAAATTAAGGGGTATTGTGAAGCGGAAAATTAAGTGCAATCATTTCCAGTTTGTTGTATCTTTGTGAAGTAAACTACTTTGCGTAAGTGAGAGGAGTAATAGGTGACCTTTGTCCCCTGAGAGAAGATTGTTTATGTCTCAGTGGCTGCAGCAGTTCATAGCAGTAGATTCATGGCTAAACACAGGTGCCACCAGTCAAGTGTCCACTTCACTGGATTAGTTCCTCATCTTTGAAGCTCAGTGTAATTAAAGAGTCCGGTAGGGTTTACTTTCTGACACTAAAAGTACATTTAGATTGTGTTATTGTCATTGTCTTTTGTGTTTAATGTTTAAAGAGATGTATTCACTTTTACATTTTTTTTTTACATTTTGCAAATTTTGTTTACATGCACAGTAACTATACATTTTAGTTCCCAAAGGCACAAAATCTATCTTCAAAGGGACAATGATTTACGCCCATATCTGGCTGGTTGAGGCAACAAATGCAGTAGCACTTGTAGTTATAGCTCCAGGTTCAGGCTGAACAATAAAGCAAAAATAACTGTTCCTAGTGTAGACAACATAGAGTTGTTAAAATGACTCTGACTAGGACTTTGGAATCCAGGTTATCTTCTGGCCTCATCACATATACAGTATTTGTCCACTTCAGGTGTTCCCCATTAATACTTAGCCGTCCTGGGGTGTACAAATAATGTAAAGGAGCTATATTATGCTTTTATTTATATTTTTAAACCAATCTTGGTCATCGTTTGAACAGTGTTGCATGTTTTACAACCTTTAATAATGTTTCCAATAAGCACTCTACTGGTGTCATAAAGAAAGAGGTGAAGAGAACAGCAGAGTGCAGCTGAGTTTTGCTCTTTAGAGAACAGAATGAGAGAAAAAATGCTTATTACTTTTTTTTGTATGATTCACTTATGCTACAAAATGAAAAATAGCTATGAAGAATCAGTTACAACAGAGCTGTACATGTTTGTTTGTTTGTTTTTTTGTTTGTTTGTTTTTGATAACTGAATGATAGACTGAATGTAGAGGGCTTGTTGATTAGTCAGTACTTCCTGGAGTGGGCGGGGGTTTGTGTTTTGAGGCCTTAGAAAGGCTGTGCCAGATAATACAGAATTACTTAAACAGGCATGAATGAAAGAAAACACAACTCCTGGTATGTTTTTTTTTGAGGGAACAACATTATAATATGGTTAAAAGCTCCAAAAAGTCTATTTTGCATAATATGTATAATGTTTAATAAGTGGCAGTCAGTTATTTAAGATGATCAAACTACAGTGGCAGACATGCATTAATTTGGCAGAAATAAGGGATGTGACAGTAACTCAAAGACACAAAAAGTTCAGTCCAAGAAGATGTTGAGAGCATGCACATTTGTAATGCTATCTAATATGAGGTAGTGAGCATAGTGAAATATTCAGGCAGTAGGCCATACAGTAATGTTAAGCAAACATGCTTCACAATTGCCTTTAGTATTTAAATTATATCTGGAATATATTATTATATTGTGAAGACTTCTTAGAGGAACTCCCATTATTCATTACAGGCTAACTAACATTAACCCTAGCATCAAATGTTATATATCTTTTAAAACTAGATGATTTTCTGATTTACAATTCACTTTCTGTTTTTTTGCATCTCCTCTTCATTCACTCCTCAGCTTTCTATATTTTATGCACTTCTTTCTGTGTTTTCACTTGGCTGCCACACCTGCTCGTCATGTTGCTGTCTGTAACTCACATCCACCTCATACCACAGATGGAAAAAATCTCAGCTAGCTCCATAAATCACCATTCAGACAATCAAGCTAATTGCTGTTTGAATAGCTGCTAACGAAGATCTAATTGAACAAGGTGACTGCAACATTTAAACACTGCTGTCCGTGAAGAATATAATGTATATGAGTCCGTCACACTGGCACCAGAAACGCATTGGTAAAAGCTGAGTTTAGCGTTACAGTGGCAGCTCCCCTGGGCCTGTCCCGTTCTGGAACAGTGACCTGAGGAACTGCAGGCACTCAGACAGAAAAAGGCTGGAAATAAAGAGTGAGAGAAGAAAAGAAGCAGGTTGTGCCAGTCAAAAATGTGCACCACAAAAGTATAGCAGAGAGATCTACACACATATTATAGCTGCAAATACAAACCCTATAAAGCACAGTGCATGTTGTCAGTGCTTTCTTTTCTTGTTTATTGTGGACAAATACTTTATTCCAGAAATTTTTTTTTGTCTTGGAGGTATTATTCTATCCGTTTTGCTTACATATTCTAAGAAACTGTTTAAGCAAAAGCTGTAGTATTATTAAGTTGTTTCAGTAATAACTGGTTTGTTAAGATTAATTGCAAATGTGGAAAGTGTTATTACATTTTATTAGATTATGGCAAGTTTTAGCATAGCTTTTAGCTTATGTAGTGGGGGTCAGCCCTATGTTCCCTTAGCCCTTTGTATCCACATTTCTAAGTTCAGAGTTTCTAAGTTGTTTTTTTTTTTTTTTACAAAATCAGGTATTTTGTTCCCAGAGCCCTACGTTTCCACATTTCTAAGAATTTTTCAAAATTAGGCCTTATGTTCCCACAGCCCTATGTTCCCACATATCATCCCCAAATTTGTTTGTTTGTTTTGTTTTTTGTTTTTCAAAATTAGGCCCTATGTTCCCACAGCATGACAGACATGCTCTCAATTGTTCCTACAAATAAAAAAACCTCAATATTGAGCCAGTTGTTGACTTTCTATAATCAGACATTAGTCGGTTGGTTACCTTTTGTCGGAATAAATCCAGAATTTGGTGGCTAATGCTAAGTTGACCATTAAAATGTATAGTCTGCTTCTTATGTCACCACAATACAACACAGCCCTGTTGTTTACAAACATTAGGACATTACTTTTGACACATGACAAGAACTACAGATGTAATCGCTTGTGCATCTCCACCCCTTATGTAATGTCAAATTTTTGAAATTTCACATTGAATGTAAAGCAGTTTGAAACAATTTGCCGATGTGGAAAATGGGCCTACTCATGTGTGCAGTTAGAAGAATCAGATTTTTTGTTAGATTTAGAGAAAGTGGCGTTGACTGGTTTACTTTCCCCCCGGTCAAAAGAAAAGGAAAGAAATCCGTCATGATGAGATTAGATCTACACAAAACTGAAAGGCTGTACTATTGGATCATGGAGCCATATTGTCTCATATATGCTCACTTTGTTAGCAGGGTTGCTGTTTTTTGAACCCACCAGCGTTTGTGTGAGAGGAAAGTGCTGGCACCAGGCAGTGGCTCCTGTAGGGGCCCAGGTCCTTATCAGCCGGCCGGTCACAGGGGAGACTGGTGGGACAGACAGAGGAAGAGGGGCTGCTGGGAGTGCGCTACAGTCACCAGAGTGGGTTTGTTGTCCCGGGGGAGTCCTGCTGCGCTCCACAGACTGCACTGGGCAGATAGACAGAATAACAACACCAGGGAAAAAGAACATTGTTTTTAGCCACATTATCTCTCTATCCACACATTATCCTCAAAAGTTAAAACGTGTCTCTTAAGCATATCCAGGAAAATTTAATATAATGTACTTGGTCCTATATCAAATAATTTGAATATCATGAAGTCCATCTGTTCCTGTAGTTCTGTTTAAAGTGTATAGTTTTGATTATCAAAGTAGATATGATAGATAAGCTATAATAATCTCACTTATACAAAAAGCAGAATGGTGAATGCAGTATTGATTGTGTTCACAATTTCTTCAATTGAACTGGAGGGAGGCAGACTTGCTCCAGCGGCGTATGTCACATACACACTCGCTCCTACTTATGCATGTTTACATACAAGCTTTCACTCAGTCACTCCATAATTCTTCACAGAGCTGGCCTATTAGGAGAGAGTGTGTCTGGCATGGCCTAGCATAAGACCCTTTTACTATTTGTCTGGACACATATAACAAGGCTCATCAATCTTCTTCAGGAGTCTGGATTAGAAACAGCTGGGCCTCTGGGGCGGACTGGCGAGGTGGAAACTGGCTCGCGGCCTGTCAGAGCGGTCAGTCTAACACAGCCAGAGACAGATAAAGATGGTAGGCAGGGTACGGAGGCGGCAGTACTTCTGGGAATTGTCTGAAATATAATCCATTTGTGTTCAGTGCCCATGGAAAGAAACTGTCTTAATTTTAACCAAAGACACACAAGGTCAGTACAGTTGAACACCTGCAGTCTAAACCATAATTATAATGGTGCACCTTTTGTATTTAGGTGCCGCAAAGCAGACCGCTGTTAGACTATTTAGCTTTAGACACAAAATTGTGCAGAAACAAGATCATTTTGACAAATGGCAACCAACTAAATATGGCCTAAAATGCCCATTGCCAGATGTGAATAAAAGGTTAGAGAACATTTGCAACATTTATTTATTTTTTTTATTACTCAAAAAGTGGCGTTGACAGGCAGGAGGAAAGGGGTTTGTCGTCCCGGGCCTCAGGGTCAGAGGGTCCCTGAAATGGTCCCTCTGCTTATATTTTCTATTATAAGGAGGCCCATGTGAAGCCTTCTTGCCCCGGGGCCCAGCAAACCTGTCGATGGGCCTGCTACCATAATTCAGTGACTTTTAGCATGTAGCATTTAGCTTATCGCCTCCACATTAGGACACTTGATTTTAATGTTGTTGCTCTAAAAAAATATCAAACCAGTTGCTGATATTCCATAACCAGGATTGACATAAAAATAGCTAGTGGCAATTAGCTAGTGGCTAATACTAATTTGACTATTGAATGTACCACAGTCGGCTTAAATTATGGCATCACAAAATGTCCGTAACCATTGTTTACAAGCGATACGCAAGCAATACGGTCTTTGGGACAAGCTTCCACAAAATTTAACAAAACTTTAATATATAGTATATTTAAATATAGGACAGATTTTTAAACACAAAAACTGGGACACTTGACAAATCACATTTGAATTGTCTGAGTGCCAAAAATCCTCTGAAATCATAACATTTTTTGTCATGTAATTAAAGTAAATGACGCTAAGGCTTATTGTTTTAATTTTAATGGCAATTTATGAATAACAAATAATGATATTGTAATTAATTTTAGTTTTCAGTTTCCTATGCTTATATATTAGCTAAAATGGGTACAACCGGGACATATTAGTGTTTTTACAGACATTTCATGGGACATGGGAAAAAGGAGCCTAAAACTGGGACTGTCCCGCTCAAATAGGGATGTCTGGTTGTTCTAATATTGGACCACCGGGGGTAAGCCCTATGTTCCCCGGGGAACATTAATATTAGGGCTAGAGTTTGGGAACATCAGGACCCACCAGAATGAGCAAGTACCTATGTTTCCCAGTTCTTATGTTTTGTGGTTTCTATAGACCAAGGAACATCAGTACTGGGGAACATAAATACGCACCCGGGCCACCACTTGACGAGCACCATTGATGTAACCTTGTTCTTCATTAGCTGTTTGTTTGTTTATGTATTGCTGTTTTTCTTTTTCCTGTTATTTTTTTTTTTTAATGCAACACAACACAACCTTCTGCTTATAATGACAACCTGGTGCTTTAATATAAATACTAATAAAACCCATCTCCTGCCCCTGAACGTGCTCTGAAGTTTATGCATGTCATACGATTTCTTACAGGCTTGCTTGATTTGCCTCTCAGTGATATGAAAACACAGAAAAGGATATTGGCTTCCTCTGTGGTATATATGTGCCTTCCTGTGGCTGATCTTGGCACTCTCTTTAACTAAGTCAACTTCAGGAACAAGAAAGGTGAGACCTGAAGTAGATTTAGAGTGTGCCCATGATGAAGGGTGGCGGTGAGGAAGAGAGAACAGGCAAGAACAGGCAAGAACTGGTTATTCCATAAAAAGCATGTTTTACAGAGTGCTTAAGAAAAGGCTACAACTTGGACCCAGGTTAAACAAATGATCCATGGCTGTTAGTATTGCTTTTCATTCTGGGATCACCATGGCCACCTTGTACCACCATACATTTACTGCATGTGAATTGGGAAACCATAATTAATCATTTTTTCCTTGGCCCATTACTGACTTTTTCTGAAATTTTTAGCAAATATTTTAGACTTAGTGCAGCTCCTCGAAGAGAAATGACTAGCCATTACATGCTCAGAATTGTGTTATTGTCCTTTGTGATGCGCATGAGTGACAGAGGATCTTTGACCTGCCTCATGTCCTCTGACTTCTCTGCACCTCTGCATCGTCCAGCTGTATCAACACGAGTCTGCGTGGAGCAGGGACGGTGGCCAGCGGGGGCAGTGGGCAGAGGCGCAGGACGTCAGCAGCCTGGTCCATCAATGTGACTGTGTGTTTATGTGGATTTAGGTGGAGGGATACACAGGACCTGCACCCGTCACCACAAGCCCACTCAGAGGAATTCAGATTATTCCTCTCTGTCCATGCCCCCCACCCTGCAACCATGCACTGGGTAAACAAACATCTGGGGTCAGGGCCAAAGCAATCAGCACTGGGTAGGCGTGAGGTAGGTCGTGTTGGCTGACAGGTGGATAATGCTGTTGAAATCAATATGGAAAAGGTAAAGAAATACATCTGTTGCATTGCATTTAGCTGAAATATGGCTACTATATTTTTCCTCTTGATATAAATTTGCCATATTTACTCATTACTAAGAACTCAGTATAGAAACTAAGCTAAGGAACACTATACAAATTTATGTTGTTCATGATGCACTGGGTACTATGGCTAGCCAAACTGAAAGGAGTGAATGGGCTAAATGAAAATTGCATATGAGGATGCACTTGGGAGTTTGCCTTGGCTGAATGTACAGTATGTGGATGTATTTGAATGACAGTAGAGAGTTGAATGAATATCCATCATGACGCGCATTGACAGATCCCACATTAGTGACACTGTGCTGTGTGCACTTTTTGCAGTAGTACCAAGTCACTATGTGTAACTGCCGTGAAGTGTTTAATGCTTTAAAACTGCTTAAGAATGGCAGCAGTATTCTTACATTCAACCTAATAAAATGTGCCCAGAGAACTAGATGAAAGCGTAAAATGCAGGGCCCGATATATATATATATCGGGCAGATTTTTGTATTTTTTGTTTTGTTTTGTTTTGGGGGTTTTTGACAATCAGCGATCGGTCGACTCTTGCACAATTCTGCAAATTTTTGGTCAGGTGCATGTCAGGTCAACCCTGTGACTGAAGGACCCCAACTTGCCCAACTATCTTTTAGCAGTTTGGACATCTTGGACTGCAGTTCATAGGAAACATCCCACATTGCTTTATCTCATTGTCCATAGCTCAAAACAGCAATAAAAAGATTTTGCTAATTTCCTTATAGAACAAAAATTAAAAAAAAAAATGTGTAGCTCTTCCCAAGCTCTACTCACACAACAAGTTTGACTGAGATGGCCTTATTGGTTTTCTCAAAAAGATCATCTTTAACTGTTCTCACTGTCCAATTCAAGCATTTGTTTCTGTTTTAATAAGCATTAGTAAAACAAAAGGTTATATTAAATGAATTTATTTCATAAAATTAAGGATATAGGCCCTGCATATCCATCAGCTGCTCTGAATTTTAAAAATCAGTATTGGCAGCAGTTGACCTCACTGATGACACAGATGTCACACCACAAGAAGTCCAATTTTAAGGCAGCATAGATTTAGTTTTTAATTCCACTTTTTTTCTTTATACACAGAATTAATGATGTTGGTTGCCCTCAGCTGTGACATTAAAGAAAGAATCCGCTCCTGTACTAATCCTCTGAAGCTCTAATATCATTACTGTGCTGAATTCATCCTGGAGCGGGAGGACTGAATGGCCTCTTTGTTTTATTAGTATTATTTCTGGCACATGGACCCACACACGTCTGCGCTGAGCTGACTGAGGGGCTATACCCAGATGGCAATGCTGCTACAACTTATTGTATAACAAACACATCTTTCAGGCCCTCCAGCAGCCCACAGCAACTGCGCTATGGGCTGGGAGAGGGGCCAAACCATGCATTACCTCTCACCGCCTGACCTCTACTGGCTCTGGACTTCTCTGAACAGGAGCATCCCCATCCCAGGCTGATTTAGTGTTTGAGGTGAGATATGGCTTCCTGACCTAGTGTAAAACACAAATACTGCTGTACTACAAAGAAGCACAGATTTGTTTTGTTTTTTTATGACCCACTTTTTGAAGGAACATAATTATTTTATTTTTAATACAACCCTTATGGCATAGTGTGTTTTACCTTTTCACATATCTAGGACAATATTTAGGTTTAAAATTTACATTGAAAACTGAAATTTCAAGTACTGTATAACCCAGAACCCAGTTTTGGGTCCTGACCCATCAGTTGGGAATCCTTGATTTAAAGGAACACTCCAGTATTTTGCAATAGAGCTTTGGAAGTACTGATGATTTATTCCCTTATCACACGGCCGGTTCGGAGAGGCAGACAGGAGCAATGACATAGGGTTACATCATCTGTGGCTGCTTATGACAGTGAAAACAAACGTTCAAATACTAGCAAGTAACCAGGCTTCTAAAATGTCAGAAAATGTGCAACGTGTGCACTTTTATATGGGTTATATTTTGTTTTTTATATTGTAAAATGCAGATATTGCAGATGTATGTACAGGACCTTCAGTATGGCCACCTAAACACCTAAGCAACATACTCTTTATTTAAATATCATTAACGACACATTCTAGTGTATATTGACTAGGTTAAAATTTGAGAAATATTTGTGTTTAAAGTGAAGGTTTGCATTTTTTTCAAAAAAGCCTAATATTATTGTGGTTGTAATCATTCAATTAATTTAGCGCTGTCTACATCTAGTTATGGCATGGTCTAACTTTTAAAAAAGTTTAAGGTAAGCTCTAAACTTAATTTGATGTGTTCACAAATAACATCAGCTATAATATTAATAACAGAAAATGTAACTGTTGCGTTGTTGGGAGAAATGGAAAAAGAAAATGTTGGATAGTGTATCTTTAAAGTGTTTACCTTTAGCTTTGTTGTAGCTTACTTCCGTCAGCTTCTCCAAACTCCTAGCTATCTACTATATGGAAGGAATGTGTGATTCAAGTACCAATGAATATAATATTATCTAATATTATCCCAAAAATACAAAAGACTCACTCAGTTTATCAATTACTGAAATGCAAGCCCTTAAAGGGGCTATATTAGGCAAAATCAACTTTTCTGCGCTTTCTACCATGCTATAATGTTGTTTCCTCATCAAAAACATACCTGGAGTTGTGTTTTTGTTTCATTCACGGCTGTTTGAGTAATCCTCTATTCTTTTACATTGAGTTTGTGAGAGGCCAAAATGGCTCATTTTACTTGTCTGCCTTTTCCACCTGACCACGCCCCTCGCCCCTCACAGCCCGGTCCCATTCAGAAAGGACTGGTACAGCTCACGCCAGCTCTGCAGCAGCCAAACAAACTCACCCTCGAATTGCAGTGAACAACTCTTAAACACTGCTTCTGCACCGACATGCGTGACAGCAGTGGGATGGGAGGGAGGGATCTTAAAGTGACAGGGACCTAATCTGAGTGTTTCTTACAGAGTCAAATGTTTTTGCAATAATTATTGAGTTTTCTGACCAACAAAACATAAGATCCGGATCTAGATGTGTCCTAAATTAATTTAAAGACTCACAAAAAAGCATAATATAGGCCCTTTAATGAATATGTTTTATATATGAATGCAGACAGAGTTGCTGCTCTGTTCTGATTGGATATGTAGAGATAGGATACTACAAAATGCTTTCTGTTGCTATTGAGAACAACAGGGAGAGAACATTTTTTTAACAGTGATGACTGAGGTAATGTTTGTCACAATGTAGTATTCTTACCACATGTTCTTTACACTTTAGAGCCTAGTGTGAACACAGCCCAGTCGGACAGGGGATCAATCATATTTTAATTGCTTTTCACTTGTTGCATTTTTGCCGTCAGATGACTAACGACTATTTGGAGTTGAAAGCCTTGGTGGGTCCTTGAGTGTTCGGGCATGTGGTTCTGTACAGTCTGGATCCTGACAGCTGGCACAGGGGAAAGTCAACCTGGCTCAAAAAAAAAAAAAAAAAAAAAAAAAAAAAAACAGTCAATAACAGGAACTCAATCAAGCCGGCTGGTTTCCGGTAAGCCATGCACTCTGGACTGGTGGCTCTGACAGAAGCTGGCTCGCTGAGAGACGGTTGGCTGCGGCTCGACCCCCAGTCTCCACTCACTGTGAGGCACGGCGCTCATTTGTACCTTGCCTCAGTGAGGTTTCATCCACCAGGCGAAAAATGTGGAGTTTCTGAGCCAAAGTAAGTAGTGCGCCCCAGCTTCTACTCAGGTCAATGTGGCCCAGAGACCATTCTGCACTCAGTCTTCAGCTCTCATAAAGTGATTAAAAATAGACGTAAATTGGAAACCTATGACAGCTTTATACGTCAAGAAAATAAAGAATTGGTTAAGAAAACATGTTTCTTTAAATATTCTTGCTGCGCTGCCCTTTACAAAGTGGTTTGAATAAATTGTTATGATAGTGACCAAAGTTAATTTTAACAACTAGCTTAAAAACAATAATAAAAGAACAGGTTGGCAGTTCGAGTCCCACTCTACCCAGTTTTTACTGCCGTTGTTTTTGGGCAGGACACTTCACCCACCTTGCCCCCCAGTGTCTGTGGCACTGGTGTGTGGTGGTAGAGTGTTTGGTGGTGGCAAAGCTAATAGATTATTATCATCATTATTATTATTATTATTATTATTATTATTATTATTATTATTATACAGTAGTTAAATTGTCTTTTTATTGAAAAGTTGTGTGACTAAGGAGTGAATGAATATAATGCAATGTAAAGTGCTTTGAGTATCTAGAAAGGCACTATAGAAATCCAATATTATCATTAGTATTAAATACAGGTAAGGTAATACAGTAACGGTAATCAAAAGGTTTTTCATCAAGGCCAGGTCACACTTATGTGAGTAACAACTGATCATAAACCTATATTATAAACAATATTTACTCAAAGATAATGCATATGCCGCCACAAGGTCTTCAAGTGGTTTGCAAGGAGCACAGAGAAAGCTGAGAGTGACGGGCAGTGTTGTTGGCAGTGTGAACACCACACACTTGGACTGCAGTGCTCCTGTCAGCGCTTCCTCCTTGTTTAGTCTGTGTGTCACTGTCTATCAGCTTTTTGCATGTTAAAAATTATACAAATATTCATCTTTCTCGCCAAAGATCTGTGAAGAAGAGCACAGAGAAAATCTAATTCAGAACACTTCACTTCTAGCATCTATAGTGTTAGGTCTATGCCTAAGTGGATCAGGCCAAACTGGGCTTTTGCAAATGCAGGAAGGGTAGCCAAATAGTCTCTAATTCCTAATGGACTTTCTAAGCCTCAGCCTTTTGTTTACAGTCAGGTCATATGACACAGTCCCCTTGTGTGATGATTCTCTGTGCTGTTACTGACAGAATGATCTGACAGTGCCATTGGGTCAGTCAGTCTCTGTCTTGATTTTTAAGCTATTATTGTATAGATTATTCGAGTTGTGGTAACCCTAACTTGGCAGGTTTGTTATAACTGTATTTGCAAAGTAACATCACATATGTAATCATGCACTTCTTGTCATCACCACCCAACCTCTGAATGCCCCGCAAGCGCCCCCCTCTGGTCAAAAACCTCCTCTACATTTAATAACTACTCAATATTAACAGATTTTTTTCCCCTTTAATCATTCCCAGATGAAAGTCTATGAGCAGCAGTTCAATGTTAACAGATATCACTTGTGGCCTATACACCGTCCCCTCTGACTTCCACGCAGGCAGCCCACCACCGCTCGCCGGGTTCTCACACTCCCTGCGCCCCCGCCATGTTCCGAGCCACGTCCCGTACTAATTGAATAAGCGGCGACCCCATGGACCGCCTCTCTGTGGGATTAGGATATGATCTCCAAAGAGCGCTCCTCCGAGGGTAAACACAGCCAATTTAGAGCCATTTCATGCTCGGTGCTGCAGTGAACTACAGGCCACACAAAGAGAAAAGTAATTCATGGCTACAGCATCGATTGTGTGTTTCAAGCTCTGCTCTTTCTCTTATGAAATGTTCTTGTTTTTGTTCCTTTTTTCATTTTGCGTCTCCCATTTGCCTCCCACTGTGCAGCTCGGACCATAAATTAGCAAAGAAATTGAGAGTCATTTGTTTTACACATCTGAACTCCACATGTGTATGGAATGGCATAAATTACATACAATTAACATACATCCATAATAAAGTCAAGCACAGTGGATTTGTAATAAAATATGTTGAACAGACAGTGACCCAGCGTTCACCTCTGGCTTTAAACAAGGCTTCATTTAATCACATTAATAGCATTACTTTCATGCTCCTTGTTAAGCAGCCCTTTCCATATTCAAAGACCATGAGTTGTCAAAAATGTCTGTAGTACATGTAACAGCTGAATGCCTTGAATCTGTTCTATATAATGTGCCACAAAATGCAAAAGAGGATCAAGGGCAAGTTCGTAACAGGTTGTGAAGTGAAGAAAAATGTGGAATGTCCTTCTTTGTAGAGCAAGTGAACATCTATGGTAGCCCTGCAGGGACATGCTATTGTCTAAGAAGAGCAAACCCACTTTCTGTCACTATAAGACTGATAGTAACTTGACTTTGCCCCCTTTATCTCCCTCTGTCGCCTCTGGGTCGAAAACTATACTTGCAAATCTGAGCATTGCTGACCCAGTGTCTCGTGAGAAAGCAGCACATCACAGTTAGCCAAACAACAAGCTAGAGATGGCTTTACTTCTCGATTATCGTCATGGCAGAGGGGCTAAATGGCAGAAAAAGGTTTGTACAGATATGTGGAGGGGAAAATGAAAGTAAAGCTGAGTGAGGGATCATATAGAAGTCAATTGGACCTACTTTGAAATATAGACGGAGCTCCATAGAGAAAAATTAAGCAAAAACAACAAAGAAACAGTCTGCTTTAAGTTCATACCTAACATTTTGGTTTAATAGCATTTTAGTTTATGTTGTTGAAATTGGCATGTATATAGTCTTAAAATCTTATCAATCAGATTAAGGCAATGGTTAATACATTTTCTATAAAGAAACACATTGCATATTTAATAGATTAGAACATTTACTTCATGTCCTAACAAAAGTTTACTAATTCAGAACTATCATAATGACTTTAATTGTGTTAAATTGAGTTGTCATTTGTCGTCATTCATGTTTTATAGCTTTGATCTTTTTTTTTTTTTTTTTTTTTTTGCGCAGAGCCATGTTTATTTTGGTGATCTCTTTATTTTGATATTTTGTTTGATGGCACACTAGCTGAAAATTGTATTTAGCCATCGTAGCATAATTACGTTTCCTGTTAATATATAAAAATATATTATGTACCAATTCTCTACCACACAATACTGTCCTGCAATTTCTGTATCTTCACAACTTTGACCTTACTTGAATTCTTTGACCATGTTATTTTTTTCTTTTGTGCAGTTTCTCTGTGTACTTAGACAGCACCAAATTAGCCACTTTCCCTGTATTACCTAGAACCATTTATTTAATACTGACAAGCAGTAGACAAACCAATGGGATCTTACGAAATAAATCCTAGATGACACATCTTGCTCTTTCACAAATGACTATTACACTATGCTATGAGGTGACTAAACGGTCTTCCTCAAAGTGAGATAAAAAAAAATCACATACTTTCACTTTAGGCATAAAGAAAAAAATCATCCACTCCCTTTTCCTGCATGTCACCTTAAAACTGTCTGTGGCTCCATAGTTGAGAGGAAGTGATTTGAACGGCATGTGTTTTATAACATGCCTCAGTAATCCAGGAAAGAGGAAGCACATGTCCTCCTGAAATACGACCGAATTCAAGATTACCTGTAGATATCTTTTTGGCATTTTAACCTTTACCATAAAATGAAGCATATAACAGTCTGTCCTCATTGCCTTTTTGTTATATGGATTTCTTCTTCTTCATGGTTTATACATTTCTTTTCAGATACCTGTTAGGATTGTGGCTTTCCCCTGTGGTGGCTAAGTCTCCAGAAAAAGAAGCATGCCATTAGTTCACCAGACTTGCTGTTGCTGTCAAAATACGAGCAGGGAGGAGATCTATTAGATACCTATATTTCCTTCTGGAACTGGACTCCAACTGTGCCTTCCCCCTTGGCACATTTAGCAGAGAGACAAAACCCAGATGACTGCTTTGGAATCTATCAAAACATCGACTAAGTACACTGCTTTGGATGTGGATTCCCAAAGAAAATAATGAAAAAGCCACTGGTGGAAAAATTGTTTCGGGGAGGACAATTCAATTGAGAATACACACGCTGTCATGGGCGGCCCAGGACTATCTCACTAATTTAATCTGTCAATAAATACACATAAGTAAATGTTAATGTTAATCGATTATGTATTATCATAACATTGCATTTAGGAAAAACTGCCCAAATACTATATTGTAGTATAATTTAGTAATAAATAGTAATAAAAGTGATTAGTAAAAAATACCCTAGGAACTCATCAACACATTATCATCAAGAAATTGAAAGAACTGACATGGTATTGCTAAATTTTACACTTACAAAAATAGTCTCCTCCCACATGAAGAAGAGGTGCTCTGATTGGTTTGTTGGTGTAGTTGGCTTGTCAACACTGATTCAGTGGCAGTGGAAACTCATACTCGAAAAGTGTCTATTCCAGCACTTGGTAGACTACTTACAGAAATAGAGGTAAAAGGTGAAGCATATATATTAGCAATACATAGGTAATTGCAGGACAGCATTGATCCAAAGCAAAACTCCAAACCAAGACATTAAAGGGGCTAAAATATGCTTTCATTTATCTTTTTTAAACAAGTCACCTCTAGAGCAGCATTACACATTTTACAACCTTTAAAAACATTAAGTGACTAAAAGAATTTCCAAAAATTACTTTGCTGCTGCCATAATGAAACAGGTGAAGAGACCAGCAGAGAGAGCAGAGTGCAGCTCTGTTACAGTCTTCTGAACAGAATAATAGAAAAAGAGCTTTTTACTTCCTTGACTTTTTTGTATGATGCCATTTTACTACAAAATGAAAAACAGCTGTGAGGAATCAGTGAAAACACAGCTGTACGCCTTTTTTGGAGCAGACTGGATGTAAAGAGCTTGTTGATTGGTCAGTACTTCCTGGAATGGGCGGGGGTTTGTGAGAGAGGAGTTCTAATGCCTCAGAAACAACAAGAGTACTCAAACATGCTTGAATGAAACAAAACAAAACTCCTGGTATATTTGCAGGAAAAAAAGTTAATTTTGCATAATATATCCCCTTTAAGTTAAGGTGTGAATTTTGGCAGGCATTTTCTTTACAATACATTACACCAGGTCTAACTAAAATATGCATGTAAATTGTTGGCTGGAACATGAATTATGCATCTTGTTGAACCATTAAACAGTGACAAAATGTACAAATACAAAAAAGTAACTTGTTAGCATCGCAGTAACTATTCATTTTAAAGTTGATGATATCTTGCTGTGTTTTCCAGCTTTTCTCACCTGTCTGTCCCGTCTGACAGCCCCAGTTGCAAATCCTCTTCATGATTCCACCTCATCTGTCTCTATCACGAGAGGCCCTTGGAGCCCGCGGATGGTGCAGTAGCCCATTTAGTGCCGGGTTTCAGTCCACGTCCGATTCCTTAGGTAGCACCGGGTTTGGCCCAGAGAAAGATTTGTAATAAAAGCTCGCTCAGGTAAATCACTTTTCAACCTGTCATCACGCAGAGGCCCGTGATATTGGAAACAGCCGCTGTGTATAACATGTGGATATTGGCTACAGGCTTTTCACCAAACTTTTAGAGCTGGGCAGCGGTGGATTCCACATTACTGTATGAATTATCTTTACACCTCCTTTTGGCAGGCACAGTGGTGTTTTTATTGACTATTACCTAATACCAGTTCATTTATTATAAAAAAAAGTATGTCCGCACATCTGTAGTTGAGCATTGCACATAATAGGCCTATATAAACTTGAACAATATAACATTTTTAAATTGGCTCAATTCATTAAGAAGCTATTGCTAAGATAATACTGAGTATACTTTATCATAATTAATTGGCATTAAGAATTTGTATCAAGTGTTTGTAAATGCAATTACATGAATTATTAAAATCAATATCAGCATTGTTATAGAATATATAGAATAAACAGAAATTGTACGTTTTACGATTCCTGAATATTATGTAGAACTAATGATGATTTTGGAAATATTACATCAGTTTCATCTCAATCGTTAATGGTTTTATTTGACTTTGAATATATAGCTTATGTTATTCGCTGGATTATTATGATGTAAAATAATATAATTATTTTCAATTGGTTTACGTTATGTCAGTTTCTGGAAATTGAAATCAAGATTCTTTATTGTCCATTTCTCTATATAATCCAAATGTCATTTCTGCTCTTCCAACGGTGTCACAGAACATGCAATAAGATAAAGAACAATGAGACTAAAATAAAAAAATATCTAAATAAAATAGAAAAACTACAAGAATTTCAACATACATTAAATAGAAAATACTATCTGTTAAATGCAATGTACACTAACTACAAACTAGACAAAAACCTATGTGCAATAATATACTAGTTATGGTAACAAAGACATTAGTTTAAAATGCTTACACAAAAATCACAAAAACACAACAAATATGCACCGTTAAAATAGAATTCTTATAGAAGAGTGTGTTTGTTATTCTGGTTTTAAAATGCCTAGAGAATATTGGCCTTTGAGAACTTGCATTTGGCTGAAAATCAGAGAATTTTGGACCTCCATTACCGACCGTTGCAAGACCAACATACACTATAAGTCATAAGCATCTGACAAATATTTACCATTGGCCATAAAAACCTCTGCACACATTAATATAGACATATCCAGGAAAGAGGATATATACTACAGATAGGGATTTGGTAGAGCCATAAAATAAGCATGGGCAAGTCTGGTCTTTACTTTGGTTGTGTGTGAGCTCTGAATCTACGGGTTTTAGCTGTCTTTGCCTCTCTCCAGCTCGGGACACTGCTGACTTAACATTCTCATCCCCCGTGTGTCCTGTTTACTCTGCTCCCGAACCCTGCGGCCGTGCCACCTCGGAGACACTCCAGACCACCAGGGCCCTGGATCCTGCCTCCTATTGGCCAGTGCCCGGGAGCCCTCGCCATGGGAACTCCATGCTCCGGAGCGGGTGGGGCAGCAGGGAGCCTTTTGCTCACTGGCCAGGAGACTCAAGGTATGATTACACATGACCAGGGCCTTGACATTGAGAATATATTGGGACATTTTGGTGCACTATGCAGTTTTTTTGCAACCTCTCGTGAATGGATTTCTGCATTCTGTACTTTATGACCATGAAACCATTAGGAGAAGTAACTATGGGGATGTTCTAGTCGAGCTTAAAATACGAGCCATTCTTTCTTGCAGTTTCTATAGTTACATCTTAGTCTGGGTTGGCAGGAGGTTTTCATACCATCTTACTTAAATTTCCTCCCATAGCCCTGAACGTAATTGGAGATGTTATTTTTGACACTCTTGAGAAGCTGGAGGGGAGTTCACGTTGGCCTAGTAATAATGCTCTGGCAAGTATTTTCCACAGCCTTGCCTGCGCCCTGCTGGACAAGTAGGGAAGTGTGCCTCTTGTCATGTGATTTATGTTGCAAACCACAAAAGCAACCGCAGTGAGCTCAAATTTGACATCTATATTTGCATGGGTGGTCCGATAGCTGAACCCAGAGACTGTGCATTTAGGTGTAAAACAAAAAAAAAGGAAAAAATCCAAAAGGGCCAAATTTTGGGGCTCGAAAAATAATTGTGCTTAGGTCAGTCTGTCAGAGATCCATCAAAACAAACTCGCCAAGCAGTAAGTGAAGTGTTTTTCTTCTCAAAATGCACTCCAGTGGTGGAATATGGCTGACATGACCAGGTTGGCAGTGAAATTTTGTTTACTTTTACAAAAATGCTGTTGTAATAAAATTATGTTAAGAGGATTTTCCGCACATCTATGTCCAAATTTAGACGCATGACAAATGGCATTCAAATTGATTCAAAAGTGTCCTGTAAATAACTTGATCCTATTTTATTTCTACGGCTCTTCCATTTCTTTGGTAATCTGTAAACATCTGTAAGTAAGTTTTTACAACTCTTGTGTTTCAGCATGCTTTTAATCATATTTTAATGTTTTGTGAATAAAAATGGTCACACTAAACATTTGTCGTAAGTAGGGATGTAACAATATTGGTGATATCGCTTTACTGTGATAACAAACGTTTCACAATATAGTAACAATATCAAATGGCCCCTTGACATGTCTTTAGAAGAAATTACTGTTATTAAACATTTATTTAGTCTTAAATGAGAAAAAAAAAGAATTATATATAATAATTAATGTACTAAAAGCTTATCAGGGCATTTTTAGAGAATGGGTTTTGTTATTGTGAGCATTGCTGCAATGCAAATGTGAGCCTCCACCAAAATATTGTAAAAATATCATACAGTGAAGTTTATTTTGTGATAATACTGTACTATGAGATTTGGATATTGTTACTTCCCTAGCCTTAAGTACTTAAACTCATAAATCACAAACTTTATGTTCAAAACTCATTTCTCTTGATTTAAGGCTGCAGCATTCAAGTGTTTCCTTTTTAAGAATTCTAAATTGAAGTTTTGACCCTCTGATGCTACTGTAGTCTTTTTTGTAAGTGTAAATCATCACAAGATACACATGGTATTGTAATCACTAAAATACATTTGTTCAAATGTTTTTGCATCATTGCTAACATTTGCTAGCATTGTAATTACAAGTTAATTACTTATTTATTCATGATTTATTACTGCTTAATAGTGGTAAGCTATTCTAAAGTGTTACGAGTACTTTTAACATGTCTTAATCAGTCTCCATTGCTTTTTTACTAAACTCAATCTGTGGTAGATTATATGACCCTGAAGAAATAATGTTATGAGCTTATGAAAATATCCTGGAATATCTTATTTCTAGTTAACTTCATTGGGGTATATTTTGGAGGAAATAAAATAATTTTTTCTGTTTAGACTTTTAGTACTGACTTGCAGTTTACTATTTTACGACTCAGTATCTATTTTTTTTTATTTATAGAGGGTTTTCTTTTGTAAATAATTCCCATTGAACATTCAAAGGTTTATTTAGGAAATTATTGAATTTTATGGTGACCTATATAATATCTCCCATGTCACTTTTTTGATCCTGAACTAGTGTTTGGAAACTGTTGCAACAACTAAGTATTTTGATAGTTCTTATTCTAAATATTTTGTAACTCTTAATCAAATAATATTTCTGCTTACTTCAATAACTTCTGTTTCAGGCATTCATAATATAAGTATACTTTAGCAAAGATGTTGGCCTGAATGAGCCACATATCAGCGGTGGGAGCTGTATTTAGGGCATTCTTCTGTGTAATGTCCCAGTGAAAGGGGTTTTACAGGTGTAGCCTCAGCACAAACCCACTCCACATTTATTTCTGCTGACTTTCTGGAAAGTGGTTGCTGCGTCGAGGTAATGAGCGCTCTATTTTCCTCTTGCTAATGTCAGCCCCGCAGGTTGTGATGGTCTGCACCTCTCCGGCCAATGGGAAGGGGGGCTGCTGAGCTAGCACATAGACTACGCTGAAAATTAAAATTAATCTTTTATTTGTGTATCCAATGCGTAAAAAAATAAAATGGGATATTCTCAACGGGTAGGATTTGACTAGATTTGAAGTTTTGCTTTCCCACACAACAAAGACAGATCCTGCTTTTAAGATTCTCCGAAAGCCCCCCTGAACTCAAACAAAAGCTGGAACAGTGATTTTTTTTTTTAAAAGAGAAGGGTATTGTGGGCCCAGACTCCAAAGTGTTTGTGTAAGGCTTTTAAATGTGTGACAGCTCCAGGATACGTGTGGGCCATTGTTATTTACTCGGAGTGGTACCTCGGTGGTACGACTTCCTCCACTCCCACCAACCGGCATGCCCAGCCCACACACAGGCAAAAACACACACACATATATAGGTTAATGTATGCCATAGTATTTCGATTTACTGCTTAACATTTCTTAACTTGTTGTCTAAACTTTAAAGATGCATTACCCAAAAAACTCAAGCCCGAGCTCTCCCATCACTGGCGAACAATATCATAATCAGCTTTTATCTTTTTATTGTTGGAATTTAGAACATAACATTGTGTAAATGCTTTGCAAATATTTATTCAAGTTTCTATCATGTGGCTGGTTGGGAAGTGGAAAAAATGTGGAATAATTTCAGTGTTTTGAGATATTTTGTTGCATATGTAGTAGCGCTGGGAATCATGGGGTACCTCACAATACTATACACAATACATAGCTTCTGATACGATATACATTATGACTGTCTTTTTAAAGGAATAAGGAACCATTCGTTTTTCTTGTCTGTACTAATAGAGTTTTTGTGACTTATAAATGGCTAAATAAATACATATTATGGCTATTTTATGCCACTGGAGCAGCAGTACTTTTATATTGGTATCAATACAAGAATAAAATGTGTCAGTATTGAAAGTATTGATACTTTCATTTTGATTCATACGTAGCGAATTTAAAGACTTAAACAAAAAACCCAAAGTCCTGTTTCCAAAAGTTATAAATGAACCATCAGTCAGTCTGACTTTTATCAATAAGTATTTGTGATAGCGGAAGCATTGTCACTCTGCCAGAGTTTGTGTTATAGTACAATGTAAATAATACACGACATAAGATACATTTACCAACACTTTTATCATATATCAAATATATGTGTAAAAAAATTTAACTGATTAGAGTGGTCTTCACAGTCTATGGGTGTCGGCTTGGTTCGCGTGGTTGTCGGCAAGGCGGGGGTCATGTAAGTCGCCAGGCTGTGTGGTTCTGGCAGCTCTGTAAAACACAGGCAGCATAAGGCTTTGACTGTGTAAATACTGCAATGCTAACTGTTACTTTACAGCATGTGATGGGTCTAATGCATGGTGAAAGTACATTAAAAAACCCTCTGTTCAGTGCCCGGTCTCCTCTGACAGAGCACTGTTGCTATACAGTATTTAAAGATGCTTTCTTTTGTGTGACAGTATTTGTCAGACCAAGTATTATAGTAGTAGTAGTAGTAAAGTAGTATAGAAGTACATTGCTCCTCTTGCAGAATTTTTGACCACTTTCGACTGTGAAAGCTGTGCATCACTGTAGCACTATTATTATGCATGACGTCAGAAAATGAAAGTAAAAGTATCAAACAAATATTTTGTAATATATCATAAGATCAGCCTTTTTTTTCCCAGCCCTATAATTGCAGGTTATGAAGAGAGGTTGTAGAGTAATGTGTAGACAATATTATATAAGATAAATGTGTAAAAAGAGGAGAGAACTTTGCTTGACCTGCCTAGATGACATCTACAGATTATTGAGGGATTTAACTTATTCTTCAAATAAAGGAAAAAGGAAAGGAAAGTGTAATTACTTTGTTTAGACATTAGTGCTACATAAATGAATTTGAATATTGTGGAAAACTCTTTTTTTCAGTAAGTTATAATCAAAGAGAAATGGATATATTATGTGTACATTCAGTGACATCTTTCAAGCAATTGTTTTTTTTTATTGTGATGATAATGGTTTACTGTTAATGGAAACCAGCTCATAAAATAGATATTGAATAATTATTATAATAATAATAATCATAATAAATAAATGCGTGAAATATTTCACTCCATGTGTACTGAATCTATTGTATATACTGTATAAGTTTCACTTTTTGGCCCGAACTATCAAAGTAATTGTACTTTTAAATGATATTCCACAATAATAGAGGCCAATGACTTTGCTATTTTTTAACAAAATCATAACACATAGGCTAAAAGAAAAGAATGCATTACAATGTATCTGGAATACCTGCTTTATATTTTACAGTCGCTGTCATTAACCTGTCTCTCCAAGCGTCATAAATCCTGGGCGTTTAGCAGCAGGAACATGAACATCATCCAGACGCCTCTGAATAGATTCTGAAGCAGTAAATCTTCTGTGTGTGCTGCCTGCCTCACTATACACATGTCTCCCTCAAAATGAGCTCTTTGTGTGGCCAAGTCTTCCTGTTTCCCTGTCTAAAAGCAGAAGCATGGGCTGCAGTGTAGGTGAAACTAGGTCCAAAATGCAAAAGGTGTTACAGAGTTTGAAATTTTATTAAGGTTCTGTTTTATTATAGCCTATTCCAAAATGGCAAATTATTCACTCTACAGCTGACATAGCAATGGCAGTATATTGTTTCTTTTGAGTGCAATGTGGATCCAGTGGGTTTGTATTTGTATAGCAAAAAGATTTCAGCATTCATTCATTTTCAACTTTTTCATTCATTTTGCAGCGCTGATAGAAAGAAGGGGCACATCATGAACTTCAGTTACCTCCTAAATAATAAAACATGCATCCAGGCAGATTAGATATGACAATAGAAATTAATGGTGCTTTCTAGGCTATTATTGTCTGAACACTGAATAGTTTTGCTACTGTTTATTGCTATTTATGTTCTGAAGGTTCTACCATTGTGTTGTTTGTTTACTGTTGCCGTGGTTGGAGGCATAAAAACTTAAGCTGGCAAATCCCAATTTTGTTGACACAATAGGCCTATTGGTCAGGACATTGTTCACTGGTGTGTGTGATGTAGTTATCACCATAAAGTACTTTATACCATGATTACAATAGCTTGTTTGCACTTGACGTCATGCCCTGAACATTGTATAAAGTGAGATGGAGGGCAGAGACCATTTATAAAGAAGCACTAGTTAACTGTCAATATGCAGATATTTTATGTGGTTTATGGTCTGATTGAGTTATCCATCAGATAGCTTCTTTCTCCCTTGAACTGCTCCAGCACCTGCCCTTTCTCTCTGCTTCATCCTCATCTGTCTAACCAATACTGGGACTTAAATATAGCTTCTTGGTTCATATATTACATCAGTGATATAATTGGAAAACAAACACAGTTTATGGTGATAGAGCATTGTTTAATCCTGCATCTATAAACATTATCACATAACATTATCACTTATAATAGTGAATCGTGCAACATTTAAAAAGGATATATTCTGCAGAATATTTTTTTCTGAGGATTCTACCATGTTATTATGTTGTTACCTAATGGAGAACATACCAGAAGTTGAGTTTTGTTTTATTCACACGTTTAAGTAATCCTGTAGTCTCTGGAACGGCCGTTCTGAGGTCTCAAAATGCTCGGTTGCACAAACCTCTACCTCTCCCATGAAAGCTTGCCCATTTTAGAGGGCACTGACCAATCAACAAGCCTTCTACATCCAGTGTGCTCATATTTCTTTATCCAACAAACGGGGTACAGCTGTGTTTCTGCTAACTCCTCACAGCATTTTTTAAATTTTGTAGTAAAAGGGCATCATACAAAAAAGTTTCAGGAGTGAAATTCCTTTTATTCTTTAAATTATGTTTAAAGGACCACAACAGTCTTCAGTGTCCAGCACTCTGCTGCCCTCTGCTGGTCTCTTCACCTGCTTCTTTATGGCACCAAACACTTTCTTTTAGTCAGATAATGTTTTTAAAGGTTGTATAACGTGAACTGCTGTTCTAGAGGTAACCAAGACTGGTTTAAAAATATGAATAAAATCATAAGATATCACCTTTAACAGTTAATATACCCATCTGAGTTTCTGACATCAGAATTGCAACAGTTCACACAACATATTCTATTATATTTTAACCCTCAAAGACAATTTGATCATTTTACTCTATTTTAATACATGATATATAGGTTTGTGATGAAAGGACAGTGCCCTACTGCCCTCTACAGGCCATCTGTCACAGCTTTTTTATATGGTTTGAGCTTGGATTTGAAAAAGCTGCAGCTTTTATGTCCATTGCTTTAACATAGCTTTTACTAGAGTCATGCTAAACCTACTTAACAATGTTCCAAAAACATTACAAGCAACAAGCAGAGGGCTCATCACCATGTTACTAGTACAGGTTTAAAATAAGAGAGATGGATATCTTGTACTGATTTTAATGAAAATCCTGCATATTTTATCCATTCCCGCTGTTTGAGAATCACTGATCTCGCCCTAATACTCATGTCATGTTAAAATACACTGGCTCTTCACCTCGGCTTGACCCTGAGTCTCAATTTCAGCTTGTCATGCATCGGATCGTCCTCTCCCCTCTGATATGCTTGAGCTCGTGGGAAACATTTCACACTACAATAGGAGGAGCGTACGGGCTGCCATTTGGGTGCCTCGGCCCTGTGTTTTTGTTGGCCGCTCGAGCTGTTTTTCGGCGAGAGAACATGCTAAAGGTCTCTTCCACTCCAGTCCATTCCCCTCCGCTCATCGATCACTCGGCACGGCGCGGGAGGACGCTCACAGTGGGTGGGAATTAGAACACATCATGTAAGACGTACAGTGTGATGTTATGAATATGTCCAGGAATGAGATATGAATGTTATGCAAGCATCAGTTTAACAGTCTTAGTGACAGGTAATGTGTGTTATCTTTATTAGATTTTAAGGCATAGTCCATAAAAGTTAACAGACACGCTTGAAACAATATGGAGAAGAAGCTATAGTATTAGATTTAACCATTGTGACAAAGTACATACAACACTTGATTTCTATATAACTGAATTGTCATTAAAACACTTTTTCCAAGGAATTTAATGATGAGAATGTTCTGCCCATTGGAGCTTTGGCTAATCAGATAGTTGTAGAGATGGCATCTCAAGTTAGGGAAGTTCTCACTGGTTGTCGGTCAACACTGAATTAATGACTGCTATACTACAGCAAAAGTGTCCAGTGTCTGGTCACACTGCAAAACAGCATAAAAATATTATAAGAGAAAACATATATATATAATGCATTTTCTCAATACTTATTATGCTTTTTTCAGGCTTTTTAAAATAATTTTGGACACCTTTACATTCACATTTCACATTTTATAACTTTAAGGATATGCATAGGAAACGTCTTCTTTTGGGGAGCTGTTAAGTTTGACTTGGCAGAAGGATTAGTTGTCTGACGCTCTCTGATGGTGGGGAGTGGACAGTGCATAAACTAGGTTTTTAACACAGCTATAAGCAACATGACACTAACAGATAGATGAGTGAGTTTAATGCTTTGTAAGTGATGGCAAGTTAAGCGCTGAAATTATTAGAACTAGTCTGGTGACAGTGTATAGGCTTTAGAAACGCGCAGGAGTACTTCCTGATTTCACATGTCTATGTAGAGTAGTGAGATCGAGCATTTCAGGCTCTTAAAGAAAGAGACTGCATCAGTGCACAGGATTTCTCAAACATGCGTGAATGAAACAACAAAAAATACTACTCCAGGTATGTTCTGAGGTGGAAACAACATATGGTTAAGAACTCAAAAAAGTCAATTTAGCATAACAGGGGACCTTTAATGAACCAGAGGCATTTGGTGGATTGTTTTGTGCCATACTTTGAGCTAGGAGTTTAACATAAGCTCTAACTGATGAAATACAATCAAATAGGTTGCTATGTAAATATTGAGGGGTTATGGGGGATGGGTTAGTGGCTGTGGTGGTGGAGGAGATGTTGGCCTTAATAACAGATGCATGACTTGTGTAGTAGCAGACTGTAAATGAAATGGAACATAACATTTAAAACATTTTTAGCATAATTTAACCATGTTCAAATTACTATTTTTAAAACATTAAATATCTACAGTACCCAGTAAAAGTTGTATTACTTTCATTTCCTGTTTCTACAGCTGCCCAGATAGGACAAAGTAAGCACTGCTGGAGGTGAAGCACATGTATGTTTATATGTATTAAAGTATATTTAGTTGACCAGTTAATATCGTGTTTACATATTGTTTGCCAGGCCGTTCTACAATGTAATTCCCAAAAGCTTTTGATTGAAGTCAAAAGCTTAATTTAACTCATGGATTTGTAGAGGACACCAGACATGTCTGATAGCAAATATTCTTTTCAGTTCAGTTATACCCTGGTATCATTAGCATCACTAGCATCACATCAAGTATTGCATATTTTGAGCAAAGGATTATGTCTCAGAACATGCATACTGAAAAGGTACTTAGACTCTTGGCTCTTTCTCAAGATTTAGTATATATCTAAACTAGTCTAACTTTAACAGAAAAGGGCAATTCAAAAGATTTCGATAGATACAGCCCTCAAACTGATTTTATGTTTGTTTTTCTATATGATTTCATCTTTTAAACCACTGCAGTGTGTAAGGGTGAATGTGGGAGTAGCTACAATAAAACATGACAGAGCTATGTTGTGGGCAGATGTTTGTATGGCCAAGGGTCAAGCAGGAGTTCATTTGTCTGGTTGGAAAAGTGCTAAAATATGCACACTCAAGCCCGTGTTAACACTAACTGTACACACACACACCACATACGCTTGGCTCCATTTAGTTTCCTTAGTAAAGCCTCCTCAGCGCGATCCAGAGCATAAAACACGCAGCACGTCCGCACACCCTGCCTGATGGATTATGGCTCTCCCAGCTCAGGGGCCTCTCGGCGGGGAGGGCAGACGGAACAGAGACCCCCTCATGGGCCACGGGGTGAGCCAGAGGGATGAGTAAATACTGGACTGATGGAAAGGGGAGGGCCTGACCAGCAGTAGGGCCCAACATGGACATAATACTGAGCCAAGCCAATGACCTGACAGCGGGGAACCTCCAACATCATTAAAGACTTCAATGCAGCCATTTGATCAGTGTCAAAACCGCAGAGCCCAAATACTGAACACAGCAAGACGCTATGTTCTCCCCTCATCTGGAAATCAATCCGAGTGTGGGTGGGAAAAATTCATCTGAAAAGTACTGCTGTTAAAGCAAGTTCAGTAACGTCAATACTGTAACATCATCATGAATCCTTCTACAAGTGACGTAATCAAAAACTGTGCTCGCATTTTGATGCCAACAGTAGCAACTGATTAATTTTGATAAAAAAAACAGTAAAGACATTTAGACAACAAAAATGACTGTAGTGGACATAGTTTTACTTTCAAATAATGCCAAAAATTAACTTAAGCAAGAATCAGTGACTTTAACCATGTAGCTTTTAGCTCATTTATAGGTCCTACTTCCTGCTTTTTTTTTAGGCTTTTTGAAATAGTTTTCGGACATCTATGTATTCGTTTTTCATGTGTTATAATTTAAAATAATGTATGTATGGAAAATGCTATTTTGAATTTGCAGAGAACGCTTAGATTCGGTGTCTGATCCCCCCTGCTGGCAATGGTGGGAACTGCACAGACCATAAATGGCTTTTAAGCACAGCTCTGAGCAACATGATGCTAAAAGATAGACTGCTTTGTAGCATTGTCAATTTAAGCGCTGAAATTATAAGAATGAGTCCAGGAACACTGTATTCCTGGTTTCACGTCAATGTAAAGCTGTGAGACTGAGTGTTTTCAGCTCTTCAGAAGATTACTCAAACAAGCGTGAATGAAACAAAATGCTACTCTGGGTATGTTTTTGTTTTGTAATTGTTTATAATATCTATGTTTAAAGCTATAGAACCAAGGAGCCATTGTAATCTTTTATTTTGTATCTACATCTGCCTTGAAATAAGTGATCACAGCTAGAGGAGAAACACACTAAAGTTGCTTGCACTGAGGTTTGGTCCCTCCATTATCTAAACTAACCTATTTCTACGTGGCTTGTTCAAGATGCTCCTACAGGCCACCATAGCTGTTCACAAACTCTGAAACATTATGGATTTTCACCACCAGATGTTACCAGAAGGCAAAAACTACAGGCCCTTTTTATATTAAAAAATAAGCTTGTTTTTGTTAGCTAAATCGACTTTCCCTGTTCCCAACCTAAGTTGTTCTCCAGAAGACCCTTTGGGAGAACATTTTAAAAGGATAATAGCTTCTTATTGGTAGCAAACATCTACATTGTTAAAAACAAATCATTCACTCAGCATGCTCCCTGGACATATTTAGTGCCATTAACTGAACATCAATGTCCTCTCCTTAAATCAGTACCACCTGCAAACTTCAGCCTGAGAGTAGCTTTTCTCTCTGGACCTCCCAGACTTAGAGAGAGCACCTCCTGTTTGGACAAACCATCCCTGGATCTGGAACATGAAACGAGAATCACATCACTGTTTCACTTTGAGCTTGGGGCCTAATATTTTTAATTACACACAGGAAACTCTGGTTACAAAGGACACTTTCTTAGAGGATCTGCAGGAGGCTGTGAGAATTCCCATCTTCTTTCTTTTTCATCTTTCTCTGTAGTTTTCTCCTGGAGCCTGTGGGTGGTAGGTGTATCAGCTAACACTGCCACCCTGAAATCTGGTTCACTCCTGACCTTCCCAAAATCTCATTTCAATACGAAACATAAACAATGTTACTCACTGGTCTCATTCTAGTTACACTTTTCCACAGTTCTAAAGAGTATTGGTTTTAACACTAGATTTTGAGATAGCTACTTCATTAGCTCTGTTACAGCTAGCTTAGCTGTAGCTAATACACTCTTGCTAATGACTGGTGACTGTATGATTAATTAAGATGACTGCCTTTCCATAATGTAGACCTGTAAAGTCTATTATGACCTGCTAGGAGCTTTCTAGCGTTAGTAGCTTAGTCGGTAGAGACGCTTGCCCATTAACCCGAAGGTTGGTGGTTCAAGCCCTGTTGCATTAATTAATTAATTGCATACTGTTGTTGTGTCCTTGGGCAAGACACTTCACCCTAAGTATGAGTGTGTCAGTGTGAGTGTTTTTTTGTGGTGGTCAGTCAGGCTGTAGGTGCAAAATGGCAGCCACGCTTCCATCAGTCTGCCCCAGGGCAGCTGTGGCTACAGAAGTAACTCACCACCACTGAGTGTGACTGAGGAGTGAATGCAAAGCCTTTCCATAATGATTATATGAGCATACATAGTTATGCAAACTCTCAGTGTCCCTTTACAGTTCTGTTAAATACACTCAGTCTCTGTTAGTATGACATGCAAGCAGCTATACAGCTTACTTCCAAACTCTGATCATTCTCCAAATTTGAAACAGACAATAACCTTTTTTCTTCTTGTTGTAACTGTGAGCTAGCTAACTTTCTTTTCACATATAATGCAGAAATGATTTTGTAAATTTGTGATTATTTTGAATTTGCCTTGCTGCCTTCCCGCAATAAGCTAGTTATGAGTCTCTATGATTATCTCTAAGATGTGTTGTCTGGCTTGGCTACCAGCTCCTACCTTTGACACTGTTACTTGTTGTTTAATAAGCTTACAGAATCAATACTTCAGCTTAAGAGAAGTTCTCCTTGTTTCTAAGTTAGAATAGGTAATAAAATGTAAGACAATAGTACGACATTTAGTATTGTTGAACTAAAATGTATTTATAGTCAGAGAAAGCTTTAGTATTTTTGCTCCATAAGAGTAAACAGTCAGAAATTACCTACATCTGTCAAGCCTGAAGCTAAATCTCTTGCAAATAAATGGTGGCCATTTATTTTGGGGACCTGGGGGTGAAAGGGCATCACCTGAGGTACCTGACAGTGGAGGTCTGCAGACCGGTCCCTTTCAAGTTTTCTCAGTCTTCAACTTTTTATCAGTTTTGCAAATTTCCCAATTTAAGATTAAAAAAAATTGACCTAGCTGATTGATATCTAACTCATTATGTTTAAAGAATACTGATTGAAATTAGTAATATTAAAGATGCACTGCCTTTCTATAACAGTGATGACCATGCATGATAATTTCTATTCATTGGTTTGTTTGTTTTTTTGGTCAAGTTTAGCCTAACTTGCTAACAGCTACTAACCCTAAGATCATACTCCTAAGCTCGGCCATTTTTTCAAATTTGATAATTACATCTTGTCTATCAACTTCTTCAGCCCATGTGAAATTACTTTTCTGCCCTTACTTATATTATTTTCTTCATTCCTCTACGGGCCATTGTCTTCTCGGTGTAACATCAGAACAAAGATGAAGACATGTCAGCAGGCTTGTTTCCAGTGAGCGCCTTAGCTCCGGTGGTCTCTAACTGACAGGCTCTATTTGTTATCTTTAGGCCCAATAAGTCCATCTGGTTTTGGTTTGGCTCCTCCGTATCGCCCCTGGAGATGTGGATGGAGGGGACGCAGAGGGAGAGAGGTGAGGCGGGGACTTTTTGCTTTTCCTAAATTGAATTTCTCACCATCGCTGCTGCTCCACTCTGGGCCTGGGACCAGGGAGTGAGCAGAACGTACAGTATCTACACAGTTCTGCTTTCATCCCTGAGGCTCTGTGCAAAAAGGTAGAAAACTCAAATCACCTGTTTCTGGCAAATGGCTGGCATGTTCGCAGTAATGGCTATTAACATGTTACCATTCTTCTGTTTGTAATAGAGGAATGTATGAACTCCATGTGAACCTCTCCAGACATGAAACCTTTTTGCATCTGATGAAATGATGTGTGAAAATAAACAAATAGCAGACTAAACAGAGCTGTCAGCTGTGATTGGAGCGAGTATGGAAAATCTACACTGTTTAGGGTATTATATTAAGCTTTGACAGTTTTATTTTATCTTTAACACATGCATGCTGGGAGAAGTCACTTACACAAGCCATAGCCTGTAGCAAAGGTCCACATAATATTGATATATGTATTTTGTATGATTTTGAACTACATACAGTAGCAGATACCATATTTGACACACTTCAGGTAGGATTTTTTTACGTTATCTCTCTTTAGGGATAAACTTTGTGAAATGGCACTATGTTTTTAATTCAGATAAATAGTTGCTAGAAGCTTCAACACATAGAGAACATGTTGAAATATACAAAAAGCAAAACTGCAAATAAACCTAAATAAGCTTAATACATAGATTAGATAGATAGATAGATAGATAGATAGATAGATAGATAGATAGATAGATAGATAGATAGATAGATAGATAGATAGATACTTATAGACAGACCAATTTTTTGGTCTGTCTATAAGTAAAAACCTAATTAACCTTAAACTATTCAATTTATTTAATCAAATAAGGCAACATAGTAATTTATTTCTATTCTAGTTCTGACATGATATCTGACAGTCTTTTTTTTTTCTTTGCACACAGTTTCTAAGAAGTTCTTCACAATGGGAGCTTCTGCAATGCACCACCCCTCATCCATCTTTCTTGACATTCTTCGCACTGTGGCATAAATCAATTCTGAAATGATTTTGACCCTGGACTGTGAATTATTCTTGCCAGTCCGTGCAGTTTTACAGCTAACTACTACATGTAAATTATGTAAATTGCTAGGTTTCACTGCTTTCCTGGTATTTCCAAATTCACGGTCCTTTGTACAGTCTGCACTTATCCCGGACTAACCCTTGTGTAAAATAAGACCTCAGTGTCTCTATATGGGCAGCACATTCTCACAGCAAACGTATACTTTGTGGAAATGTTGCATACAATGTACACACATGACAAGCTGTCTGATTTACTGCTGGAATTATTCTTGATTCTTTTTGCCCTTCACGTGACCTTGATAAAAAAAAATCCCTTTATTTCGGTGAAGGAGAGACATCCCACACACACAGTTTATTTAGTCAGGTGGACAGACTGTATCGCACGCCGCTCCCTCGGAATCTCAGCGTTCGGGCTTTCATCTTCTCCCAACATGTGTTTGTAGGTTTAGTGTTAAACAGGGCCTTGTTCAGATTGGGGGGATTCTCATTGAAAATATTTGTGGACAGTGTCTGGGAGCAAAAAGTCAAAAGGCTTCTGTGCACTTTGGGATAATGTAATGACTTGACTATGACGGTGGCCCAGTGTGGGTTTTCCCTGTGGCTTTAAATGTAAAAATGCTCTAAAGACAGCCACACAGAGAACAGAAGGACTTAGGGCCTGGCTATACATAAATAAATAAAAAATATATCTTTTCAACACACAAAAGAAAACATTTACAGACAAAACATAACTAGATATGTACTGAGTTATGTGTCATTATTAGGAGTAACTGAGTGCTTTTACCTAATTATTGACCCTATTGCTATAGCTGATGCACATAAGATTCAAACTTAAATAACGTTTTGTTTTTTGTTGCCACATGTGACAGGCAAAGCACATTTTATTAAAATGGATATACGGGACCCAATATGTTGATAATTTTAGCAACATTTTATTTGAGAAAGAATAAAAGAATAAACTTTTGTGCGTAATTATGAAATTTGCCATCTATTAGTCTGTCAGCAGAATAAATAATGTTAAATCTACTTGTAATATATTCATTGTAACACTAGTGAGTCTACAGTTTATCACTATTTTAGTCCAAATCTATACAAAATTTTTGACCGAGCAAGTCAATCAGTAAATAACATGTATATATAATTTGAATAACTTTATATACTTTATAAATTTATATAACTAGGCCACTACTTACTTCCAAATAAACTTCTGCAGTGACAATACTCATACACATGTAAGACTGAGTAATTTACAAATGGCAAATTTAAAAAGCATTTAGGTAACATGTTATTTTGAGAGACATGAGTGCATGTTATCCTTTTCTCTTTAAACTAAACTTTTTTACTGCCAAGTTATAGTGAAACAAAATACAAATAACACAAATATTTAAGACAATTGCACTTTATGTAAGTGTACACACTAGATACATGCTGAACTTGTTAACACTCAGTGAGCACTCTGTATTCAACAAGATGTCATATAACTTCCACATAGTGCTAACACAGTATTATCACCAACATTATTATTAAAGCAGTGTGGCTACAGGAGATACAGTAGGTAGTGTAGTATTTCTAGACCTTCACAGAAGGCAGTTAAAACTTTTGTGGTAACAGCATCTAATTGGACAGAAATATGCAAACTAAGATTCTACTTTGAGCATACAGTACTGGTTTACAAAAGTTACAAAAGTGTGTGCAGTGTGTCACATTTCATTATCATGCATCAGATATCTACGATAAGACATGTATTTGAGAATGTATTTGTACTTGAGGACAAAGCGGAACTACAGTAGCTTGACAACATTCATTAAATAATCATTATAAAGTGCACATGCTATGCTTATGACACCAAACAAATAAATATAACTGTTCGTATTTTCATTACACATTGAGCAAATATAGGTGGCTAAGAACAGCGTTTTTACAACAGACCATGAAATGGGTTATCAGACCACAGCTTTATCTTGTAATAGTATGATAGGAAATGAGATTTTTTAGCTTTACTCTGGCTACAGTGTTATCTTTGAGCACAATAATGAACAGCCCATAGGGAGTACATATTAAGAGATTTATGCAAGTGTAATATTGTAAAATGAATAGTAGCGTGCAAAGTAAAATGTTAGACCACACACAAAAAGCCATTTATGATAATCTCTGACATGAGATATGGGAGCATAAATTTAAGGACAGCAAATAGAAATTTTAACAGCAGTTTCAAGTTTTGGTATACCCCATGAGCCCAATGGGCTATACACTATTAAATACTATGAGCCTGTGTTACAGATGCACCGGTTGAATTCTGGGTAATAACATGGACAGGAGGGTTGGTCCAAGTTGCTACAGCATGGTTCACAGCAGTGTCCAGTTCTAAAAACATAAAAGCAAGTATGGTATGGTTCAAAGCACTGTGTAAATTTTGAACTATGGCTCCTCCTGGTGGTTGATTCAAAAACACCAACCTCAGCTATTTAAATCAGGCACACAAGAAGATCGTCGTGATTTGCACATGTTTTTCTGTAGAATAAATCATAACAGCGGCAATAAGTAAAAGAAAACATACCCATCTGAACAAATAGATAGCTAATTACAGACCTTTGTATGAAGATTGTGGTGAAGCACTGGGTCAGAAAGCCAGGGATGCCTTAAAGATTCACCTGCTGACATTCTCCAACTACACAGGCAGCGTGTAAAAAAATAAAGACAGTGTATAAGCTTTTGGTCATTGTTTCGTATAAATAAAAAGACAAACTGATACCTCTTGTTGACAATGAGAAGTCTGGAAATGAAGTCTTTGGCTTGCTCTGAAGTGTCCGAAAACTCCTGCTCCTCAAAGTTCCACTGACAGGCCAGGATGTTGTTCAGAGTTTCATGATCATTGTCACCGAGGAAAGGGCAGAGACCGCTCAGACTGTAGGTGGAAATGCTCATAAGCACTACTGTTTATCTGTCTGTGTGGATATGTGTATATATGTACAGTGTGTACGTTTACTTACAGCATGTATGTGATGACACCCAGGCTCCACATGTCAGTGTTGAAAGATACAAAGTCATAGTTGATCACTTCTGGAGCAAGAAACTCTGGAGTGCCAAAATTCACTTGTAGCTTCTCCCTTGGTTTATATCTGTTTAGGGCATATTAGGCACAAAAAATATTCAAATAAGTCACATAAATTATTGCAGTGAGAAGTCACATTCATGTTCAGTCCAAACTAGATACTGGTCCATGTCAAAAAATACAAAACATTTAAAAGAAATACTTCTAATAATAGAGGAGTACAGTATGTCTTATTTGTGAGTTGGACCTAGGTATGAATTTCTATCATAAATGGTTTAAAAATGTTTTAAGTCACCCACTCGAACGTGCCTTTAGTTTGTACATTTCCAAAAGCTTTTGTTACCGGTCCACTGTGTATGGGCTGTATATTGTTGCAAAAATATCATCACAATGCACTGATTGAAGAGCCTTTATCAGTGAAATGTATGATTCAGTTGAAGTTTTAATTAGTGTAAAATTCATTCAGATTATTGTTCTTTTGCTAGATTTCATTCAAAGTGGCATTAAAAAGTCTTAAAAAGGTCTTAAATTTTACAAGACAAAACCTGGAGCTACCCCGTGATTTGTAACCAGACAAACACACACACCCTGAATGCATTTTTATGTGTTGACTTCTTAAATTTGGCAAAAGCTGTTTTTTCCATAGCTATGTATACTGAGAAGAACCTGCACTGTTGTGTGTGCAGAATTTCTAAATTAGTCAAAGTAAAAGTCCTAAATTAATTTAATAATATACAAAAAAGACGAAAATTGTTGAATATAAATTGACAAAGTCTATTTATCTATTAGTGCTGTGGGTAGCTTGTACCACACCTCCAAAAATAATGAATGAAAAGGATTATACTGCATAGTAATAAATAAGTCCAAACTATCACTTACATCCTTGCCAATCCAAAGTCGATAATTTTGACTTTATTCGTCACTCTGCTGACACACAAGATGTTCTCCGGCTGGAATTCACAACAAACCCACAACATTAAAAAAGTGAATGTTGCTAATGCTAACTTAGCTTTACAGACATTTGAGAGTAGTAACCTTTAGGTCCAGGTGCAGGATGTACATTTTGTGCATGTGCTGCAAACCGTCGCAGATTTGCCTGATGAAAACCACTGCATCAAGCTCTGTTAACTTGTAGTTTTCATCTATGATCCTGTCAAACAGCTCGCCTCCACCAACACTGTGGTAACAAAAACAGATACATCATGTGAAGCAATAATAAAATATAGTCCATGTAACCAATAGTTATGTTGTATCAGTTATGTAGAATATATTACTAGTGATATGAAGTAAAATGGTGCTCTACAGGCGCACATGAGTTAAATTAGAATATTGTAGAAAAGTTTTGAGTAGTTCTGAGTAGTTCTGTACAAAGGGTGAAATGCACATATATAGATTCAGTACACAGTAAATGAATTCACGTATATATTTTTTGTCATTATTATGATGACTAGATAATATTGTGTATGGCTGTGGATTGGCGATACAGAATATAAATATATCATGATACATGATATTAAGACCTAAACATGATACTGTATTAAGGCTAAAACATGTCTCAGTCAATAAAAATAAAAATACATGTGTTGCCTTATGGCTCAGTGGTAGAGCTGCAGTGCCTATACAGGGCAACTGTAGCCTGCCTTAGCATTGTGGATTTGAGTCCAGACTCCAGAATGTCTGTCCCCACTCTCTCCCTGATTTTCTACTATGCTCTCTCCTATCAATAAAGCCTAAAAAAAGGCATATGTTTTTGATATTCATACAGTAAAGCCAAATAGAATATCTAATCATTATTTCCTTATACCCCTATTGTGTAATAGTCTAATTGAGATACTGGATTTTAGTTATCATTAGCCATAATAATCACAAATAAATAAATACTTATTTCACTTTATGTGTACTGAATCGATATGTGTAACTTTGAATTGACTTTTCTACAATATTTTAATTAATTGATGTGGGTCTATACTGTATATGCTCTAGTAAAAATATGATAAAAGAAGGAGCATACTATTCAAGCACAAGGATGATGTCATTCCTTGTCTCATAAGCTGCATAGAGCTGGATGAGGTTGGCATGGTCCAGATTATTCATGACCTGGATTTCATTCTTCACCACCTCCTACCAAAAACACAAGTGCACACAGACAGACGGACATCAGGACAGACATAAAGGCAGACAGAAAAACAGATGCAGAAGCCAACAAACAGGTGCAGACAAATATGGACGCACGACAACAACACAAAAGGCAAGCGCATAGTGCACGATGAGAGTGTCAGCTGTTCTCCCCTATCAGACAATGCATCTTCTACTAGGTCAAATATTTGTCGCCTAGGTGAGAAGTATTCCTTGGGCTTCTGTTGCTAGTCAGTGGCCTTGTAGTGGACTAGTATGTACTCTAGCAAATATCCCCTGCTTTTTATATCATGAGGCATGTCTCCCACTGAAGTAATATGAATAGGAATGAGACGCCATACCTTTTCTTTTTGATTCCTGGCTTTGATGACCTTTGCCGCCAAAGTGAGTCCGGAGGAGTTTTCAACACACTTGTGCACCTGGCCAAAACGCCCCCTTAAAAATAAAGACAAACCAAAAAGTCACTCTCTATGACTTACATGAATAGTTTTATAAACACATTTTCTGCTTACATTGTAATCAAAAGCAGTAATGAGTTCTAATATAGACCCTTTTAGTGTTTGTAAACAATACGTCTGTGTGCAAATTAGCATAAGCCACCAAAAAAATTTGCCACTACAGATTAGGAATTAACAAGATAATTTTGGCAACTGTCAACCAAAAAGTGTAATGCCAGTGCCTGGTTAGAGAACATTAGCAAGTGTATCAATATGTCATTGTTTATTTAACAGAGCAATTAGCATTATAAAAGCTAAAGGCTACATACTAAAAATCACGGAATTATTTAAGTGGGACAATAACTTACAGCATCTTGGCAGACCACAATAATTTGTTCATGCATGTTCATTAAACACTTAATAGAAGTGTGTCATTTTGCAATAATATGATATGTATCAGTTAGAACTGATTAAATCCAATTCAGGATCGATATTGGCAAATTTAGAACAATATAATTTGATATGATTCGACCTTTATATTGATACATTCAATACAGCAACTTTTTGCCAAAAATCACAAAAGCTCCCTCTCAAATCTATCATCGCGGCTGGAGTTGATTATGTCAATCAGAGAGTGAAGGCAAGTTCGAATAAAACATTCTACTTAATTAAAAACACAAAATTTACATCCAAAAAGCTTTTATTTTAACATGCAAATTTCAAATATGGATATTTCCAAAATTATAATTTTTTTCATGTATATCGATATACACTACCTAGGAAATAATATGATTCAATACAAGATAATGCGTATCACTATAGTTGTATCGTAAGAATAAAAAATCGATACATTTATATAATAACTAAATTGTTACACCCTCCAACCTAACACTACTTAAAGTTGAATATGGCAATGGGAACTGACTACCAGAGGCGGGTTCTAGTATTCATTCATCTTCGTCTCCATATTCCTGTTAGAGGTCATGGGTGCTGGAGCCTTTTCCAGTAACTTTGGGCCTGAGACAAGTTACACCCTGGACAGGGGCCAGTTAGTCACAGGGCTGACACAGAGATATACACACACGCCATTCACTCTCATATTCATTCACTAGGGGCAGTTTAGAGTCACGCATGCTCAATATACATATATCTCATTGATTGATGTTGTAAAGGGACCCATGTCCATTTAATGACCCCAGTTCACCTCTCCTAGAAGTCTACACTTGACGTTGTTGTAGAAAGGTTTAGCTTAATATGCTGTGTTTTCCCCCATGGCAGGTGATAAAGTGATTTGTGTGAATTTGAACGCAGCGCCCTGCTTAATCTGTTATTTCATTAAAATGTGAGCCGGGCTAGTGTCTCCTCTTTGAAGACTTGGATTAACACTTAGTGATTAGCTACCAGCTGGCACTGAAGATACAGTTTCACATACCGTTCAGTCCTCCAGTAAAAATAACTGTGGTGACTCTAAAGTTATGAACGGGGGGAGAGAGCAGAGGAGGAGGCAAGCAGGGGAAGGTGGGCTTACGCAATTAAACCTTGTGGGGAACTGAGAAATATTTCCTCACTGCCTTTGATCTGCACTCAATAAACAAGGCATCTCAATATTTAATGGCATTTTATGTAATACTGAACTTTGACATATTCCCTACCACTCCAAAAAAATCATTAAAAGTCACTGGTGTATGTAAAATTTATGTTTTGTAACTAAAATTCTAAAAACTCAGAAAGTGCTGTTCACTGTGTACTACCAGGGGGAGTCTTGAAGGGATTATTGATTTATTTTATTTTGTATTTATTACTTTATTTATTTTACCTTTCAGATATTTTTGTTGCTTGCTTACGTTGCAGTCTTTTTTATCCAGCCTGGCAGCCATCCTCCTTATTTTTTCTACATTTGACCTCTTATCCAAGAGGCTTTCTCAATTCTGTATGTAAGAAGGTGAAACACATTCTACTTTAAAAATCCAAGTCCAAATGACTTCTTTTTAACCTTTTGTTGTTATACAGTTAGCCTGGATGAGTGAGAGTCTTCACAGACATACAACCAGTCAGAAAAACAAAACATCTCATAAAGCCAGCCTCATAAATGCTGATGACTAGCCATATCAAATTATTTTGAAGAAAATAGGCTTGAAAGGAATGGGTTCCATACCTGCCTTACTTCTCTAAAAAAGTGAATGAATCTAGCTGACTAGACTATATTTTGTCAGTCAGTGTCACAAACAAACACAGCAATTATCTGAATTAGAATGTGCTTAAATTGTCAAATGTAAAATTGTAAAATAAAAAATAAAAAGTAAAATCTTGTAAAGTGCATTTAAGCTCCACACATTTTTTTCCTGATTGATTTTGAAAGGGGAGTTTCCACTTGTCATTTTTAACTGCTAAACAAAGTTTGACAATGTCTAAAATGGCTTGGTATGGTGACCTTCCAACAGGACAAAGAACCCTCTGTCAGTGCAGCCTTCAGCTGATGACATGTTGTCTCTATAGCTACCTCTTTTATGAGTCATTCTATACACTACCTACCGTAAGCCTCTTTTGTCAATGTCAGAACTACATACAGCACCTTTCATTTTTATGATTTATAAAGCTCTCACCCGCCTATCACTTCCTGCCAGTTGATTGTGTAGAAGTTGCGGATCTGGTTGGGTTTGGCAGAAACAATGCGGTGGTTGAACGGAGCAGCGGGAGGAGGAGTGGTGTCTGGGAAAAAGAAAAGTGATTTAAATTTTTATGCATAGTGCAAAAGCAGACAAATGTAACAGACTTACCAATAAAGAAGCCCTCTGCATGCTCATCAACCACCTCTTCGTCATCAAACTCAGTGATCCTCTTCCTCTCTTGCTCGACTGCTTGCTTCAGGTCTAGCATGATCTCCACACCCTCTGCCTTGAACACAGCCCAACCTTCAGACACCATACTCTGCTCATCTTCTTCTCTCTCCTCAATCTGGCTTTCTGTGTGTTTTGATACAGTGTGCTCTTCAGTGGCTGTTTTCTGGTGCGGTTCGCCTTCTGCAGCTGGTGAGGATATGTCATCTTTGGAGCTGCAACAAGAGTAGTTTTATATAACGTTAGTTTAAAAATTTTAACAAAAAAATGCTGGCTTACTATGGACTGGAGGCTGGAGCTAAAGTCCAGGTAAGCTGTGGACACACTACACGACCTTTTGTCTGATTTTACAAGGATTCACAGTTGCGCCGAGGCTGTACCAGTCAACACTAGTTGAAGGGAGTTGTCAGCCCAGAAATGGGTTAGTGTTGGCGGTTTAAAGACTCAAATCAGCATCGGAGAGACTCGACCAGGCCTTAGTCATATTCAGTCAAACATGTTTGAATTTTAAAGCCGACTTTTGCTGTTGATCACGTGACTCTGGTGTATGTGTAAAATAAAAAAAAGTTTGCCAAACTTAGCTGCTGTAATAAAGCCCTTTCAGACCTTAGGGGGTATTTGCATAGGCTGGATAGAAAATAATAAACTGTGTTCTATTTATGACGTTAATGAATAAAACAGACTGTGTTATTGCAACTCTTTTTGCCTTAACGTTACATAGGGAAGATGTCATCTACAGTCCACTCAAGCTAAAGTCACTAACATTATCGATATTACTACGGCTTCCTAGTCACAATTTATTCATTATTACATCGTGAAAGAAGTGTCTCAACAGTTTTTATTCAAACGTGTTGTGTACAGTTTAAAAAACTTGTAGAGGTCTTGCTGTTCTCATCTGAAACTTTTTTAATTGCCAAAACAAAATCTGCTGAAACCAGTCAGTTAGAGTGTGCTCCTAGTCTTTTTAAAATCTGTTACAACTGGGAAACTCTTGTAGTGTGTCCCCAGATTTAGAGACAGGTCTGACACTTAAAGACACAGAGTAAGAAATATTTACCAAGATTTTGTGGTATAGAGGTTTGTTTGTTTTTTTAATAAACATTTAACAGTTCAACAAAGTAGGTATAGAGTTTTTAAGTTGTTAAAAATCACCTAAAATGAGAAAAACATGAAAATAGACATACAAAAAAACACACAAAACACAGTTATTACCTCATATACTTAGAAGTAGAAGTGTTCATGTTTTATGTTTTTTGTTTAACACACAATCAGTGTAAAATAATTACTCATCCAATTACCACTAGATGGAACCAAAAATGACTTTTAAATATTTGAAAAATCCATGACACTTACTTCCACCGTGCAACAAGTATAACATAATACAAAATGCTAAAGAATTGCTGCGTGAATATACCTTGTGGATGGTGGTTCTGTAGCACAGACTTCACTTGTCTCTTGATTCTCTGCCACCGATACTTCCACCTCTTCCTCTTCCACCACTTCCTCTACACAGACCTTCTCTTCCTCATGGTCTTCCTCTTGGCTCTTAGGAGGTTCCAGCTTCTCGCCCAGTTTGGAGTCGTCAGGCAAGTAGTAAACCACGGTGGAAACATCTTCAACTGTTTGTGCGTGACTTGCAGAGGTGGCCTCGATACTGGACTTTTCTGTGTTCTCTCGATTCAGCTTCTGCACCTCTTCCAATAACAGAGCCTGCTTCTTTAAGGAAATGTCTGTAAAGAAGCCCAGAAAATATGGGTCAGCTCCTCATATCTTTTTAATTATGCATATCTATAGGTGAACAGAGTAGTTTTTTAGCACCTGTGTCTGGAGGCTTTGTGTTCTTCTGTGCTTTTGGGCTCTTGGGGGTCAAAGATGGTTTCTCTGTACCATCTTTGTGTTTGTGGTCTTTTAGCTGAAAAATACAAATATAAGTAAATAAGCTTGCATTACAGACAACTATAGTTTTCTTCAGTTTTGACATAGCTATAGGGCTGGGCAATATTACTTCAAACCATTGTTTTTGAATAGCCAACTAACTCTTCAATATCAGTGGTTCTCAACTGGTCTGACTGTGGCAGCCTGTTATTTTATTGTGCTCCACTTACAAAAGATTTTTGTCCAGATTATTTTAGTATGGCCTTCATGGTGCATGTGTTTTAAAATCACAATTTCATGTGATTATAATAACATTTAGGCTTTAGATAAGCTAACCAATTAAACTATATTTAGCCTCTCTGTTACCCATTTTGGGTCCTGTCACCAATTGAGAATCACTGCTGTAATAATAATAATGATTTTCCTGGGTTAGTAGACCGGCCAGCCATCCTAATTCTTATTAGGGATTAAGGGCTACTCAACACATTTAGACATTTAGACAAAAATGCAACAATTCTGTTGCTGATTGGCCCTTGTTTGCGTAAGTCTAGCATTCCCACCTCACTTGCTGCAGCTGCAGCTCCACACTTGTGCAGCATCTTTTGTGAGAATGGTGTGATTGGATACTATACTAAACAAATGGTACTTAAGAGTAGGGCTAGATATTGTTAAACAATAGCTTTGTGGTATCGAAAGAAAAGTTACTACTGATATCAAAACACTTTTATTCAATACCAAGTTTTAATATATAGTGAATGTAGGAATGCATGTAGGAATCAACTAAATTACAGAATAAATCATACAAACTACTGGTTTTAACTTATAGCTAAGAATTTTGCTCCAAAAATTGATCTTTTATTCAATATTATTGTGTTTTATGATTGTATAAGATGAATTAGCTCACCATAGGTATCAGAAAACGTATCCCTCAGGTACCGGTATTGAAAACCAAGTATGGTTTAAGTACTTGTATTGAAAAATCTGAACGGTGCCCAGCCCTACTTGGGAGATTGGGTCTGCTTTCCCAGACTAGAAGGGTTAGACACTCTGAATTGATTAATTTTAAACTAAATGCCCAGCCCAAAATAGCTAAATTCAACTGAATAGGATTGTGATATTCATACAAACATAAATGTCAAAGATGATGTCAGCCTGAAGCAACATATAATAGACATATACTTTACACGAGTAAAGACAAATAGACTCTGGTGGTAGTTACAGTAAACGTACAAAGAATCCACATTTGCGGGAGGCGAGGAAATGCTTTGGTCCATGGAGCTTTGTCTTGTGTGAAGGCTGTAGAGTACTGCGCTCACATGCAGCTCTTATCTCTTGTGTCCCTTTATTTGCTTTATTAGAGGTAGTTTTCTAGTAGAAAGACAAAATGGCTTAGTAGTGTTATATACAGTAAACATGGCACACATAATGAAAAAATATGACAGGGCTGACAGTTAGATAAGCATTAAATGAACTCACAATAGCTGAAAACACAATGCATGAGGAAATGAATAGTTCAACAATCAAGCAGAGGTGGAATGTAACTAGATATTTTTACTCAAGTAATTTACATAAATTTTTTGAACAAAATGTACTTTCTGAGAACATTATCTGTTATGTGGATAAGGCACATGGAATGAAAAAAATATCACATTGATGTCAGTTAGATAAACATTAAACAAGGAATCAGTCATAAATTGAAGACAGACACACAACATGTACAGTATGTACAGTGACATGAAACAACACAATGAAAGGACATTGTATGAGCCACACTTTTTAGCTGACATATTAGCATATTTATTGCATGTGCAGACTAGCTGGTATAATGGGCATGCATTTATGATTCACTGCAGATGGACAGATGGTGGCAGCAGCTTGTGAATTTATAGCTTATCGCTTGCTGCACTCAGCTAAGGAATGCAATGCTGACCCCGAGTGGAAAATATTACGAGGGATCATAGGCCGTTGTTTGAATTTCTCCACAGAGGAACTCTCACTAAACACTGCATGATCAGACGAGCATGGAAAAACCTGTCTTGAACTCTAGGGGCTGTTGTAGGGATGCAGTTGTGAGGTAAACAGCGCAGGAGGGGGGTCTGATATTTTAAGTGCTGTGTTTCCCCAGCGACAACACCAGGTTTTCTGATTGGGAGTTTGGGGGGTGACTTGGCAGGAGAGCATCTCACACGGCGGCGGCGTGCTGACTCTGACGGCAAGGCACATTCCTTGTAATGTGAGTCACATGCAACCTAGCCAAAGTTAAGCAAGCTGTTGATCATTCAAATATAATCCAGGCATAAAATATGAGTTAGGAGATGTACAATTAAGATATAGATAGAAAGGCATACATTTTAACTATATTTAAGTTTCCCACGGTAATGATACAGCACCTTAAATGGTATTCATCTGCTACAAATTGTTCAAAAGGTATGGCTTGTGGAACTTTATTTACAATTGGGCAACATCCTTATCTTGCAATGGTAAAGATATAGTGCCTAGATCTGAACCACCAAGTCCATACATCACACAATGGTAAAAAAAAAAGAAAATCGTTTACTGGCAGCATATAACTGGAGTGAGTATATTTGGCAATATCCCACAATGGTACAGAATTTTTCAACAAAAATAATTAAATAAATAAATCCTATCTGTCTTGACACCAAAAACTAATTATATACTTCTAATTTTTGGTATAAAAAATATTATTTAAATATTTTAAATGCACAAGGGAAGCAGGATTTCCAGTCACACGGTGTCAGAATGTAACGGTTTATGGAGAGCCTTCACTGGGATAGCAATTTTGTGGGCTTCTCTGCAGATAATAACAATAACTATGTTATAGTTATTGCTTCTTATCATGTCTGAAAATGTTTATTATTATCTATTTATTATTAACTAATAGTAACTAGACCAAGGTGGAGCATTATAAACAAATGTTAGATATAAACAAATAATATAAATATAAACAAAACTATGTACTACAACCCTTACAATAATATTACCAAGTACTACTGTGACTAAATCATACATTAAACCCACAATAAACAGGACTAGATCAAGATAAGAACCAGGACTAAAATATGTTAAAACGCACATTACAGTATTCATAAACATTTATGACTGGACAGTTCTTTGTTTCGCCCCAACATTAAAGCCCATGACTATGTCCCAGGCTTACATAAATATCTGTTATCATGAACTGGCTCCAGAGACTTGGTGCCCTAAATTTAAGAGTCCACTTCAGTGTGACATAAGCATAAGTACCTGATAACCAAGTCACATGACGTCACAGCACTGAGGTGAAGGTGTACACAGAGAGACAGCTTACACAGCTTTCTAAGTGGAGATAATACACTTTCATGTCTCAGCTCATACCTAGAATGCCAAGCAGCACTTCATGACCTTTATGTGAGGCCATAGCCTGTCTAATGACTGCATTATAAAAATGCATGAAATGGCAGTGAAAGCGGAAAAATAATGTCATGTTACTTGAGCTAATAAAGAAACATAGCAGCTCCTGGCATGAAACCAATATCATGTTACATAAATAAAATGATTTATGCATCTGGACCATAGCCGGTAATTTCTAAAAGTGTACAGTTAAATACGGACTTTTAATAAGTGCTCTAAATCAAAGCAGCTTTGACAGCATTGTCTGCAGGAAGCCCAATAAAGTTTTATGGAGAGCTATTTTCTGCTGTGGGAAGTTTAGCAATGTGCAAAGAATGGCATTGTGAACAATGGCACAGTAAAAATAGAGGACAAACTACAGTACCAAACATGTACAAAGTGTATTAATTCAACTACAGACTGTATCAGGTCAGGAACATTTTAGTAGATCTGTATGTAGGAACATAGTCATCAATACATTTTTGCCAATTAGTGTTTAAACAACATATGTATTTTTTTTTCTTGCATTTGGGCAAAGATTTGTGAAGTAATAGCATATTGTATTAGGAAACATCCAGACTTTAATAAAAGATACACATACAGAAGCTATGGCCAGTCACATGGTAGGATGTTAAAAATGGATGCCTCCATTGGCTGTTGTCAGCATATTAATGGCTGCCAATAATACAGAGACAGTGTCTGTTTTAGAGATGGCTACATCTTCCACTGCAAAAGATGTAAAAATCTCATAAAAAGAGTGAAATGCAGATAAAAAGATGGTTAACCAAGCAGAGATAATTTGGTCTGACCAGAGCAAGTGTAGAGTCCAAACTTCCATTTGGTGTAATGGTTAATAGTATTTTGTTACTGGTCTGATGCATATCAGCGTGTCATGGTTTTGTGCCACAAGAAAAATTTCCTATACTTAAATTAGCAATAACAAAAGGTCCTTAATTGGACTGACTTGTAGGCAATGTGTAACATTCTAGCTGTAACAATATACAGTATCTGTCGGTTACACATAAATTGTACAAGAGAGGAGGAAAGAAATAGAACATGGAAGTGAGTCAGTGGGAGAAGCTGTAGCAGCTAAAGAAAGAAGTGGGATAATCACTGACTCACCACTTTTTGTTGAGACCTGACTCTGACAGAATACAAAGGGTTAAAACCTTTTGAAACCACAAACACTGGTGCACCCCTTGTCAAGAACAGCATTTCTCTACAGGCTGCTCACATTTCATCTGTGACCCCACACAGAGCAGCCTCTCGTGCATAGAGCATGCGTCAGTCTAAGGCAGCCATCTTGCATTGGGACAATTATTGATAAAGCTATACAGTTCGACAGAATACATAACCCATGGGTGACATTTATTGCACAGTAGCTTATGTAACCAATTAAATTCGTCAGGCTTAATGACATTCGCTTCTATCAGTGTGATGTAATAATCTGTGTTTTAGACACTGTCATTTAACCCAAGACCCTGATGTGGGGAATTTAATTCAGAAGCCAAAACACATTCAGAGAGGGGCTAGATGGCCAACTTGATGCTATGATCATTTTCATCTGTGCTGCCAAGAACAACGGGATCCCAGTTATCTCTAGGAAATCAGAAGTCAGCGGGAAGTAAGTGTATCATCCTTTGCACAAACGTGACACTGATACTGGAGAGCTTAAGAGTGATGGATGAGCAGTGAAGTCTGGACACTGTGAGCTAGAAACTAATACAATTCAAGTTTCATTGAAGAGGCAAAGTAGAACAGCAAAGCTCAACAACTGAGTTCTTTTCTAGTCACCTTTCCCTGTATGCCAAAATATTAACTGACAAGTAAAATTCACTTACAGTGAACCCACAAAATCACAGCTAGCAAATATAACATGACTACTTCAGAGCCAAACTACTCCCTGCTAGCTCCATGATATGAGTAGAGCAACATGCAGCAGAAACAGTATTCACTGGGGTTCTGGTTTTAGGTTGCTACTTTTTCATAATCAATGGGAAAGACCACTGCTTTTATTAACAAAATGCATGTGGATTTTTTGTGATCAACTAGGCTAAAAACATTAGATATTAGCGGAAAGCTAAAGCTAAAAGTCACTGTTGTGGTTGACAATTAGTTATAGAGTTTAGCTGCTTTATTTATTATAGCAATTAGTGCCATTGCTACATAAGCTAAAGGCTACAGGCTAAAAGTCACTGAATTCTTATGTTATCCCGAATTAATAAACTTGGGGTACCACTAGTGGCATATTTTTAAAAAAATCAGAAGAAGAAAAGTTAACCCTAATGTGAAATAAATATGGGTGCATGATGCCATGCAAATTGTGATAGCAGTATGACCCATAATATTACCTTTTTCATACAACAAGTTGAATTGATTGCTAACATTTAGAGAAATGCAGTGGTAACTTCCATGGATCACACTGGTGCCACTAACTTGTTTGCAATATGGTCTCAATGTTACTGTAAGGCTCAGAACATTATTGCGAATATAATTAATACAGAGATAGCAGCATGTTGATATCACAATAAAAGTACATTTGTGAAATGCCCTATAAATAAATGATATAATTTTATTTTTTATTATTTATTAAACAATTATTTACCTATGTGCAAGAATATTGCAGATGACTTACCTTTGCATCCGCCTTTTTTACCACTGCATCTGTTGAGGTTTTCTTCTTGGCAGCTTGCTTCCCTTTACTGTCTTTAACTTTGGAGCCTTTCCGAGCTGCCGGGCCCTTTAACATCAGTTGCATAACTCTGGAACTTTTCACTGTTTCTCCGATGAAGCTGATGACCTGCTGCATGCCGAGGACCAACTTCTCCATCCCTTCCAGCTTCTGGGCTTGCTGCTCGGACCGTTGGTTGACCACGGTCATGATGGTGCTCAACTCCTGGCATATCTCCCGCACCTCTCGCCCCATCAGCTGGTCCACCATTTTGGGTGAATTGTTGTCTGTCTCGTCCACTTTTTCAGTGTTCTCCATGCTGTCTAGTCGGTTGAGGACCTTCTCTTGAATGTCGATGAGCGCGTCCATCTTGCTGCTCAGAGACTCGATCCGGTGATGGATGAGGTCAAAGCTCGAGTCCTGGCCATCTTTCAGGTCACTCTGGTTAATTCCCATTGAACTCATGGCTTCCAGTGATGTAAATATAACATTAAGACACAGACTAAAGTAGGGCCAGTGACGTCCCTGGAGAGAGTTTTGCAAAAGTAACAGCCAGTTCTATGCGTAAGTGTTCCCCAGTGATATTAAATATAGTCCAAATTAATAAAAAAAAAATTTACAAGCAAAATAGGCTTAGGTTTTGTGCCTATAGTTAAGTGAGAAAATACTCCGAGAGTCTATCCCTCGAGTAAGCCTCTCTCTGCACTAGAAGTGGTATTAAGTGTGGAATGAGCCGGTGCCCCTTAATGTAAATGGACGACCTACGTCAGCAGGGGTCAAGTGTATGGGGAGGGGGCCTGGCAATGCCTGGTCTCTGAGACATTTGAGAGGCTTCAAGTGTTAAGCCCACCATCGTCACTCAGCTGCTGGGTGTCAAAATGGTCAGTATACGCAGCTATTCTTTGGCACATACCACAAGTATGACAATGATCATTTATTTGTTCCCATTTAAATAATACTATACTTCATACTATTTGTTACACCTGGCAAAAATATAAAGATTGGGAGTTTTAAAGTATTGTAGTTACATTTTTTATCGGACTAGTCTGCAGTTTGCTATTGCGCTCTGTGAGTCTGCACAACTGTGAATGAGTGTTGCAAAGTAAATACCCTCCCTATTTGTCCAATGCCTGTAACTTGTGCCTAGAGTCTGGCGGAAATCTGAAGAAACTTGAGCTTCTTGGCTAAGGGGACACAGTAAGACGTTGAGTTCATCTGCTGAAAGAGGAGAGGGGTGACATGGATGATTTATACTGTGCTGACTCACTACTAATAAAAAAACATCCACAGAACATACCACCTCTTTCTAGTAAATTAATTAATTAATTCACTTAATTAGCCTGGAGACCCTTTAAGTGTTTGAAACAACACTTAAAGGGGTTAGGGTTCACACATAGGCTACATTCTGGTGCCAGTCAGCTGAAAGCCATACATTTTCAGTGGATGAATTTGAATTACAAAAGCAATGAAACATAAGGTACTGGCTCAAGACATAGCTCTTTTATGTATATTAGCATTAAGCGCTACATAAGCTAAAGGCCGCATGCTAAAATTTGCTGAAATTGAAGGTTATGGTGGATAAGTATTTTCACAACCATGCCAGATTGTTTGTCACTTTGTCCATCAAAGTACACAAATCTTCCTTTAGTAATTCTTTTGGCTCTTGGAACATATTAGTGTGCTACTGTTTGCATGACTAACATATTCACAAAAAACACTTGTTTTCTAAAAATATCTTACTGGTTATAGCTTGCTAGCTTGTCACAAGAAATGAATAAAGACTTTTATCAACAAATGCATGTTCATTTTTAGTAATGTCAGAGAATTCTAATGTCATGGTTGATAATTTGTTACCAAAAAGGGCAGAATACAATAGTTTGGCAAAGTAATGTATAGAGGTTAGCTGTTTTTAAGGCTAAAAGTCACAGAATTTTTATATTATGCTGGACTAGTAAACTTAATAATAGCTGACCACTTTAGTTTTACAATGCATGCCCAGTCTTTGTCTATCTAGAGTGCATATCCTACTTAATTTAACTTTGGTTAATGGAACTGTGCTAGTATTGCAAAGTTAGTTAGTATAACCATATCCACACCAATAAATGGAGAATGGAAAAGACCATAACTTGTCACTGAAATGCCTGTGCAGTGTCTTTGAATATGTCACTTGTGGGAAGACTTAGTACTGACTATAAGCATTCACAAAACAATGTCCCCAAGAACTTTTCTTATACAAAAATGTCCTGAACAGACATCACTCATACCACCATGAAATACTTGTGACAACACAACCACAACTTGCAAAATGAGCTTTCCTGACCCCAGCCAAACTCACCCACTTCCTTACCCCAAGCCAGAACCTGGGTTCATGGCTGCTTTATTAAGCAGGGAAGGATGACAACTTGGCGCTCAGAGTGAGCGCTGTCTACCCATGTTTAATGACAAGTCACTCCACTAGGTTTTTTTTTTACTATACATAGGCATAGGTAATGCTTTGTGGAAAAAGCCAGTGGTCAGTGGCCTTTAATGGTGAGGCTCCAAAGCTCTATCAAGCACATGCCAGCACACTTTCTTTCTATCATCTGCGTAGAGCGGCTATACAGTGGAAAGAACAAGTGACTCTGACGGGGCTGAAACAGATGGGAATGAAACCAACCATCAATCACAACGCGGGACAGGGGCGGGTACACCTGTCCTTGGATGCCAACAGATGACAGACAACGGAGGTCATTTGCAGCTTGTTGTGTCAATTTAACAGGCACGGATGGCCACACTTTTGTCCTGTCATGTGGATGTGATTTTTTTTTTTTACTGAGGATTAAGAAACATGGTATTGGCAGTCAACAATGCATTAGCACCTTGCTTCTGATCCCCTTTATTTAAACCAAGTATGGAAAGTGACAAAGTGGCATCGCTTCATAACATTTAATGCAAATGGCACTAGTAGGTAGTAAAGGGTTAGGTTAGGGGTATCCACTATTATGTAACTGCAATGTTTCTGATAATATTTCAAATGACAGCAGCAGGTAGCTTTGTTTAATAAAAATATATGGTGAAAGAACTACTGAATACAGGAAAGCATATTTCAACAATAAGCTGTCTTACAAACAAGTCATATTAAGGCAGAAATAATAAATATTATGGACGAGTAGCAAGGACAGTATGGTGCAATGTACATTCTAGTCATTTCCAAGCCGAGAGAGCTCAGAGAGTATATTCCTATTATTAGAATTATGAATGTAATATGAGTTTTTAAACCAATTACATACACTCTACAGACATGGCTTTTGAGGTCTATTAAAAGACAGTTTCACATGAGTGAGATCAAACATGGCGTATTTTTGTAATGAACACATTCTTAGCCCTGTCAGCCAATCTGTTTTTATTAATGTTCCAGGGGTGGTACAAATGGGTGCAGATAAACCTACTCATGAAAGCAACTGGACTGATAGTACAGTTGCTTATAGACAGTAACAGCGTACACAGAAATAACTGCAGCTTGACCAGTGGTGGAAGAAGTACTCAATTTCTTTACTCAAGTAAAAGTATCACCTAAAAATTTCTACTTAAGTAAAAGTATAAAAGTACTTACTTTTAAATGTACTTGCAAGTAAAAAAGTATTTTGCACAGATTTGGCATGTGTTAAATGTGAGGGGTTTTGCTGAAAAGAAATTGTGCTGATTACATTTGAAAATAACAAACTGGTACAGTAGAAGAGACTGAATCTGTCGCTAAGGTCTTCTGTCTGTAATATTTTGATGTTTCCAAAGGCGTACTACTGCATCTTTTATATTTCAGTACTGTGTGTCTACAATGAGGGCATGACAAAAACACATGACTTTAAACCAAAACTCAAAATACTGTACTTCAAACCAACTCAGAAATGTAATGGAGTAAAAAGAACAGATACTTGCTCTAAAATGTACAAAAGTAAAAGTAACCCTTGTATAATTCACTCAAGTAAAGTATAAATACAGCAACTAAATACTTTTACTTCATTACATTCCACCACTGTTGACCAATGCAATTAGAAAAAAAATACAACCTTTTGATGATGCAAAGAACCACAAAAAGTGCTTCCCATATTAGTCCCATTAGTCTCTGTATCCTGTTAGGGATAAATTAGCATTAACAGCAATGATGTGACAGTTAATAATATGAATATTAGTTTGTTTTATAATACTAATAATACCCAATGTTGAGTAGCTATTATAACTGTTGATTATTATAACCATTTGCGACATTGCATTTCACTAAACTGAAAAAAAAAAGGTTGCTTGTTGAAGAGAAAAAGAAGATTGTGTTGCATTGGCTAGGGGTATGTGGCACTTTAAGGTTATTAAACTCTGCTGGAGTTATAAACAGATCCTTGGCCCAGAAGACGTATGACATAAAGCTAATATCAGGTTTATATCACTTACTCTTTACAGTGAAACTCGGGCCAGAGAAAGTCACTGCACTTAGGCCAGTGCTCTCACCATCTCTGCCAATGACAAGTATGTGTCCAAACAAATCTCTGTTATGCCTGATGCTGCATGACAATAATACTAGTTTAATGTGACAGCAAAATGATCGGGATGGTTTGGGCCACCTATAAATATTTGGAAAGAGAGTATAATTTTAAACAAAAGTGCTTGTGTTGTTGTGACCTTGCAATGTGAACATTAAGAGTGGAAAATATTTCAATGTAAATTGAGCTACAACTGGGAGCTTGGCTTCTTTAAATAGTGAAACTGTAACCTTTTAAGGTCACGCTGTATCCTTTGTAATAAGAAACATGTATTTTGGGGTCTATTTTTTGTGTGATTTTGGAAAAGCATGTACAGTGTCATTGATGGATCTTCAAATTCCACTTTTCTTTTCTTTGACTGCAATGTATTTCAGTGGATTATGCAGTTGCTCAGTCAAATGTAGTGATAGTGCTTAGGGATAAAATGTTTTGTGTAGTAATCAATATACAGTATGTATTAAAATAATTTGTCTTCTACTTGTAATATGAATTAGGATCAGAAAAAGTGACTTGTGTCAAAGCAGAGAAATGCCCATTGCTGCAAAGGGCATCATAGATATGCCAGTATTGATAATAACAATGCAGTAATAATAATACATGCAAGAATAAGTCAGTCAATATGAGTTGGATTTGCAGGGGATGAAACAAATAGATGCAGATAAAACTACCTCTGAATGCAGTTGGATGGACGTGGCTGTGAACTGAATGTGATTTATTCTATGTTGGCCTGCTTTTGGGTCTAATATTTGTGCCATATCAAAATGAACTCTATACGCAGGTAATCCTTGCACTTTTTATTTACATTAAAATATTTTTTAAATAGATACAAAATATTTTTCTTTGGGTACATTTTGGCTACTCTAAAATACACTTGATTTAGTATAATACACAATATTAGGGAGCAAAATTAATTTTGATTAATAAGTGTGTAATTTATATAATGTAGAACTATAGACTAATACAGTAATACAATTCACTAGTTAAATTACCAGTATTTAGGTCTTGCTGCTTGAGCGATATGTTCTAATTAGAGAAAAATACTATGTGAACTACATAAGGAAAAATCGCATTATGACAGCTTGTCATTTAAAGAAATGTTGAAAATGAATACCTATAATGTATATCCTTTCATTGGCAATTAATACATACAGTGCAAAAGTGTTGAGCCACAAAACGTATATACTGTATCTCAAGATAGTAACAACACAAATAAAAATGATACAATTCTGTATTTTTTTTTTTTTTTTTTGTACTTTTAAGGGTTTTTTTTCTACACCTCACTAAAACCTTTGCACAGTACACCAGTGCATCATGTGTGCTGCACATGCTTAAACAGTATAGTTGAAATTATATCTTCTTGTTTTTTCACTTGACCTAACCTATGTGTCTGTCAGGCGACTCAAAAACAAATGTGTTAATGTTTTCTACTTGTGTATGGAAAATGAAATAGCCATCCCTTTTTTATTTTTTTCCCCAGCTGTCTGTGACCTCGCTGGCCTTGTGTATCAGGTTAGTTCTTTGGCCGTCTGCCCTGGGACAAGTGGCACACAGAACATAGTGTCCTGAGAAGTGCTGTGGCTACTGTCCAGTCACCCAGTGCTCTCCTGGGTCACAACCAGTCCAGCACCACGGCTACACTTTCTTTCGGAAAGTTGTGCGCTTCCATGTGTGGGGCGGCCCTGAAACTTAACTCCTCCTGCTAATGTCTACAACATCCCAACACTCTGTCCCACTCATGTCTTGTTGTCTTTTGGCATGTAAACATATTCTGCTGCTGCACTTTGACACAGTTTTTAGTTTTAATGAATTGAAATTATTCAAATACAAAATAACTGTATCCTTGTAATTTAATTATTTGATTTAATAATATACAGTATAAGAGCAACTGGTTAGTGTATTTTCACATTATTCTTCTTCAACAGCAGGTGGCATCGTTGTGATTGTTGTGTATGAGAAGATTATTAAAGAATACTGTAGGTAGAGCCTAATTCAGGAAATGGTAAATAAAAACTGCAATATTTTATAATTTGTTGCACATGATGTGTTTGGCACCTAATGCCTGTATAGTCAGATAGTGTTGCTTGACTTTTTTTCATAATAAAATTCAGAATAATATAAGCAATTTCAACTTTATGTCCATTTTTTGTGTTGCCCATTGTCAATAAATGAAAGAGTGCATGGTTGTTTATCAGTGTAGCTCTCTGCTGGGCCTGTAACAAACTTCTGCAAATATTTGGGGAGTGACAGAATACCTTAATGCCCCTGACAGTTCCCAATCTAAGCAAGTAATAATAAAGTTTTGTAGCAAAAGATATGATTTACGAAGCTGGTTGCTGTAGAACTATCAGACACCCAAAGCAATATGATACATTTTGTGATGCTGTTGGCACAATGATTAATTTTGTTAAATTGGAAACCAAAAATGCCTCCCGCCCACTCAGTTTTAGATAAAAGATAAAATGAGACACTTACAACTGGAAAAAAATAAATTCTTACTAAGGGGGAAACTGGAAGTAGTTCACTTGACTTGGCAACCTTTCATAGACTTTTTTAGTACATGAAAGATATAATTACTGAGCTTGATATGGAATATTATGTGTGACATCCTCTGTTTGATGTTCATGTTTGTTTATTTTTTATTATATATCTATATTGGTTTTCCATTCAATGTCATCTTTATAGAAAAACTTTAATATAAAATAATTTTAAAAAGATATGATATATGTAAGATTTAGGTAAAATGTATAACTACTGATATAATATACAACTAAAAAAACTCAGTGTTGATTAATAATTAATTATTATGAACATATGTTTATAATTGAGTCATTATGAAATGATACCAAGTCCTAAAACAAGGAATAATTTAGAACTTGCAATATAGTCTAGTTATTTTCCGTATATTCTATTTCCAAACCCAGAGAGTTCTGAGAGGATGTTCCCATGTGTACTATTATTAACCATATGGAAATAGAAGAAGACTTTTACACTGGGGATGTCAATGTTTAGTGACAGAAAGCGCTGTGGTACACATGAAGAGCTTAGTGACTTACTGGTGGATATCCTATGGGAAATGTCAGCGTGGGTCTCTCAAATGCCAAGACAGGAAAGAGGAGAGGGTGAGAGGGCTCCAGCCTGTCTTCAAGGCATACCCAGACACACCACTATGGATAAAGAGAGTGCATATACATATCTATATATTTGCTTTATAGGTGTAAATGCATGTCATATAAATAGTTATTTAACAAGGTGGAAAGCCTGGATGGTATTGGGTCTGTGTTTTTCCATAAGACAAAATCATCTTCACACATTTTGTTGCTATTTTCTGCCGAGGTTTATAACATCCTCAAGCTTAAAGGTAGCCTAATTTAGCCAAAAATGTTCACTGTGCAAGCGTACCCAGTGCTCTGTATTATTGATAGTTATTAATGAAAAGCCAAACCAAGATCATATGTTGGGGTCTGTATTTTTTTTTTCATAAATACAAAAAAAATGCATCTTTTTTTTTTTTTTTGTCACGTAACAAGCTTATCTTAATCCCAACAGGAAACAGATGAGGCGATATTGCAGAAGAGCAGACATCAGATGGCAACAGAGACCCTTCGAGCTGCCTGGACCAATGTAGTTTCACAATACACCAGTAGAGGGCAGTGTATCTTCACTCATAAACACAACTGCCCGCTGTCATTCACAACATAATTACACACGTATCATAGTTACCAGTACGCTAGATCCCCTTTTACTCAAATTCACAGGATCACGTTACACTTGAAAGGATTATGTGGTACTTACTAAATTAAATAAGGCATCTATATGGGGGGCGACATAAGAAAAGATTATGTAAAGCACAAATGAAAAGTGCTAAAAGAGTATCTAAGAATGCAATTGGTGCAGTGTCACCTACAGGGCTATGTTTGGACTAAAGTCTGCCACATTCATTATTGGACAGCAAAAAAAAAAAAAAAAATCCAAAATATTCTAGTACTAACTGATTTACCCACTTCTATTTTACTATTACCTACTGTAAATTGTATGTTTCAACTAAGAGTTAGAAGTTAATTTAAAGGCCCCCTGCTAAATCAACTTTTCTTTTAGCTTTTAACCATGGAATAATTTTTGCACCTCAAAAACATACCTGGAGTAATATTTTGTTTAATTCACACGTCTGACACGTTTGAAGCTCTTCCCTTTTCGAGAGACAAAACGCTCAATCTCATGGCTCTATGTAGACGCGTCAAAGCTAAAAGTACTCCTGCATGTTTCTAAAGCCAATACACCGTCACTGGACTCATTCTGCTAAGTTCAGTTCACTTAAATTGCTATAAAGCATTAAGCATATTTATCTATCTGTTAGCATCATGCTGCTAATAGCTGTGCTAAATAGACAATTTATGCCCTGTTAATTCCCGACCTTTGTCAGCAGGAAGCATCAGGCACCTAATCCAAGCATTCTCTGCAAAGTCAATAGAACAGCTGCCCAACAGAAGACGTTTCCATACATATATATATTATTTTGTGATAAAATGTGAAATACTAATGCTAAGGTGTCCAAAAAGCCTGAAAAAAACATCATATGTCCCCTTTAAAGGAATGGGGGAAAGAATACTCTTACATAACACAGAGGAAGAAAAAGCTAAAGTACTTAATAATATTACTTTTAAACATAACCATTAAATAATATCTAAAATAATTGAGTGTAACATAATACTTTAGTAGACACAGTACTTCCTCCTGACCACTCATGTATTGTGTGTTACAGCTTCCTGAAGTATGTTACCCTCTTCAATAGCAAACATTTTATTTACATAAACGATAAAATGAAATAGCTGACAAGATGTAACATATCAAGAGCCCCCAAACTAACACTTTAAGGTGTCAGGGAATTTAAAGCAGAATACTCCACTGCTCTGTACACTCATAAGGCAATGCCAACATAACTTTTGCAAGTGTAGAAACAATAAAACATAGACAACTATAGTTTATAGCACTTTGTTAGTGTGTTAGTATTTCAAAAGACTTTGTCATAAGGCACTTTATACCTGAGGTGCTGCTCTGAGCTTCTTTCTGTGGCAAAGTAACTCGCTCAGCCTGCTCCAGATGTAAGAAGCCACCAGACACATGCTGCTCACCAGCCAAACGTCCCAGCCTGTGGCCAAGCTCTCCACCATTTTAGCTGGACTCTTCATGCTTCTTCTATAGCCTGAGACTTATCTTTAACTTCAAAGCCTGCACAGAGCTTAAAGCCAGCAGCTACGTTGGAAGGTTAGAGGGGATGACAGATCCCTTCTCAGGCCGTGGACCACCCAAACATGAACAGCACGCTATCCTCCCCAGCCTCTGTTAATTCAGTCAACCTCACAGAGCCACACAGAGCCAAAGGACAGACAGCTCGTCCTCATGACAAAGGAAAGACAGGTGCCAGCTCAGGACATCTGACTGACAAGCTAGCTCTCACAGCCTCTAATCTCTTAACTCAAAAGAACACTTTTGATTTTTAAAAATGTAAAAAATCTTTCCTTTAAAAATTGTACCTATATAGTAAACAGAGTGCAAAGTAAAGCCAGAGCATTTAAACCTGATGAAACTTTTGTAGTGGACTGGTCTCCTTGTCAACACAGACTCTAGGATATGGTGTAAATAAATAGCCGCTGCTATAGGATTACTGCCTGAAATGTCACACTCTCTGTCACATGGATGCCATTGTCAAACATCGGGTAATGTTATGTCTGCTGCTATTGTTTACAAATCTAAACAGCAAGGTTTTGACAAATTCACCTAAATATAATGTTGTTGACTGATCTAGAAACCATAGATTTCAATGTACACTATATTTCCAAAAGTATTCACTCACCCACTCAAATAACTGAATTGGGATTATGGTGTGGGGTTGTGTTTTAGGAGCTGGGCTTGGCCCCTTAGTTCCAGTGAAAGGAACTCTGAATGCTTCAGCATACCAAGAGATTTTGGACAACTGGGGATGGCCCCTTCCTGTTCCAACATGACTGTGCACCAGTGCACAAAGAACGGTCCATAAAGACATGGAATAGTGAGTTTGGTGTGGAAGAACTTGACTGGCCTGCACAGAGTACTGCCCTCAACCCAACAGAACACCTTTGGGATGAATTAGCCAGGCCTCCTCATTCAACATAAGTGTCTGACCTCACTAAAACACTTGTGGAACAATGGTCAAAACCCTATGGATTAAGAATGGAATGTCACTTAAGTTAAGCACCAAAGAAACTTAGTGTGTGAGTGTGTGTATGTGTGTGTATTATCTCTCTGGCTGTGCAGAACTATGCCTACCATTTCTGGGAACCCCTGTCCACTCCCCTGGCATATTCTGGTTTCTGCCAAATACAATAACGAGCTCATTCCGGCACGGAGCTGTGCCCTCACTGCTCAAGTGAATCAGTGGGCTGCCAAAGAAAACAAATGACATTTGAGATGTCATAATGTCTCAGCTTAACTGTTGTGATATTTTAGAAGTTTAGAAATTTGGGCAAATGCATACTCGAGTTAAGTAGTGTTATCAGTTTAGGTAAAATATTCTAGATCCCTTATGTTTAAGCACCAGCTCCTGGCCAAAATTTTAGCCTATGCAATATTTTCATTATTGTATCACTATCATCACCCCTCCATCATTACATAAATATATTTATGCTCTGTTTTATTCTATCAGTATATACTTATATTTTTGTTATACTCTCTGTAAATACACACGCTATTTTTTGATCGCATGCACACTTTTTGCACTCTTGCACTTAGGGATGACTGAAGTCTCATCTTGTCAACTTAGATTGTCTTTTTCAATGTGTCAATCAATTTTTGACATTATACCTTATATAGGTATTTATAACATAAATACCTCAGCTTTAAACTTGAGTTCCCAGAAGCATCGCAGGGTTTTCACCTTCTCTAAATAGGGTGAGAAAGTCATCTTGGTCATGTTTCTGCTGTTGGCGCCTTGACTGGAACATAAAACATCTCACTTCATCTTGGCCACCACTGTCTCTGATGATGGCACTTGGCTCCTAGTGGTCCTTTTTGATGTTTGTTTTTAGCTGATGGGTAAATGGGTTATACAGTCAAAATATGGTGAAAAATGAAACACGGCTGACTTTGTGTGTTGTGGTGTCTTTTCTGTGTACCCACCATTTATTGTGACCACTATTGATCATCTTAAGTGTTGGGGGACAATGTAGGTAGGATGTATGCAAGGATGAAGTCAGCTTCTTCTCTCCATCATGTGACACAGGACAGGTTAGGATGGGCAGGTTTCCTCTGATAGATGCACATGGCAGTTGTGGCAACCTTAATTGAAAAAAATATAAACAAAAAGGTATGCTACAAATAAATGTAATAATTAAATACAAATTATTAAAGGTACTGTAAGCAGCATGCCCCCGGTTTGAAAACTGTACTTCAGTCTAAATCAAAACAAAGGTCTGTGAGCTGCCAGTCTTTCCACTTTTCTGATTGGACGATTGGCAAAGCAGTTTTAAAACAAAAACAAAAAATGTAAACATAAACAACTTGGCCATTATGTAAAACATATTCTTAATTGTTAAAACTACTATTTAATTTAAACATATTTACCTCATATCTTACCTCACACATGTGGGTCATTTTTATGAAATATAAAAAATATATACTGCTCATAGCACCTTTAACAACAAAGTTTTCTTACAGGTACTAATTTTTTTTTTTTTTTCTGTGATTTATTTTTTTTTTTTTTTTTTTGAGAAACGAAAACCTTTAAATGCAACCGAATTGAAACATTTGCAATATAATAAAATTCAACTAATTAACCAATAAATATGGAAAATACAGATGAGTTTACCAATAGATGCATTTTAAATCACTTAGATTAAAGGTGTTTACATTATTATATTTTAAAAATGCACATTTACCCTATGTATTCCAATATGCACAGCAATTAACCCAAAATAAAAAAGCTAAAGCTAGCAAAAAAAAAAAAAAAAAAAAAAAGCAGGAACTGTAATCACGTGACTACGGGTCAAAAGTTTCGCGGGAGCAAACATGGCGGAAGAGACGACAGCAGATACTGCGCCAGGCTCGGTGCAATGTCCCGTTTGTTTGAGAGACTTTAAGCCGTCTGCAATCAACAGGCACTTGGACGTTTGTCTGCTCGGTGGTGCAGCAAATAGCAGTCCGATGACGACAGATGAAAGTGCTCCTCCGGTGAAGAAAGCTCGTACCGCGGAAACTCTCCCATCCAGCCCCGGTGTCAACAAACCTCTGTCCAGTTCATCCTCCTCCTCCTCCACGGCAGGTACCCCGTCCAAAGCGGTGTTCGCAATGTTTCAGGCGAACAAAAGTAACGTTAAACCTACAGCGCAAAATGAACGCCATGGCAAGTTTTTCAGCAAGTCAAACTCTGGACCGGTTGTCAATAAAGGCATTAAACGTGGTTTGGCGGAGGAGGAGGAATCTGAACAGGAAACTGCAGGAAAAGCGAGCGAGACGAGCCATACATCTGCTTTTAACGGGGAGTCAGTGAACGCATCACAAAATCCAGTAGCACGGCGGACACTGTTCACTATTGATAAGCCTCTGGCCGAAATACTGCGTCCCAAATCCCTGGAGGAGTACTTTGGACAAAATAAAGTTGTCGGAGAGCATACTCTTCTCAGATCACTTCTGGACACACAAGAAATACCTTCTCTGATCCTCTGGGGGCCACCGGGATGTGGAAAGGTGTGTGAATGATGACCTTATGAATCAACTGTTTGTATGATATAAGTTATTTTGCTGCCACTGAAGACATAAATTATATTCATATTTACTTATTATTAGTAAGCTACTGATTGTACAGAAACCAGGCTGGGGTGGGAAATGGGTGCCGGCTTTATATAAAAATCTTTGTAAAAATATTTGCATTTTGTACAGTTCATCTTAATCAGGTCCCAATGCTTGTAGACAATCGGAGCCTTCTCCAGATAAAATAACGGGAATACCTCAAATATCATTATGGTACTCACCTCACTTACAAAGTTTTTCCATCTGTTGCTTAGCAGATGAAGACAGGTGAAATGTTTACAGCGTGTTAAAACACAGCTCATCTTTGGCTGACAGTTAGCTCTTTGTCAAACCCAGAAAAAGCATGTTAATGACCCTGAAGGTATGCCAGGGCCCAAGCCAGGCTTATTAAGCAGTAGCTTGTTGTACTACTTTGACCATTCAGTAAGATTTACAAGTATGTCTCAGCCCTGTGACTAACTGCCTTTACAGTGTACCCCACCTAAACCCCATAGTTGCCGGGCTAGGCTCCAGTCACCCATAACCCTCTAACAGGAATAAGTGGAAAAAGATGAATGCATGATTTAACATGAACATGGTCACCTCAATAGTCTGATAGTATGTCTGTGTTTTTTAGACTACTCTCGCTCACATAATCGCCTGCTCCAGCAAAAAGAAGGGCACAGCACGCTTCGTCACTTTGTCTGCCACCAGCACTACAACAAATGAAGTCCGAGAGGTTATCAAACAGGCTCACAATGAGCTTCGACTGTGCAAAAGAAGAACCATCCTGTTCATCGATGAGATTCACCGGTTTAACAAATCCCAACAGGTGGAGTATTGAGCCACTGCTATGAGTAAAATGTAGATCTAGTCAATATTAGGTAATTGGCTTTTTTATGTATTCCTTTCAAAATGTGCTGGCTATTAAATTGCAGTCTGTGAAATGACATAATATTGGTGTTGTTGACATTCACTTAGGGAGATTTGCAAATTCAAATTCAAGGTCTTCATTTAAAAATAAACTTGTTTTTTTTTTAACACAATGCCAAGTGTTTTTGTATATATCAGATTTGTAGAAATTATTACATGCATTTAAAATATTGACTTACATCAACATTAGGGATGTCAGAATTATTTTAATAATATTCACAATTATAATTGTCATGGTAGGATAAACATAGAGATTTTAGAAGCCACCGTATCTAATTTAAACTATACTCCAAAAATAATAAACCTACATGTAAAGCAGTTCTGACAGCAAGAGGGGAAAAAAATCAAAAATTTGATTATATAAAGCTGGTAACATAGGTGTGATAATCTAACATCACTAACTAGTTAGACAGTGAATTAAAGTGAATAAAGCAATTTTATTATAAAAAACAGCTGAGTTTCTTATTCTTTCATAGTGTCAATAGTCATGAAATTCACAATGTTTCCCATTGCAATAATTTTAACACTAAAATTTTACATTGTGGCTTGCCTAATCAACATTTGTTCATAGTACCAACAAGAAATTAAAAGTGCTTTTATCTTTGGTCATCATTATGCAACATACAGTGGCAAGAAAAAGTATGTACCCGCTTAGCATTTTTCCATTATTGTTGCCTTACAACCTGCAATTTAAATGGATCATTGAGAGGTTCATGTCAGTCACTTTACATCACATGACAACAACAACAAAACGTTTTTTTGTGAAGCAAATTAGAAGTATGACAGAAAAACAGAAAACTTGAGTGTGCAAAGTATGCACCTCCTTTTTAAAGAGGTCCCTAATTGAGACCCGGTGTTACTCACCCTCAGAAGTCACAGAAATAGTTAGATAAGGTTGTCCTGACTGCAATTCAACTGTCGTCATGCCACAAAACGCAATTTAATTCATCATTACAACATGTATACGATAAGGAACCACACCAAACCTGCCTAGAGACAACATCTAAATCTCAGAAACCAGGCAAGGAGTGCATTCATCAGAGAGGCAACAATAAGACCAAAGGTGACCCTGAAAGAGCTGCAGAGCTCCACAGCAGAGACTGTTGTATCTGTCCAGTGTCCTGCTGTGGGGATATTTGTCATTGGCAGGGACTGGGAAACTGCTCAGAACTGAAGGAATGAAGGATGGAGATAAACACAGGACATTTTTTGAAGAAAATTATTCAAACTGTGCTGTACAATGCATCCAACCTGAAGAAGCTTGAGCTGTTTTTAGGTGAATAATCAGCACAAATCCCAGTGATTTTATGAACCAAGCTATAAACACTTATTCTAGAAAAGTTGGAGCGGAAAGTCCTTCAGAAGGTGGTTCTACAGAGGACTAACTTGAGGGGGTACATACTTTTGTATGCTCAAGTTTTCGCTTTTGTGTCATATTTCTGATTTGCTTCACAATAAAAAAATGGGCATTTTCATAGTTGGTGTCATGTGATGTAAAGTGACTGCCATAAATCTCTCAATGATCCATTTAAATTCCACGTTGTAAGGCAACAATAAAGGAAAAATGCCTTGATAACCCTACATGTACATACAGTGCTATCAAAATTTGTGGTTGCACATTGTCAAGGAGCACTGTGGGAAAACACTACCTTCTTCACTGTAGAAGCTCAGTACTACATATTGATTACATTATTAGGCTCTTGCAGCCTGAACTTTTTCTAAATATAATTTTAAATTCCAAGACATACGTTTAGCAACATTTAAAAAATATATTATTTACTAGCATTTGATGAATTGCCAGAAGCCGAACCAAAACCCCTGTGATCATGCACAAAACTTTACACTTGGAAATGGGTTATCAAATATGCATTTACCCTTCAAAAATGCACTCTTTCTTCTTTGTGTAGGACACCTTCCTTCCACACGTTGAAAATGGGACAATAACACTGATCGGGGCAACCACAGAGAACCCGTCCTTCCAGGTGAACGCTGCCCTGCTGAGCCGCTGCAGGGTCCTGGTCCTGGAGAAACTGTCGGTGGAAGCGATGGGCTCAATCCTGGACAGGGCTGTGGCCACACTGGGCATCATAGTGGTGGGACGTGATCCACAGAATATCAAAGATCCAGACCAATCAGATGGACATGAGTAAGTGCTCCACAGGGAACCAATGTTTTCACACTTGATCCCTCGCATTATTGTACAACTCAACATGTTTGGTTGAGTGTGAGGCCTGCCCTTGTGGCTTAATGGCTTTGGTTAGATAACAAATTGGAAAAGTGTCCCGCCAGTTGTTTTAGCCACGACAAACCCCATGGCTCTGGACTTGATATGTTGACAGAAAAGGTTTAGTGGACAAAGATGCAGCTGTTAAATGACCACTGTAAATAAAATCATGATTAATGGAATAGATCAACTTCACTAATTACACATTTTTGCCTCTAGCATTTTTGGCTATACATAAACACTTATGTAGAAGGCTGTTGCAATAAAAACAGCGGGGTTGGCCGATAAGCTACTGCACAATGTCAGTTAAGGAGCATTGTTGACATTTTTTGTCAAGAAAAAAAAACAGTTTTGAGACTTTTATTTTATATTTATTTATTTATTTATTTATTTTGTTCTCCTTGTTTTAGGACTAAAATTTACATAGAACAACAAGCTCTGGATACTATAGCTTATCTTTGTGATGGGGACGCAAGGACAGGTCTCAATAGCCTGCAGCTCGCAGTCCAAGCTCAGGTGAGCCTGGCCCAGAGCAAAGCATTACAAGGTGACTCATCCCTGGAAATAGTGGTGACGGAGGAGCATGTCAAAGAGGGCCTTCAGAGATCCCATATCCTCTATGACAAAGCTGGTAAGATCTCCTGAACTGTCCACAAAGCTGTTGTATTTAATAACAATATAATCTGCAGTGAATGCCCCTTTGAAGAAGAAAGGCCATTATATCTAAACGTCTAGGTAAAAGTGTAACTGTAACTGATGATTACAGTATACTGTATAACAAAAATCAAGTCTCTCTAGATCAATGATTCTCAAACTTTTCACACTAAGTAGCAGAAAATACTGTATATGGCTCTACAAAAAACACCTTTAATGAAAAATGTACTTAAATCTTGACTAAACGAGTATCAAACAAAGACTACAATCAGACTAAACCAGGACTAAACCAAGACTTAAACAGCTCAACCACAGACTAAAAGCAGCAGAAATGTAGGAATAAAACAGGTCTAAACTAGGACTGAACCAGGAATAAGCCAAGAATAAGTACAAAATCAGGACTAAACCAAGATAATCCCCAGCTAAAGCAGGAATACAGCTAGCTCTAAATTAAACTAAATCTGAACTTGAACTGCAATAGTCTCCTGAGTACTACCAGAAGAAACCTGCATACCCCCAGTGGTACCCATACCACAGTTTTAGAACCACTGCTTTAGACTACAAAGGGCTAAATCAATATCAAAGACTAAACTAAGACAATTTCATTTGGATACTCCACAGTTTGTTTTCAGTCTCCTATTTGGACTATTGTTTTAACAGGCTATGTAGAATATTGTATGTTACATGGAAGACCATATTATTATTGCAAAAAAGTAGCTTCGTCTTTGATATCCTGATATTGTGTTTTCAGTAATGCTTCCAAGTATAGAGTTTTTAATATAGTAAGTCTATCCCTTACTAAATCCCACTTTAACTTGCAGTTTATAAAAAACTCTCATTAGAAGTTACCTCCTGCTATTATGTTACATAACACTGAGCTGTGCCAAAAGATTGAGCTTTACTGTTCCCTGTTCCCACATAGTGTTGAAACATCCCCTTATCATAGCTAGCTACAATCATTAATCAAAAATAAGTTGCATTTCTTTGTTGTTGTATAATTTTCTAAAACCTTTATGCAGGAGAGGAGCATTACAACTGTATCTCTGCACTGCACAAGTCTATGAGAGGCTCCCATGAAAATGCGTCTCTGTACTGGCTGGGCCGCATGCTGGAGGGAGGAGAGGATCCCCTGTATGTGGCTCGCAGGCTGGTGCGGTTTGCCAGCGAGGATGTGGGTATGTGAAATTCCTGTCATTGTGTTAGAATTTTAACTGAGATGATTTTATTTTAAATGCTTTGACTTTTTGTGTGAACCTTTGTAACCAATCCTGCCACCATGCCCTGTCTTGTATGTAGAGCATTGTATTTCCAAAGATTTTCACACCAAAGTTTTTATGTTTATGTGTTATTTAGCCCACCTTTTCTCCATTCTCATAGGTATGGCGGACCCCTTGGCTCTTTCACAAGCCGTCTCTGCTTTCCAGGCTTGTCACTTTATTGGAATGCCTGAATGTGAGGTATGTTTTAAACCCAAAATAATCCATTTCAGTCCTTTCTATATTATACTAATACGTTTTTCCTTCTTGTTTTTTCCCATCAGGTGATATTGGCCCAATGTGCCGTCTATTTAGCACGAGCACCTAAGTCAGTGGATATCTACAAAGCCTATGCTAATGTGAAAGCCTGTTTGAGGAACCACAAGGGTCCACTGCCACCTGTGCCTCTTCACCTTCGTAACGCGCCTACTAAACTCATGAAACAGCTGGGGTATTCAAAAGGCTATAAGTACAATCCAGGCTTCAGTGGCCCTGTAGAGCAGGAGTACTTACCAGAAGAACTAAAGGGAGTCAACTTTTTTACCTGGACTCCCTCAGAATAATCAGTTTCTCAGTCTTGGGACCCAAAAGGAAGAAACAAATAATGAAATAATTTGAAAAGGCCTGAAAAATATTTGTGAAAGTCCATTGGCACTTAATAAAAAAAGTGACTTTTGTAAATTAATTATGGTCTTGCTAAGAATTTATTCTTCATTAAGAATAAGGACTCTAAGACACTACAACATTTCATTAAAGGGAAATAATATTGCTATATTTGAGAACATAGGCTGAAAATATCCCAAATCACTAACATAACAGGAAATTGGGTCACATTTTGTAATGTTGAAAAAAGTTTGGGGAATGCCACTGTGGAACCCAATTTTATTATTTTTCATTTATTTGTAATCTACTTTTTTACAGATACAACAATTTATGTATTTAGTAATGTGTAATTATCCTTAATATATGCTCAAAACTGAAACTATAATAAACTTCACAGCACCCCACTTTTGGATCCATACCCACAATTTGAGAAACACTGACTAACTTACATTTGTAAAAAAAAAAAAAAAAAAAGAAAACAAGTCATATAGTGTATGTTTAAACTGATTAAAATAGTGTATTAAATCATTTTTCATAAAATTATTTTTATTTTGAAGCTTTATTTTTATGTCTTCTTGTTGCACTTTATTCTCAGTTCTGAGCCATGGTCTTAAAAAAACAACAACACAATATTATAACGTGATTATTACATGTATGTCATTGGACAACATTAATTCTATCCTCACCTCACTAATCCAGGGAATGAATGAGGCCACGCGGGTGAACATTGTTGGCCGCTTGGGAGTATTACAACCACGTCCATCCACAAAACTGGTCACTCCCTGGACATACCATTTACCATCTTTGCCTTGACAATTCAGTGGGCCTCCAGAGTCACCCTGAAAGACCATTACATTTATTACAGCTATTTCAGTACATTATATTACACAACAATGCAACAATTTCTTACGTGACACGCTGACTTGCTGTCTCCTCCAGCACAGACCATAGTCGTCTTAGCAGAGCTGCCCCACCAATCACTTTGACTACATACTTTATGCTCCACCACTGGGAGAAGAGCCTGTTGCAGTTTAGTTGCCTGAGGACCACCCGCTAAATAATAAGATAAAACATTAATTTGATGTGTCTGGATCAATTTTAAAAGGGAAAGGCAGCGACTTACAGTAAAGCCGACCCCAGCCGGTGACATAGCATGGGTAGTTGTGAGATAGAGAAGTGCCTTGCTGTGGAAGGCAGGCCAGCTGGACTTTGTCATTCAGAACAGCACTTGTTTGGAGCTTCAGCAGGGCAATGTCATTACTATGATATATAAACATGCATAAACAGGTCAACATTTTTGTTTTTCAGTCCATTGAAGCTGAGATGATTTTCCTTCTATTAGACATTATTGTAGAATGTTAAACTGCAAGTCAAAAAATGTGCCAACCTACCCACAAGATGGACAGTTGCCATTCCATTTAGGATGAATGATCATTTTTTCTACTCTAATTGACTGCTCAGGCCCCTCCACTTTATTCATATCATGTTCAGCAAGGACCACTCGATATGTGTGGAATCTATAGGTTAGATCAAAATAACATTTGGCTTTGTTATTAATAACCTTTATGCAAAATATCTGTTATTACTGTCTTACGTGATGCAATGAGCAGCAGTCATAACCCAGTTAGGAGCTATGAGGGTTCCTCCACAGGTGGGGAAAAAAGTCTCTAGTGATATCTGCCATGGCCAGCTGTACGGCCGGGCTTCCTCCCCATTGACCACACGGTTAGTGTTCGGTGGGTAGCTGGGCACACCACACCCAAACACTTGGAGTTTATATGGCAAAAACAAAGCATACTAACTTAGTAACTTAGTCTGCCTGCCCTTTAAACTGATATTAAACTAAATTCACTTTGGACTCACCAGCTGTAACACCCAGCAGGAGAACAAGTGCCAGTTCCATTTCTTCTTATCCAGCAACACAAGAAATGTTCGAATAGATAATGCAGCAATATATGGGAAACTGTACAGACAGTCCCTGGGATTTTTCCTCCACTTCAGCAGGTGCAAGATTACTGTGTACTCAAAAACCTAAATGTATGTCAGCATAGGCATTTTGTTATTTGAACTAATAATAAATACAAATGAATATAAATTAAATCTTACAAATAAAAAAGCCAATTTAAAATAAATCTTCCAAAAGAATAATTGTGTTTTGCTGCTTAAAAATATTCCAATGCATTGTACTGAATATTACAAAATATTATCAAAAATATGAAATCAAAAACCATGGTATGATATTTTGTTTTTCAATAACACAGCCTTTATAACTTTAGACCAGTGTATCCCAACCATTGGTACGGGGACCCCTAGGGGTATGTGAGCATTTTGCAGGGGGTATATGAGATTATTTGATAATTTATTAACAAAAGGATAAGAAAATATTTGCATTATTTTCATACTGAATGGTTGAAACTTGAGAAAGACAAGCAAGATTCAGTGATGACTAAAAAAAGGAGGTGAAAGTGCTAATTATATTTAGTTTCATATTTTTAGGTGTAATAGTTTGTTTCAAAGGGGAATTATTTTACACAAATTTGTAGTAAATTTATTGAGTTTAAGAAAAAAATAAAAAATACAGTAATATGTAAATGCAATGTAATAGGAATACATAAGGCAAGGAGAATTTTAATTTTGATTTAATTTTAATGTTTTATTTTTATGTCAAATTTCAGTTTAAAAGAAAAAAATGCAGGAGAATTAGTTGTACAATAAAGTAAGTAAAAAATGTTTTATTGAAGAATCATAAGGGGGTACGCATGGTATGACAAAAAAGCCCAAGGAGTACATGAGACAAAAAAGGTTGGGAACACTGCTTTACACAACTTAAAAGCCTCTGGTAGTGATTAAACATCCCTATCCAATAGTGGCGCTGTGCCCTGATGTTATACCAATGCTGTGAAAAAGTTACCCCTTCCGCCTTGAGGCGCAGAAGAAGAAATTGTAGTTTAAAGATGGCGCTACCCGGTGTTTTACTCGTGCGAATGAGAGCACTCTGCAGTTTGGGCAAATGTGTTCAAACAAGAGTCCTAACAGCCCCAAAGTGGAGCGGAGACATGCGCTGGTATCGGACCAAGCCCTGGAGTCACCAGGAAGACGGTACACACCATAACCACAGTAAACGAGGTAAGTTTTAGCACCGGCGGCTAACGTGGCTAACAGTTGGCAGTACTCTGCAGGGTGTAAACTTCAAGGGCACCCGCGTTGTGTAAAGATGCTTTTCTGTCATTCAATATTATTATGAACCTGCCATTGTTGTGTCCATTAACCCGTTCTTTTTTGTAACTCCTTTACCGCCTAGAGAGCCATAATCCAAATCTGTTAAAGGAGTTCCCAGATTCTAAAAGCCTTTTGCACAACACCATATCCCGATCCCTGGGCATCAACGACGTTTCCAAGCTAGTCCAGTACAGCTGCAGTGAACATGCGGGAGTCAAGGTCAGCAGTAGGAATTGCTTAGAATTGATTTTAAAAGGACAAATAATACGCTTAATTTGAAAAAGATTTTGTTTTGCTAACTGTTTTTGGGGTGATGGGGATATTTTTGTTTGTACAGAAAGCAACACTGACAGTTCTGTGGCCTTGTAAAATTGAAGAGGAGGGTTATGCTTCTAGAAAGATTGATGCTGAACGAGCTGCTGCAGCTGCTGTGTGTCAAAAACTTAGAGTAAGCACATTTATGATTTGACAAAACACTCATTTTGATTTCAAACTTACTGTTGTCCTGACTCCTTATCTCCCTCTTTTTTAACAGGAAATGGGTGTGATTGGTCCAAACAATCAACTCCCCAGAAGAAAAGCTGGCAGAGGCCGAGGGGGGCTGCAGTCACAACTCTATGATATGGAGGGGGATGTATTCCAAGATAACATTCATCTGTCTTCATCAATACCAAATAAACAAAAACATCTGCCTCTGATTGAAGAAAACCCTGAGGTTTCTAATGCAGTTTCACTTTTTCCACAACCAAAATCTCTCCTGACCAAGGTCATCCAGGTGGCCGTGTCGTCCAATAGAATCAGGGTGTGTAGCTTGAACAACAAGAAGCTAAAAGTTCAATCTAATTTTCATCATATTTGCTGTATATAATCTTGTACATTTGCAGGAGCTGACCAAGTTTAAAACAACAGGAGGAAAAACAAAAACGTGTGAGCTGACTCTGTATTGGCCTGAACAAATGACATTCACAGCCACTGCAAACAACAGAGTGACTGCAGAAAAGAGAGCGGCTGCTCTAGCATGCCTAAAACTCAAGGTATTAAATTTGACTTTTTATTTTTAATCACTAGGTTTTAAATAAAAAGATCACAATTCTGGGATGCTGTGTAAATAACTTGGAAAACATTCTACACAGGAGCTTAAGCTGCTCGATGAGAACAACAACCCACTGACTCATGCCAAGTACCACCGTGAGATGGTGAAGGAGGCTGGAGCGAGGGAGAGACGACCATTTCTGCTGGATGTCCCAGAATATATGGAGGACAGTATAAAAGCATACCTTTCAGAGGTTAGTACATACTGCTGTACATATGTTGTTTACAACAACATTATTACCTGCGCTACTTGAATTTGGTATAGTAAAAGTACAACTGATAACTACCTCCTCTCAGTTTTGGTTAAATGTTGTGATTGGACAATTATTGTGACTTGTTAAAAGTGATTTTTTTTCTCACCTGGAAGAGTATAATACTTGGGCTGCAACAACTAATCGGTTTAAAATAAAAATAATCGTCAACTAATTTGATAATTGATTAATTGATGTGAAGTATGTATTGATTCTGAAAAACACCATATGGTGATAGAGGAGGTTTTATTACCAAGACAGAGCAGTAAAGCCACAAAACGGTAAAGATTATGTAAATATTGTGTTTTTGACGAAAATAAGTCTTTGTGTATACTGTATATGGTCTAACCAAACGCCCTCAAATGGCATAGTTGTAGCTTCTTCTGGTTCAAATTTGTGAAAACTAATTTTGACCTAGAACAATAAAATATCTCAAGTCTTTATCCAATTATCTTTGTTATGTAGCTCTACATAATACAGTTTTGACACAAACACGTTGTAATTTTTGTTCATTTGGCATTGATAGGTTTGCTAATATATTGCAAAGCATATTTTATAGTACTGTAATTCATTTTTACACATAATTAAGAACCTGTTCATGTTTTTTTTTTTTTTTTTTTTTGTTATTTCAAAGCAAAATCTGCCTTTGGTACTTAGTTGTAATGGCCAAAGACAGAACATGCATTGTCACACTTTTAGCTGAGCATTTATTTAATCATTTTGGAATGCAAAAAAATCTTTTATCAGTCACAATTGAGGTGAATTGTGACATTATTGAGATATTATTTTGAGTTTATATTTCTCAGTCCAACCTACAATAATGTCTTTAATGTGTTTATATCAGTATCCAGTGGCAGCAGAGGTCCAAAAGTTGTTGGAGGAGGAGGAGGCAGCACAGCAGGAAAACCAGGAGGAAGAGGATGAAGAAGAACTGACAGATGCCATTACGGGCCGACCATACAGACCTCTGTCCACAAACCAGGCCCAGCAGCTCAGCGAATACCTGCAGGAGGAGTGGGAGAGCGCTGACCCCGGGCTGACTGTGGAGCTCCCGGTCGATGCCCACCGCCAGAGAGTGGTGTCTGCTGTTCAGTCTTCCAGGGTGGTTGTGATCGCAGGGGAAACTGGATGTGGAAAAACAACCAGGATCCCACGGTTTCTTCTGGAGGAGCAGGTGAGAGGTGGAGAAGGAGCGAACTGCAACATCCTGGTCACACAGCCCAGACGGATCAGCGCTGTGTCTGTGGCACATCGCGTGGCTCAGGAGCTGGGCCCGGCTCTGAAACAGTCCGTGGGATACCAGGTAAATTTAACTTATGGAGGTCTTACCTTAGTAACTGATGTTCTAATAAATAAAAATGGCTTCATGATTGGCCAACTACTCTGGTAATTAAAGTTATTCCAACTTTATAGAGCACAATGACCTGAAAAAAAATGAACAAAAAAAAAAAAGAAAGTATCCACTATTGCCATGAAATATTGAAGTGTAGGTCTATTTAGGCAAGTTTAAATATTGGGCTATTCATATGTGAATGAGAGAATATACAAATATCAAAAGTCACTTATATGCATGTTAATTTTGATAGCTCCTACTTAAAAAAAAAAAAAATGATCACAGGTACGACTTGAGAGCCGGCCTCCAGAGCAGAGCGGAGGATCGCTACTCTTCCTCACAGTGGGTGTCCTGCTGAAGAAGCTTCAGTCAAACCCTTCACTGAAAGGCATCAGTCACGTGGTGGTGGATGAGGTCCATGAGAGGGACATAAATACGGACTTGCTTCTGGCTCTGCTGCGGTCCAGTCTGGATGAAAACCCTGACCTCCGAGTGGTGCTCATGAGTGCTACCGGCGACAACCACAGACTCTCCCAGTATTTTGGAGGCTGCCCAATTATAAAGGTGCCTGGCTTCATGCACCCAGTAAGAGACCGGTTTCTAGAGGATGTGCTGAGGGAGATGGGACGGCAACTACCAGACGAGAGGAGGCATGCAAGCAGTGAGGTAAGATGTCTACAGAGAATACGTTTTGTCCATATTTAAAAAGAAAAATAATAATTTAACACACCATAAACTTGTAGTTTGGTGGATGTTGCCCCACAATTTTTTTTGCCTTGTTAAAAGTGAAGGCAGAAATTTCCACTTTCTATGTATTGTTGGCTATTTATTTAGTGTTGACAAGTGGGAACTTGATTATAAAGCCTAAATGATTTATTAAAAGGGCTATATTATGCAAAATCAACTTTTTTTTAGCTTTCTACCATGTTTTAATGTTCCCTCATCAAAAACATACCTGGAGTTGTGCTTTGTTTAACTCACGCCTGTTTAAGTAATCCTGTAGTCTCAGGCACTGAGTTTCTGAGCTCTGGTTTTATAAACCTCCGCTTCATCCACAAGCCCCTGTCCACTTCAGTTAGCATCGAGCAATAAACAAGTCCTCTAGATCCAGTCTGCCCTCATTAATTTATCCAAAAATCAGTGGACAGCTGTATCCACTGATTCCTCAGATACTTTTCTTTTTGTAATAAAACGGCATACAAAAAGTTTAACAAAGTAAAAGATGTTATGAGATGACTGTGTGATTAAATGCTATTCCTCAAGTGCTAGAGGAAAAAAATTGCATTCTTCAAACTCCTGTAATAAAACTCTTATGTGATGTGATTTCAGGAGGAAAAAGATGAGACAACATTAGATTTGGATTTGGTGGCTGACGTAATTGAACACGTTGACAAACATGGAGAGCCAGGTAAGTGTTCCTTTGCTGTTAATTACTACTTAATCTTTTCATGACCATAGACTCAAATTATATTTCTATTTGTTGCTAGGGGCAATACTGTGTTTCCTTCCTGGCTGGCAGGACATCAAAATGGTTCAAGAGAAACTTGCAACTAAACTCCATTTTTCTTCAGGCAAACAGATGATTCTACCATGTAAGATTTCTTTTTAAATAAAGGGCCCACATTGTAGCGACAGCATGTGTTCGTGCTAATTCCCCTCTTGTTGTTGTAGTGCACTCAAGTTTATCAGTGTCCGACCAGCAGACTGTGTTCCAGCACCCACCCATGGGGCAGAGGAAAATTGTCCTCACCACCAACATTGCTGAGACTTCCATCACAATAGACGACATTGTGCACGTAGTAGATGCAGGAATGCACAAAGAGCAGAATTATGACCCAAGAACTAAGGTGAGTGACTAGAAGATGAATATTACACACCTCTAGTGCAACAGTACAAGAGTAATATTTGTTTTCATTTTTAGGTCTCCTGTCTGGATACAGTTTGGATTTCCCGATCTAACGTCACACAGAGGAAGGGGAGAGCAGGCCGATGCCAACCAGGACACTCGTATCATTTATTCTCACAGAAACAACTTAATGCTTTGTCCCCTTTCCCTATTCCTGAAATCCTTCGCACGCCCCTTGAGAATTTAGTTCTGCAAGCCAAAATTCACAGTCCTAATATTCAGGTACATGACCCTAACACTAAACTAGGTATAATTTGCCCTTTATGGCGCTGAAATGTGAACATATTTTTGTCTGAATCTAGGCTGTAGATTTTTTATCACAAGTGCTTGATAGTCCCAATAAGGACGCCATTAAAGATGCTGTACAAAATCTACAAGACATTGGTAAGCTGTTTCTCACTTAGAAGTCTTGTAATGTTTGGCAGTACTAGCCAGCTCGTACTGATGTTGAACTTTTGCAGGAGTTTTGGACAAAACGGAAACCCTGACACCTTTAGGAGAGCGTGTGGCCTGCATGTCATGTGACCCTCGTCTGGGCAAAGTGCTGGTTCTAGGAGCCTTGTTTCGATGTGTTCTTCCTCTGCTATCTGTGGCTGCTTGTCTGACCAGGGATCCTTTCTTCAACAGCCTACAGAACAGAGCACTTGTCACCAAGGTCATATTATTTAATAATCTACCGTTAAAGAAAAAACACAAAAAGCAAATTAAGTCACAGCAATATTAATAATTTATTGCTTGTATTCCCTTTAGGCTAAAGACGCTTTAAGTCCGTCTAACTACAGTGACTACTTGGTATTTAGTGAAGTAGTTTTAGGCTGGCGGAAGCTTCAGCAGGATGGGGACAGAGAGGAGAGAGATGAATATCTAGATAGACACACTCTGTCCAGGGCCAGTCTTCGTTATATCAATGGTAAGTGTAATTTTCACCCTCATTCAAGTAGTAATTTAAACCTTATAAGCTCCTTCACTAAACTGTTTTTTGCCCTGCAGGTCTTATTTCTCAGTTCAGTGAGAACCTGTATGAGGCTGAGCTAGTGTCCCGCGCCAGTGAATGTCAGCGGCAGTCTTCTGTCTACAACAAACACAGCACAGAGGACGAGCTGCTTAAAGCTGTTCTGCTAGCAGGACTGTATCCCAACCTCATTCAGGTATAGCAGCTTTTGTCTTTTAAAACTTGCTGAACTCTACAAGGGCACCAGTGTCCTCAGCAGTTATACTGATGTCCAGTTTTTGCTGCAACAGTATTCTAATGGAAGTATGTGGTATTAGTAAATTAGAGGAAGGTTCTGTCTCGACTGGTTACTATCAATTTACAACAATATCTAAGATTTGTATTGCTAGTTTAGACTAAATGACTAAAACAATTGACATTTATGTGATAGTTGATATTCTGAAGGTTGATGGGATTTTTTTTTTTGTAGGATGCCAGGAAAACATATCCAGGCTTGCATTTCTTTAGCTCTTCCTTTGAATATGTAGCCATTCAGTGGTGAACTCTGCACAGAATATGATTCCCTATTACATTTAATTAACAGTCATTTAATAAGAGATTTTATTAAGGTTCTGCTCATTGGATTGCAATTTACATGGAGCACAAGCACTTCTGATAATATCAGTATATAGTATAACTATGTGCATGCCATATTAGACATTTTCTTACTGGTCAAAAGGAGTTTTCTATTAAGCATAATGCATTTAAAATTACTTACAACTATAAAGTACTAATAATAAAGAATTAATAATTGTGTAATTAACAATAAAATGTAAAAAAAAAGTTTTTATAGATCCTAAATTACCACTGATATTTATACATTTGCACTGATTTACAGGAGCATATTACTAAAGAATTTAACATTAATAACAGAGTTTATAACTCAGTGGTGTTGACACATGTTGAATCATTCATTCATTCATTTTCTACCGCTTATTCCCGTTAGGGGTTGCGGGTGACTGGAGACTATCCCAGTAACTTTGGACCGTAGGCGGGGTACACCCTGGACAGGGGCCAGCTTGTCGCAGGGCACATGTTGAATCAATACTTTGTAAATAATCAGTTAACTGGTTACTAATTGTTACTAATAACTATTAACTAATAACTAATACTTTAATGTCAAGTTAACTTAGTGTTACCACATTTAGTTACTAGTTTGATAAGTTGGTGCATCTTTATAGTGTGGTGTAAAAATGTTTGTTTTTTTTTTCTTCAACAGATAAAGAGAGGTTTTGTGACCAAAGGAGGACGCTTTAGACCCAATACTTTGGCCTTCAGAACAAGGACCGGGCCAGTGCTGCTTCATCGCTCCACTGTCAACAGGTTTGACTTACAACCACAATTACCCTTTTCAAATAACTTTGAGGCTCAAGCTGAAAGACTTTTTTCTTTATGTTAGAGGAAAGGTGGATCTTCCCACTCGATGGCTCACATTCTTTAGTGCTGTAAAGTCCAATGGTCAGGTTTTTATCAGAGATTCTTCTGCTGTCCATCCACTGGCCCTGCTGCTGCTCACAGACTGTGACATAACTGAGAGAGGTAAAGACTTGTACTACCATTAGTATTATGTAATGCAAGTCTTTTTATTTTTTACTACATACCTCTTGCACCAATGTTAAACTTTCATTTTTAGCTCTGCCTCCTAGTGTTTTTGTGGCCTTAATCCTACCCTCTAATGGTCTTTAAGCTATTTGAATACAGTACAGTTGATAATAGTCACTTAATACGTGTATTATTGAAGTATTTGTTATGACCAGAAATATAACTTTGAACTGTGGTTCTCGTTTGGTCTTATTGTGGGTCACAGTCTGTCCCTGATCATTTTATTGGAGCCCACTTTTTACAGAACCAGACATATTTTTCTGAGTTATTTTACTTCACTTTTAAAATCTATTTCACAGTTTTATGTGATTAGTTTTAGGCTTCAGTTCATATAAGCTGAAACTTTTTTAGAACTCCCATTTGAAAATCACAGAGTGGTACTTGTAGAGCCAATTATCTTATGAGGCGGTACTTATTTACAGTAAAAGGGTTTGAGTTTGACTGTTTTGTACTAACATAATAAATGTACTTTTTTTTAGTGACTGGAGACAGAGTGGAGGTATCGTTTCCTGGACATTGTCTTGTGCGCTGTGAGATGCCTGCTGATACCTGGGAGTTGCTGTGGGAACTGCGCACATCTGTTCTCACAATGTTGTACAGAAACCTCAACGATCCTAGTAATATAGTCACCAATTCTTCACAAGATGGCAAACTTATCTCACTGCTGGTGGAACTGCTGAACAACACAGACTCTAACCCTTATGCTCCAAATCACAACAGCGACAGTGAGGTGGACTGAGACACTTTCTTTTAACATTAACTCATTCAGTTACTGTTATGTTTATGTTACTATGTCTTCAACAAACTGACATGCTCTGTGGATTTTAAGTTAAGGTTCTGTATAGTACGCTATGATCCATTTGTTTGGATTGATAATTTTTTGCTTTGTAGAAAGCAGAAATTTAATTTACTTTTACTGAGTATCAGGAAAACAAGGTGTCTGTCCAAAGAAAATGACCGTTTGAAATTTTACATTACCTTTTTTTTTTATTATTACAAATGCATTTATTTATAGTCTGCAATAGTAGTCTCAAAGGTAAACAATATGAGATGGTAGAAAAATTATTTGAATTCAAGAGTATTCTTCCATAAACTGTGTATGAAAGATGTCAAGACGTCTCAGTAACTCCTCTATAGTTTCTCTTTTGGTCATAATGCAAAATCTGCAAAAAAGAAGTATATTATATGCAATTTGATTTATGTATTTAAACAAATGCATTCCACATGTTAAATTAATATTCTTTGTAGAGTACCTAATGTGGTAGGTGCCTTCTTTCTGTTCGTACTCACAACCAGGAGTGACAAACGCACCAGTCTTTTCCAGAAGTCTGAGGCAGTAAAACGTATCTGCCTGCATTCCCAGCTCCTAGTATTACAACAACATTCAGATTTGACAGGTGTTAGTATTTGCAATAAAAGTTGCTGTAGTAAAAAAACATTGACACTGTAAAATGTAAATAAAGTCTAATTTTATGAGTGATATCGACAGCAGCAACACATCTAAAGTTAGGACAGGAGCAACTAAAGGCTGGAAAAGTAAGTACTAAAAAAAGCAGGTTGAGGAGCATTTTTACGTGTGAAGTTAACCTGATTCTTTGTCTTTTTTTATAATTTTTTCTTAGTGCTTCTTATTTTGCTAGCCTTTTGCTGCCACTGTCACTGTCTGTTTTTAGATATTTGATGTTACTGCCATCAAATTAAAAATGAGTTATTTTTCATGAAACACCTAGTATAATTTTTACACTATTGTGATGGTTTTATGAGATTTGCATTGTGCTTATAAGATTTACACACTGTCACAGCATTACATTTGGGTTTGTATAGTCTTTATAATTATGATAGTATGTTTTTTAACCTTGGCTTTCTGAATGGCTTTCGGTGGAAGATAGACTCTTGGAAATGCGAAAGCCCCTCCATCTATTGGTTGGCAGGAGAAGCCCGGAAGGCTGTTCACAACCTCGTGGACTCTTCTTACATTACCTTTTATCGTGGTATAGATTTGCTGTGTCTCCTAGCAAAGAAAAACATTGAGCACCCAGCTTTCCAAATTAGCAGTGATGTTATATTGCACACTAACCATTTTATAACGAGGATAAGAGGGATCTCCTGGTTGTGGAGGGTTCGCCATCACACCAAGGGCAATCTGTCCAGTCGTAGGTGCATTTTCTTTTGAGAATTTTCTGAAGACGTGTTTCATAACTGCTGGATCCATATTGACCAACTCCACGTAACCACCGCGCAAACCACACCTATAGGGATAGAGCAGTGGTTTTCAACTGGTCTGACTGTAGGACCCAGTTTTATGGACTAGATGATGGGGTCAAAGCATCACCAAAACTGTTCCCTGTCGGCAGTGGTCAGGATCTATAGTTCAATATGTTGGTGCCAGAATGCACAGTGCATATTATTATGACCATTGATGGTAGGTAGGTGGTCATAATGTTATGCCTGATCGCAGGGCCGTACGCAGAATTTTAGAAATACCGAGGTCCATCGTGTTAGGTTGAGGCCGAGTTTAGTACTGGGTTAGTGTTGCTGTAGACCTAGTTTATTAATTATTTAGTCCTTGCTTTGTTGTGGTTTAGCCTTGGTTTGGACCTAGTTTAGTCCTGCTTTAGTCCTGATTTATAACTAGTTTAGACCTGATTTAGAGCTGGTTTAGGCCTGGGTTAGTGCCGGTCCTGGTTAAGACATAGTTTAGTCCTAGTTTAGTCTTGTTTTTGTCTTGGTTTAGTCCTTGTTTAGTCCTATTTAGAACTGGTATATCCTTTTGGCATTATGAGTTGTAGACTTTTAAAACTGAATACAATTAATTTTCCATGATTTGTTTAATCAAATCACATCACATCGCATCCACAAGGCCATACCGCCTTGTGGATGCCGATCCCGTCAGACCTTGGAAGCTAAGCAGGGTAGGGCCTGGTCAGTACCTGGATGGGAGACCGCTGGGGAACACCAGGAAGCCAATGTGAATGCAAGTGAGTGAGTGGGAACTACGGATGGAAATTAGCTCTGAGCTATAATCCGGTGTATTTACGGCACTAGCTGCTGTTCATTAATACACGCTGTCCCATATAAATAAATAAAAAAAACCCAATGAAAAATACCGTAGCTTCTGATTACAGTCTATATACAGCAAACATATGAAAAAAAAACACTGAGGTCCAGACCTCTGTTACTCTCATGTCCGATTGGTGTGCTGTGGTTAAAATATTGTTTAAAGAATACATACTCCCCCAGGAAGCCTTTTGATGCTGAGTGGAATGATGCCAGCTCCACTGTATTGGAAAAAGGTGGTCCCATCTCAGCCAAAACCCTCTTATAGGACACAAATTCAGTATTATCCTTGAAAACACAGTCTTGATAGACCTGTCAAGGAAAATTCATTATTCAGTCATGCAGTTTATCACAATAGTATGCTTTTACACTGACTAGACAAACTAAAACCTCATCGGCCAGTAGGAAGAGCCCCTTCTCTGATGCAAACCTGATGACGTCTTGGATAGATTTCCTACTTTGAACGTGACCTGAGTGTGGAGTAAAAACAAGATTAGATAAAGTTGTATTGTCCATCCATCCAGCCATCTTCTTCCGCTTTATCTGGGGCCGGGTCGTGGGGGCAGCAGTCTAAGCAGAGATGCCAGAACTTCCCTTTCGGTCATGACCTTGTCCTTTCGGTCATGACCCAAAGCTCATGACCATAGGTGAGAGTAGGAATGTAGATTGACCAGTAAATCGAGAGCTTTGCCTTTCAGCTCAGCTCCTTCACCACAATAGACCAATGCAATACAGTTGTATTGTCTTCTATTAAAAAAAAGTTAGGACACTAAAATGTAAATAAAAAACAGAATGGTTCTCAGATCTCACAAAAAATATCTAATTCACAATTAAGCATAAAAAGATCTTGGGTTAAAAATGTAAGCATTATGCAATATCTTGTAAAATAAAAGCTTGTTTGTGATTTAATAGCAGCAACACATCTCAAAAAAGCTGGGACAAGGGAAACAAAGAACATGTAATTGTTTGAGATGTGTTGCTGCCATCAAATTCAAAATAAGCTTTTATTTTTTAATAAATTGTAAAACGTCCTGATGTAAATAAAAGATGGTTTTATGAGATTTTCAAAACCCTATATTTTATTTTTATTTATATTTTACAGACTGTCTGAACTTTTTGTAACTGTATTTGACAAACTAGATGTATTTTAAATGTGTGATCTAACCTGATGGGTTTCCAGGGTTGATGACATACAGTGCTACAGGATCACACACTTCTTTTGCAGACTTCAGCGCTCGGTTCAACTCCTCCACCTGCAGCCTCCAGCCGTGCTCCTCACTGAGATAATAAGGCACGCTAACACCTCCAAGACTGGCCACCGACATAGTGGATGTACAGTGACAGGGCACCGGAGTCAACACCCCTGATCTGACGGGGCCCTGACTATGCACCAGCAAGTTTAAAATATTCTAAAAGAAAAAAAAAAATAGAAGACATATCAGGATTATAGGTTAAAGAATAGTGTGGTTGAAGTATTGCCATGGAGTTTGTAAAAAGCAATAATCAGTTACATGTAGTGACCACTGGGAGCCCGGGGAAATAAAGATGTGCTCAGGGTTAGAGGAAACACCGCCATCTCGTCTGGTTATGAACTCACAAATTTGCTGAGCCACTTGTGGAATGCCTGGTATATCTGTGTATGAGCCTGAAAACAAAACACATTTTCAAAAGTCAGAAACACCTTACAATTACATACATTACTGTTTACTATGTTTATATGCAAAACTTCTCACAAGTTACTGTTTCTATGTTTGAACCAGTGTGTTAAAACAAAAAAAAAACAAAAAACGGAAGACATCATGAGTAACATTAATTTCTACAGACACACTGCTTACCCAAACTGCCTCCGTGACAGTCACTGAGCAGCCCTTGAGCTCTTCGTCTGACATCTGAGGGGAAACTGTCGTTGCTTAAGAGCTGGGGGTATAGACATGCAGCCAGCACCTGCAATCATCAAGAACCCTACTGCCAAACCTTCCCATGCTATAACATATAGATTAGTCAATCCAGTGAGCCAGTTACCTGTCGGGTGAATGTGAGAGGTTTAAGCCCTGCTTTATGAGGGTCACCCCAGGTCAGGTCTATCACCTCTCTGAAGGGCTTTTTCACCCCCTGCACACATGCACAATACAATATATGACACAAATAGTTTGCACTTTTAATCAAACTTTAATATACATTGCAATACAGTTTTAAAGTTAAAAGTTAAAAACCTGTTTGAGCTCCTCTTTGATCTGTCCTGCACGGTGTGCCAGGACTGCATACTGCAGAGGTTTAATGCTCCTCACACTGGGGCTGATCACCTGAAGAACAGACATCTCTCTGTCAGTGTTTGCCACAACTGCTGTGTGAAGCTCAGTCTGACAGTAACCGACTCCAGGTGAATTGTTCATTTATAAATATCACTGAATCTTAACATCTTACATCTTAACTGTAATACAGTAACTTCAACCCTGGCAATTCTTTAATCTTTAACTCCATTCAGTTGTCTTGATCATTGTGACCTGTCATCTCACGGATTGTGTGTTTACATGTTATAAGAATTAAACATACTGTGAAATAATAGACTTTAAATGCCCTACAGTTGTTGTAGTGTAGTGCAGTGGTGCTTTGTTTGTAGACTGTGCTATCAATAAATGGTTGTTTAATGGTAACTTCAGATTTTAAGTTGAAATTGGATAAAAGATGTTCTTCAATGAGTCTAGACATAACTGAATGGAAATTCACATCAAAAGTTCATATCATCTTTGCCAGATGTTTTAGGACCTCTAACATTATAAGAATAAGTGAGACAGGATTTGATCATCAGCATTACAGTTAGGTATTGGACATTCTTTTGTAGTTAAATAACAACTTTATTAGAGTACTGCTCTGACTGAAAGTCTAATCACTAAGATAAGACATGTTTTTATGTTTTCATCCATATCTTAACTGTTAAACATATTTGTTGTTAAAAACAAAATGTTAAAACTTTTTTTTTTAGATTAATCATTATTAAGTTGTTTGAATAAAGTAGCATTACCCTATATACTGTCATTCATTTGGTCAAAAATCAAGCCATTCCAACCAAAGCGTATTCTTTTTAAAATTACCATACAACAATTTATAATGACAACCATGCTTTTCCCTGTTTATAATCTAGCATCACCCACCCAAGGAGCTTTCCTATTTATGCCCAGGTAAAAGTTTAAATAAAAGCTATTATAAATTTTAAATCAATTGTTTATAATGTCTTTTTTTTCCTCCTAAACACACCCCGTCATATTTATTATAGTTAAGGACAGCTCCAGAAGCACTTTCATTCATGTTTAGGGGCTCTGTTAAGAAATTTATTTCAAGTTGGTCTTTAATGACAACAGTAACAACATGATCTGTATAGGCCATAATACCAGAAATACTTTAGATGAAAACGTATTTGTTAAAAACACACACACACGCACACACACACGCACGCACGCACGCACACACACACACACACACACACACACACACACACACACACACACACACACACACACACACACACACACACACACACACACACACACAACTTTCTCACTATCCTTGTGTGTTTTACTTTTTTATCCAGAGGTTTTATCGTTCAGCTTTGTATGCATGCCTATAAGGAAATAGTTTTAACTTTGGTTCCTAGACGGACGTAAATAAGAGACGTACAGCACCACTTCCTGTTTTGTTTTTCTGACGCTCTGTGTCTGCTCGGTTCGGGTAGACATGGACCTGTCATTAAGGCGCAGTGAAAAACAAACTGTGGACGCGGGACAAAGCGCTCTGTTGACGGACAGGTGGACTGTGTGAAGCCTCTGAAGCAGCGGGCTTCAGTCTCACCTGCGGCGGGACTGCGCTCAGCCTCGGTTCGCTTCGTCGCAGCGTCATGGCTCTGAGCTCGGGCTGGGCTCCTCCAGCACCGCTGCCCGCCTCTCAGCAGGCTGTGTGCGGCGGGCCTGCCTCCACAGCCTGCTGCAGCACGGTACTGATGTCAGTGCGGGTTTCCGTGTGTCATTCCGGGATCCGGCCGCTGTGCCTCCCTGGGGCAGGGAGCGAGGCGCTCCGCCTGCAGCTCTCCATGGACCCGAGCCGCGTTGGAGAGTTCCGCCTGGCGCTGCGAGACACGAGCGGCAGCCGCAGCGTGGTGAGCCCCGCACGGATGTGTTTACAGTGTGTTTGACAGATTTTACAGATCTGTGATTCACGGCTGGGGAATGAATGAGACTAATTTATGTTTCGATATTGGCCTATCACGCCATTTTAAGCTGCCCTCAGTCTCGTATACTGATACTATGTTCAGATTATGGCCTCGAGCAGTTCCCACATATCACGTTCACATTCACCACTAATAATCAGAAATGTATTTTCTAATCCCCTTTGTAGCCAGACACTTATAATATGAATCACACCTTTACTTTTTTAAACACACACACATCAGTACCTACACACATGGAGCATGTATGAAGTTTTTTGACAGTTTTCACATTTAGTATGCAAATGAATTGTATATAATTCTACTAGGAAGTTCACAGAAAATGATGACCTTCATGTGTTCCTCTAATGCTGTTTATGGTGCAGATTATCTCTGCAGACATGTCATTGGTTAAATACAGTAACTATTTTATAATAAGACCACAATAACATTTTCAGTAAATGTACCATTCCTGTGCAGGCAGTGGCTTCCATGACATTCATCATAGTACAAAATGTATAAACCTGAGAGCGTTTTAAGACCAGCCAGCTCTGTGTCAAACATGAACACATTTGTCTTCTGTAAACATCTAACCTTCTCATAAACTGACAAAGCACCGTGACAATGACAGTCAACATGGCTAGTTCTTCTCATTGATAAAACACTCATTTAAAAGTAGATGTGCCTCAAACAACTAAAAGCACAACTTTAATGAGGCAAAAGACCAAAATAAGAGTCACAGTGAACTATTACATCAAAAATGGTCACATCCTCATAAGTTTGTTGTTGACCTTGGTTTACCCTCAATCTCATGTCAAGCTCAGTGATTTTGTAAAATTTAGGTAGTCGGTAGAGAATTGTCTCTTTATCTCAGTATTTGTATTTGTTTATTTGAATGGGACAGTGCGCATTAATGAACGGGCAACAGGTGCCGTAAAATACGCCGGATTCAGCACAATGCTCATTTCCATCCGTAGTCCCATGTAGACTCTCAAGTCCCAGAAGAAGATCACAGAGGGGATTTATAAATGTAATGAAAGATGACATGACGTTAGTTTGTGTGAGAGAAGAGGATCCAGAGAATATTATGAAAGGTAGGCAGATGATTTCACTGTGGTGACCTCCAAAGGGAACAAACAAAAGGGGAAGAGTGGAATTTCAAGTCAGAAAAGTTTCCCTCTTGATGAGTGAGATGCTTCATGGCTCTCCTGTGATACCAGCTCCTTTTAGATTATGTCAGAAAGTATCTGTTAGAGTTACATCACTCACTGTGTAAACTACAGACACTTTGACAAGAGGCAAATCCCTACTTGGCCATTTTGTCTGCCCAAAATGGATCTTTATGACAATACACTGCTACACACCACTCCAAGGTCCCTTGGCTGCCAAAGTTTGGTGTCTGTCATACTGAGATAGTGCTGTTGCTCTAAATCAGTGGTTCAGAGCTGTTTTTTTTTCCCTTACAATTGACTGACTGGAACATGTGTTAAAGTCTGTATCTATCAATTGACAATCGCTTGCTCTAAATAATAATGCCACTTTTTCTCTGTTTGTTGGGATTCTCCTTGGGGATGACAAGGATGGATAGGATTAGGAATGAGAAAAACAGAGATAAAGTCAGAGGATAGGATTAGATGAAGGCAGAGGATTTGCTGTGGTGACCCTTGAAAAGCAACAGAGGAACAAAAAAGATCTGTATGGTTTCTTCTTCATATTGTAGCATATTGGGCTGTGAGTTAAAATAGCTTAATAAAAAATATAATTCTTGCAGTTGTTAACATACTGTAGTTATTGTATTGCAGCAGAGGTTATGTGTGTGTTAGATCTCAGGTCAGTCTGACTCACAATATCTCTGAGTTTAGTTTACTGTGGGTTCTCTCCAGTTTCCTTCCACCTTCCAAAGACATGCCCATGTAGATGAATTGGTGAATCTAAATTGCCCCTACAGTGAATGAATGTGAGAGCATGTTGGTGTATGTCTCTGTGTCAGCCCTGCAGCCATTGTCCAGATGTGTACCACTTCTGTCCTAAAGTAAAGTAGCCAACCATGACCTCTAACAGGAATGAGCAGATGATGAATTCATGTTTTTCTAATCTTATTCAACCCTATTTAAAAGACTAAATGTAGATACCTTGATTTTACCCACTAACACACTGTTATTGTTTTTGCCTCATTTTCTCAGTTTATTGCAGAGTTCGACCTTCGCTCGGTGCAGTATGAGGTGAAATCTCCTCGCTGCCATGAGATGCGTCTGGCCGCTCCGCCGCATGACTGCATCCGCTTCAACTTCCGCTGCGACCGTGAGGCAGAGGAGTGGGCCACGGTGGTGATGTCGTCACTAAGAGAGGCGCATAGAGGTATGACATTAAACTCATCAAATTTATCTTGACACATCACCACAATACAAACCAGTTATAATTTCAAGTCCTTGTTCTAGGTAAATTGGCCATAAGCAATAGTTTCACTTGATATATCTATGTTAAATAAGGTCCCATTGGCTGTTGGCCAGCGATAATACAGAGAACTTGAATTAACTTATAGAAAATGTCAGTAAATTTTGGCCAAGCATTAACAAGTTAAGGTGTTATGTTAAGCTAAACTCAGAACTAGAAGTTTGCAATTGTGCAAGGATTGAAAATTTTCCAAGCACAAATGGTTGTGGAGCAGAATGGTAAGCAGAATTAGAGTCTCTATATTTTCCACAGTAATTAATTCAGTCTTGACAAGCCAGTGTAGACCAACCAGCCAATGGGTGCATCCCCTTCTATGCAAGCATGTGATTAAACAGACTTTTAGAAAGTAATGAAGAATTGTATCTGTAAAGCCAATTCCGAAAATGCTTGGACACTGTGTAAAATGTAATGTAATGTAGTGGTTCATCTCATAATCTTAAAATCTCCTAAAACTGTTCTGCATTCACAATAGAATATAAACAACAGATTAAATGTTGAAAATGAGACATTTTTAAGAAAAAAATAATAGCAAGTTTTAATCTGATGTCAGCAACACATCTCAAAAAAGTTTGGAGACTACCTGATACTGTATATTGTTTATGGTTTATTGGGAATAAAATTAGCAAACTTTCACATACAGTTTTTCTTTATATTTTACACAAAACAAAATCCTTGAGCATAAAGCCTAAATTATGTCCTAAGATACAAGCTACTGGACCAGTTCTAGATTCGTAGAAGTGGTAAACTTAGAATAGTAAGAACCAGAGAAGTTTAAATGGAAAGCAGGCAGTTTACTTTGAACAGTTTGAACAAACAGTTAACAAATATTTTTAGGCACTTCTATTTGCTTAAGGTACCTTTAAAACACCTTTTATGCTGGATTCCTCGTTCCAATTTTTCTATTAAAGTTTGAAACGTTTAGTTTCTTGATTTCAAAGTTTAATTTTGTGTAATAAACCTAATAATCATTTGCTTAATTTAGGGTTAAACTCAACTTTAGGTTTGTACAGTTTACCCAGTTCACTTTCTCAACAACAGTCTCCATTTAAACTGATCAAACAGTATTACTTTTGATTGACCAAACACTGTCCCTTTAAAGTTCATATCAACATCAAAAATCCAAATCAAAACAATAGAAATTGCAAAGCAGTGACAGAACAATCATTTTTCTATGTCCATTAGCTATGTGTGTTGGATTTCACACATGGTTCTTTTAATGTTCAGTCTGTTCAGAGAAACTTCAAATTCCTACCGCGACTTTGGTGTAGCAGTGAGATTATGGTGAAGCTGTAGTTTAGACCTCTACAGACCTGATCTGAAAGGCATGCGATTCCTTGTATTAGTTCAGCCAGCAATATTTCAGTGTTTTCTCAAGTGTCATTGCTCCATCACAATCTTAAAATGTAAACTGTAAACTGAACATTGATTTTTACAACGTATATTGCAAATCTCATCGCAACCACAATATCTGTCAGAAAAATTGCAATTAGATATTTTTTTCAAAATTGTTCAGCCCTAAATTCATCTAAATAAAAACACTCTACAAAAGTATGTGAATTAAAAAAGAAAACTTACCAAAAGCCGTCTTGTTATGGTATTTAGTACTTTTTAGTTCACATCCCGTCCTCATTCATAAATAGCTCATTGAAAAAAGATGAGCAGCAATGTACAACACAGTCCACACATCACCGCAGAGGTGCATAAAGTCTTTCAATAATATAAAGGCAACATTAAACGTAAGTTCAGACATCCTTACAAAAGCTTTTGTAGCCTGTAGTGTTGTCTGGAGGCTCCATCCACAGCCCAGTGTCATGAGGCTGAAGGCTCAGAGACTGTGACTTTGTGCTGGAGCAGCAGGGGCGGAGCAAAGAAGTGTCTGGGGCTGGAGCTTCACTTAGTCAGTCATTTACATGAATAAAAAAGTTAATGCATTTATTTAAAATATTGTTTTAAAAATTGTCTTTTTATCTTTTTCATGTCTTGTGTAGAGAGGTTAAACCATAAGTTGTGCCCATATGTTTACTACGACCTAGTAACCAGCTGAAATTTGTATATCATCTAAATTGCACCAGAATGCAGGAAATTACATCTGTTTTGTACAAATTTTCCTGGGGAGGGAACCTGACCCCCTCGCCTTTAATTTTCCTATCTAAAAAAATCAGTCTGCATTACACAGGGATCTACATTTCATTTCTTGCCTTGGGCACCAAAAGAGCCAGGGCTGGCTCTAGTAAGCGCTTTGCGTCTCCCAGTGAAGTAAAACCACACATTGTACCCATATTTTTACTACAAGTTGGTAGCCATACTATTATATTCTCTAAAATGGACCAAAATACAGGAAATTGTATAAGTTTTGTTAAAATTCTTCTGGGGGGAGAATAACAATATTTAATGAACTTATTTATTACTTATTTTATTTACTCTTTACTGTTCAGTCTTATTAGTGTGCATTTGTAGTGGGGGTTAAAATTTACTTTTTTTCTCATGACAAATGTCATAGTACAAAATACAGAAATGTTTTCACCAAAAAAATCACAAATATTGTATCAGAGGTGACAAATACAAGTTCTTATGCCACTTTCCCTCTTGTTTTTGTTGACAGTTGCAAATATCAACTCTTGTGAATCGGACGGTACGCAGACATCAGCAGCCCCAGAGCAGTGGAGCTCAGCCCCTTCTCTGCCTCGCTCCGGTGGGTTTTTGTGTTTGTCGCCAATGTTGTTTCTCTCATCACTGCTTTTTAAACCCGCTCTGAAAATGTCACTTATGATCACTGCCTCTTTGCCGCAGAGGAGCTATGCCTGGAGCTAGCCAAAGCGATAGAAGCCGGTGACAGTCAAGCAGCTTCACAACACGCTTCATCTCTGGCACGTCAGAAAGCCTCGCTCCTGATCCAGCTAGCCCAAAAAAACTACACAGATGGAGAAATAAAGTAAGCTCTCAGAATCACTGGGTTCAGAATGGATTCTGAATGTTTCTGGTTTATGTATTTGATTTCTTTACAGTTTATCGGTGGTAGTGGAAGATGTCTCGTCATCGTGTTGTGTCACTGTGAAGGTGTTCCCCTACATGACTGTGGCTGCTCTAAAACAACAGGTCAGTTATTGGTCAGTTATTTTACAGGCGATATTTTCTAGTCTTGGGGAATTTATGGAAAATAATTGCATTTGTCTCGGGCAGAAATGTGCCAAATTTTAGCCATTTGGATAATTTTTTCTCATTTTTTAAATTTTAAAATTTTGATCTTGGGGTGTATGGGGCTGTATGATATTAAGAACAGATCATGTGTAATATAAACTATAACTATATTCCTGTTATGGTGAAGTTCTGGGAAAGATTCTCCAATAGAAAAGCCACCAAAACAATTATATTGTAATTTGGAATTTTTTGTTTGCATAGTGCTAATACATTCTTTTGGTAGTTTAATGTTGAATTTTCCCCTTAGGCATATATGCATTTGATTTGTATGATTTTTCGAAAACCTATCTTAGCTATCTTTCAACAACCATATGATTCACTATATCAGAAATGTTATTGGCAAAGTAAAAACCTTTAGTGTTCAGTGTTGCTTTGTTAGTAACTCAGTTGGTAGAGCCGCTTGTCCATTAACCAGAAGGTTGGTGGTTCAAACCCCACTCCCACCATACTGTCGTTGTTGGCAAGACACTTAACCCACCTCCGTGTGTCAGCGCACACTGGTGTATGAAGGTGAGTGTGAATGGGTGAATGGTTCCTTGATGTAAAGCGCTTTGAGAACCCATGGAGGTAGAAAAGCGCTATATAAATGTGACCATTTACTATTTTTTAATACTGCACCCATCATACACATCACAATCTGATCAGTATTGTTGACAATATGGTTTAATTTCCACAGTCTCTGTACATTGACCCTTTGCAGAAGCTAATGCAGAGTCTTACATTTCTTTGTTCTTTTCTTTTAAATGACACCGTGCCCAATGATCATACTGTTGTTACATACTTTTTAGTAATCAAATTTTGCAATGGCTTACAACATTTCTCTCTTTATGTAAAATTTGAAATTGAAAGTCTTGTTATGAGGGCATGTTGGTAGGAGCTTTAAGAGAACTGCGTCTTTTTTTTTTGCAAATGCTCATTCTCCAATTCTTCAGAAATGGGTCAAAACATGTCCTGTAGCTGTAAGATCTCCTAAATTTAACAATGACATTTTTTTTTATCCCCCATGTTTTTATTAACTTTTATAGTTGTGCCCTTGCTTTTTGTCAACTCTGTCAGACATTTATGAAAATCCCATAAAATCCTGTAATATTAGTAGAAATAGTCATCTTAGCAGCATGACTGGGAATATTCAGATACTGTTACATGTATCAATGTTTGGCAAAGTCAAATAAGTTGTATAGTTTTTTAGTATTTTTGATGAATGTTAACATTTCATAAGTCACACTCATGATTGCCAACTTTGTCAGACAATTTCTGAGAAAATACTTTTCAATAAGTTCTCTTTGTCACCAAGGATATCAATGCAATCAAGGCACACAAAACATTCAAGTAGTTAAATAATTCAGAACTTTAATTGTATCTTTCTTCAATATTGGGTCCTGTTTTGTTCTGTTTCTGAAGAAAATTCATTATATCTTCTTATTCTGCATAATGAAAACAGTGGACTGATACCAGAATTACCTAAATTGGCACATGGAAAACTATTGCTGTTAAAACCGTGAATGCACCTAAATGATCAATAATTTGTATAGTACAGTATAATAGTGTCTGTGTACACATTTCTAAAAGCTTTTTCTTCTTCAGGTGTTCCTAGAATATGGTTTCCACCCTCGTGTGCAGCGCTGGGTGATTGGTCAGTGTTTGTGCACAGACCCCAGATCTCTGGCCTCGTACGGTGTGCAGAAGGACGGGGACACGGCGTACCTCTACCTGATCTCTGCCCGGCAGGCTCGCATCACTAGACAACTGTTCCAGCAGGACCTCGAGAGTGCCCTCCTCGCCCCACCACTTCCTCCAGGAAACGGCCCCACATCCCAGGACCGGAGAGGCTACAGCACCTTGCCCACCCGGCTACACAACATCCAAGGTCTGAGCATAACACAACTTGGAATCATAAAAAAGTGTGTCCGCTGTCTTAAATTTCAGAGTCTTTTTGTTTTAAGGCTATATATTTGCAAAGGTGTAAACCTATCTGTTTACGTGTATACCTTGGAACTAGTAGTTGAGAACGTTCACCTTGCAATCAGTAGCCCTGGGTGTGAGGCTAGGTTTAGGTGTTTATTATTATTAGTAGTATAAGTAGTATTACTAGTAGTAGCAGTATTAGTTGTAGATTTTGCCATGCAACTACAAATACCCTTAATTTGTTTTCACTTTTACACTCAATACAAAATACACTCAATAAAAATTACTTTTAGGTATTATTTTGTTTGACTACCTCTACTAAGTAAAACATAATTTTGAAGTAGCAGTACTTAAACTTGAATAATAATTTGACTTACTTCTTTCACTTTTTTATTTTATTTGTTTATTTTATATTCAATTTCTGTCAGAATATTTGTTGAAACCATTATCTACATTTGTTTTGTTTTGTTTATTGAGATCTCCATTAGCATCTGCAGTGTATTGCATCAGCTACCAGGGGTCACTTTATATCACAAACAAAAAAAATCACATTATTGCAACAATTCATAAAAATATTTACACATCTTCATTGTTGGAACAAATGCCAGCTGTTCTTTGAAGTAACCAAAACATCCCTTTTACATGATAGGTAATACAGACAAGCTTAGTTTATATTTTGTGTATTTTATGTATAATTTGTTATATTCTGCCCCTTCTGCGCTTTGCTCAAACCCAGCTTTATTTAATATTGATGTATTTTTTACTTAATATTTGATTTCTATGTATTTATGAAATGTATGAAATATACTGCATACATACATACATACATTTGCATTGTTTTCCTTTGGCTAAGAACATAAAGATTTATTGTTTTGTCATCTGCAGGAGGCTCAGGTTCAGCAGTCGACCTCAAAGAAATCCTTGACTTTGAGAACCTACAGATAAATGACAAAACCAACAAAGCCAGTAAAACACAGGTATGTCATTGTTACTGCTCCAGTAATTGCACTCATTTTAGGCAAGAAAATATGAAAAGAATGTATCTCTGTGGTCCTGTGTCTATTCACTAGTATAGTTAATTTAAAAATATGCAGTTATTCATTAAAGGTACATCACTTTTCTTATTTTCTCATACATTATTTCTTTTTCTCTTTAGCAAACAGAATGGGCATGTCCCTTGTGCACGTTCATCAACAAGCCATCCCGTCCAGGCTGTGAGATCTGCGCCACAGCCCGACCCGACACACACGTCCTGCAGGTACCACTACATGTCCAGCAAATCATTCAATGCACAGCAGTTTTCATATTAACGTCTGTGATTTGTTTTCTAAAGGATAAAGGAAGACGAGACGAGCGGGGAGAGTCTGGTTTAGGCAGTAGCTGACTGCCTGGTGCGTTGTCCATTAATATGTATATTCAAACACGGGATGGGGGTTAACGTCTTACCGATTAACTCACAGACTCACCCAGGCTGCGTTCACACTGCGCACAAAAGTGGCACGAGTGGATTTTATTGGTGAATCAGAAAATGCAATTGCTAACCTGACTTGTACCAACTTTGAACATACAATTCGTAATTCATGTGACTTTTCTCTCCAATATTTTAGCATTTTTTTCAATAACTTATTTTAAAAGAAATTATTTTAAAAAAGAGAATGTTAACTTAGCTGGCCAGAGCCGCTAAGATTTTGCCTGAGTAAAGTGGATAAGGAACCTTTTGCACTAAAAAGGGGTGGGGCTTTATGTGATGATTTCTTTCACTGATTGGATGTATATTTTTTTAAATTTGCATACAGTTTATTTCATGTATGCTAGGTACTGCCTCCTGAGTTCTAGTTGTCCATCCACTTGCATTTAGAGGTCGTTTAATTTCTGTATGTTCCGAAATCCAACCAGATTTATTCTTTGTAATGAATGAAAAACACTTATTATTATTATTATTATTAAATATTCAAATTAGAATTCTTGCTTTTTTTATTGAACACAATTTCTCTGAAAAATAAATCATTACAGATTAACTTATTCAAAATACTATAAAAATTTCAGAATAGCTATTTAACTGCTTAATTACACATAAAGTAGAAAATACAATATATACGTTCAAATGTCTAACAGTAATCCTAAACAGATTGAATTACAAATACATAATTATTTAATACATAATTAAAACTCACACTATTGTTCAGAGTATGTTTCAGAATAGAGGTGTTTTAATTTCTTTTAAATTTTTGTTAATGAGCAGTATGTTAAGATCAAGTTTATAAATGTAACAAATTTTAATTTCTGAGTCAAGTAAAAAGTCACAGCAACAGAAAAAGTAAACATAAATTTTTTTTTCAAAAATCACATGGGCCACATTTTGCCCTAGTGTAAACGTAGCCTGTACTTACATTGAGACATGCACTGATGGTCTTCTCGACACTTTGTCTGCTGGAGACTGGAAAGTATGACGCACTGTAGCATGTAACAGAGCTGCAATGATCAATGTGAACTGCAGCGGTCATAGCCACATAACATGACACCACCCCAATCTGGCTCTTTTTTTTTTATTTATTTAAGGCTTTGTGTGCTGTGGAAATGACACAGCCAGCTTTCTATTTATTTTAAGGGGACGTTAAGTGGTCTTTGAGAGATGAAGTTTTGGACACGTCAGACTTTGTGTTTGTCAGCTGTGATATAAGAGAAAAGGCAATAGGTTACATAAAGCCTTGTACCAAACTGTGTTAGCAGCTGGTGCCAAAATCCTTTTAAAAAGGAAAGCCTTGGTTGAGAGGAGAACGGTACGTTGTGTTTACAGGGTTTGTCAAGTGCTTTTATTTTTTATAACATTGTATTAATTGTATTATTTTTATGGAGATTGTCCAACAGATGTACATTTTCACTGTTCATCTAATTTTACTTGATTCTGTCTGGAAGGATCTGTTTTGAGTACATAATGCTGTACAAACTTGCATTAGCTGAATAAACACAATTAAACCAAGTAATTGTTTTTTGTTTTTTTTTGTTCTGATATTTAGTTTATGGTAGTTATATACACTTAATCATAAGAAAATAAAAATGAAAAGCACTCAGGCTAGCGACAAGGCATTAGTCCTGTTATACATTAAAAAAGGTATATACTACATGCCACACTTGTAGAATCCATACAAAATTCATGATTTGTTCTGTTTAAACCCCTTGTAGTTCAGTATCTGGCCCTATTTTGCAATGTTACAGGATTCTTGTGTATAATAAATGAACTGTTTATGCCATACTAATTTGAGAATGTTACAAATTTAGATGAGAATTAATGAACACTATCAAAACAGTTTTAATTTCATAAAAAGACAAAAAGCACAATTTATTTCATATTTATTGTCACCTTATATAAATAGAAAATAAACCTTTAACACAAGCTATCAAAAATGTATGCAATAATAGCTCATCAAAAACTTAAAAATCCCCATCACATTTAAATAACACAAGCAACAAAATCTGTGCAATTCAAAGACATTCATTCATGAAAAATAAAATCATTTTAAAGACATGGCAAATTATAACAGTATTTCCTTTGGGGAAAATAATATTATTTGTATTATTTCTTCTTTTGTAAGTATGATACATAACCAGTGTTTTTTTTTTATATATCGTTGCTGTCAGGCACAAACCTCTCTTCGTATTTTACAATTTTGTAATTTTAGAGAACCAGTCAACCCTGCTAAAATTTAAGGTTTACAAAAATTTTGAAAAAAAATAAATAAATAAAAAAAAAATAGTGAAAATGACATGTTGGAAGATTTGTTGTGACCTGACCAGCTTGGCGACGCAGCCTTGTGTTCACTGTAATACTCCTGCGTCTGTTCATTTAACCAACAGTTGTGAAATGTCCAACAATGACATTTCAGCAAGTTTAGGCATTCACTCGAACCACTGGGACAAAAGCCAGTGGAACTCTGCCCTCTTCAAATCCCATAAACTGGCATCTACTTCCAAAAAAGGATGTTCCAGAAGAGAAGCCAGCAGGGGTAGACCAGCAGGGCTATGAGGGGGTAAACCAGTGAACCGTACAGGGAGTGGTCCAGAATGCCCTGAGAGATCACTGACAGGAAGAGCAGCCATCCGTCCTGAAAGTTCACAGGCATCTCCTGCAACTCTTGGAAGAAAAAGACGGAGAACAGCAGCGTGCAGGCCGGGCTGAGGATGACCATGATGAAGGCTGATAGGACCCTGTAAGGAGAAAGGAAAAGTGATGTCAGACTAATCAGGAATCTTTCCAACTAAACATTTCTGATAGCCTGGCCTAGGTTTGTGTAGTATGTGTGATCTCTTACTTTGGGACATGGGGTGTGATGAAGGCAGCGATGGGCACCAGAGTAAGGGCCAGGATAAAACCCAAAGAGAAGTTAATGACCGCAGTGCAACCCAGCAGCACAGCTAGGTACAGCACTGCCACCAGCTTCAGGACCCTCCAGCCCTGCTCCGTCCCCTCTCCGGACAGCAGCCTGCAACAAATCAACACAATCAACCACTCACTATGACATCTCATCTTTAATTCAGAATAAATTAACAAAAAGTGTTTCATGTGGCCCTGGGCAAAAGATAACAACACTAGTCAAAACATTTTGTTAAAGGGAATGCTGCGACTGTGAACAAAGCAGTGATTTAGACACGGGAAGCTTGTTATGATTGCGGTTTTGAGCTAAAATAATAAACCTGAAGAAAGATGCAAAGATTTAAATGCAACACAACAAACTAAGCATGCCAGTGTTGAGTTTTCACAATGTTAAAGCTGGAGACTACATATCATACTCAATGTTGTCATACTAAGCCAGGCACAATAAAACTGGCATACAACTGCCCAGTTAGTCAAAAAACTGAAGTTATTAATCCTAACTTTTGATTAACATGATCATTTCCAGGGCTATTATTAACATGCATAATGTACAGATATCCAAATTTGAAAATTATCTAAAATCCCAACAGCCATTTACAATACAAACCTTGTCAGTGAACTGTAAGGACAGAAAACAAAAGCACCATTTATTGTAAAAGAAGAAAGTTTTTTTTATAAATTGTAATTATTAGTCATTTTCAATCATACTACCCAGCTTCAGAGGAGAATAACCACAGCTTTATGGTTCCCAAACACTGAGTTGGGTCAAAGGAGATTTTATTTGGGCCGCCAATTATATAGTTTCTTGTGCTATTAATCATCTGTGACTTTATCAAACTCCCACTGATTGGACTTCAATATTAAATGAACAGCTGTCACTCAGAGAAAGTGGTACTAGAAATGTAGCTAATGCATTGTTGAAAAGGACAGATTTTTATTTTAATCAAAAATTATACTAATTGATCAATTATATTGTACTAGTAATAAATGGGATCTGTATCATGGCAAACATTAGGAAGAGTTATTAAATAAATATGAAATAAATAGCAATAAAAATTATTACAAGCTACTTAAATACAAAAAAAAAAAATCACAGAAAGAAATATTAAATTATTATAAATAAAATGTTCTGTACCTGTGTGTATTGTGGGGCAGTGCCAGTCCAGCTGTGTAAATAGCAATAGCAGTGAGCACCACGGCCTCAGTCTCAGACACGGGGAAGTGTTCAATAGCAATCTGCTGAAATTGGATTGGTAGTGTATACAGAGCCACTCCGGTCATATGGCTGATCACCAGAGGGGTCAAAAGAGAGAGGGCCCCTGGACTGGACTGCACAAAAAATAAGGATGTATGTAACAAGTCAGTTTTTAATGTTTTAGCAAACCAAATGCTTCTTACTTGTTCCATATGAGCAAGCCCATCTTCTGCTGGTGGTGGAGTTGTAAGTTGAACCCAGAGATCTAACGCCTGTGTCACAGTTAAGGGCAGTAACAAATAGAAATGGAATACAGCTTTAATTGTTAAAAAAAAAAGAATTGCTCATGATAATAGTAAATGCAAATAATGCATTGTCATTGCCCTCTTGTTTGACGCTGGTCATATGGCCCCCTGCTTGCTGTGTGTCACAACAGCCAATAAATAGAATGACCTATAAAGCTAAACTGCCATTTGTCCAATGCAAGCTGTTAATAATCCATTCACTTCTCAGTTTATTGAAAAAGTTTAAAGGATACACGCAGAAGCAAAATGACAGCGAGCAAACCAAAGGCTGGCATGTAGTATCCAATAGAGACAAAATGCGACAGCGAGGGCATGAGGTAGAAGAAGTAGGACTGATGGAGGCGCTCCAGGAGATTGTTCAACTTGCGATACATTCCTTCAAGGAGTCTAAAGGGTAGCAGCAAATTTAAAACAAGAAATGTAATATTAGGGCTGCACACTGTATGAAAAGTATTGCTATAGCAATAGTAACCAAATGCAATATTTGTACCACAGAAAAATATTTGAGTTGCTGTACTTGCTGTATCCACATGACAGATTTACTCTTTACTTGTCAAAATACTGTCCAAACAAGTAGTAGTAGAATCAAACTGTGGTGACTCAAAATAACGAGCGTGCACTAAGGGTCCAAACCAATGCCCCAACTGCCTCTACTTTGACATCACAGGACTTGGTCTAAAGAGGCTGAACTTGGGGCTGGCACAATTTCAAAGGTGGTGCCTGCTCTAAGAGCATCTCTCTCCCAGCTCCCCTTGCAGCATATGAGAGGAGTTATAGTTTATTGCATAGTTTAGTTCTGATTCACTCATACGTTTAACTAGTTTAAGCCCTGGTTTAGTCTTGGCTTTTAATACTAAATAAGTGTTGAACTGAATGTTTACTGTTGATTGATATTTTTGAATTTAATTAAACTATTACACTATCATTGAGGGGCTTGAAATATTGCTGGCATATTGTTAGTTGCCTGGCCATGCCAACTGTGGAACCTCTCTCATTCAAGCGTTTTTTAAGGGAATACAAGTTAATTCAAAATGAGACCTTTACACATTTATTGCATTTATTACAAATCAGAGCTTTTTTATATTTTTGAAATTGTTATTGTTTATTATTATTATTTCTATGTTGGTACTGCTGCTTGTTTTCAAATTATTAGTTAAACATAAATAATTTTCTCATTTGTTGTGCCTTTTGAAAATCCACACTATATCTATATAGCAATACTCAAAGCTGCTAACACACATTGCATGCTTTTTTCTGATATTATCCATCCTTATGCGCCGTATAAGACATGTGCACTGACCTGCCAATAGTGGTAACATCAGTCTTATATTGTCTGAAGCTGTTGACTCCCTTAATGGTGGCTGCTTCGATGTGGTAGCGCAGAAAAAGACCATGATCTCCCCAGGGTCGACCACTGGCTTGCTTCATTACCATCAGCATCATTGTCTGGACGGCGTGACTATAGCCCGATACACTGTCCCAATCATTTCTCTGCAGCTATGGACAGACAAAAGGCTATTATTTTCAACACAGACATCTTTTTACTGCAATCTTTGAATATAAGAGCTTTTGAGTATGTAACTACCTTTCCTTGTATTGTGCAAAGGACGCCTATCTTCTGGCAAAAGGCATAGAAAAGGTTTGCCAAGTCAAGGTTGGGAAGCTGCCCATTTAGGCCTTCTAGTACAAGGTCCAAACTGGTTACAACATCACTGCTTAGTTCTAGAGACAGAGCGGCTTGAATTGAACCAGCGCGACCTTGCAGTGGAGACCAGTCCATACCTAAAAGGAAGAGGTTAATGTATATAGTAGTTAAATATTAATGCGTTTTAGAGCCTGGCATACACACTGTAAATAATATATATGAAGTGAAGTATTTATGAGTGTATATACCTGTTGTGTTGGTGTGGTGGTAGCCCTCCAGCCAAGCCTGCATACCAATCAGATCATGTTCGTTCACCAGAAAGATAATGTCCTTAGCCCAATAAATCTGATCTGTTGAGTAACAACACAACTCCAGATACAGCAATAGTTGAAGCAGCATGTGTGACTTACAATGGCAATGTTTAACTGAGATGTACTAACTAGAAGAACATAAATCACCTTTAAATTATCCCCTTTAGTATCAGTACAGTATTTTTGTTGTGCTTTATGACCTTTTAGTGACATCTGGTGGATAAGCAATTCCAAGCCTCAACTTCTCTACTGATTGTTTCCAAATTATTTTATTACAGCCTTTATGGCACATTTGAAACAATACATTAAAATAGCTTAACATAAACACTAAATTCACCCTCACACAAACAAGGGACCCAACTTGCCATTTGGGAACTATGGTTTTGGAGCATGTGAACAACATGCAACAAAGTAAAAATGTCCAAGATTTTAATTTAAAAACTGAGCAAAATAAGTTGAGCTTATATCCTTCAGAAGCTTATAACCTTCATAAGAGCACACAAAAAAACATCCCAGAAAGAAAGATGAATGTGCTACCCCACAACCAGTGCTCACTTTGTAGGCCTGCAGTTACAGGGACATGAACAGCAAATAATGGAATTTTCACTGGATTCTAAAGGCTTGTTTTCCTAGATAGACAAATGGAGGTGGGTTTGTTAACACAACATTTTATACAGTGAAATGTTGTTGTGTAAGGTAATGTAATAAAATACACTGCAAATCTCTAAGTAACATAAAAGATCTCTAAGAACTTGAGCCAGAGCTCATCATTTGAGTTGTATGAGCTGTACATGACTTACTCCTAAAGTACTGTGCCAGCCCAAGTAGCAGTCCAATGGCCTGGTTGTTGTTATCTCCAGAACTGCATGGAGCACTCAGCACCAAGGCCTCGGTCCGTGGAGCTCTTGGGGCTCGAAGGATCCCATAGACGTTTGTGCCTTTCACCATCTATAAACAGAAGCCATTAGTATTTGATAACAAAAATTCTGTTCATTTATGTGCAACAGTACAACCAAAATGCCATCAGGGTTACACAAACTCACATATCTCTCTTTGTTCTCATCAGGAAAAGGCAAAGTGCGAGAGAATCTCTGTGTGAAAACCTCCAGCCCTCGAGCCTGCATGGTCTTCACAAGCCAATCTACTGGCATCCCCCTGAAACGGCACACATGTGGAACATTTATCAGAGAGCAATGTGCATTTCAAACCAAAAACATCATTTATTAACAGATAAAGATCCCACATAGTTTGGCCTGTGTGTAAATAGATGAAGCAGTGTAATTGTGATTTATAAACATGGTAGCTCCAGGTTTTGTCTTATGAAATTTAAGACCTTTTTAAGACTTTAATGCCACTTAGAGTGAAATTGAATCTGTATAAAATAAATTAAGGAATCATCCGTACTACTCTCTAAAACTCAAGGGTTTTATTTTAAAAGTCTAATACAGATAAAAGAACTCCAGTGCTCCATTAAAAAAAAATCCTGAAATATGAATCATGCATTTCAGTGATGACATTTTATCACTTTAATAAATATACTTAATTATTGACTGATTGATTGAGTAGTGACACTACTTTTTGTAATGTTTTGACACATTTTTGGACCTAGATAAACAAAATTCAGTACCTACTCATAATATTTAATACACTTAAGGCTTTGATTTTGTCACGATCCAATTGAATACCTTTTTAATGCTTTTAAGACCTTGGGGATACCCTGTACAATACTGTTGCAACTGCATCTGCCCCAATTGCAGTAAGCAAAGAGGCAACCTAAGATGATTACTTTGACGGATCATTTAATATTATAAAAACAATTATAAGTAGTGAATTAACTGCTTATTATGGAACATCCCTCTGCTTAACAGTGTGCATATAAAAAACATGCATGACCAATTACTGCACTGTATTGAAAATGACTAATGCTAAAAGAATAAAATAACAATTACATTAGCACTACAATTTAATGAACTAGATGTTTGATCAAGTTTTTGTCTTCTTTTCTTCTCTTACCCTGCTTTCCTTTTGTGAGCCGCAAACTCCCTGCCTGTACCCAGAGCCCTCTCTCCGGCAGGAAAACGCTCCTCTACCATGGTGGACCCCATGGCGTTCTCTGACATGTATGTTCGCAGAGTAAAAGGCTCAAAGGCTAGACCCATGAACCAGGCCACACCCGCCATGTAGCAGACCACACTGAAAAGAGGAATTGAGATAGTGAAGATGAATCAAAGTGAGTGTGAGTAAAATAGTCATGGGAAGGTTAAGGAGAGCGTAATAATCATGGACCTACCATATAGGAGCATTGAGGCGGGTGAGCAGGTTGATCAAAGCCCTTCTTCTGTTCGGGTCAGACAAGAGTCCCATGTTGTACTCTTAAATGCAAAAGAAAAAACTCAAACTCCATACACACAGCATTGCAATTATACTGTATTAATTATAGCCCTTTTAGATCCTTTTAAACAAGAAAATGCTAGATGAAAGCTAAAAGATGTTTTACTACTACCAATACTACTGCACAGAGGTGGGAGACTTGAGTCACATGAATTGACTTAAGTCAGACTTAAGTTACAATTTGTAGGACTTGAGACTTGCTTGACAAATATTCTAAAAAGACTCTAATTGATTTTGACTTGACACTCGTGATTTTAGACTTTACTCAGATTTGAGCTAAATTACTTGAAATGACTTGTTTTTACAGAAAATCTATAATGAATTTAGGTGTAGCATAAATGTAGGAATATGTGTGTTAATGCGGCACATTTGTGTTTAGAGCCATGTGGGAGACTTTCGCTTTGACGAATGCTGCACGCTTCGACACAATAAAGCAGGAGACCAAGGAAACATGCAATTCTTTACCAATAAATTAAAAACTATTACAGTATGTGTGAGAGATGAGATAAAGAATTTGATATTTAGCAGTTTATTGAGGCGACGCTGACTTGTCTGAGGTCATGACAAATAGGTGTCTGTGTCTGTGCATTGTAATTTAATCACTTTATTTGGAGAGATTATGTCAATTTTCTGTTTGTAATTCCACTTAAAGTACGCATGTGTTCAATCTTAAGGCCTGTGTCAGAACTTTGAATGTGTGAAATGATCAAGCAAAGATGACAGGACTCGTTTTATTTTAAAACCCTCAGCTCTATGTGCCCTACAGATGTTTGTTGCCCAAGACTGTATGTGATATGTACTGTCTTTACATTTTAAATGCATAAAAACAGTTAGAAACTAACTCAGACATGTGTAGCTTTAACTTGACATGACTTGGTGACTAAAAACTATGACTCGACTTGCTTGAGTCTCATCAAGACTGACTTGGACTTGCTTGCAACATGAAGGTAAAGACTCGATGTTTACTTGTGACTTGCACATAAGTGACTTACTCCCACCTCTGCTACTGCAACTACTATTACTACTACTTTGTTCTCTTATCTTCTGTACATGCATGTCATTTTGTAGCTTAGTATAGTAGCTACATTGTAATTGCCACCATTCATTGGCCGAGGTGGTTAGCCTACTGCTACCGGTGTCGACTAAAATTGCGCATTTAAAAACGTATTTATTTGCGAAAGTGAGCCATTGGCAAGTCAGAAGTAAAATTTGTGAAAATCTATATGAAAACATACCTATTTACACCTCCCAGGGAGTGACAACCACCAACAAAAGGTGGAGATTTGCTCCAGAGCCAGATGCAGCTAACGCTAAAGGCTTACAACTTCCTTGTTTCAGGAGAACCCAAATCAATGCGGACACACTTCCGGACAAAACAATCAGAAGCGTTAGCTCGAAAATTATTTTTTTTATTACTAAAATGATACAAATATGAGAATAATCTGTAAAATAAATTATTACTATTACTTAATATTAGTTGGAATTGCAAGTATTTTTACCAAATGTATTAGCAATTTTATGCAGAATACTTTAATTACTAATTACATTATAGTTTGTTTGTTTTTTTTAATGAATTTATAGTCCAGAAAAGTAATGATTACAACAAAAACAGAAAATTCACAATTTTGGCAAAATCTGTTTTATTTAAAAAAACATGTATTTTGTTAGCTTCATCACATTTATTTAAAGACATAATTACTGATGGGAATGCATCAAATGTATTTTTACATTCTAGTGTTCAGTTCAAAAACACCTCTTATTCTTCCCCTGACATCTCAGTGCAGTCTGTAACCCCCATCAGTCTCCAGCAAGCACTGAGGCCTCTTGCAGATGTTGCCGCACGACCTCATCCAACACCTTGCTCACACCTTTACAAGCAGTCATTGCAGCCTCAATCATAGTTTCTAGATGATCTTGATGTAGTCTGGCATCCATCTGAAGCAAAGCAATCTGTCCACCACGGGGCAGCAGTGCTAGGGCCAGCGAGCTCACCCCTCCGCTTTCTTCTGTATAACAAAGGTCGGCAAGCGGCGTCTCGTCCACAAACCCAACGGTGCAGGCACAAACATAATCCCGCATCGGGATACCAGCATCAATCACTGCCAAAGTAGCAGCATTTACACACACACTGTAGTTTCCCCCATCTGTCTGCAGGATCTGGAGTGCAAAAGAAAAGTTTTAAATTACTTTGTTCAATAGTTTAAACATTTTATTTTTAGTGTGTGGATAAAAAATTGATTGCCTACAGTATTAATATGTTATTAATGTGAAATACAGTCACAAGTCATGCTCAATACTTGTTATAATGTTTCACGCATGTATGTGTATAAAAAAAAGCACTCTTATTAACCTTGACATAAATGTCTATTTGGGAGCGTGGGTAGAGCTGGGTCAGGATTGCAGCCTCAAATGTCTGTTTTAGATGGAGGCTCATTTCTGTGGACTTTTTGTCTCCATGGGGTCTCCTCTTCCTCTCGGCTGTGCTGAATGTTGCCATACTGTACTGACAGTTGATAACAGCGCGATCATGAAGAGTGCGACTCCGGGATCCTCTCATCTAGGACACAAAAAGGTTCTGTTGACGAGCGATGCAGCCAATCTTTATACATGTTAAATGTACACGGACGGGGTTAGCACTGAGATCCATCTGGATACATTAAAAGCTCATAGAGTTTTTAAAACACGACTATATACACAGGGTAGCTCCAGGTTTTCTCTGGTGAAATTCGAGACCTTTTTAAGACTTTAATTTAGAATGAAATTTAATGCCCAGAATTGCCGGTAAAAGAAAAATAGTCTGTATGTATTTTACAGTAATTAAATATCCGTACTACTCTGATACTTAAGGGTTTTATTTTAAAACCTAATACAGAGGAAATACTAATTCTGGTTTAAAAAATCTCAACTGAAACATACATGTCACTATATTATTGTGCAGCTCACATAAACAGTAGACACGTAACAAAAGCTTTCATAAAGATTTTATACTGAAGGGACATTTGAGTGAGCGACTTATAACATTTTTTTTAACAACTTATGATTATTATTATTATTATTTCAAAATATTTAATATAGTTTTTACAAATACAAGCTTCTAGTTGTGGCTGAACATAAATGTTACTTGTCACTGCTCAATGATTTATGTGATTAACTTGATAAATGTCAAAGTGTGCAAGCATATAATCACTGATCCATTTGCAGTATTACAAATTTCTGAAATGTTTTTAAAATTTAAGACCAAGATCAACATAATACCTGCCCATAACATTTTATACTTTTAAAGCCTTGATTTGACAACATTAAATTTAATACTTTTTTAATACTTTTAAGACTTTAGGGCTACCTTGATACAAGCCCATAGTATTTACATAGCTTTGACATAAATTTCTCTATGGTTTTGTATGTAATGAACAGCTAAGAAATATTGACATTGTGCAGGTAACATAATTAACATAATATGTGCATGTGTCATTTAACACTTGCTGTGATGAGGATATACTTTAAGTGAAAATAGATGCTTTGTCAGAACAATACAGTAAATAATAAATAAACACCCTTTTTGTTTATATTTGCAATGTGCCGCTGTAGCTAACTGGGCTTAGCTAGCTGGATGCTACTTACTTCGTGTGGACCGTAAACAACAGCCAGCGCTTTGGTGTTGCCCTGCTCTAAATACGCCGAGCCGTCCGCCTGAGCGAACACCCCCATCCGGGCCTGGACCTTCCGCAGCTCGTTGGCCTTCCTTCCATCCAAACGGTATCCCTGGTCCGACAGTAGCTCTAGACCCGCCATGTTTCTACAAAACTTCACACGAGCAGCCCAGCCCGCAGCCACCAAGTGCCCCACGTGTGCCGCTATACTACATTACCCATAAGTCTAATCGGAGGTTCACGCCCTTTGCGAAATCTTTTCTGACAACGTTGATGTACGTTTTGCCTATAATAAATTTAACTCAAACGCTTTGTTTTGTTCATAGAAACAACTATCAATAAAATTAATAAAACAATTAATAAAAACATAAAAATTTAAAATCTCAACATCTAATGTATCTAATTATTTGAACCATACCAATAAATATACCAATAAATATGGATCTTGAGCAATTCTAAGGCCAGGGTTTTAAGTTTTTTTTTTTTTTTTTTTTACCTATTCACTCATAAAATGACATTATATTATGTAAGGCACGTTGCACACGTCAACACTTTTAAAAATAAAATTTATTAGCATCTCTAATGTGTATAAATAAAAACATATGAAACAATGCTTATACGTATAATGTAATGAGCTTAACAATATCAGGGTTACATGTGATACAAAGGAGCAGTCTTCATTTTATTCAGCCAGTGTATTATAAGGAAAAGTGTACCTTAAAATCAAGCTTTCAAACATGAATACCTAAAGGTTGCAAACCTACATTCTTCTGATAAGAATGAAACTGAAATATGTTGATTGGTGGAAAAAGGGGACATGATAAATTGTTTTTCTTTTTCTTTACCATTTATTTAAATCCTTATAACATATTTTATTTATTATATTAAAAATTCTGTCTTACTTTTAAAGTTTTTCCAACAATGCTGATGGCACAAAGCCACATTTACTTACTTTACATTATACTCCAATAAAGGGATATCATTCTTTTTCATTTACTCAAGTCAATATTGTTCCAGACATAACAAAGGTCTTCAGAAGCAGACCTGATAGATGTAGAGCTGCACTATATCAAAATCCTAGTATCATTATGACAAACATGTGCAATATTCATACTGTATCATTAAAAGATGCACTGAACTCCCCTTTTGTATTTGCTACTCTGCCCGTGGCTGATGTGGCTAGGCATAGGCTACTTGCTGTTTGGGTCTAGCATAAACCAAACCCACAGCTAAACATCTTATCATTTCTCAAAAAATCTGTTAGAAATATTAGAAAACTAGACTTATTTTCAAGGAAGGGCATTTTCATAACAGCAATCTTCAATGATAGAGAATATAGACATGTTTTCCAGATATAGTGCAGCCCTACTATAAGGTTAGTCACAGCAACAAAAAATAGATACAAACATGACATTTTTGAACTAACAGACCCAGAAGGATCAAAGAAAACAAACTTCATCTGTGTTTTACTTATGCAACATTGTTTGTCATTGACTATAATGGCTTGCTGTGCCTAGGTCAGAATACCAAGAAGACAAATGTGGATTCTTCTGTGGATCTGAGAACTGGGCTCTCTAAGGCAAAAGCAAAGAAAGGAACAAAACCTCTCTTCTGGTGTCTTCCATTGATCTAGATTTGGTCATGATTTCAAAAACACTGAATGTGTTTAATAAATGTTTTACACAACTGACATGATATGCACATAGGACAATACTAGCTCTGAAAGCTGGCCAAATGTACAATAGCCAATGTAACAGACCATCCAACATACGCCGCTGACATCTAGAGGCAACACCCTCACAACCCACACATCTGCAAGTCAAACCTCCACAGACAACTGAGTTACTGTGCATGGACTATTATTGGCCGTTGTCTCAGTTTTTCCTCAAACTGAAGAATATCACATTTCAAAAAGGGGAATACAACATCCAAGACTAACTGCTTCAAAGTAAAAAACAGTGTGAAGGTAAAAAAGTAAAAGTGGTGTGTCTGCCTTTAATCGCAGGTGAACATGACAGTGAGAGGTTATCGGCACCCAAGGATCATGACCACATCGCTGAGCCATATGGAATGAAGGGACTATGTTGTAGATCTAAAAAAGAAAAACAATGGTCTCTGCTCCATCCCAAGTCTTTTAGAAGAGTGCAAAGATCCCCTTTTATCCCTGATATTCCCACGGTCACGCATCCTAAAACTCTGCAAACTCCTTTGCACATTTTTCTGTTACAGAAACGCGAATTTCCTCCTCCTCGTAGTCGTCGAAGTTGCTGGTGTCCCCGGGACCTCTGCACTTTGGTATGAATGGGGCTTCCACCTAAAAAAGACACAAGAATTAGCAACACATTTCAATACGCTGGTAATAAAACTCTCACTTCATTTGACCTGACCAAATACTAACCAGCCCTTCGGATATAAAAAGGATGTGGGTCTGGAACCTCTCCTATTAAACATATGGTATGTACAGTATGTTATATATTGCCTCTTGTTTTCTGATTGGTAACTGTCTATCCAACTGCATTTATGTGAGGGATAAGATTGGCTTGCCAGGCTTGCTAGAAACTTCACTATGGAGTAAAACTATTTACTTAAAAGGCAGGTAAAACAGCAGTTTTATTTCTAGAAAACATTCCTTTTACAGAAATAATAGTGCATTTGACTGGAATATATTTTAAAATTAAAGAATAAAGAAATCTAAAACTGACAACTTTTACTTTTGCCCCCTATAATGTTGGTGTCAAGACATTTTAAAAGTTGTCAATCCACACATCCCTCATTCACTGTATTTATTAAACATCTAGTGTTGAGCAGACACTAAGGACAGTGATAGCAGAAGAAAAATATGGGATAAGCAGAATGCTAAATGCAAAGGCATGCATATAATTTAATAATTTTGTCAGCTTCTCCTATCCAGCCTGTGTGTTGGTTCATTTGAACTGTTAGTATTATTGGTCAATAATATAGACAACATACACATGCATTACATCTCGTCACGCTTAAGGTTTGACTTTGAACAATGCACTTTAAAATACATTGGGCATGCACCTTATTGTTTTAGTCATCTCTTTTATTGCTGTTTATTTACAGTGTTTTATTGTTTCTTAGCATATTTAGTCCATGAGTTGTTTTCTAGGCTTGTGGTTTTATGTTTTGTCTGTTCAAATGTTGACAGCACACTCTGAGCTCCTTGCAACTGTTTTTTATACTGCAAATGGCAAATAAACTGAACTGAATTGAACTGAACAATGAGTATGGCGCCATACCCTAGTCTAGTGCTAGTTTTACTGAGTGAGCCACTGAGGTATGAAACTGTATTTTTAAAATAAGCCAACAGTAATCAATACTTTTTTCTGTCATTGTCCCAACCACATTCTATAATCCACTAATAATTACAAAGCAACTGATACAATTCACCACTGCAAAAGACACTGCATCACACCTAACATGTTTATAGCTTACCTAAAATGTCTACCTTTAAGTAATCCCTCAGTTATTCATGCCTCTTTAGGCACTGTTTTAATCCAGTGCCTATATGTATTTGCAATTCCTCTTTCTCCATTTTCTATCACAGAAAGCTATTAGGTGAACATTCATTTATGTGTTCATTAATTTCTCTAATTCCTGCAGGTGTCTGGAGTTTGTCCTAGCAACTATGGGCCTCTGGCAGAATACAACCTGGACAATGGGCTGTTAGTCACACAGCTGATATGTACTTCCATTGTATGTTCAAAGACAAGGCAACTGACACACAAATTCAGCTATACAACCATGTTCAAATTCATACTTTAAACACTGTATTGCTAAAAGCATTCAATCACCCACCCAAATAACTGAATTCAGGTGTTCCAATCACTTCAATGGCCACAGGTGTATAAAATCAAGCACCTGGGCATGCAGCTTTGAGGAAAACTTTGTGGAAAAGTTTGGGGATCACCACTTCCTGTTCCACCAGTGCACAAAGGTCCATAAAGACATGGATGACTTTGGTGTGGAAGAACTTGACTGGCCTGCACAGGGTTAATGAGTCCTGACCTCAACCCAAAATAACACCTTTGGGATGAATTAGAGCGAAGACTGCGAGCCAGGCCTTCTTGTCCAACATCAGTGTCTGACCTCACAAATTCACTTCTGGAAGAATGGTCAGAAATTCCCATAAACACTCCTAAACCTTGTGGAAAGCTTTCCCAGGACAGTTGACGCCGTTATAGATGCAAAGGGTGGGCCAACGTCATATTAAACTCTATGGATAAATAATTAAGTTCATATGTGTGTTAAGGCAGGTGAGCAAATACTTTTGGAAATATAGTGTAGATCTACAAAGACTAGATCCTGTCAGAAAACCAAAATACACCCATAGCATCAAACTAAACATCTGAATAATATTGACATTAAACGTACAGTAAGATTGACAGCTTCTGATTTAATCTGATGGTAAGGTCAATGACTTCAATCCTGCATAAAACTATTTTGATTAATCAAAGCACTCCATTATCTTGTCTCCCGAGCCAAATGGCTTGTGGCGGTGTGAGCAGTGAATCTGGGTGATTTCCAAATAGCTATAACCACTCTGACTGCACTGTGAAATCATTACAATCACGAGCAAACAATACCAGCCCTGTGCTCCATTCACAAGCACATAATCAGCATAGAGGACCATAAAGCACAACTGCAGAGCGGCTTTTAGATAACTTTGTTGACATAATTGTATAAAACACTTCTGCAGCATCATAGTTGGGAATTACAGTACACAAGTAGCTCAGAATCTATATCAACAAATCAATATCTAATTAACTTTGTTTTTACAGGACCAACAGCGTTTGGTGTCAGTGCCAAACGTGAGTGTGGCCTTGCCTTTCTCTCATAGATTGCAATCCAGTCCGTTGTGGCAAACCACTTGTGTCCCTTGATGTCGCTGACTCCGTTCTTCAGGTTTCCGTATCGTTTGGTGAGATCAACTTGCAACAGGTTTCTCAACAGATCTTTCAAGTCTGAGCTGAAGTGGGATGGGAATCGTACCTAGACAGAAAGATTTACGTTTTAACTGAGAGTCCCATTCATCATTTTTGAGGGCAAGGAGAGGCAATAGCCTACCTTTCCAGACACAATCTTCTCATAGATCTGAATAGGTTGATCTGCAAAAAATGGAGGGTAACCTGCTGCCATTTCGTAAATGAGGACTCCCAGGGCCCACCAGTCCACAGCTTTGTTATAGCCCTGACAAAGATACAAACATACTTACAACTAGAACAAAACTAATTTAGGTTTAAACATCTGACAAATTAAAATCAAAGAAAACCTTTTACATTTACTGATTAGTATGCTGTAGCCAGTGCCCAACAGATATACGAATATGAAATGATCAAAGATCAGTGGGACAAAAAGATAAAAAGACTGTGAACAAAAACACTAGCCTTTTGTATGCTAGGTAATATGCATTGGGAACTTTTATCATATAAAAATAGTTTAATGCCAACTATGAACATGTGACAATACAGACTACAATAATGTCACGACTGCTTCATTAAAACATGGGAACCAATTCTGGATAACAAATCTAATTTTGTGTTACGTTAGGACATATTGTAAAATGTAAAAATCAGAATGAAACAAAAAGCTCAATTTCATTTCATTTGATGGCAGCAACACATCAACAGAAAGTGTGACAAAATGAGCTAGTATTTTTATTGTAATAAAAATAATAATAGTCAAATATTTGGGTTTCAGCACCTAATATGTTGTTTATGTTCTATTCGGAATAAAATATGGTTCATTCTTTTTATTTTACATATATAGAATTATACACCATCTTTATATAAATTTCATTGCCACACCTAGTTAAAAATGCAACATACAGTAGGTAACTCTGCTGTGCCTGGGCTGATGAGATTTTTCATCACTTTTTGTTTTTGTATTAGTTTATTATTATTCCTGATGGTTATACATTTTCCTGTGGTGGAATAAATCCTTTCATTTTCCTATTTTTTTATTTAAGATAATAACTTTCAAATCTGTTACATTATTGCAGTAATTCAATATTCATACTTTGCTGAGAATGATTTCTGGTGCTAGGTACTCCGGTGTCCCACACAACGTCCAGGTCCGTCCTTTTACCCTCTTTGCAAAGCCGAAATCTGTCACCTAGGCAACAAACACATTTATAGTTTTATTGCACATGCTATATATAAATCAATACATCAATATAACCTCTTATTCTTCATGTGGTTTTCTCACCTGGATGTAGCCATGGTGGTCAATGAGGAGATTCTCTGGTTTCAGATCTCTGTATATGAGATCTAGTGAATGGAGGTACTCGAATGTCAGCACTATCTGGGCAGCATAGAACCGTGCATGTGGTTCACTGGAAAAAAAGGACAAAATAAGCAAAAGTGTATGTGTAATAGTACAGAATTAAAATAACTTCCGTACCTAAACCTGCCAATTCGTCTTAGGTGTGAAAACATCTCTCCGCCAGGAACGTACTCCATCACCATGTACAAGTTGGAGTTATCCTAAAAAATGTAAAAGCAGATGTCCTTTTAAAACTAAAAAACTAAAATAAACTGAAATTCTGTGTAAAAGAAGTGGACTTTACCTTAAACGCATACTCGAGTTTGACGAGAAAAGGGAAGCTCACGGCCTGTAATATCCGCTTCTCATTTAACGTGTGTTCTATTTGCTTGAGTTTCACCACCTGACAGAACAAGAGAACATGACCCCAAACACTGAACTCTGACAAACTAGCAGCACAGAAAAAGGACACAGAAGGAACAGGGCTATCTATAGTTTGTAAGGATTTCATGTGTGTTTACTTTATATACTGTATTTTCTTATGAATCGCCGCAGCAGGTGACATATTTTTGACAAAGATTACCAATGTATTACCAATTGTTTTACTTTGGTACGTGTCATGAGGCCACCTTACAATTTTGAAACTAGAAGTGAAAACTACACATTCAGAAGGTTCACAAGGTTCATTTGGTCGACAACAAATATTAATACATGAATTTCTTATAGACAGGCCGATGTTTTTGACATGTTTTGGTCATTTATTTTTCTGTGGTCTTCCTCTCAAGTGTCACATGATGTTACTGTGACGTGTCTTGTCAGCTGATTTAAACAGTCCTACCGCTCCAACTAGGAAGCCAGTGCCAAAATCTGTTTACGTCCCAGTAACATCACGTGACACTTCTGAGGAAGACCGCAGAAAAATAAGCAGCCGAAACATGTCAAGGTACGATACAAAAATATTGGTCTGTCCAATATCAGATCCAAGTATCAGAGTTAGTAGTGTTTACAAAAAACATAAGTCTAATTAGTAGGCTTATTCGTTGAAAACAAGGGATTGACTTCTGTATTGCCTAGATTTAAACCTGGCCAGTCATACCCATTCATTTTGTTCTTATAGTGAACCTGGACCCTCATATTGAAGCGTTCTTCCTCCAAACACATCCAATCGTCCAATGATAATGGTTTATCTAAAATGGGGTGGGCTTTATCTAATTCTCTGATTCTCTGATCTGATTTTCTCTGATTGGTTGTATATATTTTTTAAATACATTGGTTTACTCTGTGTATGTCTATACTGCAATGTGATTTATTCAGATTTGTTAATTATCTGTCCAATTGTTTTTAATTTGTTTCTATTTGTTTTGCTCCAGAGATCAAACTCAGAATAAACAGGGAAGAAATTAATACTTTCTATTTCAACTCAATTCACTTCAAATTGTATTTATATAGCACATTTAAAACAACCCCAATTGGCCAAAGTGCTGTACAGAAATAAAGTACAAATACTAGTAGTGTCAATAAATACAATCTATAACAGCCTGACAAATAAAATACTAAAATAACAACAGATACACAATTAAAGAAAAATAAATAACATACAAATATAAAAATAGGGGAATAAAATCAATCAATCCTGACCAACTAGATATGAACGCCAGGGAAAGGTAGTGGGTTTTCAGACTGGACCTAAACTGGTTCAAGGACTGGTCTGGACTTGTATAAAAAAAAAAAAAAAAAAAGGATGGCAGTCAAGGCTAAACATTTCTATAACTGTTTGAAATAAAAACCTAGTATTGCATTATAGTATTGTTGATAAAGAATATGCAGTGTTCCAAGGTTATGTATTATGTCCACTTACTCACTGACTCACAAGCCAGCACAGTAAACACACTGACCTTCTGCTTGTCCAAGATTTTCATAGCATAGTATTGCTCTGTTCCTTTGTGTTTGACGAGCATGACCCTTCCGAAGGAGCCAGTACCGAGGGTTTTTATTCTGTCGAAGTCATCTAGGCACGTTGTGCTCTGTGGGAACAACACAGCTGCATCAGACCACACTCTGTTGACAAAAGCTCTGCACATTTTTAGGTCATTTTAAACAGCGGTTCTCACAAATGTGGACTGAGGGGAGGTTGAATCCAGTGTTCATCTTATTTGAAGCCTCTATATTTTTTTATTATTACATGAAATGGAACTAAATAAATAAATAAATAATACATGGGCCATAGAGGTTGTAGAAAAATAATTTTAAAAAGTAAACTTAAGGTCTGCAGAATGATCAGGAATAAAAATGGGCCCCATAATCAGACCAGCTGAGAACCATTGTTTTAAAGACATAATTCTGACCTGTGGTGGGCATTCCCATTTGCGTAAGAAGTCTTCTTTGGCTTTGGCTAGAAACTCTTTCACTAAAATTAGACAAAGATACAGTTAGTAAACAGAACTTTTTCCTAAATATAAATTATTATGAATTATTAGTTGTAAGAAAAAGTTGCAAGTGCTAGGTTTTCAAAGGGGAATAGGAGAACATTGGACAAGTATAACCAAGCTGAAGAGGAAAAGCATATTAGGAAATTCAACTCTCATCTGGATATATATTAAAATAAAATTGAATACGGTAGCATTACTCTGCTCTAAAGAGATCACATGACATAACACAAACATAAAACAACAACATCCAAGACAGGCAGACAAGTGATGCAGTCCAAGAGACTCAGAATCTGAGCAGTTAGTAGTCTACATTCAAATAGGAAGTTAACACAACACTCAGTATTACAGGGAGACTGCCCCTGAGCATCTTGTGCATCACATATCACAACGGGAGGGAAGTCTATAACACAGCCATAAAATGGTAAGCAGAGACAAACCAATGTATGGGATACACAGCAGACATCAGATATCCAGATTGAGAGAATGCAGATAACAAAAACAAGGACTTATTATAAAAGCATGCATAAGAAGGCAAGCACAACTAGCAAGATTTCACACTCAAGAGACCAATGCCGTTCTGCTAATCTGGCCATCTTTTTTGGAGGAATGAGCGTACCAAATGTCTCTATTGTTCACCAAAGTTTTGCAGGAACAATCACCCACATGGATGGGATGAAGAGAAGACAGAAGAGAGATATACAGTTGTACATAACACCAAGTAAGACATCAACATCAAATGCAACATGAAGCATGTGTAGTGAATAGAGCGACGAAGTAAGAATGAAAACAAAGTTGACATTATCCCGTGGAATTTAGACAGAGACTGACTGCCGACTGCGGTTTTATAAGAACAGGTGTACCCTGAATGTCATGCTATGAACACTCAGTCATGCATATAAGTCCTGATGGAGATAAACTACAATACTGAGAATGCATGTAATCTTGTACTGTCTGAATTCTTGTTGTGTGAAGTATGAAGTTGCAGGATGGGGTTACTGGCACTTTTATGGTTGGTGTATGTCTTTTGTACACACAGTTGAGCACACTCTAGATTTGGACTTTGTTTGGAGCGGACAGTGTTTATATCACAGCGGGCTTGCTTTTGTGAGAAAGAGAAAGAGCCATGGGAGGTGAACATCTGTGGACTAACAAGGAATTTATCAACAGTTTAGTGCAGCTACAGGGTACAAATCTGTCACTTTGAATACCCCAAACTAAGACCCAGTTTTTTATTATGACTCAAGATTTTTGCTTTCACCATCACTTTAAAAAGGTCCATAAGAGTTTTAATTACTTTAGGCACCAGTATGTCGAGTAGTGGTTGTGAATGTTTGATCAACAAGTATCATAGAGAATTAAGGCTGCACAGAATGAGGAAAAACTTGCTATATGCCAAATTGTGTTATTCTGATAATGAAAAGATTTATGTATGCAAGTCCACTTTGCTGTAGTAAAAAATGCTGAATTATGATATGCTCTGTACTTACAGCAACATACTTTGAGTCATTTAGCGATGGCCTGATGTGATTTAACACTAGAAAACTAATACTGAAACTGTTTCAGGCTCATGGAATAATGACTGGTGTGATCTCATTTGTAGCCTATTGTATGTACAATTTGGGTATAGCTTTTATGGGTATCTTATGAAAAATGTTGTTTCTTTGTATCCAATCATGGCTGTTGCTATACAATATTTATAATAAAATGATAGTAGAGTACTAATAGTAGTTTTGTAGCTCTTCTTGATCTACGCTTTGAACCACTTCTAAAGCTGTTACTGTCATTTTTGTACATTTCAGCGCGAAGTAATGGAGCTCAAAAGTGACCTCCCACCCCCAGTTCTGGAAGTAAATTTCCCATTAATTTTCCACATAAACTTTACAGAAAATCTGCATATTAAGAGTTTAACAGCTTGACGAGGGTTAATCATGATGACAACATGATTTAGTTCTATTTAAAAAGATTATCTAAAACTTAAAAATACAGCAAAATGCATTTGTAACTTTGCTTTTTGACAAGTTTCAAATATCTATTTATAGCAAAATTAATTATTTCATGGATACCACATAGATGATTACCTCCCTCGAGCCATTGAACTTTTACTATACAGATTTTTCTGAAAGTCAAAGGGGGAAATGAATGTGAATTTTACTTCTAAAACCATGGGGTGGGCGGTCACAAGTGGGTTAACAACCTTTTTACTCACTCCTGCAGGGGATAAATAATAAATCTAACGACCCAAAGCTACTATAGCCTTTCATTCATTCTAGACAAATAGAATTTGGCTACAGGTCAAAACTCCTCCTTCCTAGGAGCATAAAAACTAAATCAGAATTGACAAAACACTTCCTCATGACTTCTTTTTAAAATCTTGTATTTGTGATTTGTTAATACAGAAGTAAATATACTTTAAAATGTCAACACTCTCTAGAGTTTTAGAATGAAGGTTCTGGTTTACTGTTTTGTCACGTCAAAATCCATAACAATACTGCTATACAATCACTTCTTTGTGATATGAATATGCCAGTTGTTACAATAGGCCTATATTGCACAGCCATATGTATCCTGTCTGTCCTGCATTAAAAATATTATTTAAATGTATTTTCTTAAGTGAAACTGTTTGAAATTACAAACCAGTCACTATTCTTGATCCCTCCAGTGTGTTTCCAACATTATGTACTCGCAGGGCTGCCTGAAATGGAAAAGTGAGCCAAGCCTTCCTGTGAGCGAGGCCACTCAGGCATAACATAGCAGGGTTACGTGAGTCTGGCCCGTGTAACTACAGTGCCGAAACACTACTGCACTGTGAAACTGAATAGGTGTCATGATGGCAACTGTTTAATCTTGCTGTGCCAGTGTGCTAATGTTGGCTACAGTAAACAACAAAGTGCCGCTCCATATAGAAGACTGTAGGTAACCGGGTCGCACTGTCAGGCCAGCAACACTTTAGACAAATCTGCTGCCCGGGCCACGGTGTCAGCTTAAATGGTTTTAGCAGTTAGCCGGTCAGGATCTAAGGATCACAGCCAACAAGAAACGCAATCATCATCTCTGTCCTCTCTGCTTGGCAATGCTCTCCAGGCCTGTGTGGCTTGTCTTAACGGGCTAATAAACCTCTGTAGAATGTATTCAGTGGATTGTTAAAAGGCATGTTTAAACTATTTAAGACATTTTGATAAAAGTGCATTGATTACTCCACTTTTTAGTAATTACTGGCAATTCTGAGTAAAAAAGGAAGCCTGGCTGAGCAATTTATCTATTACAAAGTCAGTTTTAAATGCAGAAAAAAGCATTATTTGTCATTTATCTCAAGGGATGATCAGTGATAACCAGCTGCACACATCCGAGAATACGAGGCAAGAAACACAGTCCTAGGCTGAGTTACGTCAAACCTTTTAAAGCTTCTAATACCCCTTATCCTCTGACGAAGGTCTGATGACAAGCTGCTCCAGTCAATGACAACTGAGTCCTTTACCACAGTCAGATTAGGAAAAAAAAAATAGCTCCAACTAGGCACGAGGTACACGGTTTTGGCTCTGTTGCTTGTGTTTACCTGTGCAAATGCCAAGAGGGCAGTTGCAAACGTATCAGTAGTAGGTCTCTAAGCTTTTATGAATGGAAACAGCACATTTGTCATTTTTTCACCATACTTGGTCATGATGCTGCACTGGGAAGATTGGTTTGTTTATGTAACCAAGAATAAAATGTGTCAGGGGACCTTTGAGGAGATTTGGACTCGCAATACTTTCTAGTAAATGTATGAGCTGTATGCATCAGTGGTACCTTTAATTCTTATTGCGGCTAGCTTTTCTACATACTACACACGTTTAACTAAAACACAGTCTTAACGTTACACAGCTAAATTATTGATAAGGCCACATCCAGGACAAGATAAGTGTCGCGGATGTTAAGAATTGTAGCCATTTCCTAAGCATTTGGACATTACACGCTTGCATCGCCACGGCTAACTGCGAGCAAACAGGCCTGGATGGCTACTACCACCATCAAGAGGCAGTGGGATAACACAGGGGCCTTCTGGAGGCTAATCCCCCTCACAGCTAAAGTTAGCAGGCTAGGTGACCACCACCAACCTTGACTTTTATCGCTTTACATTTTGAATTTAAACAGTTTTGAACAGACAGATGTATCGAAGCGCTAACGTTGCTTTTTAAAAGGAGTGTACTGGGAAAATAGGGTACCCAGCCCAAAAGACCCCCTTCCCCACCCCCCTTAAAGTGAAGATAACCACAACACAAGCGGGTCTTCGTGCTAGCTAACAAGAATAGGCCCCTTGCTACTTTTATTGGCTGCATACCTTAGTGCGTAAAATTTTACATGCAAAAATCGCCAATATTGTGCGTAAAGATGAAAAATACGCGGAGGATGTGTACGCACGGCCCTTTTCTGCCCTCCTGTGCTGTCACTGCGCGTGTGGACAGAGTTATAAACAGCATAACCTGCTAATTTGTCAAAGGTTATCGAACGGGCCCGTAATGCAACGCCGAGGCCACAACAACATCCCCCCAAAAACTCACCGCTCTCTAGCTCGTTGCCCTTCTTGGCGGTGGCAGCGTTCCCCATGGTGTGCTGGAAGACACGGCGAATGCTCCGACGCAGAGGATATGGCGGCGGCTGGAGCTAACCTTCTTTTTTTTTTTTTAACCACTACTGATATCCTGCCCCCCCTTCGTCCTTAAAACAAACCAATACAAAGATTCATCCGTGGGAAAATGAGACCCGGCGCCCTTTCCAGCAACCCCCTCGACTGTCCTTCTGCGTCTCCCTCGCCTTCTTTCCCCCAGTAAGGTCGCTCTCTCGCCGCGCGGGCTATTTCTCTTAAGCCTGTTTGGTTGTCATGAAGCTATAGCGGTCACTTGTGTTGCTTTGCTTCTCGGCTGCTCTCTCCCCCCACCCTCCAGTCCCCCCACCTCACTCAGCTGCATTCACGCTGTGGCTCTTTGGATTGGACAAAGATGCCTGTGGAGATATAGCAAACCTGACCTGCTTCCGCGTTTTGGAGCATCACGGTTGCATTCACAGGTATGCCGCGCGATGACATTGGCCTCTCAGGATGGGAAGTACCAGATAAATGTTTTATCCAGGGCGTCAGAAAGATCCGGGCTTGCCAAATTGTGATGGAAGATGCGACGGTTTTATTTAGTCTTACAGTAGAGTAATTATTCAAAATTGCACCATATACAGTATTACGCATCCGATTATGCAATATGTCTTGGTTATTTGTTTTTATTAAAGTACTTATCATTATTAGTAGTAGCTGTAGTAGTAGTAGTAGTATTATTATTAAATAAATTGTTTATTGTTGTTGATGTTGTTCCAAAAAACACTATAATTCAAGGCTATTTCTCAAAGTGTAAATTGGCCATTTGCAGCAGAGTTTGTTTTAAAAAGTCTGGAAACCTACAGGTGCATGTCAATAAGAATGTCATGAAATTCATATTATTTTATTTTTAGTGCGCTACTACTTAAGCAGTTTTCCTTTTTATTGTCATGATTGTGGCTTACAGTTAAATTTTAATCTTGCATAAGACCAATAAAAACACATTTTTAAAGATACTTTGGGCCTTGTTAGACTTTATTTGATCATGACAGTGACTCTGTAGACAGGAAATGCAGTAAGAAGCAGGAGGAAACAAGAAACAAATTGTCCTGAGTTGGATTCAAACCCAGATAGCTGACCAGGATGCCCCTTAAAACAATTTTTAATACAGAATATCTTGCCTACTGAAAAGTATGTACAGTATGTGTATACGCTCAGTACTTGGTTGGGGCTCTTTTTGCATGAATGACTGCATCAGAGTGATGTGGGATGGACAGGGCTGGACTAGGACAAGAATTTAACTCTGGAGGTTTGTACCTAGAGATGTCCTCTACAAATGGTCACATCATAGTGCATGTTGTAATACTTTCCAAATAATTATTATGTTTTTTCAATGAAAAATTCACCATCTATGTAGGACAGTAAATTAAAATATGTTTACCCTATAGCCAATTTTTGTTTGTGTAAAGTAGTCTACTTTTCTTCGAGGATGCAGACTATACATGTACACACACCTCATCAATAATTTGAATCCTGCAATTATCCAAACAGGAAACTGCTTTAGGTTGCTCTTCGGTAGGCTGTATGTTGTGTATGGGACAGGGCAGTGGTGAGTAAAGTGACATTGTGTGATATTTGTGAAGGGATGTGGCTGGACCCTCTGACACAACTACACAACATGTGTCAACACTTCTGAATCCTGGTCATAAAGTAGTAATTTCTATTTTATTTTTAATTATTTATACCAACATTTATTATTTGGTATAAATTATTATACTGTTATAACATTACACAAGTAGAGGTAAAAGCACACAACAAAATCATTACTTTTGTTAAAAAGAATATATATAGTTTTAAATGTAAACTTTACATAGGCCTAGGTACAAAGTATTTTTAATTTTTTTTTACAAGCTACCACAAACTACCACTAAAACTACTACCACTACCACTACGACAACTACTTCTAGTGACCTCAAACCTATTACCTTCTGATTGTCAAAATGAAGGTCAAAATCTATTTGAGTAAAAAAATCACTGAGTAACTGAGATAACTTAGTTATCTAAAGCTAAGAAAGATCACACCTGAACCAGCTCTTCCTGTCTCATACCTATAAATAATCAATTAGATCTTACCGTTGTTCTTGTTCACATTTGTGTCATTTTGATTACTATCTTTTTTATTGTATTTGTTGTTTGTTGTTCTGGACCCAGTTGTATGCAAGCAAAGTTTTCATTAAATGGAGTGGTGTGTTACTCCACTAGCCAACTGCACTTCAAACTAATTTTGTGTTTAAAGAGTTTGTGGACAGGAGGTAGTGTCGAGCAGCCCTGTATTGTGTATGTGATGGCTTCTCAGCTCAGTGCAGATATCAGGCTCTAATTATCACCAACATGTGGTATGGGAGGTACCATACAGCACTCTGCCAACTGTCATAAGGGGACTTTGATAAGCTCCCAGTGAACAGTTTGCTTCCATACTGCCTCATCTCATTACTCTCATTACTTTCGCTGTGTTTGTCATGTAGTTGTATCACTGTGAATGGTGTCATGGTACCTACTTCTTTGCGTGTCTTTAGTCTTCTGTGACTTGTGATTGGCTGAGTGTGCACCTCTCAGTGAAACCAGGATATGCCCATACACTGCCACCGGACTCATTCTGATCATTTCTGTGCTTTAATTGCTCTCACTACATGCTAAAAAGCCATTTTATGCTCTGTCCAATCCCCCATGTAAATAAAATAAAACTGAAAAAAGCATAATATGGGTCCTTTAACGCCTACATACTGTGCAATAGCTTTAAAAATTGTCCTTGTATTTCCTTTGTCAGCTAGAGTAGACAGTATTGTTCCCATTGTTCCTGTTTGGTTTTGCGGATGGTTGGGGCCTATTCCAGCAATTATGGGCCTTAGGAGGGGAGACATACACAGACAGACAACCATTCACTCTCACATTTATTCACTAGGGGCCATTTAGATTCACAAGTTTACACAACACATGCATGTCTTTGGATAGTTATGGGAGGAAGCTGGAGGAACCTACAGGACATTTACCACCCAATATGTGAGTTTGATGTGACAGAAAATAGTCTAAAATACAGTTTGGTTTGATTAAACTAAGTTAAAAGCAAGGACACAGAATCACCTGTGACAGCATCTATAAAACAAATGTAAATGTATCCTTATATGTATGATTATTTGTTTGTTTGCACACACAGACAAATAAAAATAAAGTAGTTGTGTTGGTTATTTATTTCATTGCTGACAGAATGCTAATTTTGTAAACAATGAGGAGTGAGAACCAAAAGGGCGTGACGTTTTGTGACATTAATATATTAAAAGAAAGAGTTGTTGATCAAAAAACAACTATTACTACTACTGCTAGGCTACTTCAGCTATTACTACTACTATTCTTTCTACTACTCCTCTAACATGACACTTTTATCAGATAGTAATGCAGTAATATAATGCATATAATGTGTGGTAAACAAACAAGTTACTTACTCATTTAGCTTCAGCTTTTTGCAAACTTCAGCCTCCAGTCTTCGTCTACTAGGACAGTAACTTCTTGTTCTTTTTTTCTCTTTCATTTAATTTGAAGGAAACACGACTTTTCTGTTTGTAAACTTGAGCGGTGCACTAAAGGATCATGGACACTGCTGACAGATACATTAAATGGAACAAACCTTATGCCTGATAAATACTCTTTAATTGGTTATACATGACTTTCAAAATATGTCATTCTTTTGTTGTAAAAGTTGGTCAAATATCACTTACACCCTTTTGGTTTTCAATATTTGGGAAATAAGAGGCTCCTTTTTCACTGTAATTATAAGCTGATACACTAGAGGGCAGCAGATCTCTATTACACTAGGTCTGAGAGAAGCTAATTTCTCTGTTGTGAAGCGTGACGTGCAAATTCACTTCATTCAGTTTTGCCTTTTTCAGCTTACTGTGGTCACATCTCCACTTGTCCAGTCTTCTTCGTTATATCACACACAGCAGCACAGTCATGTCCTCTGCAAATCTGATTTCTGCAAACAGTGTTGCCTTTTGTGCACAAGTTTAACCTCTTTAGACATGACTGTACCTTCTGTTAGTGGTGAAATAAGTAGGCCATACTCAAAAATGTGTTCTCAGGTAGAAGAACTGCTACTTTAAAATCATATTACTCAAGTAAAAGTACTCAACAAAATGATAAAAAACAAAAGTTTGGAAAGTTTTTATTATAATTAATTGCACAATGAAATCAGCTATAGTAAACGTATTTAATTCTTTTTCACCTGTGTCTGTTGTGTGTTGGCATGTGATACTTTAATTATAGCACTACACACACAAAACAACACAGAGCTTGTTTCATGTTTGGCAGTCCGTACACTCCCAACTTAAATGATTTCGATGACTTGAGTGTGATTCTCATCTGTTTTCTCTCTTTTATCTTTCCATCCCTGCCTTTCCGCCGCTCTCATCCCAACAAGCAGCGCTTCATGTTCTTCCCAACTGACCAGCTGCACTCCATATTGGCTTTTTCTTATGTTTCTTCTCACAAACAGACTGGGCCACGCTTCAAACAGAATGATTAATGCTTTTAAACGAATGAATGAAACACTATATCTTTCATGTACCTCAGATTTGTTCACTTAAAAGCCATAAAAGTAAGTTGCATTATTTTAGTGGAACAGCTTTTTTAAATTCATGTTTCAAGGTTTCCATTGCAAAACATCTGCTATTTTGAACTTTTATTTGTCAAGGCAAATGAACGATTGGTTTCGAGGAGCTGTATTTCGGACACACCCAGCTCGGACAACCACAGATTTCCCATCTTGGCTTGGGACCAGTTCGAGTCCAGCGTTTGGGACTGGGAGTGCACATCAGCTAGATTTATAGGGAGTGGGCTGTGTGATATTTGTAGCTCTGGTGCTTCTGAATGTCACCGGATCCTTAAATCCCCTACCTGCAGCTCCCTTCAGTGGACTGTCATGTGGAATGACAAGCAATGAGTTTTGGATGAGTTCAGTTTGGGGGGAAAAAGATATATGGGTAAGGACATAAAAAGTGGAAACTTGAGATAACACATTATGGTTGCATCAAGACATGAGGGACAAAAAAAAGTCATGACTGCTGCTGAAATAGTAAATCTAAATAAAATATGTGCACTGATTACAATAGACCCTACACAACCTAATAAAATAGCAAAGGGTAATTGGATATACACAAAACAACAAACTTACCTAAAAATCTACAATTAGTCCCAATGTATGTTTTTAAAAAAAATACCAGTGTGTTTGATAGGGTGTGGCAGCCTCTGCTGGACCTCCTGCATGATGACCTTGCCTGGCTGTAACAGAAGTACTAAAGTAACAATTGGATTCTGAGGCATTAAGGCCAGCAGAAATTCAGTTGGTAGAGCTGTTCGTACACTAATCAGAGGGTTGGAGGTTCAAACCCTGCTCCCACTGATGCATACTGTTGTTGACAATTAACTCACCTTGCCTCCAGTGTCTGAATGTGTGAATGCTTTTAAGTATGAATTGTTGGATGGTTCCTAGATTTTAAGTCCTCATGGAGGTAGAAAAGCGCTATGTAAAGGTGACCATTTAACATTCTCTGGAAAGATCAGTAATAGCTCAAGGAAAAACTTATTCATTTTTGGTGTGGATGGTCTGGATCAAAAAATATTTTAAGGGATTCTGCATCATTGTGAGATAGGGCCAATATTATCTGTTCACAAATTAAATTGTTAGACCAGTAAGGTTAGTGACCAGTCCCTAGACACTCAAAGGGTCAGTAAAGAACAAATGTACTTATTATGATGATGCGTTGTCAGAGGTCTGTGCTCTGTGCAAGTTGTGTTTGTCATTTGTACGACCCCAGAACGTCCCAGAACAAGCTATGGTGTGGCCTTTTCTAACTCTTAAAAAATCTTAGCAATCTTTTAGCAACATACTGTATACAGCCTGGCCAGCCACCCTTGTTCTTTCTCTGAACCTTGTTGATCTGAGTTAGAGTTCCAGGAGGCAAACATCTGAGCGAGTAGAAGACAGGTAGGGTACAAATTATACAGAATTAAGTAGCTTTGGACCAACTCAATCTGAAAAATAAAACAAATCCGAGAGAAAAAAAAAACTTGTATTAAACATTCCCCATTCCACTGTTTACTGGTTGGTTGATCTTGGCCAGTTGACACAATCTAAATGGGAGAGGTTCTGGACCCACTGAACTTTGCTAAGAAAGTGAATGGGTCTCGCCGGTGTAATTAAATACTGTATTTCTAGTGTGGATGTGTGGTTAGGTTCCAGTTTTCCCCTTTAACCTAAAACATGCACAGTAGGCTAATCCTCCAGCTATAGAAACTCCTGACCAAGATCCTGGCTCAAGATCAGGAGAAGGGTCCCCTACAGTCACCCACTGCTCCTGACAGGTTGTCCCAGCAGCACTGAAGTCAAATGCAGAAAACAAATTTCACTATGGGGAACAAAAACGTATACCTTCACTTATATCACACATTTTAGACATCAAAGTTGTTTATTTTTCAACATTTTGTTTTTGGCTTGTTTTAGTCTGTATGGCTCTGCTCCTGCTTTTCCAGATTAGGACTGTGCAGTCAGCTATCCAATGTTGTGAATCAACCACCAAGCCAACATATTTAATAGAGCATCATTCATAGAAAAAAAACTGGGCTGTTCTGTTAATAGCTCTTTCAATTATATAGACTGTATAGTTAAACCATGCAAAGTGCCACAAATATCAAGTGTTAAAGGGAGATTATCAGCAGCGGACAGACGTAGATGATCTAGTTATCTCCCTCTTATCAGTCACCAGCTCCTATTAGGATGCCACATGTGGTTTGAGGACATTACCCATTTCCTCCTCTGTATATCAAAGCGGGTTCCCCCTCCCCTCCCGCTCGCTCCTTACCCTAATTCACGCCAGATGAGCACAATAGGACATTTGATTTAGTGCCACAAAGACACATGTACGCAGCTGCAGCGGCCTGCCTCAAACAGCTGTACAACTTTTAATCAAAATTTGTTTATGTAATTAAGATGAGAAGAGGGTTGTGTTGTGCTGTCCTCAACCGGCGAGACAGATATTTCCGTGTGGCGTGGAGATCTTGTTTTTGTAGCGCTTAATGGTGTGCAGGTGATATAAATCAAGTGCGAACTGTGTAAGGTCTTCCAAGTGTGTGTCAGCGCAGACGAGGGCCCTCCCACTGAATACATTTCTGGTGAATATGTTTTTTGGAAGCCAGACAAGTGGCTCAAATGATCTGTTACGAAAGGCCTCGACTTTGTAAAGAACACCTAGTTAGTTTTATCGCTCCCTAACAGCGGGATCTCTTACTTTTGGTCTGAGTTTACATGCATGAGAAAAATTGAACTACTGCGGCCCCTGCGCTTCTCTCAGCTTAATACTGTATTCAGTATTAGCATTTGTTGAAAAAAATAATAAAATGTTAGTCCTGTTTTTGTTTAAAATGCTAACCAACTTGGCTAAAAGTAAAGCAGCAAGAGGTGGAAAGTGATTAAATACTTTTACTCAAGTATTTTAATTTTGTGAATTTTTAGTGAATTTTTGAAAACAAGGGACAAAACAAATCATATTTTTGTTCATGGTTGCAAAGTGGGTAGCAGGTTTGGGTTGCTTTATAAAGTTCTGTGTAATTTGTTGATTTCCTTTCAAGATTTAATTTTTAATAATATATTTTTGATGTATTTTTTTGGGCTTTTTGCTTTTTTATTTAACAGCAACAGTAGATCTACGAGAGAGAGAGAGGGAGGGAGGGGGAGACAGAGGAAAAACAACAAACAAGTAAGCCCAGGTGTGGAATCAAACCCGAGTCGCTCTGGCACATGGCATGCCCCACCTGATAAGACATGGCAGCATCCTATAACAACATTTTGACTGAAGAATTAATAATAAGAACAAAAGTATGGCTGCCACTTTGCCATGCATGACCACCACCAAACACACAATCACACTAACACATTCATAGGGGCAATGTAGGGTTAGGTGTCTCGCCCAAGGACACTATGGCAGTTTGCAATGCCGGAAGCAGGGATCAATCCACCTGCCTTTGGGTTAGTGGGTGAACATCCCTACTGACTGAACTACTGGTGCATATACTTCACATATTACTTCTTTCACCTCTGGCAGCAGCACATTGTTGAGATGAGAGCCCAAAATGTATGAGTATACTGTATTTGGCTTTGAACTTGCGCAGAGCACCTCTCATATCAAGCTAAGCCGTGTGCACGCAGCATTATATCCAACTGTGTAACTCCAATTAGGAGAAACTTTGATGTCTGTTGGAGTAAGACGTTTACATGCCCAGTTTTATCCTCCGACATAGGCAATAATTCAAATCTCCCGACCTGCATTTACTGAGTATTACATACATGAATTCCAAATAGAAAAGTATGTAATATGCTGTTTCACTCTTGCTGCTACTTCTTTTTTGGGTTTTGTAGACATCAAGTATTAATGCTCCCAGCCAGTGCCCTTTTCTTGTACATTTCGGAGGCTGCTCTGGGCATCAAGACGTATCATATACAGCATATAAACGCCTGTCTGGGAATGTTGAGCTGAAAAACATAAGGGTTTGAGTCAGTTTCAGTGGACTCACGCAGGGTGTATCCAAGTTTTTTTTTTGTTTTTCTCGAGTCCTTTGGCAGCCTGACTAGTGCACTACACACAAAATGCCTACTTTTCCACAAGCACTAAAACTTCTAATGTATTCTTACCGAAAAGCATGAGAGGATGGTTTTCGAAGTGCTCAGACAGTTGAACAGGCAGCTAATTTGGGATAGATGCACATTATCCCTTTGAAGTCGTGCCGGAGCGGGGATCAGAAATACATGGCTAGAAAACAAAACAGCTTATGTGGCGCAGTGTTTTAGTCGCGGTGGGGAAATTGCATTTGATTAAAGTGGCACTATGTTGTTAATATGTTTTGGAGCCATCTGTAGGACATGTCTGCAATGTCTTAAAGATGAAGTGCAATGTTTCTAAAAAAAAAAAAAAAGCTAGGGACAATGAAAAACATATCAATGTACAAAAATACACAAAATTGAAAAAAAAAAAAAAAATGAGAAAAATCTAAATTAGAAGCACCTGAAGAGCATAGCAATGGTAAAGATCTTATTGTTCAGGTGTAAATGTGCTTTCCAATAAGATTTTACTGAGTGAAGTTAGTATCTCCGGTCCATATCTCAAAATACCTTAACACACTTCATTGGCCCATTACAGACCTTTCCAAAAATGTTCAAAACAAAAACAAAAATGATGTATTCATTAAAGCACTTCATTATAATTTCATATCTTTAACATTTTTTCACACCTTACTACAACTTTTTGCTGATTGATTTACATTGTAGATGACATGAGTGTGTAGACAAGCTGAGGATTATCTTGCTGGCAGTGACAAAAGATGTGAAGCCACATCAAAAAAGACAGAATGTAAAAATTTGCCAAGTTTGAGCAAATATAACTCCTGGCGCCTATTGCAGCTCATTGTTTCCAAACAGTTTGAATCTGCAATTTGTCAATATGTCAAGCATATTACATTTTGGTCATGATGTCAACACCCAAAAGCCTTGTTTCCAGTGGAGCAGTTGCAGTATGGGTCAGAATAGCGCGTTTCAATTGCCAAAATGCATACCAGCAATAACCATTAGGTCTTTGACTCGATCAATAAGATTTTGAAAAGGGCGGGGCAAAATACAGCAGTCTCTTGATCAGATTAGATAGTCCTTACAATGTTTTTGATAATAAAGCATCTTGTTCTCATAATCATCTTTTCTTCCAGTTTTTCCCTTGTGGGGTCGCCTGTGCAAATAAAATCTGCCTGCTAGTGTGCAGTGATTTGACACTGCACACTAGCAGGCACTAAAGCACCCCTGTGCCTTTATCCAGGCTTGGGACTGACACAAAGAGTACACTGACTTGTAGCCCCTTGTGGATGGATTATGTTGAACTTTGAACTTTAGACTTACCCTTGCACTTTAGACTTGCAATTTGCACTTGTACTTTAGATTTGCACCTTAGCCTTGCATCTGCACTTTGCACTTGCACTTTAGATTTGCAATTGAACTTTAGATTTGCACTTTAATTTTAGATTTGCACATAAAACTTTAGATTTGCATTTGTACTTTTGACTTTGCACTTGCACTTTAAACTTGCACTTTGCACTTGCACTTTAGACTTTGACTTTGCACTTGCCCTGTAGATTTGCAATTTAGGCTTGCACATGCACTTTAGATTTCCGCTTGCTCTTAAAGGCCTCGATACACCAAGGCAACTCCCAGACTGCCACCGAAAAGACGGAGCGACAGCTCGTCTCTTCCCATCTCCTCTAGTTCCCTCCCGTTTCCTCACGTCAGATGACCTTTTTCCCTCTTCATACACCGAAGCAACAACCGACCTAAAGACCGTGTCTTGCGCATGCACGTGATATAAATACCCCCCCCAAAGCGGCAGATGGCGCTAGCCAGTGAACAAAGATAAACGGAAGTGACACAATGTTTGCGGAGTACATATGCATGTAGCGCGCCTTGGTCTGCCACTGTTCTCAGCTTGTTTGAACATTACAGTAGCGTGATAATGGCCGGTTTGGACATTGTTTTGTGTGGATTAGGTGCCGCTGCTCTGTTACTTGAAGAAGATAACTTTCCACACGGAATTGCAAAGAATGCAAAAATGGTGACAGGTACGCTGCCACAGCGGTTTTCACCTCTCGTCACTCCGTCACTTCCGCTAAAATTCCCGTGAGCTGATTGGTGCGGCAGCTGTAGTGCTAGGCCTATCAGAGCTGCTTCATGCCAAAGACCAAAGACGCCGATTCAACAAGGCCAATCGTCAGGAAACTAGTCAGACGGCCTCCGTCCTGGAGCGGTGGGGGCAGACGGCGCATACATATCAAAAGGACGGAAATGAGCGATGTGGAAGAACCGTTCAGACGGCTTCAGATGGGCGATCGTCGCCTTGGTGTCTGGAGGCCTTTAGACTTAGACTTTCCACTTGCACAATAGCCTTGCACCTGCATTTTGCACTTGCACTTAAGACTTGCACTTTAAATGTGCAATTGCACTTTATAATTTACACTTTCACTTGCAGTTTAGATTTGCACTTTAGACTTGCACTTGCACTTTAGACATTTTGCACTTGCACTTTAGACTTACACCTTATATATACTGTATAATAATCAACAAAATGTAGAGCTAACTACATAAAATTGAGATACATATAACTTACAGTTATTTTACAGATTTCATTGCACTAACTTTTTCTTCATGTTTGTTTCTGAAAGGACGTGTCTCAGAAAATACTCTATGTGACCTCCAGCTTTACAAATTAACCACTGCCCTAGAGTTTGTGTAATTCCAAATACATGAAGCCTAACTGAAGATCAAGACAGAGACAACTTTTCTCAGATTTTGTGTTTATTTTGGAACCTATTTTAAACCTGATATATTTTATTGCATTTGGCACCCACTCAAGATGCTAATGGTTAAACTGCTAATGTGTTATATCTGCAGTGATGCTAACTTAGTTTCTTTCTATAACTTGTTCTATCAGGTTGTTTACAAAAGTTGCCAGGACCTAATGGAACCACTTCTCAGCCATTCTTTGAAATATGTGCTTTTTTGTGTATTGCTTTTATAGTGTGTGTTTTAAATCAATGGCAAAATTCAAGTAAGAATTGACTGGTGCCGTAAAATGATTCATGCTGTCTCAGAATGAGGTAACAGAGAAATTACACTGTGGGAGAACTGACAGAACTATAAAAGTCTTACTAAAGTCAACCTTTTGTAGTAAACGTTCTAAACTTTAGGTCAAGTTATGCTTTGGGTCAACTTTTTGAGGACATTGAAATTGTGTTGATAATATGAAGACCTTGGCAAAGTTATTTTCACTATAAATCATTCACTTTTGGGCCGCATACCATAAATTTCTGCCTGATTCCTATTCACAGATAAGGTGATTCATATTTCGAGGGAGGAGGCGAGGGCACTGGCGAGACACAGACACCCCAGTCAATGTCTTTTCCACTGCAGCATTTTCAGAGATGGCAGAGATTAGAAGAGGATAACGCACTGCACAACATGGCCGCCCCAAACCAGATCAAAGCCAGAGACAATCAAAGCCAGAGTGAAAGCTACAGCAGTAAGCTCTTTTAAATGTCTGCTGTCCCCCTCCCCCTCCAGCCCTCCCCGAACAGACCGACCCAGCCACAGCCTCTTCAACTCTTTCCATCCCCAGTCTTTCCACTTCTGGGACCCCTCGTAAGCCCCTCTTGCATGAACAGTGGACAGCGAATATGGCTGGTGCATAAATCCCTCAAAGCAATGCAAACAGAGCAGTCAGTGATCTATGATAACAGTAAACCTGAGCTGCCCACTAGAAACGCCTGTGTAATACCGATGCTGATAAGACATGACACCGGCCATAATAGTTTACACCACTGGGTTAAGCCAGGACATAGTAAAACGTATTGTTTCCAATAGAACCAGACAGTATGGGTCAGGTCAGAATGAGATAGTTTGGGTCAGTAACCCCTGAAGACCCTTGTGTTATTGTTACTCTGTGTCAGGGCGCACTGCATCTGCTACAAAAGATATAGGGTGGACTTTAAAAACATGATGCATTGCCAATAATTATTATGACAAGAGAGTAAAGCAGTGTGCAGCGTTGTGAGAGGCAGGAGGTATAGCACTATACTGCTGTGGTAGAATGTAACCTAAAAAGTACTTTGTTACTCTATTTATGTGTGTTTTTCAAGTATCTTTGCTTCAGTTAAAGGTCCCCCATTATGCTAAATTGGCTTTTTTGAGCTTTTATCTATGTTATAATATTGTTCCCACCTCAAACCATCCTCTACGTTCTGAAGATCTGAAAATTCTCAGTCTCACTGCTCTACATAGACACATGAAACCAGGAAGTACTCCTGCACGTTTCTAAAGTCCATACACCTTCACTCATTGTGGACTCATTGTGATCATTTCAGCACTGAAATTGCCAGTCACTACAAAGCAGTCAGCTCTTTCATCTATCTGTTAGCATCATGTTGCTTATAGCCATGCTAAATAGCCATTTTATGTCTGTTCCAAACCAGCAGGAGGCGTCAGACAATTAATCCAAGCATTCTCTGCAGTCAAAGTAACAGCTCCCCATAAGACAACGTTTCCCTACATATGCATTATGTTAAGTTATAAAACATCAAATGTCCAAAACTATTTCTAAAAAAGCATAATATGGGACCTTTAAGTACATTTTACAAAGGGTTCTTTCTACCTTTAGTTCTCTACATTTTAGAGAAAATAGCTGTACTTTTTACATTTTTAAAATAGTTCATGTTACAAGTTACTTACACCTTTTGGTTTGAAATCATGCTTGTTGTTAAGCTGTGTGAAGTTCTTTTTTTTACTTCAAGTACATATGGAGGTCAATATTTTAATACATTTACTTAAAGTGATACTTCTCCTTGAGTAAAATTTTGCTTCTTTATATAAAAAAACAAGTACTTCCTCCACTCATGGTATTTTTTTACATGCTAAAAGTGCAGAAAGCAATTTCTCAAAGCACATTCCTTTTAAAACATGAACATCTACACAGTCCTTGTACAACTGTCAAAAATCAAGCCCTGATGGTTGTTTTACTTAAGCTTCAAACTAAAATGTGTGCGTCCAATACAAATATCTATTGTCCAGTCCAGACATTTGTAGAAAAATAAAGAAGTCTCCATCCTCTGGGAGCTTTTAATGTCTATTTTTCCTTCATAGACAAATGCAGAGTGTGTTAGTTTGATGTTATTATACACTACTCACAGCATCCCCAATCTTTCCACTTCTGGGACCCCTCTAAGCCCCTCTTGCATGAACAGTGGACAGCGAATATGGCTGGTGCATAAATCCTTCAAAGCAATGCAAACAGAGCAGTCAGTGATCTATGATAACAGTAAACCTGAGCTGCCCACGAGTAAAGCCTGCGTAATACCGACGCTGATAAGACATGACACCGGCCATAATAGTTTACACCGCCGGGTTAAGTCTGTATAAGATGGCCATGACAAACGACTTGTCTGGACTTTTGTGTGGTTTTACATCAAAGAAAACGCACAACCGCGGAAGTTTTGACCTCACTTCTCACACACCGGACTATGAACAAATATGCTGTGTACAAATCCGACATCCATCTAAAACGACAAGAGAAACGCTGTGACTTTTTCGCCCTTTGACCTCTGACCGCTCGACTCCCGGAGCATATGTTTTGGGATTGATGAATGCAGTTTTTCAGCCCCCGAGACAGCTACTGCTTTTCGTTTATGGGGATATGAATGGGAATCAACATCAGATGCTGTGAACTTAAACCCCAAAAACATAATCATTCACAGTGGACCTTATGTCAACTTTACACAACCTGAGTGTTTTGTTTGCAGTTAAAACGTAAGCTCTAACTGATTGCAGCATGTGTAAGTCATACCGAGACCAGCTTAGACAATAAACAAAAGCTTTTAAAATAATTTATAGGTGTTTCGTTTGTCTCATAACTCTGTCAAAGCCACACAGTTAATTAAAATGTTGCAATGTTAGCATTATTAACATCATTGGCAAAAAGACAACTATGAAAAACGCTGTCATTATATTTTCCGAATTTAAAAGATAAATTTAAAATAACAGTTTCAGGCACTCCCAAACTTTCAATTTACGTAAAAAACAGTATCTTGTGTATTAGCTGTAAATGATTAGCATATGTTGTCCTTGCTTGCTCTTTCCACAAGTTTAATTGAAATTGGTTGTGGTTTATCCCTCCAACACTAAAAAATGCATAATAAAAACATAACCTCATTGTTACCTTGGGGAAGTGGGGAATTCAGAGTGTGTAGTTTTCATAATAGAAACATGTGAATCCAATAGGAGTTGAAGTTTATGGCCTTATGTCGAGCAAAATGTGATATTGCTTTCTACACAACAACCATGCTGGAATTCTAAAGGAATGTCTTTATTATGGAGTCCATCTACACTCTTTTCTGCTGTCTTTTCAAACAAGTCAGACTTTCACACTTTTGCAGTATCAGCCTCACATCATGATACAGAATTTATAAAGTGAAGTACAGGCTTGGTACAAACAGGGCTGGCACTGAGCTGAAAGCGATGGCGCATTTTGAGAAAAGGTTGTCTTTATCTAAAATGAGGGAAGTAAATTGGAGAAAGTAGTTCTGCAGAAATGTCGCCTTTGCTTTACATGTTCGGTTTTACTTATAGAGGGATGAAGTTGACTGTGACACTGAAAACACTGCAGTGGCACAAGGAGCTGAACGAGTAGGCTTTTGGATGGCCTTGTGCTCAGGTTACTAGAGCCCTTTACAAAAAAATACAATCTCAGGAGATGTGCCTTCAAATCCTAACCTGACTTGTACACACATGAGGATGAAGTCGGTGGATATCAGTAGGATTTCAGTTCACAAATCTTCACAGACATGTTTATAAATGCTTTCCAGGTGACAGTGCATATGTATGAAGGGCTTAATTGACTGAACTGAATGTATATATAGTATAAAAAAAAATAGCTGCCCCTATTATGCACAGTTTTTGTTGCTAGATATTCCTGTCTTTTGCTCGCCTGATCCTGTAAGGTGCAGTTCAGTAGGGACGCAGCAACAGAGGTGAAATTAACTGCCTCAAGCACAATGGCTACAGCAAAGCTTTAGGTAAGTTTTATGTGTGTGAATGTAAAAAAATAAAAATAAAAAAATGTGAAGAAGTGTATCTGTAACATCCATTGTTAATAAAAGGACTTTTCTTCCGGTCATGTCAGAATACAGTGGGCTGTCATATGTTGTCCTATTTGTTTAGAAATATTGGTCAAATCAATTGTTCTGGCAAGACCAGAGTGAGTTTAATACTCCACAATTGTGTTTTTCCACTTTATTACTTTTGTGATGTTGTGTAAAGAGCCCCTGTGGTGTGAATATTTGTGCATCATCCAACACTAGAAGCCAGTCATCTTGTTTACAGGGGACATATTATGCAAAATCAACTTTTCTAAGATTTCTACCATGTTATAATATTGTTCCCTCACCTTTCTCTCAAAATCTAATAGCAAAAATGTACATCACACTCAATACACAACAATCAATACAGTACATAATTGTTGGAAATCTTCATGCAGGAATCTGAGCCAAATATAATCATGCTTCTTTACCAGGAGTGCTCAGTTTGTCTGTTCTACATTGTTGTAAGAACAGGGCCAGGGAGTCTTGCTTTCTAAGATTGTACATGTCAAATTTTCCAACAGAGGCATGGATTCTGAATGTTATTTTACACATTACACAAGTCACTTTTTACTATTGTTTATAATGGTAACAAGAGACTGGCATGATGACATCTTGTCTGTTCCGCCAACTGTAACTTGAACACACATTTCTTTGATATTACTCTCTCATTTTGTTCTGAATCCTTCCTTCATTTCTCTCTTTTGGCTGTTCTCTTGCTCAGTTTGCGAAAAGCTTTCAGACACTGTGACTCACTCCTCTGTCCTGGGTGTCCTTCAACATTTCTACCCGGCGAGGATAAAAGCTGGCTGACAGCTCTTCACAGTGTCACTGCAACGTCTATGTAATCTAAAGGTACAATTCAATTAGACCAAGCTACAGGTTAAGTGGTTTGCTGGCTTCATGTATTCTCTGGCCTAATTAAAATGGCTTTATAGTTAATATTTAGTCTATCAGACACTGTCATTCTTGGTGTATTTTTCAAGTAAACATCAAATTTATACAAAGCATTCATCTTTACGGAACAGAGGAGATTTTCATTTTTGTATAGTTGTACTTTTCCACTGTATTGTTTTTTGGAAAATTGAATCGATGTCTTCTTTGGCATCGACGCGGCAGGCTGTGGTTGTGCAAATAAAACGACTGGCTGCTTGTGCTCTAAATATTTAGCAGGAGTGCTGTTCATGCATTGTGTCTGCTGTAATAGGATGTGACGGTGTCTGGATAGAAACGCCACTCACATCATTATAGGTTAGAAAAAAAAGGCCTCTGAATTGAGAGACAGACTTGGCTGTATGTACTTGCTTATATAGCAGGGATTGGCTTGGTAAATAGCTTTAAAAGTACACTACGTCATTTATTTTTGATCCTTGCCATGTTAACACACCAGCTCTCCAAAAGCATAGGCGCCTCTTCTGCTTTTATTTGATTAAAAGTAAGAAAACTAAATAACCACTGCAGAATACTAACATATGGCATAAAACTACCTTCTTGAACATTTGCTTTGCTGCTATTTATCCTCATCATTTATACTTTTGTCATTTTTTGGACTTTAAAATAAAAATAAATGCACAAATTCTAACACTCAACACCCAGAGTGCAAAAACTCAGCTCTAATCGACACAAAACATTCTCACTATCACACTTTTTTCACAACACTACGCACAGGGTTTTAAAAATATGAAAAAACACAATAATTTGCTTTTTAAACACCTGGCAAAAACTAAAGACCTTTTCAGCTAGGTCCTTTCAACCAGAATACTACACTCTGTTACCATAGGCCAGGGACATGTGACAAAAAATAACACAAAGAAATCAGAAGTTAAATACACTTTTAGATAAAGAAGGTCCTGAAATCTAAACAAGGTCCTGATCTAGAGATTCTATAGTCCAAGTTTTAACCAGGTCTTGATCCAGATCAGCTCTGAGCTAAAACACTCTGAAGCACAACTTATGATATAAAAGAAAACACATTCTATTTTATAAATGATATTATTCGTTCTATGCATATTATAGCATTTCAACCAGGAGAGACTTCAAACAAACTCAGACAAATAAATGAAGTGTAACAGATGGTTTATTGAAGGAATAAACTTTGGTGCTCAGACCCTGGCAGGTACAGACGTCAGTGATGTGATGATTGGAGAGTTTGATAGATTAGTTTGAGGAATTTTAATCCCCCTGGGGCTTAGACACTGGTGATGGTGAAGAGGAGGAGAAGGAGAGGCTGAGGAGGATGATGGTCCTGCTGATGCGGTGGAGCTGGGGGAGGAGGAAGGTTGCGGCACAAAGCTGAACAGCTGGATGACTGAAGGGAGAGGTTTGTAGATGGGGAACAGAAAACAATGTTCCTGGTTGAATTTATACTACAGCTTCATTTAGAAGAATCTGTGTCTAACGTTTTTCACATACTGTTTGATTTTGCACATGTTCTGAGATGCTTTCAGACTCCAGTCTTGGAGTTTGTATGTAAGGTTTCAACAAGTTTGAGAAAACATGCTGCAGCAATTACCAAAAACTGTAAAGTCTGCATTCTACAAACACTGCATCATCTCTCGTATTTTGATATATTGTAATTTCCTTTCAGAATTATGCTGTAAGGAATGATAGTTTTATTTGGAAATAGAGTGAAATATTGTCTGGAGGTCACATAAATATGAGTTCACCATATCACACTCATAAACTAATCAATTTGCATTTTTAAATGATTTTTTTCCACAGCTGTACACGATGTATTAAAGTCCTGTTTTTCACAGAAGATTTCAATCACAATATATAATATTATTAAATACATTCTAAAAACAAAAAGTGCATACTGTTTGGAGGAGAAGGTGGCCAAAAATTATAGTAATTACTCAAGTACAGATAAAAAGTATTAGGTGAAAAAACTACTCAAGAATTGTTTGAATGTAACGTCTGATTTTTGTTTTTAAATGGATGTACTTCAGACAAAACAGGAAAAAAATAATGTGCATATTCTGGCAATTCCAAACAATGAAGAAAAAAAAGTAAAAGGAGAAGAAGAAGGCACAAGAAACCCATTATGTACTAAATCTTCTCACTTTTCCACAACATAGAACGGTTGAAACCAATACATACTGTAGGTCACGTATAGATAAGAGTAGAGTAGTCAAAATAAGAGTATCATTACTTCAAAATAACATTACTGAAGTAGAACTAGAAGTATATATATTTTTTTACTTTTGGCTGCTTCCATTATTTTATTCAGGGTTGCCACAGCAAACCAGCTGCATGGTGATGTGGCAGGTTTTTTTCAAGACAGATGCCCTTCCTGTCACAACCAGCCACATACAGTGACTGGTCAAGGCACTGTGGGTGAAGAGTCTTGCCCAGGGACACAACAACAATATGTGCTGTGTGCAAGGTCCGCACCACTGACTGACCGTCCGGTTGGTGGGCGACCTGTCACTGTCACTTCACTGTCCCCCCAAGTAGAAGTAAAAAGTATGTTACAATAAAACTTGTAGAAGTACAATTTATTCAAAAAGTTACTGCTCTGTTCAGCATCCCATGAATGTTTTGACAATATACATCTGTTTCTTTTTGCTTCATTTGTTACCTCCGCCAAAGTGGGGATTATGTTTTCGGCGGCGTCTTTGTTTGTTTGTTTGTTAGCAATATAACTCAAAAAAGTATAGACAGATTTGGATGAAAATTTCAGCAAATGTCACAAATAGAATAAGAATTACCATCTGGATCCAGGATTTTTTTTAAAGAATTCTTTACTATTGGGAGATGGGACTAATTTTGCCGTTAGAGCTTTTTGTGGCTTTTATCTGTGTAACTTGATGCAGACAACGCTTAATGCTCAACAATTTAGCAGCTTTTAAATGATTGCATTTATTTGCTTTAGGTTTGAGCTGACCTTAAACTTTCAGCGCTGAGTTTAGTATTAGACCTTGTGCATTAATTGCCACATTGCACAAATGCTTTGCAAGTATTTATCCATGTTTCACTTTGCTTCTCTTTTCTCTGGTTTTGTTTTGTCGCAGCCATTAATACATTGTTGACAAGTGGTAAAGCTCAGTCAATGGACCCTGCCAATGAAGCCTAGATGATATATGAAGGTCTTATTTTTTCACAGATTAATCTACAATATGCTAGAAGAATACCATATTGTAGGTTTTTTGGTTTTCCTCAAATCCAAGAAGAAAACTGCACACTTGTACTTTAAAACTAAGCTGAAAAAGGATACTGCTTCTCTGTCAAACTGCCCAAGACATTGTAAATTCTGGGGGTACTTTCTGATCCTCAACTTGACTTTCCCTTGATAAATTTCCAATGTAGGAGGAGTACTTTCAGCTTGTATCACTTTTTGAGTCTCCAGATAGCACTGCTTGCTATGTTCAACATCTTTTTTTTGCTCGGCCTTGCAACGCTGCCCTTATAATTAAGACTGGGAGTTATCAGACCAGAATCAGATGAAAGGCTCATAAAGCAGTGCAGAATCTACTCGTATGCCAGGGGCCAGCTCGCTTACACACTTCATTCATATTCCCTTTGTTCCCTCCGCAGTCCCACGCAGGGGTTTGAGGCTCTGAGCTGAAGTGACTGCAAACTGGAGTGACAATATAACAGGTATTAAATACACCATTTCCACAGCCACCATGTGGTAAGTGATGGCTTCAAAGTGGCAACAATCTGCTATGAAATTAAAGCACCGATCAGTCTGGCCTTGGATCATACGAGCACCAACCTTCCAAATTTGAGTAAGAACTTTTGCTTTTTTTCACTGGTGCTGGTGGGCAGAAACTGGAATATATTATGCTTTTATTCATATTTTTAAACCAATGGTCACCTCTAGAACAGCACTGCAGATTTTACAACCTTTAAAAATACTAATGGTGCCATAAAGAAACAGGTGAAGAGATCAGCAGAGGGCAAAGTGTTACAGTCTTTTGAACATATTCAAAGAAAAAGAGAAGTTCACTTCCTTAAACCTTTTGTATGATGCCATTTTACTACAAAATGAAAAAATAGCTGTAAGAAATCAGTGGAAACAGATCTGTACACTGTTTTTTAGATAAATGAATGAGAGCAGACTGGATGTAGAGAGTTTGTTAATTGGTCAGTGCTTCTTGGAGCCATGCGTTCTGAGTGCTCAGAAAGGCCGTGCTGGAGAATACAGGCTTACTTAAACAGAACTGAATGGAGCAAAACACAACCCAGGTATGTTTTTTGATGAGGGAACAACATTATAACATGGTAGAAAGCTCTGAAAAGTCTGTTTTGCACAGTATAGCCCCTTAACCTCAGGCTTATTATTATATAGAAAATTAATACATAGCATATAGCTAAAACAGAAGTAGTGAAATCATGTCTGTTTGCACTGTTTTATTATGCCCTTCTCATTTTGGGTTGTGGCTAGTCAAGCAAGAAGATAATGCTTGTTGTTAAGTAAGTAATAATATATTTTACCTCTGATAAGCACATAGATAAGGATAGCTTTTTAGGTAAGTGCTAGTGCTTTTTTGTAGAGTTTGGGTAATTTCACAGCAAGAGCAACAATATTGCTTGTCTAAGCTCAGATGACTCTCGTCAGCCACCCTCAAAGTCACTGACAAGGGGCAGAAGGTTTAAGTTGCTACTTTTTTTGCCTGGACCTATTCATCTCTGGCTCTCACTTCTTTGATGTTGCATTTGTATGATGAGTTTATTCTTAGTTGTTATCATAGTTGATGAATTGTGAATTCACCCTTAACCTTTAGCTGCAAATACATAACACAACAATAATAATTCCTTGGGTTTGTATAGTGCTTTACATTGCATTATTCATTCACTCTATTTGGTGGCTGCCATTCTGCACCACCAAACAGAATATCACACTAACACATTCATACATAGGCAAAGTGTCTTGCCCAAGGACACAACAACAGTATGTAATGCCGGTAGCAGGTATCAAGGGACCTATGTGCTAATGGGCGAATATCTCTAACGACTGAGCTACTGCTGATTAATCAACCACTTGGCCTTTTACAAGTAAAACATTACAGACTCTTTGTCCACATCTGTAGCTAGTATTACAACTCAAAGGCAACACAAATGCAGTTTTTTTCCTAACATTTCTGTAGAACACTAATGTAGTTGTGAAGTAAGCATCTGAGCACAGTTTATGTTCTAGCATTGTAACCTGACAAAAAGGTACACACACAAAACACATCAGCATGCACCTCTGCAGTTACAGTATGTTACTTTATCCATCTTTATTCTATTGTGTCATGTATTTTTTCCATTCTGAGTCATTGAGAGTTGCATACATCCTATGTTTAGAATAAATAGGTAGGTGTAGATTTGGTTTTTGATTGATGTGTGTTACATGCACATGGATAATAATTGACAGTACTCTACCCAGCAGATTACAGGCTGAAAAGTAAGAACACTATTGAAGCCAAGAATGGTCTAATGCTGCAGTACCCAGGTAAATCCTGACAGCTATAATAATAATGCATCAGTTATATATAGCGCTATTCTATATAACCCTATACTCAAAGTTGCTTTACAATTTGGTGCATTATTCATTCACACTCAGTGGTGGTGTGCTACTTCTGGCAGAAGGGTGATTGCCATTCTGCTCCTACGGCCCCTCCGACTACCACCAAATACACAATCACACAGATTCATACAGGCAAGATGGGTCTTGCACAAGGACACAATAGGCAACATGCAATGCTGGTGGTGGGAATCAAACCGTCAACCTTTAGGTTAGTGGGCAAACATCTCTACTGACTGGGCTACCACAGTTACCCATTACAGTCATTAATATTCAAAATAAGACCATAAATGGATACATTTATCAGAAATTAATTTTTTGTCATTAAAAAGAAAAACTTTAAAAAGTCAAGTTTGTGAGAGCTGCAAATATGAACCATATCTGCAATAAAGCATCCTATACTAAAAGATAAACACTGTATTCTTCATATTAATCCACCCTCAAGCCCATACATTTAGCATACCCACTTTCAGTAAGCTTAGTTCCCACATACCATGAGTACATCCACTTTAGAGTACACTATATATAAGATATGGCTTCTGAGTGCAGTGAGTGAGACTTTGCATCTCAAGCCTTCCTAATGGGCTGTTTCATTCCTGTAAACAAGGTAGAAGTGATGCCTGCTAACCTTGCGAGTGAAAAGATTCTGTTTGTGTAGACTGCTTGGTATTCCAGTCATCCCCATTGCAAACCATCTGCTAGCAGTCTCCGCACTGTCTCCCGGTAGAGCATTACTCTTAGTGATCTGGTTGCCCCATCACTTGCTCCCTCATTAGAATGACTGATAATAATAAATCTCGCCGGTCTTGCGTAATGAAATCCTATTGATCTGCAAACACACACATCCCGTACATATTGCAAACAAACCCTGACAGGAGAGGCGGGTATAAGCCTCCGCACAATTAAAATGTTTAATTCCCAATCCCTGTGTACATTTGTAGGATTATAGACATGCATAGAGAGCTGGATTTTCCGACACTGAAGAGGAATGTTTAATCAGCCAAGGTCAGTGTGTTTGGCCATGCGCTGTTGACGAAAAGGGGAAAGCATAGGGATCATCTCTCATCTGTATTCTCTTCAGATGTCTTGCGTTATAGCAGGATCATGCAGATACAGGATTTCTTTTTTCCCCTTTCCCCCAGAATTAAAACCCAGATGTCACACACACACACACACACACACATCCGTATTCTCGCCCACTAAAATATTATTTATGGCTCCGCATTCAGCATAACGAATGCCTCACACTCAGCAATCACTCACTGTGAACAATGCGAAAACAGTCGTCAATTTGAACTTGCTGGCAATTATCCAGATCCAACCCCTGAACCAAAATGTACACCTCCTCCCACCTTTCCATGCACACATGCTCACTACCCAATGTTAATCATTCAAATTTTTCACACAAAGGCGCTAATATTATGGTGCTGGTTTCTTGATTTTGTTGTGGTGCAGTTTATTTTGGGTGTGAATATTAATAATAACTAGAAACAAACAGTTTGAAATAGGCATGACCAAAGGCTCTGGGGCAAATCACAGCCCAGCTCTATGTGCTTGAAATACGTGTGTGAAATTAACCAAGCTCTGAATGAAAGTGGCAGAGCGGTTAAGTGCTCCTGCCTTGGAGTTCTCTCACCTTTCAAAGACGTGCATGAATTGGGGACTCACAATTGCCTGGAGTGAACATGAGTGTATGTCTCTAATACTTGGCCATTGTCTAGGCCCTTGGGCGGCGGTAGCTCAGTTGGTAGAGCTGCTTGTCCAATAACCAGAAGGTTGGCAGTTCAAAACTCACTTGCATACTGTCATTGTGTCCTTGGGCAAGACACTTAACCCACCTTGCCTCCAGTGTCTGTGAATGGGTGAATGGGTGAATGGTTCCTTGATGTAAAGCACTTTGAGTACCTATGAAGGTAGAAAAGCGCTATATAAATGCATTTACAATTTTGCCCTTGCACACCCATAATGGGAATAAGCTGTAATAAAATAATGAAATAGCTACTTAGTAAACCCTTAACATGTTCAGCATTTGTAGGAACACAGTATAGTAAATGAAATAAGAACTTGGGTGGCAAGATGTACATCAAGATTAGCAACTCAAAATGTACACATTTATACATACATGCGTGGGCATCATGTTCTTGCATTTTGTCATGGAAAAAAAAAGAAAAATGCCATTTAGCAAATTCCTGTCATGGTAAATTCAACCAGGGGAGGCTTAAAACAAATTCAGACAAATGAGTGAAGTGTAACAGACGATCTATTGAAGGAATAAACTTTGGCGCTTAGACCCCGGCAGGTAGAAATGTCAGCAATGTGGTGAAGGGAGAGTTTGATAAATTAGTTTGGGGATTTTTTTTCTCCCTGGGGCCACACTGATGGTGTTGAAGAAGAGAAGAAAGAGAGGCTGAGGAGGCTGGTGGTTCTGCTGCTGTGGTGGAGTTGGGGGTGGAGGAAGGTTGTGGCACGTCGCTGAAAAGCATGATGGCTGTGAATAAACTGAGAGGTGATTGGATGAGAGGCAGGTGGCAGGCTGTGATTGGCTGATAGTGGCAGACAGGTGATAGGGTGTAAACGGGAAAAATAAATCAATTTTCCTGGTTGAATTTATGCTACAGCGTCATTACTTCTGGGGTCAACACAGAAAATCATCTGCCTCACAGTATGTAGTGATTTGCATATTTCTAAAGGTCTATTAGGTTTTACATTGGATGCCCTGTCTGACGCAACCCTCTCCATTTACAGTTAGGTCCACTGACACAAGTTTTGTTATTTTAGTTTTTTTTTTACCAAAACTATTCAAAATACCGTTAAATAATTCAAATGTGCTTAAAGTGCAGATTCTCAGCTGTAATTTGAGAGTATTTACATCCAAATCAGAGAAAGGCTTTATGAATTACAGCTCTTTAATGTGTAGCTGCCTCTTTTTCAGGGGCTCAAAAGTAAATTGACACATGAATTAATAAAATGTTAATTTTTTATATTTTGTTGAAAATACTTTGCAGGTAATGAATGCCTGATGTCTGGAGTCCATGGACAATACCAAACACTGGGTTTCCTAATTTATGTTGTTTTGCCAGTCCTTTACTGCAGCTGTCTTTAGTCGTTGGTCTTTTGTGAATCTTTCTGTCTTATGTTTTGTCTTAAACAAGTGAAATTCATGCTCGATTGAGCTGAGAGCTGTTGACTGATCCCTGGCATTGCAGAATATTCCACTTATTTGCCTTAAAACTACTGGGTTGCTTTTGCAGAATGTTTTGGGTCATTGTCCATCTGTGCTGTGAAGCGCTGTCCATGAACTTTGTGACATTTGTCTGAATTCGAGCAGAAACTTTATCCCTATACACTTCAGAATTCATCCAGATGCTTCTGTCTTCTGTCACATCATCAGTAAACACCAGTGACCCAGAGCCATTGGGTGTTATGCAGCTCATGCATCACACTGCTCCACCAGGTTTTACAGAAGATGTGGTGAGCTTTGGATCATGAGCCGTTCAAAGCCTTCTCCAGACTTTTCTCTGCCCATCATTCTACAGTTACTGAGTCTCATCTGTCCACAGAATGCTGTTCCAGACCTGAGCTGGCTTCTTTATGTGTTTTTTGGCCAAGTCTAATGTGGCCTTTCTATTGTTGAAGCTGATGAATGGTCTGCACCCTGTGGTGAACACTCTGTATTTTCTCATTATGGTGGACCTGGACACTGATAGACCTACTTCCTGGAGAGTATTCTACACTAAGGTTGATGTTGTGAAGGTTTTTTTGTTTTGTTTTTTTACCTTTTTTTAAATTTTTATCAGAAAACAGCTTTCAAATACAAATGTAACACCTGCAATCAAGTCCAGACCTTTTACCTGCTCAGTTTATGATGGATTATTGAGGGGAAAAGCCCATACAGCCCAAGAAATAGCTTTTGAAGCAACTGTCCAAATACTTTTGAGCCCCTAAAAAAAAGGCAGCTACATATTAAAGAGCTGTAATCCCTAAAGCCCTTCTCCAATTCCGATGTGAAACCTGTCAAATTATAGCTGAGAATGCAATTTAAGCACATATGAATTATGTATTTATTAAAAAAGCGAAAATAATAAAACTTGAGTCAGTGTCCAAATACCTATGAACCTAACTGTATCTGGGCTTAGGACTGACACAAAGGCTACACTAGCTTGTGATCCTCTGGATCTGGCTGGACTGAATACTATCTATACATAATAAGTTCAGATGAAACAATCAATGTGTAAAACTGCTTTTTGTGTGTGGTGACTTTTTCAATCAATTTGTGGACACCTGTTGGTCGCATAATAAAAATGTGTATATCTACTGCAAATACAAAAATGATAAGGGCAGCCCTGGAATCGGGCTTTAGAGCACATTATTGATTTGTTGAGTTTCACTTGTGTCTTCAAAGAAACTCTGATTTTATTGTCCATACGAATCAATCATAATGTTATTTTCAACAAAGTAGTAGGCCTATTGGAATGACATTTATCATCACCTAGTGTTCTGGTGGAATTGTGTTTATTGTTGCGAGAATAATGATATTTGTTAAAATGCTCTATAGGGAAAAAATATGTGCAATGTGTGGACAGAGAGTAATTTTAAACTCAAAAGCTGTTAATTAAAAATAGCAATGCACTACTGGATTTTAATGATCTAATGTACAAGTGTTCAATGCATTTTCAGTATATTGCTTTGTTTTATGCATAAAAGGATTCATTATCTCACATTTACAATTCAGAAACACTTACAGTGAAAAAAAGATGACACATATCAGAGGCATCTCCTCTATATGACGAATTAATATTTGCAGAGTGTCTCCAGCTTGGCAGATAAATGTGACAATGTGACATGTCGGTGCATTTTGTTGTGGCACAAATCCCAGATCCCCATCCTGAAATGGCAATTGACTGAGCCACTGATACCGAGCAGCCGAGTGCCTTTCCGCTGTTTTACATCAGGAACAGAGAGCTTTGATGTTCCCAGATGAACTGCACTGCTATAACTGTCTCTACACTAAAGATAACATCCAGGTAACAGCAATGCGGCAATATGACAGGAGAGTTCCATGCAACATTTGATTATGCAAATACACCAAACAAATAAGTCCAGGGTTTGAATGAGAGACACCACATGAGTTTGTTTAATGTCTGGACTTTAAGAATACATGTATTATGTTTGGGCTTTACAAAAGTTCAAAACTTAGACTTTATATCTAACTGGTTTTTTTTTTAGCAAACTTTTGTTAAAATTATTTGTATGTCATTACAGGCCACATATTTTATAAGCAAACCCAAATAATGGTGCAATATCCTGGCACTCCTGGCAACAGCGTAGCTACAATTCCTGCCACAATTTTATAAAAAAATAAAAATAAAAAATAAAAACACATACACAAAAACAACAACCTTGAACATCTAGAGTTAGTTATATGATTATAGTAATATGGTGTATAGACCAACCAATGGAAGTTTGATAATAAAGCCTACTTGAACTTACTATTATATTACTTACTATACTATTATCACATTTAAAGGTCCCCTATTCTGCTAAATCAGCTTTTCTGAGCTTTTTGCCTTGTTGTAATGTTGTTTCCACCTCCAAATCATACCTTGAGTTGTATTTTGTTTCATTCATGCATGTTTGAGTAATCCTGTATGCTGAGGTGCTGCCCATCTAAACAGCAAAAACGCTCGGTCTCACTGCTCTATGTAGACAGGTGAAACCCCGCCAGGAAAACAAGTATATACACCATCACTGGACTTGTACTGATATTTTCAGCACTTTAACTGTCTCTCATGTCTGTTAGCTTCATGTTGCTAATAGCCATGCTAATTTGCCATCATACTATAGCTTTGTCTATCCCCCATCTTTCAGTACAAACACTTTCTCCTCATGTCTGAACTCAAATGCTCCCAGCTTTATTCATGTGTGAACAAAGGAGATCAAGAGGCAGTAGTGTCTGTCGAGAAGTTTTGTAAGAGAAAGGTCTCAGCTGAAAAAATCCAGGAAACCTCATTCAAACTTTTTTTGCAAAGTGTAAGTAACAGCTCATGAACAGAAAACATTTTAATACATATACATTATTTTAGGTTTTAAAACGTAAAATGTTGATGCAAATATGTCCAAATGTATTCCCAAAAATTGCATGCTTTTCACTTAAATGTTTTCTATACCTGCAACTCGTATCGAAGTTTTGTGTTTGAAATACATTTACACAATACGTCTATACTAAACTTTATTTATCGGGTAACAAACTTGGGTCATTAACCTGTGTGTGGTACACGCTCCACCGGGGGACTGACCGCGGCAGCCTATTACCCTCCCAGTCAGAAAGATGCAGGCTGTTAGCACCAGATGTGTAGTGCTGTCTCTGTCTGATTTGTATTAATGAATCAACAGCTCCACAGAGAAGCCCAGGGTTAAATGAAGGTAAGTTTGCGTTCACATTAGCCAGCTCTTATTATGTTAATATATTATTTTTGGCATACTTGGCTGACTACACAAGTCGATTTTTACAAGGTCGATTCTCACAATCTCCCTGGGTACACTAGAGAATGTTGCCTGCTTGACTTCTGGCATTTAAATTAATAATTTGCACATGAACAGAAATACAAATATAATCAGACTGACCATACTGTGACTTTTGGAATGCATGCAAACATGGTAGTCTGACTAAAAAGTAACTCCAGTGGACTGACACATGGATGAAGTGCTTCATAACAGGAGCCCTGCTGCAGACAGCTGTCAGTTCACAGTCAGACTAAGCACTCTAAGCAGAAAAACATAAAGACCGGTGTTTAGAGCAATCCAGGTACAATCATAGACTTGCAGAACTGATTCATTTATTAGGTCACTCTGGCACTAGCTAACTTATTTGTCTGTAATTTTAGGTCTCTCACGATATCAGATCTTTTATCAGAAATGTTTATCCGCATCCTCTCAGACAACCATTAGCTCCTAGAGCAAGTTACCTATGCATGTTTTAGATTTTGTTGTGTTCATGAGCTTTCAAAAAGTGTTAACAAAGCTTTAGTTTTAGATTTCTTACATTAACAAAAAAAATTGTTGCATTATAGCTCATATATTCTATTGAGCATAATAATAATAAATTGGGCTCACATAGTGCTTTATGATAGTCCCTCAAAGATGCTTCACAATTACATTATTTATTCACTCCTCGGTCACACTTGGTGGTGGTAAGGTACATCTGTAGCTACAGCTGCCCTGGGGCAGACTGACAGAAGCATGGCTGCCAAGCTGCACTATGGTCTCTCCAACAAACACCAAACAAACTCACAGTATTCACACAGGTGGGTGAAGTGTCTTACCCTAGGACACAACAACAGTATGCATTGCTGGTAAAGAGGATCAAACCACCAACTTCTCTACCGACTGAGCCAATGCTGCCCCTTTTAGTTTGCAAATTGTGTAATGCAGTGTATTATGCAACTGTTGTTTATGCAATTGTGTTGCTATATTGAGCATACTATACGTACATCAGATATTTCCAGAGCCGTTTCATTTGTTAGCAACTTTCCAGTTAGTCCCTACTTACTAGAAGCTTCTGGGGTGACTTACCTACTCCCAGAGTTACATAGTGATGGACAGGTTGGGTAGAGAGAATGAGAAAGAGAAGCAATAGTTGTATGGTCAGGGTGTTTTTTTGTTTTGTTTTTTTAACCATTTTTAGGCTTTTTGATAGGCTGGATACAGGCTGTAGTTGCCCTGTATATGTGCTGCAGCGCTACCACTGAGCCATACAGCAGCAAAACATTATTTTAAGGTCCACATATTAGATAGTGTTGACTGACTGTGCATGTAAACATACTCAAATGGCTGGTCTAGTGTTATGTGCACTTTGTAAGTTTGGTTACAATGTGCCAATGTTAATTAGTAGGCTGAGGGCATACAAAGTCTTCCTAGTTGGCTGTTACTGCAACCTTCAGAAAAATATTTTTCTTTATTTCAAGTAACGCCAACTCACTTTCAGATGCTAACAGAGTGCACATAGACTAGAAGAAGTTTTTCACTGTGGTTCCCATCAGCTTTTAGGGAGCACCAGGACATTGACATGGCGAACCTGCAGAGCCGTAGTCAAAATTACAAATCCATCTGCCTTCAATCAAGAGTCAGCCCTGACACTGGCGTGGGAGTGTGCAGGCACTGCCAAGAATCATAAGATTGTGTACAGAGAGCAGTGTGTGGTAAGCTCTCTGGATGTTGAATGTTGGATGCACGGATCATGGTTGCATGGTTTTTAACACTTATCAGTCCACTTGAAGAGGTTTGCAACACAAAACAGCCTCCCAACTGCACAAATGTTCTGCACCTGGTCAGGAATGTGAAACAATGGAATCAGGGTGCCCTATGCATTTTGGTAGTAAAACTGGTGGCTTACTAAAAATACAGGGCATCAAACTTCTTTAAAGCTCCCCTTATACTTCTAGCTCTTACGTTATGCAAATATCTCATTGAACATTTTATTCCCAATGTTTGTGTTTCACTTTGCTTCCCTTTTTTCTATTCATGTTTAGCTGTTTTTCCTTGGGAAACAACACTAAATTAGCAACTTTCTCTGTATTATCTGTAGCCATTAATTCAATGTTGACAAGCTAGATAATAAAACAGAGATTGCGTTAGGTCTTGACTGACTTTTCACAATATCTAAGTAGGTACGCACTTCTTTTTGAATTGAATATTTTTACTGTAACTTAATTCATTTAAAAATGTGTACTTGACTAGAAACACAAGTGCACTTCACATCCATCAGGGCTCAGTTTGTCTACTATGGATTGTTGCACAAGCATAAACAAGAATGGATGCAATTAAAATGACTGTTATGGAGATTTACATTTTTTAATCTGTTAATACACTATTAAAAACATAGTGCTGGTTGCTGTGTTCCATTTTTCTTCACTTGCAAACCACAACATTTTCTACAAGAAACATTTACAACACTCACTTAAATCCAAACCTGAGATGGCACAAATCCCACAAGGATGATCTTGAAATGTCAGCAGAGGACAGTAAAAGAAAGTTTCAAAAAACATAGTTGTAGACAAGTTACAGTATGTGTTCAAGGTAGCGGAAGACATGAATATGGAGAGAATGTGTTCTATAGTGCTTCAATTGAGCCCAAGACAAGTTTTGAGCCAAGAGTCTTCTTGATGTTTTACTCTTCTGTTCTATCCTGGACAACCAAATACCCATAATTTCTCCAACTATATCTCTATACAGTTTGTGCTATAATTATTTGCATTTCCACTTTCCTTTCCAGAACTGGGCATTTACAACTGAATGAAAGTTGGAAAGAACTGCACTGCTAATGCGAAAGAGATGATAGGGCCTTTATCAAAATGTCTGTGCTGGCATTTTTTGGCAAAACGTGCAGTTCCCAAAATGGGCTTGAGTGAAACCTTTTTGAGCCGGTGCCCATATTATTGCATTCCCGTCCTGTCATTATAATTCCACACAACGGAAAAGCATTCAGGGGGCCGTGCCAGCCAACTATACTTAGAGCGGAAGACATTAAAACGGAGACATACCTGAAGTGACACGGACTTGGCAGGGCTCAAATAGTTTCCAGATAGTTAATTAACCTTAGTGACTGTTACAGGGGGTGCCGCGCGGCTGGTCAGTCACAGGCAGCGCTGGATAAATGCAACCAGTCATGTTGACATGCCACAGCCCATACATGTCACCAGTGTACCGCCAGACTTTACACTTTGTTTAGATCCGGGGTTCACGGGGTACTTTCTTCAAGGAGGGCAAAACGGCGGGTCCTTGTAATGTTGCGAAAACATACTCGAGGTCCCCTGTTCGTAATTAACTTCTGCTAAATTGGAGACTGCTGACACAACCGATGTGTTTAGGCATTTCAGGTTCTTCAATTGAGAGTATGAGGAATATGTTTTAGAAGCAAAACTACCAGCTTCAGTACTTCAAGCTGAACAATTTGCTTGTTTCTTTGTTGTTTTTGGCTCATTTTTCTCTATGGAGCTCTCAAGGGATCTTTCAGTACAGGGGTAAACACTCATTCAAAATAACAATCAAAATAGTCCTTAGACTGTATACAGCAATGGTAAAGAATCCACTAAAACTAAAATATATTCCTCGACTAACCATTGGAGTTTGTATCTTTGGCCCTATCTTGCATTGGTACAGAATAATTTAATATATCTCTATATCCAGACAAAATTAATTATTTTCATCATTTTATCTTTCTTGCCTATTTCATTCAAATCAGACCATTATTTTGTTTGTGGAGGTAAAAACTTTTATAGTAGAGTTCATTTTTCTATATCTCTCCAACCAAATCGATGTAATATACCCAAAACCAAACTTTTACCTCAGCCAAAACCAATACCAGTGTACGTAACACTGAACCATGGAAGATATATTCAGAGACAGTTATAAAATCCAAACACAGGTTCAGTCCAAGCCCATTGAGGGTCAGGGTGAAGTGAAGGAGGCAGAAGCAGATGGATATTTCAGCTGTGGTCTTGCCGGTCTTACTTTAAAATACTAAATCCTCTTTGTGCAAGATCCTTTTTGTGGCCAAAGAAAAGTGAGTTTGAGCCTGCAACCATAAACCGAGATAATAATACTACAACACAATTTTATACTTTTTTATATCTTTTTGACTAGAGTCCTGATGTGATCGATCATCAGTTTCCAAATTCTTCTTTGAATACTTGAAGTCAGTTTCCCCCCTCTTGGCAGGTACAGTAACAGTAAGAAGTGTTGTTTTTTTATGGCAATGCAAAAATGAAGAATGACAAACAATACTTTTAAAATTCACAGCTTGCCATAGACATTTTGACCTGAATTTTATTTTTTTACATTTTGCGATACTACTTGTTTTTATGGCCATTTTTGCAGGTCACTGAGAACATTCTGACATTGTTCACTTCATGAAGTCCAGATGCCACTCTGCTGTGATTTTATGACAGGCGAACTTTAAATGAGGTGACAGCCCAACGTAACCATTAAGTCCACATTTTGACGTGGACATTTTTTGCGGATCACTCTTCTCCTTTTTAAACCTTCCCCTATATTTCCCGGATGCATTCCTGGCATAGCAACGCTCTGACAGGTTCTTTAGCCCGCACGTCTTTAAATCGAGATGTTTCTGTGACACAAGAAAGAAACATCTGGCCACTAACACTTTAAGAGCTGCCTGGGAAAAGAAGTCATCACATTGCTGCTGAAAGAGATTGAAAGTGTCAGAAATGTGGATACACAGACAAATGTGGACTTGAGCCCAAGATTAAATGAGGGAATGATGACACTCACACGGGCGCCATTACAGAAATAAACACAAAACAGGTGGAAAACGGTACACGCCCTTGAGAGACATTCAATTTCATCACTGTTCATATTTTTTTTCCACTGATCTCTCAACCACCATTTTGTGAGTTCCGCTTTTTGGTGGTTCAAAAAGAATGTATTCCGACTTAGCCACAGGGTATGTCTTGCAATAACATAGGAGTTTCCCATACCACACTCGATGCCAAAGATAGAGACCATATCCTCCATCTTCAAAATTCAGCAGCTTTATTGAGCAAAAGTCAGTACAAAACTCGATTTCCTTGCAAATTCAAACTACATGATTGCAATATTTAGTAACAATTTGCTAAGCGAACACAGCCAGCTCCCAGTGGTCTATAGGAATGACATGGATGCCAAAAACAATCACGGCTGACACGGTGGATATACCGACCTCTCTTCGGTGTAAGCGTCATACCTTTAGCGTCCACTGCTGACTTGTCTCTTGTCAAATTGCCTCCCTGATATTTTGTTTTAGCTCCGCCGAGGTGATTTAAGAAAGCCTAACAGAAGAAGACATGCGGTTTGGATTCTCATGGCTGTCTCTGCCTAAACGTCTCCAGATCCTTCACGGAACGGGATTGTAGGGGGTGATTTGCTGACGTTATTTACACGGAGAAGCTTTTGCTGCCTCCCTGTTGGCCCAGAACATCAGGAGCTGGGAATTTTTTGGCAGTGACCTACATCTGGATTTCTGCACTCGAGGCTGCCCCACCCCCTGTCAGACCGTTCGCCGAGCCACAAGTCTGCTTTTCCCTCTCGCTCCGAGGAACACTGCTGCCTGTATTGTCATGCAGCAAGCACTGAGCGTTCCCTGGCTGTCACACATATGCGAGACAGGGAAGACCTAATGCAAGACTTCCCTGTTGGGCTCAGTCACTACCTTCACATGCGCACATTACACGTTTGACAGTGCTCATTAGCTTTATTAAGGTCTCTGGATTTCTTTATTTCGTACAAGGTTACATGCATATCTATGGCTAATCCTGCATATTGTTTAGCCTTTGTAAAAAAAAAAAAAAAAATAGGCTAAAGACAATGACATTAAACTGACTTTAAATGCTAATAAAAAGGCTTATTTTCTCCATTATCACAAATATTTTTACAACTTTAACAATCAACAGTACCTCTGTATTTAGTTATGGTAGACCAGTCTTTGTTATGGTAGACTAGGCTAACTGACAATCAGGATAACTAACAAAAGAGAGACCCAAAATATATGCCTTTAATTCATTCAAAAGCTTTTGTTTATTCCTGTTAAGGCTTATTTACACTCCCATTTCGTACGTAAATAGCAGAGGCGAACAGGAACAAAGTAAAGTTACTTGAGGACTGTATTTAAGTATAGTTTTTGAGAATCTGTACTTTACTTAAGTAGTATTTTTAGGGGTAACTTACTACTTTTACTCCACTACATCTAAAAGATAAATGTAATACTTTTTACTTTGCAGTTCTAAAAAAGTAACTTCTGCAGAGAAATTGTTTTAAAACTGAAAGACAATGGAGTTACTCCCTAAAGATAATCATTTTCTACATAATACTGTTTATATTTGCTCTCAGGAACTAAAAAAAAAACCTCTGGACACAATCTGGAAGTGATTTAGCTTTTGCTTTGAACATTATTTGGATGATTCTATAATAAACCAATTTTAAAATAACTGATTAGTATGATCAAAACACCCAGCCTTATTTATAAAACATATGGCTCGTTTTTGCTGTAGAACAATCTTATCTATAATGGTTTATAAGTTGATCCCCACATTTCCTCACTAAAATTATATAAAATTTATTTTATTCATATTTTTGAACCTGCAAATTTGTGACTTTGTAAAAAAAAAAAAAAATTTTTTGTACTTTGCATACATAGGTATTTTTGAAAGTACACACTCCAGTACTTTAACTTAAGTAAAAATTTGACTTAGCATTTTTACTTGTATTGGAGTAATATTTGACCTGGAAGATCTATACTTTTACTCAAGTAATGAACTTGAGTACTTTGTCCACCACTGGCAATTAGATCTGTCCATTTCATGCATTGACACTGTGTTATATTAAATAACCAGTAGGGATGCAATCGGAGACAGGCAATTTTATCAAGATTTTACTAGTTTAGAGTTTACTAGTCTCCCTAATGGTCAGTGCATGTTCGTCCGTATCCACAAGCTCTGGAGAAACAGACCAATGTACAGACAGAATGAACACAGAAGACACACAGAAGGCTCCATCCGTATCTGAATGCGAATTTAACGTAGAGTATAAATGAGCTTTAGTGGTTGCTGGTGGCTGGAGCCTATCGTAGCAACTACAGGTACAGCCTGGACAGAGGGCTGTCGCAGGGCTGACACAGAGACAAAAAAAACCTCACTCTCACATTCATTCATTCACTTTTAACACATGCATTGGACAGTTGGAGGAACCTGGAGTAACTGGAGAGAACCCTCTATAAACCGGGGAGGACATGCAGACTCCAATTTGAGAGACTGTATGTCAGCCAGCCTGAGGATTGAACCCTCAACTTCTTTAATGACAGCCAGGAAATTTTCTAAAATTTACGTATTGCTCTTTCCACAATTTTTATCTTTTCCTTCTTTGTTAACATGAGTTACACTGGACTCTCTTTGCTTTGCTTTGTCCACTCAAAATGCTAGCAAACTGTATACATTCAGAAATAGTTCAGCAATCATGAAACATTTATTATTACTCCTTGATTAGAATAAGATGTACATACAGTTTAAAGTGAGGACACAGTAAGACTAAGGCATATTTTAAGTGTAAGTAACTGCCCGGACTTACTTTTTTTTTTTTTTTTTGTAACCAATCTGAAGCAAAGGAGTAAGAAACAGACAGTGGCCTATGGGTCTTTTTTTTTTTTTTTTGCTGGATAAGAAACACCCCAATCTGGTTTTCATCCCCAGCGCCCCACCCTGACTCGAACACAATGGATTGGGAGCAGGCCTGCGACTTTTAACTCACTCTGCAGATTCTACGCTCTGCCGCCAGCCTGGCCAATCTGCAGCCCGGAAAAATCCCTTGATGTGTCAGCCCGAGCAGCTTTGAATCTAATCATAAGGCCATAGGTTCCCTTGTAAAAGAACATCCATGTTCGCTCCTAGACACTGGGGAATTGCGTTTACGGTCAGCAATGTGGAAAGAGGCAGATTGATTTTAGCCATGAATCTCCGCTCCCCACGTAATATATTGCAAGATTGTGAGTTAACTAAACCTTTTCAATACTTAATCAGTGAAATCCCTCTGGCTGGATGGCCTATAATATTACTTATATTTTTGTCAGTTGATGAAACATTCTCATACTGCTTACTGTTAGTGATATACTGTGGGTAGTGGAGATGCCAAAATATGTTCGGAAGTAAAATTACACAAGAGTAAACTTAGCTAAAGAACTGCATATGGACAGCTTAAGTCTTGACCTCCACAATAGAAACCAATGTCCTTGCCAATAAAATCCAAGCATCCATCTTTTGTCTTTGGCTTCTGCCCACAAGGTGCTTCATTTTAAATTGAAATATTTCTTCTCAGTGGATTAAGTCGACTTTCTCTACTTTAAATCTATTTTTTATTGGATTGAATACTAAATAAAAACAAATAGACAACTCAATTATATTAGAAAACTCTTTTTTCAATCATTATTTTCCTATTTTCTAATATTCTAAAATTCAGCTATTTACTTAGAAAACATTATTTTATAGAGAGTTGTTTTTGAAAGGTTTGACCTATGCAGATATCTGGAATTCAGAAGATAAACAGGTTTTTGTGCTTCATAATAGGTGCAAAAGTGCAACAGCATTTTGTACACTTTTGTAAAACCCTTAGAAATTCAGCTGTGCAAGATTTTTATTTTTTCCATGAAATGTACATGCTCCTCAATGATTCACTGTGATGACCCCTGAACTAAAGCAGATGAAAGAGAGTTGTTTTCTTTTAACCCATGATCACCCAAACAACAGGGCAACAGCAGGAGGGATCAGTCAATATGAGTAACTCTAAGTCAATTTTAAAACTGGATTCATCTTTCACATAATTTGAAATAATCATGCAACTAAACTGCTGCAATATAACACTGCAATATAGCACTGTAATAACTTCAAGTATCACCTAAATGCAATGTGCCATCCACTATGTTGGATGCAGCGAGCAGAAGTATCTCTGGGGTAATGTGTTTTTCTATAATAAACTACTGTAGATACAATATTAATGTGCTGGCAGTGGCAAATAACTTTTATTTTATAAAATATGTTTATTGGTTTATCTAATGTTTTAGTTATTTGTCTAAAGTGTTTGCAAGCCAAATGTTATTGCACTTTTGTTTATTTAGTAGTACTTAAATATTTATTTTAAATTTAAAAGAAATTTAAAAATTGATTAAAAATACTACTCAAGAATAGAAGTAAAAATTACAAACTACTATTAAGTTACAAAATATTCAAAAAGCTGTTAAAATATTTTAAGTGGCACAGCTCTTTTCACTACTACTACTAGCCTCTAACTGAGCACAGTTTTCCTCAAAAGAGTGGGAATGGACACTTTAATTAAAAAAAGCTGTTGTGAACGAGTGAATGTCAGTCTTTGAAAGCGCAGTTGTTCATCCATCAAACTTCGAAGCGCCGTTCCGCACACTTTGGAGTCTCGGTGGTGGCTTTTTGAATGATTTTCTTGTTGTAGTCGCCGTACAAACAAAGGCACCCCTGTAGATTTATGTCTCATCCCTCTCTCTCATATTGGACTCTGAGGGCTTTAAGGCTGTAATTAAATTCCAATCCCCACTCTCACTTGTGCGCTCACTGTCCCAGCCTCTGTGGGAGGTTGAGAAGCTGGCTTTTACCGCCTGTTGTGGTTTGTTTGAACAATCCCGAGTTCTCTGGAAACCCCAGCCTTTCACGATAGTATTCACACATGTGGTGCAGGAGAAATATAGACCCCGGACTGGTGCGACATCCGGTCTGGTTGAGCGCTTGAGAAGATTGCGTGTTTAACTCTCTTCTTGTGAACTGAAGGATTGAAGTATTCTCATGTCAATGTCAAGGATTGTCATTCCAGCAGGCTGCAGCATTCACGCATATGAAAGTGCTTTGGGCGTGTTAGAATGCCCATCCGAATAACTCCATCATCATACCTATCAAAATGTTGGCCTTAGTGAACAGCCACCCACTGCCAACGCACAGATTGTTGGCACAAACCAGAATCAACTGTTAGTGCTCAGCCTTTCAGCTCGGATCCCTGATATTGATATGAAGCTTACGGAAAAATCTTGTCTATCTACATTACAATACCGCAGTCGCATAAAAGCAAACTGCCCTCCAGTCCACATAAAACATTAAGGGTTTCAGAATGGCTAATGTAATTTATTCCAGAGGTGGAATGTGTTAAGTAAGTAAAGTATTGAGTAAAAGTATTGCTACCTAAAAATTTTACTCACAAGTACACAGCAAAATGTATAGAAAGTAAAGTTTACTTAGTTACAAATTACTTTTATGTTGTTTTATTGAAGTTGCAAATTCTACTACTACTACATTGTAGCCAAATCTGAAATTGAACCTGGAACCCTTTGGTCATAAAGTGAATCTAATTTAAAAAAAACAAAAAACTTTTCCTTCAAAAATGCTCAAGTAGTAGTAAGTTTCCTAAAATGTCCTCTGAAAATGAACATAAGTAAATGGCCTTAGGAGACGGCCACCCACTGCCAATGTGCAAATTGTTGGCACAAACAGGAATCAAGTGCAGAGCTCGGCCTTTCAGCTTGGATCAAGCTGACTGAAATATTTAGTGTCTTATCTACATTAATATATCAGTCAAAAGCAGACTGCCCTGAGAACACTACATAAAACATTTGATATTCAGCCTGGCGAAGGTGAAAAATGATCTGAAAATCTGTACTCATGTAAAAGTTTTGTTTTTTCAAAATAGTATTTCTCAAACATAAGTTTGAATACTATTTAAGTAAGTATTGATCGTATCAAGTATTGACTGAAGTTTACAAAATTACATTTTGAAGTTGTTTTTGTAATTGCATAGCAAAAAGTACTACTACACTGTACCTAAACCTCGGATTGAACCCACAATCTTTCTATTGTGGGTTCAATCCAGTGAGGTCAAAAAGACTCTAACCTAAAAATGTATTTATAACACTTTCCTCAAAAAACATTGTGTGTGTATAAAAATATATACTCAGTGTAGTACATTATCTTTAAAAATAAACTCTCTTGCATCACAGCAAGAGGGTTCGATTCCCAGACTGCGTGGGGCCTTTCTGTATGGAGTTTGCATGTTCTCCCCCGTGCCTGGGTGGGTGTTCTCTGGGTGCTCCAATTTCTGCCTAAAACATGCACAGTAGCCTAATCCTCCAGCTAGGTACTCCTGACCAGGATCCTGGGTCAAGATCTGGAGAAGGGTCCCCAGGTGCTGCACTGTGGTCACCCACTGCTCCTGACAGGTTGCCCCAGTGGCATGGAAGGATGTTCCAAATACAGAGGACAAATTTCCCTACAGGAAAAATAAAATATACCTTACCCTAAACCAGAGCGACCGGGGTTCAAATCCTGGCTTGGGCCATTTTGCTCCATGACATTCCCCTGCTTTCAATTTTCTGTCTGACTGCTGTCTCTGTAGTCAATTACATAAGTAAATGTGTCTAAACCCCTGCTTTGCATTTGTGTCCAGCAGTTGTTTTGCCACTGGATGTACTAACCTGCGAAGAATCTGTGCTAGACTTCACTTGAACAGAATCCCATAAAGCAGACAAGCTTGTTGAAATGTGTCATTCAACCTGCCTTTGTCTCAGAACCGAACAGTCATTCAATGCAATGTTAGAGGAACTTAAACCATCTGATATTGTCATTCCAACACCCTGTCGCACTCACGCATATGAAAGTGCTTTGGGCGTGTTAGAATGCCCATCTGAATAACTCCATCATCGTACCTATCAAAGTGTTTGCCTTTGCGGACGGCCACCCACTGCCAATGCGCAGATTGCTGGCACTGGCCCATAGCAGCGCCAACAAACTGGAATCAAGTGCAGCGCTCGGCCTGTCAGCTGGGGCCCCTGACAGCGATATGAGGGGCTAGGCCGAGCGAGTCCAGTCCGGCGGGGGACCAGCGGGAGAGCCAGGATGAGTTCTGCACCACTGATCCACACTGACAGTGATGGACAGCTTCGGAGAGGAGAGCTGATGGCCAAGGTTTTTCTCCTGTCTGGACACTGTGTGAAAAGATGGACATGACGGTCGCAGGGCTTCTCAGTCCAACAGGGCATGCGTGTTGATGTGGCTCTGCGTGCGTGTCAAACGGTCAACCAGAGCAATAAATGTGAAAAGTGACACTGGAGTTTCAAAGCTGGTTTCAAGTCAAAGCTGTTTTTTTACACAGCCAAATGAATGCATGAATTAACAGTTGGGCTGTGTACACCAATCATGTGCCAAACAATAAATCTTAATCAGTTATGTTTTGACAGATTTTGTGCACAAAATGTGTAGCTAGGAGTCTTGGGCAGATGAGTGCTTCTTCATCAATGACAGTTGAGTGACTCATCCAAAGTGTCATCATCTGAAGAAGGTCAAGGATGGTCTGAGCACAATAAAATACTAAACAAACTTGTGGCTGTCTCAAAGTTTACACTTCACAAACAACTTCTTGCTACTTTAATTTAAGAATATTTAAGTCCCACAATTATTTTTGCTTCACCAAATCTTATGTAAAAGCCTTACCAATATTTTTTTACATTTCACTTTGCTTCCATTTTCTTTGTGTTTTCTCTGTTGACTATGCAAGCAGATGTAGTCAATGCTGGAATAAACCTATTCTGAGTAGAATTTCTGGACGCCACTGATTCAATGTCAACAAGTAGATAAACCGATGGTAGCATCTGCAACGTGGAACATAGAGATCTACTAAAATAGTTAGCAATAAACCTTTTGCCAAGGCTATTAGATAGTTAAAGAGTTTTCATCAAATGCGGGAAAATAATGTTAAGTTCTTTTAATCAGCTATGTTTGGATTGGTTAGTAAAATAAAGCATTTTACAAAAATGTATAAGTGCATGAAAGTTGATCTTGGGCAGACAAGTGGCTATTAATTAATTATGAGAATTAATCAATGACCGTTCAGTGGATGATCCAAAATATCATCATATAAAGGTCAAGGACTATCTTTGAGGGAAAAATACAAAGTGGGGGAAAATGTATCATTAATTAAACCCAAATGTAGCTTTTTGAACTGAACATCAAGTGATCCCTGAAGAAAACATTTTTTTGATCATGGAAGCAATGGCTCTGACCATTTACTCCAAATCATGGTCCTTTTACTTTCTGTTTTTTTATTAATTCAGGCCAAAAATTATATCTCCAATATATGAAATCATACATAAATTGCAAGGTGCTCTTTGAAAACATTTCTAATTAACAGTTATGTTTTTATTTTGTGGTACTGAATTGTCTGTCTTCCAAAGGCCAAAAGTAAAGCTGACTACAGTGAACAGTAACATCTGGTAAAGCTTGTTTCAGTTCAGGAGAAGCTGACTGGATTATCTCCAGTCTATCTACTGTGCATTTCTTTATCTATCCAACAATAAATGTAGAAGGCCCTCTGAAATCCATAGAAAACAGATACTCTGGATGGCTGACATAACATAACATAAGATATAGTTTGTGTTTTCAGAGAGTGTGCTTTCTGGCTATAAAGTTACACTTTCCAATTACTCTTACTTTCCAAGGTGGCCAGCTTGGTGTTCGAAGCCACAAGCTCCTTGCTGATCAGTACTACAAATAAAATCTATCTTAGAGGGTGCACAGCTGCTTAAAGCAAGAATCTTTTAAGTTCTGTTTCAGGTCCTGCTGCTAAAGACCTTAGAGTTGGCCATCATGGCTCTCTGCAGGTTGACTGAATATTCCCCACTGTCCAAAGACATGCATCTATAGGTCAGTATATTACTATGTTACGCAACATGAATACATATGAGAGTGAATCCCTAGTCATTAGCTGTTAGACTTAGTCCTGCAGTTAATTGGCAACTGCCCATGATGTACCCCGCCTCACACCCAAAGCAGTTGGGAAACACTCTAATCACTGTGACCCTCAGCAGCGAGTGGCAGAAAAATTAATCAATTTCAGTAAAACAGATTTAGTGCTTAATGATGAAATGACGCTAACTGCTAGTCATCTTCACCATACACATTAAATTGTAACTTGAAATACAGAACATTTTTCCAGTAGTGGGTGGCAATTATATTAAAGCAGCAGGATCAGCGGGACACATTTGATGTGTATAGTGCGGGGAATCGGCTCTGTCTTGTTAAAATCGTAAGTTATTTGTCACAGAACATGCTCCTCCGCAGCTCACGCTTCATTGAGAGTCGGGGTTTTCCTTTTGACAAGTACGTCAAGAACAAACAGTCCCAAAGGCGGCAATTAATGCTGAACTCATAACACATGATGATACCCCTGGGCTTGGGATCTAATATGAACATTGGCACCCCTTGTTGTGCCGTTTACCCACTTGTCTGCTTTGATGACTCGCAGACTTGCAGCACTTTTATTAAAACTGAATTCACATGTGTGGGCTCCATTCAATAGCTCACTCTTGTAATGCAAAATATGTCTCTGTATGTCTATAACTCTGTGGGCTCATGTCCTTGAGCCACAGTCTATGTACGATCACGCTCAAGGACGAATAACAGAAGTCGTTTTTCCGAGCGCTATATCTTCTTTATGATGAAATGAATCTTTTTTTGACTGGGGCTCTCCTTCAAGATTTGCAGTCCCCTCCAGGAAATATGTGCCTTTGGCTTGGTGAAAGTACACTAAAACAGAAGCCTGTCCTCCTCTATACTGCTGGAAGCTTTCAAGGTCTCTGCTATGGCCATGTCTACACATATGGATATTTGGGTAAATACCCGTATTGTACCTACATTATCCTATACATAGTGTCTTTATTGTTTAATATACTCATGCTTCAAAGTTTATGGAACTATATTTGTCTCAAAAAAAAGTAATTGATACAAAAATAAAATGTATTGATGCATGTACAATGATTTATTCAAAATCCCTCATTTGTGACTTACTGCAGGGATTTTTGCTAATAAATTATAATTAGCAAATATATTATTTGTATTTTTTTTTTAAAGATTTATAAATCAGCAGTTTTTTGAACATGGAAAACTGCAGATTAATAAATGCTGCACATTATAAACTTTTGAAATAATACAAATATTATATTTGCAAATTAAAAAATGTTTGCATTCAAGTCAGATATTATGGATTTTGAATAAAGCATTCTATGCATATCATAACATTTATTGTTGCATCAATTGATTTTATTGAGACAAATATAGCTTCATAAAAATGTGATAACAATGGTAAAAACATTGCAATTTTACAATCTATAACCAGGCATGAAGGAGCATCAAGGCATTTGGTGCTTCCCAAAAATGTCTTAAAATAAAGAAGAAGAAACATCATGGAACATAAAAAATATACTTAACTCTGTTTTCTGCTGTCAAACAAGCGGCCTTTGTGCTGTTTCTGCCTCGGGCTCTGTAGGGGGAAGCATGGCTCTGTCTTAGAAGATGAAATAGCCAATCAGATCATTTGTACGTTCTTGCCAGTAAGTCTCTGGGCAAATTCTTTTAAGGCTCCATTTATTGCTGTTCGCTCAGCCAATCATATTTATGGATTTTCCCCCAGGTGAATCCAGCCATTGGTAAAAGCAAGAGGTTGTGTCACTCGTTGAGCATAAACGGGGCGCAAAGTGGATTAAGACAAAATATTGATGGCAGCTTTGTCTGCCAATCTCACAGAAGGAAAGGGAAAATAGGTTAATGTTCAACTTTATTACCTAACCATTGGAGTGAATTGTACAATAATAATAATAATGTATTATGTAGACTTGGTGTTTATCTCACCCATCTCCATACCGTCATTTATTTCTCTAAACTTTGGACAGAAGAGGCTTTTAAAGTCAGTAGGCTCTGCTCCATAGTAAAAAGTGGGAGTGAAATTACCGTCACGTCTGCCTGACAGTGAGGGATTGACACAGAACATTTGAACTCTGCGGTTTGCAGACCTGCTTCCTCTTCAGTTTGGGGGGGGGGGCAGACGCAGATCTGGCTCCAGGCTTTGGGGGCTTTGTGAGCTAGTTAAAAATGCTCCTGCTCATTTTTCCAGCTGCAGCCTTTTAACGGTGCATTAAATGACAGTTACCCCAGAGAAGATACGGGAGAAACAACGAAATGCTGCTCGGAAATCCTGGGAAGGGACAAAAGCAATGATTTAATTCATGGTTTAATCTATAGTAGGAAGAGACAAACCAGATAGACTGATAACAGCTCAAAGACTTTTTATTTTCACTGAACTGACTTATTTAATCAAAACCCTCTTACCAAATGCATTCAGTATGTTGGAAAATTGCACATGCAAACTCTGTTACTCTATTATAGACATTATTTCTAACCACTACCAGGAGAAGTAATGTAATTATTTAATCATTTAGCAAAAACATGAGAAAATATTTATTTTTCTTACATTTAGCTTTTGGCAAATCTTTGCTAACAAAAAAAAAAAAAAAAAAAATGGAAAATTGATGCTAGCATCTCTGTGTGGTTAAATATGGCAGGATGTTGTTTTGAGACATTTGTTTTTGGACATTTACTTTAGAATAAAATATGCACTGTGCAACTTTTTGTCTTTTAACTATGAAAAGTTGTATCAACAATAAAAACTGACAGCAACGAAGCGCATGTTCACATATGAAAGGAGTAGGGCCATCGTTCCAATGGGGGATGCTCCTATAGGCTGGTTGGTCTCAAGCTTTCTTAAGATCGCTACAGTGTGATGGGGAATTCTATTGGGAAAGTGGATATTCCAGAGCAAGAGGGAATTCAAGGAAACAGCACAAAAAAGAAAAACAGAAATAGGAAGTAATGTAAAACACAGGGAAATACTGGCAATGCATTCTCTGCAGTGGTTTACAAGCAGGAGATAATTTGTCTATTGTTGAACTTAGAGTTATAAGTTTAAGGTATTCTGAATAACTTGATTAAATGTCTGAAATACTTTGTTATGGAAAAAAACATGCACCATTTTTAAAGATAAAACAAAGCAGAAAGGTCATTGTGGAGATGACTTACAGTGGCAAAAAAGTATGTACCCCCCTTAGCATTTTTCCTTTATTGTTTTCCTACAACCTGGAATTTAAATGGGTCATTGAGAGATTCATGTCAGTCACTTTACATCACATGACAACAACTATGAAAATGCAAAAAAAAAAAAAAAAAAATTATTGTGAAGCAAATTAGAAATATGATTGAAAAACAGAAAACTTGAGTGTGCAAAAGTATGTACCCCCCTTTTAAAGAGGCCCCTAATTGAGACCCGGTGTTACTCGGTTGTCCTGACTGCAATTAAACTGTCATTATGTCGCAAAACACAATTTAATTAATCACTACAACATGTATACGATAAGGAACCGCACCAAACCTGCCTACAGAGGACCATCTAAAACTCACAAACCAGGCAAGGAGTGCATTCATCAGAGAGGCAACAATAAGACCAAAGGAGACCCTGAAAGAGCTCCACAGCAGAGACTGTTGTATCTGTCCACAGGACCACTCTGAACCATACACTCCACAGAGCTGGGCTGTGTGGAAGAGTGGACATTGCTTGAGGAAAATAATACATGTTTGTGTTTGCCAAAAGGCACGTGGAAGACTCCCCAAACACGAGAAGGTCCTCTGTTCAGATACAATTAAAATGAGCCATCAATGAAAGATGCTATGTGTAGCACAAACTTAGCACCTGACCGTGGCCCCTCTCTAAAGTGAAGCCTGGTGATGGCAGTGTCCTGCTGTGGGGATATTTGTCATTGGTGGGGACTAGGAAACTGCTCAGGACTGAACAAATGAAGGATGGAGCTAAACACAGGACAATTTTTGAAGAAAACAACTCAAACTGTGCTGCACAATGCATCCAAACTGAAGGAGCTTGAGCTGTTTTTAGATTAAGAATGAGCACAAATCCCAGTGATTTTATGAACCAAGCTATAAACACTTATCCTAAAAAGGTTGAAGCTGAAAGTCCTTCAGAAGATGGTTCTACAGAGGACTAACTTGAGGGGGTACATACTTGAGTACACTCAAATTTTCTCCTTTTCTGTCATTCTTTCATTCATTTTCTACTGCTTTTCCCATTGGGGGTCGCGGGTGACTGGAGCCTATCCCAGTAACTTTGGGCCGAAGGCGGGGTACACCCTGGACAGGGGCCAGCTTGTCGCAGGGCTCTTTTCTGTCATTTTTTATTTTATTTTTTATTTTTTAATAAAAGACAAACACTGAATGAGATTGGATCTTAACCTAATCTGCAATCATCAGAGCATGTTATCATAGCCTGGACAGCTATCCACCTTTCCTTTTTCTTTTCTATACAAAGAATTCACTAGGGCACTTTGGTTTCCAGCACATAGAACAAATGTGCACACACAAAACTGAATGTAATTGCATAGAGTACCAACATACACAGAATAAACTGTATCGAGAATGATGCATTTTGAAAAACATATATGCAATCACAGGAATAAAGCTTTCTATATTGCTACCTCATTGTAGATTTATACCAGTTTAACATTTTACTTTGAGAAGTGAATGCATCTGACTAGTCAGGCTGGCAATCTAGATGAAATGACTTTTTAAGAGCTGAAAATATGTCCATCTTCATATTCAGAGTATGGTTTTGGCAAAGCACAAGTACATTTGGTTCAAATGTGAGTCTGAGATTTTTTTTAGACTGTTCAAAGTTGATGAAGTGATTGGATGGGATGCAAATGAAATTGAAATTGCAAATGAATTTTTGTTTTCTCATAAATGTGAACCTGGTGCCTTCATATAAAAGCTGTTAGATGTTGCACTTCAGCTTAATACAGTAAATAAACTCCATGTAAAGAATGTAGTGTGTAAATTGCTTATATTCCATGTAATTGTAATTGCCTTTTGCTGGATTGAATGAGCTGCCACCGTTGGATTTTACTGCTTCGCTGACCTCTGAGGAAACAACTCTCTCTCAAGCCCACACACACTATATATATATATATATATATATATTTGTCTTTATTTGTCAGACTAAACCTAAAGAGAAAACCTATTGTGGGAGCTCTTTCTACTTTCTACTATTCCTTCCAAAACGCTGCATTCACTTACCTTCACCTCACAATATAGCACATTTGCATTCTCAGCAGTCTAAACACTCTAGAGTCAAGAACTTTCTCAGTAGTAGAAATATGATAAGAATAGGATGCAACACATGCCCCATATAAGCACTGTGAGGGATTCTGTGCATCCTTCTATCCATTTAGTCAAACGACCCATCCTGGCCTTTTTTTGTTCCGCCAAAAGCAGACGATATGGGTTCCTGAAACGCAGCTTATCGTTTAAAATGCACCTCGGGAATACGTTTATATATGAGTAAAAAAAGGTGAAATGTGACCGAGGCGGTAAGGAGAAGTGTTGCACAGTCCGTGGAGTGAAATGGGAAAGACATATGGAGGTGCGAGGTGAAAACTTGGAGATTTTGCAGGCTGCCTCGAGCTTTTTAGTCTGATCTTTCACAGAGCAGTGACTTTTCCATAAAATATCACACTTTCATGCTCTCAAGACGGCTCTCTCGCATGAAAGAAGAAAGGGAATTGCCTCCAAACAAGACCGAGGCATAGATTTGTCCTTGTATTAAACATTTAGTCTGCATCATTACTTTTTCTGACAAAGAAGCTAGATAGTGAGCATTAATACTTCGAGGAAAAACAAAGGAAAAGTGCTTTGCTGCAAGGCTTGTCATAGAAAGTCAACACACGTCAGCCCTAGACAGATAGTCCAATAGTTTCTAAAAGTTGTTCTGAGGTACTCGAGGAATGAAAGCCGTATGAAGCAGTCAGGGACCTGCAAACATATCACAGTCAGTTCTACTCACTGTAAAATTACTACCCTTAGTAGTGCAATATATTTCATTGTCATTCATTTGTATAAGTAACATTTATTGTGGCAATCTGAACCAAAATATGGACCTTCTTTCAGCAATAAATAGTTGAAATATAGCATATGGCCCACACATTAAAATGCATTTTGAAGTGGTTAAATGTTGCCTTTCAACTGCTCCCTTTCATTCAGGGATTGTCACAGTTTTGGCAAGTTTTTACTTCCAATGGCCTTCTTGATGCAACCCTAACAATATACCTGGGCTTGGGAAGGCACAAAATGGATCAGAGTTTTTAGCTTAACCACCTGATCTCCTGCACCAAAAACTCACCCTTAAGTTTTATTTTATTTATGAATATTGGTGTCAAAGTGTTTCCATAGTTGGGAATGGGCTGAAGATGCCAAAGCAGTTTGTTTTTCATTTTCTGAAAGTTTAGATTGAACTTTTCTCCCTCAAAACAAATGTCACTAAAGATTTGAGTTATTTTCATTTTGTCCTGCATGTGTTGTCACAGAAGTGTGCTTTTTGAACATGTGCTATACGTCTAAACTCCCAAGCCAAACATTTTGTTGAAATATGAACTTTTTGTTGATTTAGTCTCTTGTAAAGGTCATTAAGTGGCTAGAGGAAAACCAATAATACAAATATGTCACGTCTCAGAGAGGCTGCACTTTCAAACCTACATGTCACTTTCTCCTCTGGGTTTTTTTTATGGTAGACCTCCTCACTTTGATTTTCAGACCATCAGTCTGGGACAACATAGCTTTGGGCATCTCCTTTGAACCTCAGGCATGACATTGATTATTTTAGCTTGGTAATTATCTCCACATGCTACTGTACCACTGCTCCACAATCACCAACAGCTCGCTACTTCCTGGGTGAGCCATTATATAAACTGTAAGTAAATTAGCTGTGAATAGCAGTCTTTTAAATAAAGGGACACCATGCTGTTTAATGCTATACATTTTCCCTAATGATCCAGTGGTGACAGACGAAGCATTCACAGCTGGAGAAGCCACTTTTTGAAGAAATAAAATGCCCACTTGTCTCTCAAATTGAATCCATGTAAGTGATGATTACAAAGCTATTATTTTAGGAAACTAAACATAGAAATATTATATTGATCTTACTATTGGTCATTGTTTATGATTGAAACAATTTAAGTAAGAATTTTGAAGCAGAACCCACTAACTTTTCTGGTTTCTTTGCTGTTTTTGGGTTGAACAAGTAATTCTACACTAGTTATGTTCAAGTTCAAAGTCCTGTTTATGTCTGTGTAATAGCTTTTAGCAATAAACTATTAGCTTAATGTGCGCAAGCTAATTGTCTGTTGTCCTAACATTGTGTAAGTAAAATTTGTATCAGAAAAAAAACAAAAACAAGACAAAACAATTATGGCCTATCTTATTGTTGGTCCTGACAAAGCAATAACTTGAAGCTGCAGTAACGGAAAACTAAATGTTGGTTAGCACGTTAGCCGTAACATTTGGCCATGGATATTTTGTGAAGTGGGCTTACAAAACTCAAATGAAAGGTTGTGAAAAATTCATCACAACTCCTTATAGTTTATAAGACAAGCTAGGTGCATAAAAAAGTAAAATAAATAAATAAATAAAAACACAGACCTCAGATGATATATACGTAAAGAGTGAGAAGTTATCCAAATTGAACACTGCATTCCTTGAACAACCAAATTAGAAACTTATGTAAAAACATTAGTATGAATGAAACAAAAGGGACGTATTTGACATATGCTGTTGATATCTTGCATATATTGTACTAGATATAAAGATTTCTCTAAAGTGCATGGCTAAAACTGGAAATGTAAAACTGTCACAGATGTGTTTGTGCTTTGGTGGGTTTTTCCATGTAAATTGTGGCGATATGGTTTCATATGGAAAACATGAATGCTATGTAATTATCACTAAGACTCAAACTGACTTGAAGCATTTATTTATATTCTATACATGCTACAGAGGAGGAGGGGGAAAATCAATTGTCAGCTTTTCTTTTGACGTTTCACTGACAAATCTCTTTGAAGAATATTGAAAAAAAAAGCCTCTCTTTTTTCTCTCCAAACATAAAAATTACAATCATTACATTTTCTTTCTGTCAGGCTCAAATAGTCAGAGCAATTGCATAAATATGGGGTAAATTCCTCTGTGGAGCTTTTGACTAATGGTAGCAGTATGTTACTCTCGTGGGAAATGCCGGACGGTATTATTTCATAGCAAGACGACCCAACCAAAACAGGAGACCTAGCCGGAGTGTTTACAGTCTTACAAAGGTGACAGCTTACCTTAGCCCGGCCGGGAGTTGACTTCTGCTGTTACCTATACAAGGCGCGACAGCTTTACAACCGCGAGGCCCACACTCGGATTGCTCCTGACATGTTGGACTGCTGCTACGCCGCCATGCCTGCCCTCCCCTTCCACTCTGACCACGTGCTTTGTCTCAATTCCATTTTTTTTTTTTTTTTTTTCTTTTCACACAGGCGAGAAATTATATCAAGTCTTTCTCAGCTGGATTCGAGGCAGAAAAAAATAAGGAGCTCAAGTCTTAATCTCTTAAATAGGCTTCTTTGTGGAAGTCACGTAAGCCAGTTTTTCTCTTTCTTAAACAGCTCCCGGTTGGAAAGGCTTTCTTGCAGTGATACCGTAACAAGTATTGTAACAACAACTGAAGGCTGAAATGAAAAATTTGCAGCACGGTTAAATTGTAAGGTTATACAAGAATCAGGAAGCCAGATATAATACAGGAGGCTAATTGGATGAGTGCGGTGCAATTTTGAGGTCAGACATAAAAAAAGCGTCATGCTGTTTAACTTTCACCACTCATGCACTTTTATATCCACCAGCGCAGCCTATAAAAAAACGTGAGGGAGCCGGGTTTGAGTTTGTTTTTGCAGAAATCCCTTCTTAGTCTCAAGGCGCTAAACGCACACAGAGAAGCCGAGTCAGCCAAGACAGTTGTGCAGCAGGACAGTGGCAGCAGATTCAGATGGTCTTTATCTTTCGGCTGCAGAGTATAATGTTGAGGAATGTAAGCTGTGCGTTTACAGAGGCCCGGAGGTAATACAATACTGCCTCTGCATTGTGGCTCTACTAATGTAATTATGCATAGTTCCTGCACCAGCTAAATAAAAGATGGCTATCCTGGAATATAAACATTGTCCTCTGCAAGAACGCCTTTTCATTCTGATAATGTTGTGTTTTCTTAACCCTGCACTAACAACTTGGCAGCCCACATCTGAATTATGTTGCCTTATGAGGAAAGAAATACCTGTGTTAGGCCCTGCCACTGCCTGTAAATAAAGGTTTAAGAGATATGATCATGATAATATACATTATACCATTTTATAAAGCATACACCACTAGGACAATGTTTAATAATGGTTTTTGATTAGGGCTAGGCAACATGGGAAAAACTCATTTAGTTTCACTTATCATATGATTTACAATCTTAATTAATTTTTAGCACTTGATAACTGACCCAAAAGGCTATTTGAAAGTAGTTTTATTAATTATTCATCTTTTATTTTTAACAAACTTCTAAAAATGTTGCCAGAGTGGTGATTGACGCAGTTGGTCGCCCCAGATGGCAGGCTGACTCAAGTAAGAGCAGTCTATGATGATGACACAAATTACTTAATTTTATGGTTTTGAACAAAAAATTTTATGTACTAGCCTTTTTTTTCCTTCTTTTTTTTTTTTTAACTTTTATTAGGAGTTGGAAAACAAAGTATTGGTGTATCACTGGCTCCAATGTATAAGGAGAGTGGATAAGGATTTCTATGTAGTCGGAAAGCAGCTTGGTTGTCTGTGGAGGTGTGAGTCCTTGTCCTGGTTTGCACTATGTATCTGCCAAATAAGTAATGTGTTTTTTAGTCTAGGCGCTGTCTGTAGGAGGAGCAGGCCATTGTGTTTAAGTCAGTTCAGTTATAATGGTAAATCATACATGAAGAAAAGCGCTTGCTGTGCATCTTGACAGTACTGGAGGCATAGTATATGCACAAAATGAAGTGTTCTCTTAAAATCTTAACATTGTAATCTGTTGTACTCTTGTATATGAAGCAAGAAAACCAATTTATGTAAATGTTTGGTTACTTTTGGTTTTCCCATACAAGGATGGCCACAGCGAATCATCCATATCCAGCTTAGCCCATCCTCTGCATCCTCTTCTTTCACACCAACTAACATGCCCTCTTTCACTACAATATTCACTATCTGTAAATATTATCTCCAGTGTTCCTCTACAGTGGACCAGTGATTCTCAGCCTTTTCAGACTAAGTACCACCTCTGAAAATATCAAAGTGCTATCATCAAAATTACTATTAATAAGAAAGTACAAATCAGGGACCCAAAATCAGGACTAAACCTAGATTACTCTGATATAGATGTATCATTATTATTAAACCAGAATAAATCCAGGACTAAAACTAAACTGGGTCTAAATCAGGTCTTAACCAGGACTAGGCTGAACCTAAACCAGAACTAAGCTAGCCTGGCCAGCCAGACAAACTCTTTTCCTCTTCTACAAAGATGGTAGTCTGGTGTCCCTTTGAATAACTTTCATATATGGGTGAAACAATCACAGGCAGAGTAACCAATCGGAGAAACAAAGGGCAGTGCACCACTGACCTGTAAGCAAAACAAACATGGTATATTCTTGACGGTTTTGCAATAAAACCACAAAATACATCATATTATGAGCAGCTCTGTACTTATTTCTGAACGGGGACAGCAGCAGAAACCAGTTAAAATGGCAACAAGACAAAGAAAAAAATCACAGAGGACTGAACAACAACGCAGACTTCAGCAGAATCAACAGACAAAAGCCGCACTAAATGCTCTTGGCCTCTAGGCTATTTCTGATAGGAGATTAGCTTTTGAATTTGTAAGCTGCGCTGCAGATAAATGGCTGTGATAGGCCAGTTCCAAATTATTTGAGGACAACGGTTTGCTGTGACTGAGAAACCAAACCACCCTGCTTTCAAAAAGAAACTTTTCTGCCCTTCAAATTTAATCCCCAACCAACAAATGACTAAAATAGAAATACAACTGCCTCTAAATTTAACTTCAATCAAAATTACCACCAGAAGAAGCCTGCGTACCATCCATGATTCCATGAGAGCTACTGCTCAAACTCAGGATCATTCTAACAATATAATAACTTTTTCTCCTCTGTACCTGTCTGATCCGCTCTGAGAAAACATCTAAGATACACTGTCCCTCTGATGTACTGATTCCTAATCATAATCATCCTCATCACTCCCAAAGAGAACCTCAACGTCTTCAGCTCTGCTACCTCCAGCTTTGCCTGCCTCTTACACCATACAACAATGCTGGTCTCACCACCATCTTGTACATCCTATAATAATGGAAATATCAGGTGTGAAATGGAAATAAAAGTTGAGCTGGCCACAGAAAATGTCCAGAAAGACAGATTGGCAACCAGTCTGACACTGTCTGCAGGGAGGTACTGCTAAAAATAAGTGTAAGGTCAGATGATGCTGAGAAATGCATGTTGTATAGGGAAGGTTGTTCTTCTATATTATAATATTATGGAGTAAATAAACTGAAATTAGGTTTAAATGTTAATCAGTTGTGGTACTAGAGGCCACTGTTTGACTAGGGTCCAGTGGCTATATATAGGCTGGGAGAAGAAGCCAGGCGAGTGTATGAATGGCAGCATTGATGGCTGGAGGGTAAGCTATTGATTCAGTAAAAAGCAGTGCTCGTTAGCCATCGGCCTGGCGTGTGTATTTCTGCCATTCTTTTGAATTTTTAAGAGTGTTTTCATAAATAGTTTGTAAATAATTTTTTTCCACTGCCGCTTTTGGGATTTTGCCGTCACTGCCACTAAATAAATGATCCACTTGGTAGCCATACGTCCTGACTTTTACCAGCTCGGCTCTCCATTTATTATACCTCCTAGACAAGTCCATATATATTGGTATACCGACTGCACACACTACATTTAGAAGCAAGCTCTGTGATCTGATTTTGAATGCGGCATCTTGTTTGATGTCTTTTTGATGATGGACATGAAATAATGTCCAAATCACCAGAGGCAGGAACATCAAACAGATCCAAATGAAAACACGGTAATGTCTTCTCGGACTGCGCCTTATTGCTCCTGCCTTCATTTGCCACTGCCCCGTGAAAGCTCAGGCTTTGACTGCCAACAGATAAAAGATGAGTTACTAAATGAAGCACTTTCATCTGTAACAAACTTGGACAACTTTTCTTTCTTTTTTTTTTTTTTTCCTTTCTTTTCTTTTTTTTTTTTATCTAAGCGTAAACATCAACGCAGCATCAAAAAGTGATTATAGTTGGTGATGTCAGCAGCGGGTCGAAAAGTCAAAGGTGGATGAATATCTTTGAAGAGAAAAAAATAAACCCTAAACCCATATTGAACAACTTTGAAAGCTCTTGTCCTGATATGCACTTCTGATAATTCATCTTGGTCATGGGCATAGAATTTTAAATTATGCATGAGGCTGCAAATGGGATTGGATATGAAAAAACGTATGCTTCCAGTTATACCCCTTATTATATTTTTAAATAGAGAAATTGGTGGTAAAAAGCTAGATAGCTGTATACTGGCATCCATTCAGTCAGTCCTTCTGCTTTGCCACAAATGCATAATACATTTCACACAGTTTCAAATAATGTTGAGAACTAGCCACAGGTAAGCTATCTTTAATTCTACAGCAGCCATATGGCCCTATATAGATAATGCATTGTACATACTGGAACTCAATAGTAAAAATTGTGTTTAGGATGGTCAACAATGTTTCCTGGGATGGCCTGGGGACAAAATGTGGGCAGAATGTGGTTCTTTGTGCATTAGTTCTAGTTCCACAGTCAATGGCAGAGGTCTATTGTAAATCTAGGGGGGGTTTAAGGGACTTGAAGAGTTCCCGTTGCGCATTAAAAAGTACTAAAAGTTATTAAATGATTTTGCAAAAATGAAGGCCTTAAATGGCATTAAATTTGAGTCCAACAAATATTAAAAATGTAAATAGTTTTGAAGTTAAATTGCTGACATTATTAGTTTTATTCGTAAATATATGTTATACCATACCATATATATTATTCCATTTTTATGTTAAAAAAGGCATTGAAAAGCATCAAATTAGACTTGCTGATACCTGCAGGGACCCTGAGATAATCTTAATATCTGCTCATTCTGATTGCCTCTTTCACATAAGGATAAGTAATATTTGACATTCACCGTGGGAGGGTGGAGTGGAATTTCTGGAAAGGTTTTAGAAGTGCGGTTAAAAGAAAGTTAGCCTGCAGTCCTGATACATAATTTGAGGTATATAGTGCTCTGAATTATTGCTTTGGTTAAAGCCGACAGCAAAACCTGCCAGGTGTCCTAAATCACTTGTCGAACTCTTGGCACACTTTAATCTTGGTTAGTGTGGTGACTGCGGTTAGTATTAAGCCTTGTTTTTCACTAGAATGCTACAGTACTGGTTAGGTTAAATGGTACAGAGTATCCCCAGCAAGTCTTTAACTCTTCTTCTCCCTGCCCCACATTATATAATAGCCCTGTAAGTAACATTTTACATATTAATGGCAATAAAGTATCCTGAATCCTCAAATGATTCAAATGCAAGTTCATTCAGAAAAAAAAACATGTGTAACATTTTTGAAGGTACACCAGTCTCATACAGGCAGCACAATGGAAACACAAAGCCTGTTCTGGGATTATCCATACCAAACCCATGTGCACAACCTTTAGCGTGTACAGCACTAGAAAACCAAGGAGGATAAGCAGTGTATATGCTGATCCCTGTATCCAGTCATTCCCTCTGCCTTATTGAGGAAGAATGTCAGCCTTTATATATTGTTCAATTTCAGATTCCAATGTGTTAAGATAATAGGGTGACAGAGGAGTGGTGACTTAGTGATAATGAACCAATATATATGCATTAGGCAAAAGCGATCCTTATGCCTCACAAAGAGGAACTAGTGGTATTCATTCATCATAACTTCTCCTGGCGCATACTTTCACATGGAGTCTATTGTGAGCTGCCTTGCCCTGTTCCCCACGCATGCTCTTAATAAGGAAACTTTCTCAGACGATGCCGGCCTGCTCCCGCTGAACTGCAAGTGAGTCATCAACTTTTAATGTGATTTATAAGCTAGCGCATGCCAAGTTTCCGTATGATTTCCGCAGCAGTAGGTGAGGCGGTAGGTATGGTGTCCTCCTGGGTTTTTCGGATGACCCAGTGTAAACCAGAGATTTGGCTTGTTCAAACAACGAGACGGGGAGCCATATCATGCACTGTGAGCTTTGTCTTGGCCTCTGCGCCTCGTCTCCGACAGCAAACTGGCACAGCGCGGCGTTTAATAAAGTGCACCACCCCGGTTTGTACATGTACTTGATGTTTGTACTGTGTGTGTGGTCAGCTAAAGGGGGAAACTCCTTTTAAAAAATTGCACGCGGGTTGACGTACTGGACCATAAATCTGTGGTGAGCTTATCTCATGCTTGCTGGATAATTTGCTGCAAATAGCATGTGGGATGATGCCAACACCATCAGAAGATTAGTTCTCAGAATGATTAGTGTCATTAAGTGTTGTGACAGTATGTAACTGAGTAGTAGCAATTATACTTAAGTCTGATTAGTATGTCTTTCACAAACTGCAGGAACTTTCTGTTAATACCATAGAGTAAGTATCCATTTACTAAACATCAAAATAAATGGTGAAATGTAGAGATTTGTATATTTATAATTCTTATCTTATGACCTGGTGGCAGATCAGTTAACAACAGAAAGGAGTTCGTGGGTTGGAGCCTCAAGGCGGGTAACACACAAACTCTTTGGGCAGAGTCTGCATCTGCTCACCATATTCCCATGGGTTCTCGCCGGGTACTCCAGGTTCCTCCCACCAAAGACTTGCATGTGACTCTAAATTTTAAGTTTTCTGTGTGTGTATGTTTCTATGTCTATGCCCCTGTCCAGGGTGTACCCCGCCTAAAGCCCAAAGTTATTCGGATAGGCTCCAGTACCAGTGACCCCTAATGAGAATAAGCGAAAGAAGATAATCTATCGATGGGGGAAGTTGGAGCATCCAGAGAAAAAAAAAACACACCCAAGCATGGGGATAACATGCAAACCACACATAGAAAGAGCTTTTTGAGTCCAGGACCATCTTGACTTTGCCACCTTGCCACCTTAATCTAGTTAGTAACCAAATATTAAAACAAAACATGTATAAACTAGATATGTTTGTGTAGTTATTTTGGACATAATATCATTTCACTTCTCCCAAAGTCACCTATTTCTTGTGCAATACATTTTGAACAAAATCATTGCAGAAAATGCAACGGATGTAACCATTAAAAAAACATAAGTATCAAAGAAGAAAAAAATTCACATTTATTTGATATCAAACAGGAGTTGAATTAAATATCAGCTGATGATGGGCTCTTACAAAAGAATGAAAATGAATGCAATCAGTGCTGCAACAATTCACACGCCTTACCATGATCTTTTTTCCATTTTTTCTCTCAATACTTCAGTTAATAAATTAATTGGTGTCAAAGGATGAAAACATGTCCGCAAAACTGCCATATCACATTGACACAAACAAAAGTCTTTTAAAAAAAAAACTGACTGACAATTTCTTTCAAGTAAAATAAATTACATCCAATTCCCTCCAAATCTGTGCATGGCCCGGTGGTAACAAATATACTACTGGCAAAATTCATCATTCATGAAAGCAAAAAGCACTTCACAAGCAGAGACGTGAGCATGAATTCATATGGACTATTATCTCTTGAAACTTTTCTTTTCATATTCAAACATACTACAACAAGTCAAGTGTGAGAGGAAAAGCACATTTCCACCATTTTGTTAACCTTGTCTGAAGAGGCTTATTACATTGAAAGGGCAATACTACTGAATGGTTGCCATTTCATTTTTTTTTTTTTTTCCTTTATTGACTTTTTACACTAGTGGTACAGCAAAATATATTTTCTTTAGCTGTTACTTTGACAACAGTTAAATGTGCAATAGAGAAAAATATAAGGCCTGAGTCTGAATTAGTGGTTTCTTTACAATCCTGACTGTGGAGCACTAGTTCTTTGACTAAAAAGACCCGGGTTCAGCAAAGTCCCCCAGAGAGAGTCAGGAGTCACTTCAGTTCAGTTTGATCCATTATTCTTTGAGCAGACTTATCGGGGAAAGTGTGGTCTCTGCACCTCTTTAGTCCAACAGCGCAGTGTTCACAGTCCGCATTGGTCTGGCCTCACTTCTACGTGTTTCTTGTGTTAATGAGATCTGTGTGCAAAAGTCATTTATTCATTCTTTTACCACCCAACAACATTTCACTTCCTGTTCTAACAGGAGGAGCGTGTCGAGTGCAGAGCCAGGCTCGAAGCGAGAAGCACCCATGGGTGAGCCGTGTGCAAAGGGAGAGGGCTGCTCAGAGGCTGGTGATGAGTTGCATTTGTCCGTCGGCGGCTGCCTGTCCGTCCTGAGCACAGTCCTGAGGGCAAGTCCTGGCTGTTTTCAGGGGGCAGGATGCAGCCGTCGCTGGGGGCTCGGTGTATATGGTAGTAGGACAGGGGCGGGGGTCCGTCGCCCAATTCAGGCATGCTCTTCCTGTAGGCTTCCTCACTGTCACTGCGGGGGGAGTGGGACAGCTCCTCCTCCTCAGGGGGGTAGGGCGAGGCAGAGGGCGAGTCCCTCAGGTTGGGCATGCTGGTGTAAAGGGAGTCTCTATTGTTGCTGGGCGACTGGGAACCCGAGTCCTCCACCATAACAGTCTCAGGGCCCGGGCCCTCCAAGCGACGGGGGGCCTTTTGGGCGCTGTACAGCAGAGAATGAGTCCTCTGTGGAAGCAGGGGGGCCTCCAGCGCCTCCTTGTGGTGGGGGTGCAGCAGCAGCTCCAGAGGGGCAGGCCCCCCTCGAGCGGGGCCCCTCTGAGGGGACGAGGCCTCGGTGTGGTCCGCGACAATGGCGTCGTCCTCGCTGCCGCTGCCCTGGTCTAGAGTGGTCCTGGTCTGGGAGCCCAGAGCCCGGTCCCGCTCCCTGTGCACGTCACGGCCCTTGGGGGCCCCGCGGGGCCTCAGGTTGTTGTGGACAATCTCAGAGATGATCATCTTCTCAAAGGCGGCGTCATCCAGGTTAAGGCCCCCCAGGTCACCTGGGGCCCGCACAGCCTCGTAGTCATCGTCGCGCAGGGAGTAGCTGTTATTGAAGTTGCCGTTGAGGGGCAGCGTGTCCATGGCGCTGATGTCCCGGCTGTGGCTCAGAGAGTGCTGTCCTGAAACAGAGAGAGACAGACAGGTGAGGCGCGGCTTTGACCTGGAACATCAACCATCTGCACCACGCCACACACAATACATACTGCTCAGGACACTTTGATCTCACCTCATTTACATTTGACACAAAAGTTTTCAAATTCAAAGTAGACGCCAATTATCTCTTCACCTTGTCCATGCTTGTTAAATATGAATATGATTATAGCCAATCTAAGACTTGATCCTGAACAATATTGCACAAATGAGATGAAAAAATAGATACAATATACAACAGCCATACATACTACAACAACTCGAGCAGCATCCAAAAGCAACAGACAGGATACGGGCCGCAGAGAAATAAATAAATCAATACTTAAAAAGCTGATGGGAAATGTAGTGACATTAACAATGAATAAAACATTCCACCTTTTAAAAGAAGGCATGACAAGAATAATGTCGAACACAGATGGCCATCCGGCTCTGCACAGTACAGCACAAGCCCCACAGCACGGACACACGGGCACGTTGCAATGACTCACTTTGCCACCACTCACATCAAGTGTGTCTGCTCAGGCTATCTGGCCTAAGAACAGCTGATGTGCAAAAAAGTAAAAAAAAAAAAAGATGCCTTTTTCAATTGCAGCAAGAGAAAAAACAACTAAATCACTTAAAGAAGACAAAAGTGGAAGCTTGTCACATCTAGCCGGGATTCAGTCTGTCCAACAACGATTGTGTCCTTGCAATTAAATGTAATTTAGCACGTGTGACGCCTGGGTCCAAATTGTTCGGAGGTGGACGCAGAAATGACAGCGAAATTGGGGGTTTGAGAGAGCCAAAGGACAAATCAAGGACAACTGAATCCTGGACTCAGCAGGTGAGAGGGTTCAGCAGCAAGCACAGTTTAACTCTACAATCAAAAAACAGCATGTTTCTGAGCAAATCATTTTCTATGTATAATGACATGTTCATTTCTAAGTGCACTCCTAACATACAGTGTAGAGCTAATTTTACATAGCCGCGTGCTTGGAGCTCAAGTAGCCGCATGGAAATGAAGGAGGCTAGTCTGATTTGATATAAGGTCTTTATTCACTGGCTGCGTTGACATTTTGTAGAGTGAGGGGAGACGTCGACACTGGCAGGCTTTACACAGAATAACACAGTCCTAGGTTTTAAATGGATGTATCTGAAAATGGATGATAGCAACAGGAAAAAAAAGTGCTTCTAAAAACAACATCAAAGACAGTTCTTAAAAAAAAAAAAAAGTGAAAAGAGTGCACAGAGCAAAAGGGCAAAAAGGAGGAGCGGGGGATTATTAGAGGCTTCTGTGAATAGATCCAGGTCGGGGAATTTGCATTTGTTTATGCGCAGCCAGTGAGTTTATTGCAGACAGGTATTGTCTACAGGGAGGGGGAAACGATGTGAACAGAATTCGACTGGACACGGCCACAGCTGCACTCCGGGAACCATTCCAGCAGAGACTCAGCCAAGATGTTGGCCTTACTGATTTTTACTGCAACGGACCCACATCTGCAGCGCATTACTTAGTATTAATACACTTATAATGGAGGACACGCTCATCCCTTTCCAGGAGCTAGATATAATGACAATAGCAGGCTGAATTTGGAAAAAAGCCCGATGTTGATTTTGACATTCCCTCTGTGGTTTGTAGTCTTGCGTGGTGATCTTCACACAGGGGTTTGGACATGTCCATGTTACCTGCAGTAAGTTTAAACTGACTTTTACACATGTTGAATTCTGGGGTTTTTGCTGTCTGCGCTGGATTGATAAAGTCATATTTGTGGTACATTCAGGTGGGGTTGTTTGAGGTTCTTTAGGATATTATATTACTACTAATAACCCGGCTGCTGTTTGTAGATCCAAAGGGAAGCCCCAACAGAAGCCAAGTCATACTTAAACAACACGGAGCATATTTACTTGACGTTTTCTCACATAAAGCAGACACTATTTTAAGACCTAGAGCTGCAGGATATTAGGAGGACATGTAAGATGTTTTATATGGTTATATACTGCAATGAGCCTATAACTTGCAGTAGGTGAAGAACTAAAGATGCACTGTTTGCGGTTCTTAACTCTTTTAAAACCAAATGCTTGCCTTCAGAGTAGTTCCAGATAGGCTTTGAGGGTCAACAATAAGTTTAGCAGTACACACAGTAATAAAATAAAACCGGATAAGCCTACATTTTGTTATTATGTTTATATATATAGTTTGTACCATAGATTCCAAACTGGTGTGTTGGGACGGGAGTTTTTATGTTCAGTTTATTTGAAAGCTAAATATTGTGAGTATTGTAAGTAGTGTAACAGATTGATATTGTCAGAAAAAATACTTTGGTTATGTAAAAAATGGGTCACAATAAAAAAAATAGGGAGTAAAATTGGGCCCCACACTGCATCACTGGTTAAAAAACTCCTTATATATGACTAGAAAGTGTAAATATAAAACTATAGAGAATCACTGCTTCATGCACCATACAACTAATAATTCTGTTTGTTTGGATTGGACTAGCCTGTTGTTTAAAACGTGCTTTACTGCCGGCCCATAGTCAGCAGTCAGTTGATTCTTGTGGGAATTGTTTGGCTCTACAAACAGCATCTGCACTGATTGCCTTTAAATAAAAGTCTATCCACGAGTACCCCATACAGCCCACTTCAAAACAACATCACTTCATTAAAGCCCTACTACAACATATAGGCTTTTTAAATCACAGGCTTTCCCCTCAGGAGGAGACATTTAGCATGACATTCAAAATTTACCTGCTCTGCAAACATTGCCACTTTTTATTTGTCTGCAGCCGCTCCCATGTTAACACGCAATTATCTTCCAATGATTAAGCAGCATTTTAGGGCAGTAAACTACAAGCTGTCTGCTGCTGTTACACTGGATTCAAGCTGCTCGGGCTGCTGCTGCTGCTGAGCTCACCAAAAGCGGAAAGGGAAAAAACTGGCAAGGGGGGTTCACAACATGTCTTTGATATTTCTGTGCACACATTGTTTAGTCCCCAACCCTTGCTTCATTATCTGCGGGTGTGAAGTGCTCTCATTGTTGCAGTTAGCCAGCTCACAGCATAAAACAAGATTGCGATTACTGGCCCGGTTGGAGCGATACGTTCCTGCATATCCTCTCACGCTTTTTCGCCATTGCTGTTTTTGTATATTCTCTTTTATCATCAAATGCCTGCGAGTATCTGAAGGCTATGCCCGCATTGCGTCATGAGCTTCTGTTTTTTTTCTTTGATTGAGTTTTTTTATTTTTATTTTTTTTTTCCCCTTGCTCCGCCTGTGAAGAACTAGGTCACCATAAACATTGACATGACTTAAATCAAAGTCATCCCTGTTTCAAGTAAACAAAATGCAAAAGCCTATATAGCGTAATAGGATAACTGATAAGTGAGTCAACATTGAGGAATTCCCATTTGGCTGAGCTTTTGCATTAGATAAAACTGGCTTGACAGGACTTTATTCAACAAAGTGTGACATGGTGAAAATGAAGAACCAATCTGGCCTAATTATTTCCAACATTATTCTTCTCATGCTGAGCTCAAGTCACAACCTTCAGAGTCGGTGCGTTTAAAAGGAACACAATAGGTGCATGTAGTTAGCAATCTTTTTAATCTTCCAATATCACAATCAATAATAATATGAGTTTATGTGTTTACTGGCATTGGTTTGTTGGTTTAATGGTTGGCTTGTTTTAATACTTTACTCTAAAGTAAAGGTAATAAAATATAAAAATCTATAAGGTCCATAATTGGCCTAAAAATAAATTATTAAGGATTCTTTGCCTTTGTGAGATCCTACCTTCAGCCACAGTGTCAGTAAAGGAATAAAAGATAACTTTTTGAAGTGAAATGTTGTAACATATAAGGGCTTTGTGGCATTTGCCCCAATAACTAAAAGATACCTGATTTGAGACCAGGTCTTGGCAGGACCAATGACTTAATAGTGGTCTGTATGGTTTTAGTTTTTTTTTTTTCATATGTTATTTTCTTATCTGAAAACAAATCTGAAAAATAAATAAGCTAATCTGACAATTTTTTAAAAATCTTTTTGAAAAACTCTTCCAGCTAGACCCCTTTCGGTCACATTGGTAAATGCTAATATTGAATTTGCAAGATGTTAACATCCTCTTTCTATTTTACATATTTGATCATGACATGCTAATACCACTGCTATGACCCCTGAGGTGACTTTTTATTTCTAGTGGTTTCGTTGGTTTGTTTGTTAGTCTGTTAGTGAGATAATCCAAAAAGCAATAAATACATTTGATGTAACAAATATTTTTTGTTGTGAATTTGGATCCAAGAATTTTTTTTAAAGGTTTATGTACCATTGTGAAATCAGGTTTAATATACAAACTCCAGCCACAAAGTATCAGTACATTTGGTATGAACCATTGTGATATATAGGAATCTTGTGACTCAGTTAATAGAGCATTTACCCCTGAACTAGAAATTCACAGACACGAGTCCAGGTGTAGGTGCTATAATATTACCATTACAAGGTCAAAGCCCGTGTAGAGGTCTGAGTGCAGTTTAACAGCATGCAAGTAAACATTATACACTTTAATATTGTGCGCTTCTTTTGAACTCGCCGACTTTAAGACCTGGATAGCATAATAAGATAATTCAGTGAGTCAACATTGAGAAATTCCCATTTGACTACATTAGATAGCACCATTCACTTGACAAGACTTTGTTCAACAAAGTTTGACATGGTGAAAATGAAGAACAAATCTGGCCTAATTACTTTCAACATATCCTATTCACGCTGAGCCAAAGTCGTGACCTTAAGAGTCGGAGAGTTCACACTAAATGTTTAAAGTAGAAAAACAAACACGGAGATGAAGAGGTTGAGAGAAGGACGTGCACCTGGGGAGTGGAAAGCCGGCGGGGAGGGAGTGTTGCACACCACTGTTTCTGCCAGCAGGTTGTTATAAGGGTTAGTGTCGTGTGTTCGGAGGAGTGGGTTAGTTAGAAGGTAGTTCCCAGTCATCCCTGCAATGAGCAAGACAAGGAAAAAGAGAAGATAAACAAAATCAGGATGGAGAAGAGAATTTGAAGTTTCACAGTTTGCAGTGGTAAACAAACACAGAAGTTCTCGCTTCAAAATCCGACTAAAGATTTATGACCTTCCGCCGTCTGTTATAGACAAAGAGGAAGAAACATTGGTTAAGGCTAGACAGTATTATCCAAACAGATGGACGGTGCAACTGACAGTGTTGAGAGAGACAACAATCTGTGTTTAAAATAAAGAAAAAAAATCATCCAAACAAAGTTAACCGGTCGAGACGCTAGACAAAACATGCCTAAGTGGTCTTCTGTGAAAAATACAGTCTCATCCTCAGCAGAGCTATGTAAATCCCCTACGATGTAATAACTACTCTGAAGTCACTGGGATGGATCACTGAGAATCAGGGCTTATTCATCACAGCAGTTTTTGGTCTGGTGCCGTTTAGTGGTTTGCAGGGTTCCCACATTTTTCTAAAGATAATTTTACAAGACACTATCTGTATTCACAGAGAGGGGCTCTGTGTATTAAAGCAACATTATTTTTAGGATAAGATTATTATTGAGAGAGATTATTGTTTTTAAACAGTAATATCAATGCAAGGAACTGTTAAGTCTCAAATTATATCTAGTAAATCCGTGTGGAGAGTTATAGTTATGTGACAAGTTGGTGAGATAGTAGCATGCACTGTCAGTCAAGATTAGACCAGGCTAATTTGAAAAAGTGACTATTCTTCCACTGCAATGTCAAGAACTATTAAAGGGACTAAGAGGCTATCTATTAGAATAATTTTTAGGTTATTATGGTGTTAATAGTACATGATTAATCTGATTAGAATGACCGATATTAATTACATTTATGCCTAAAAATAAAGGCAGTGAGGATTAAATGGAAAAAAATAAAATCACTTCTAGATTATAAGAGCGTAATGTCATCAAGCTCAACAACTACATGCAGTTACATCTAGTAGTAGGAGACTGGTCAATACAGCCCTGTGATTCAAATCTTAAATATAAGTAACCACTGTGACTTCTAAAAGATATTTTGGATGTTTTAGATAGTATAGAATATATGCTGTTTTTAAGGTGGTTGGTATCCCACGATGCACAAGGTCCTGATGCTTGGATATTGCTCCAATTTTTGGTGTACACAGTAAAACAGTGCCACCAAAGAGACAGAGCAATACAACCATGAGAAATAGTGTTAGTGTGTATTTAGCTATTGTTTGACTTGCAATATTGGGAACTCAAGTTGGGCCTTTGAAACAGATATTTTTTCGGTTTGCTGGAATGAGGGCATTGATAATAATGTAAATCTTGTCTATACATTCACAATAAAAGTGTATAAAGCAAATATATTTGAAAATGACCACATGAGTAAAAATCCAGGCTGCAATAATATTAAGAATACTTTAAATAAGCCCTAATCTGTCAACGATGGAAAAAATAATAATAATAATAATTGTGACAAAGGTAAAATTCTTCAGTCTATGATGATATTAATTTGGGTTTCTTTACTACTAAAGTAACTTTTCTCAGCATTTGACATTTCCGCGTAAACTTCTTCCAAATTCCAATGTTTTAGAGTGGATAGGAACCCTGTTTTATGACCCAGCTACTATTACAAATACAAACTAAGCAGTGTTCTATGACCTTGGCTCCACAAATTTACTCCCTGCCTTCATCCTCAGTATCACTACAGGACTTCTACAGAGAGCACTCCGATAATTTAAACTCAAGTGTTCATCAGTACTGTATTATGCCAGACTAAATATCACATTCCATTCTTGCCTCTGCTGCTTCAGACGATCTCCGTACGTTCGGAAAATGCTGCGAACTTTGATACACAGCCAGGTTTTAATGCTATTTTTGCCTGCTAGGAGAAAGGCATCCTTCATCTCTGCCTCTTTTCTTTCTATTCTTTTTTTTTTTTTTTTTCTCCCTGTGAGCTGCCGCGGTGTCATGTAGGCCCGATCGATTGAAGTGTTCATTGTAGCTTGTGAACTTGCTCACAAAGGAGAATGGCGTGTCTGGTGGGTGAGGAGAGGCCGCTTACCCTGGTTGAGAGTGGAGGTGCTGTTGATGTCTCCGGAGATGAAGGAGGACTCCGACTGCTTCCTCACTGTGTCGTTCCACATCCTCCTGATGCGGCTCTGGGCGGAGAGAAACACAACATTGATCAGGACGCCATGTGGTGCCTCTGTTATTCGGCTTTGTGGTCCTACAAGACTGAGTGATAGAAGCCTATGGTGTACGTGTTTGCAGAGGTAGGTAATAGCAATGCATGCAAAATGGCTTAATAATGTAGTGTAATGTCAACATGCACAGTTTACAGATTGAGAAAGCTAACTGAGCTATAATATTAGCAGATGGACTGAATTCAAAAGAAACACATAAGATATTAAATTATTATTCTTACACTTGAGAAAAAGTCGCAATCACTTAATAGCATATTGTGACAGGAAACAGTTTTAATAGATGACTGTAAGCCATAACATTTTGGGTAGCGTATATAGCATGTTTTGCTAATATTTTGTAGCTCTTAGTTAAAATTACAACTAAAGCAAAGCAAGCAAAATGGCTTAACATATACATTTTTAAATGTTATTAATCAACATTTTTCACTCAGATTTTTTCAGTAATTTTCTGCTAGCCACTATGCTTAATGCTAATACTTGCCTGGCAAATCCAGACTGATATGTCTCTGTGTTATTCTACAGAGAAATATCAGTCTGGTCACCACGCTGTCCGCAGTGGTTTAGTCAAATCCAAACCGTACCGTGCATTTTGATTGGTTTATTTAAGTCACGTGTTCTTCGCGAGCAGCGTCACTCGTACGCGTCTCCTCACCGACAACAATCAAGATGGCGCACCGAGGAGCCGAGAGTTGGTTTCATTCAGCGGTATGGTACTGGTAATGTACGGTAATGAAATAACTCCCTCGTTCCTCTCTTGTGGCTTCACTACTCCGTTTGTTTACTTTCTCACTTTCTTGTCGCTTTGTTAAAGTCACGTCTGCCATTTTCTGATTGGCTAACTCCGCTGTCCATTAACTCGGGTTTGCGCCGCCCTAGAAATCGAATTGATTCTAAGGCGACCTTCCAGGCAATGCTAATACAGTATAGCATTAGCAAATTAGTGGCAGGCACCGGTAACCTTACAGTGAAAAGATATCTTGGGCAGAGTCAGATTAGATAACACTATCAAGTCTATCAAGGTTTAGCCACTTTATTTGACGATGTAGCATTTAGCATCTATAATTAACATATAAGCTTAAACGCTACATAATTTACATTTCCTGATATATGCTGGGCAAGACGTTACAGCAATGTGGCAGACAACAATAGTTTAACACATTATGCTCAGATTTTATCAGAATTAATCACCAAAACTTTAGCAACTGGTTTAATTCATAGTAAATATAACAGCAACCATCAAAAAAAAAAAAAAAAAAAAAAAAAAAAAAAATCTAAAAACCTTCACAATCCAAGCTACCAAGCTGTAGCGGATCCTATCTGAATATATCACTCGAGGAAGGGTTTATAGACTAGCATTAGTCTAATTTACAGACAAATAGAAAAAAAGTGCTTGTTAAATCAAAGAACATGCATGTCACATTTTACACTATTGCTATTCATGTTTGTATCTATTTCTTGCCACTGTAAAAGGCATGTGAAGTAATTATGCCTACCTTTCTGACTATTGATCCTTATTAGTGTCCACAAAATTATTATTATAATTTTAGGTTTTAGGTAATGAATTTGCAGTGACACGTTTAGATGACTTTTGTTTTACCGGAGTCATTTTATCACAATAATTTTATGTAGGATTTTGCTGACTCTGCTCAATCCAACTCTGTCCATGGCTCAGTGACAATTTAATTATTAAACAAAGTCCTTATAAAGTCTATTCAGGCAATACAAAACAAATGGAAACAGAAAAAAGTACAGTTATCTATTTGAGATATTGTCCTTGATGGGTTCTTCTTTTTAATACCAAGTCGCCACTAAATTCCCTGAAGTGCTCTTGAGAAATCGCAGTCACAACAGAATAGATTAGAAGTGGTCTGTATGTCAGCCATGTTCTTATCTGTTTAAGGTCTGCCTATCAACCACGATAACAGGCATTAGAGGGCACAAATGTATTTTTATTCTGTTAAAAAAGAAGGTTTGATCACATTAATGCCTTCTGCCTGATGCGCTGTAATACATCTGTAATATTTCCTGATTGTATAAAATTCAATCCAATCTTTGATACATAACCTTGGGACTGGGAGCATGATAACGCGCCTCAGCGGTGCAATGGAGTCTACAAAATGATGCAAAATGCCACAAGGATATGCTTTATGAGGATCAAATAAACTAAACGGATGGAAATATTACAGATTCATTATAAACTATGCCTTTTAATTAAAGTCTGATTGAGTTTTTTACTTGTTGTACAGGGACAGATCAGGTCAGTACAGCATGTTTCTATATAACAAGAGAGATACAAAGTGTCCCGCTTTCATTAGGGTGCAGCTAGAGTTTTTGATTGGACATTATCCTAAGCCCTACTTGAGGAAAAATTACAAATAAAACTGTCTGTTGTAGGTCTCCAAGTATCACCAAGAGTTCAAGTGTGTATCCTACCTCAGGCCTATAGTAGCTAGGACAGGCACCAGCCACCTGCCCCCGCTAACAATCAAATGTAGTGTAGAGCTAATTTGCTATACCTGATGTCAGTCACCCTCTAACTGGACGGTAGGCAGTTTGATCCTTGCTACCAGCATTGCTGGCATCATATTGCCATGATGAAGACACTCCACCCACCTCCAGTGTCTGTTGTATAAATGTATGAGTGTTTGTGAGGGAGAATGGGCGAATGGTTCCTTGATGTAAAGCGTTTTGAGTCCCCATGGAGGCAGAAAATGTGTCCATTTCTTCATTTGCCAATTTAAACATTACATTTATTGAGGATTGCTTTAAACACATGTAGGACATGTGACATTAAATAGTAAGCTATGATCGTTTGATAATCAAAAAGCTAAAAAATAAAATAAAATTAAAAAAAATTGTGGAGCAGCAATATATAGCCATACATCCAACTTGCATGTCTACACCCTTCTTTATATTAATTATATACCTGTGGTTCAAACGTCTGCTTCAAAAACTATTCATAGCACATTTTTGTTGCACTTGTGATACATTTTACTTTTACATAGCTGACACCACTCTCTATAAAAGACTTAAAATAGTTGCTGACACTGTCCTAGGAACGTACACCCAAGCATCCATGCTTGTCCTCCCGTTGGCTGCTAAAAGCCAACTAATTTAGGTAAAAGACTGACTCCAAGATTCCCAAACTCAATTACTTCAGTATAAATCCCCCCAAGGCTACCCGAGGCAGCTGTACACATGCTAGCTCCTGAGTACCTGTGTGGCAGATGAGTAGCGTGCGGTGGATCGGGACGTGGAGGTCTTGGCTGAACTGTGGGGGCCCTCGGATGGCAGTGCACCACAGCACTGGGACTGGCGGAAACATTTGCTGTACTCTTTGCGGACCTTGAAGAGGGAACAAAAGATCAGGAATGGGCAGAGCACAAACACACACACAGGCAGGAGGCAGACCTCAATCCCCCTGCGAGAAAAATGGAAATCCCAAATCTTTATCAAATGCCATCCAGCTGACAGCAGTTAAAATGTCATATCTGTAAAGGATGGCAACGACAAACACAGGGGAGAAGAGTGGAGAGAGGATGTGTCTCTGATCGAGATGCTTTGAAATAGTACTTTGGGAAAATGGCAATATGGTTACAGTATACAAAAAGATAACAACTACTGTTACGGCATATACAATGTATCACAACACATTTTCTAGTTGATATCCAGTTCCTTTGTTCACATTGTTCAGTTCTTCTTTAGTATGATGCAGGGCTGCACAATAAATTGAAATCAACTTGAAATAGCAATTTAAATTGTTGCAATTGGCAAATCGCAAAGGCTACAATTACTTCAGTGATCTAATGTCCTCTGCAGAGAACAAAATATCCCGTCTCCGCAGGGTCTTAATATCTATAAATCTGGCTATAGCTGTAGTTTAGACCTCTACAGACCTGATCTGAAAGGCATGTGATTCCTTATATTAGTTTAGCAGTAAATATTTCAGTCTTCACTCAAGTGTCAATGCTCTATCACATGCTTAAAATGTAAACTGTCAACTGAACATTGATTTTACATCATATATCACAATCAAATTAGATATTTTTTTCAAAATCGTTCAGCTCTAGTATGATGTTGTTAATGCTTTTTGCTCAGCTTTTTACTGAGATTGAAGGCATAATGTATAACAATGCCCAGCCAAACTCTTTCACTTTCTTCGCCAAGTCCTTACAGACCAATTATAACTTAATCTAAAATATTGTTTTATCTGATTGGTTGCATGTTTTTTCAGATTAGTATGCTAGAACTGCCCCATGTATTCTGATTGGTTATCTGTCAATCCAATTGCATTCAGAGGTAGTTTAATTTGCACTTACTTATACATACAGTTGAAAGAAAAATTATTGGCATCCCTTGGAAATACTAGGATTTTTGCATGATTTGGTCATAAAATGTGATCTGTGATTCAGACTATTGATGAATGCATGCTAAAGCAGGCCAATATTTGTTTACAAGCCACATCCTGTTACGCCTTGATGCCTTTAATGAATTGACTGCTGTACCTTTTTCTGTAGGAGGCAGTGGAAGATGAAGATGAACATTCCTTGCAGAGTGTTGAAAATGGTGAAGAGGTAAGCCATCACAATGGACGACTCGTTGAGGAAGAGCAAGCCAAAAGACCATGTCAGCCCCAGGAGACAAAGTAGTGCAAATGCTCCCAGCACCCACGACCTGCAAAAGACCAAAAAACGATGACTGTTATTAGAGAAAGGCGTGCAAAACAAGAGATATTTGGTGTTTTCAGCTTTTGGACAGCAGTTAGAAAAACAAACAAACAAAAATGGCCAAGTTGCTTTAATGCTTCACAGTGTATGAATGCTGATACATGGTTTCAGACTCAATTCTCCACTTGAGCCGAAAAATATCTTTCCTTCTTCTTCCGGGGAACTGGCTAAAGAGATTGCAAACACAGCAGTATTTTTTTTTTTCAGGCAGCTTCCAGGAAAGCCTAGAAGTAATAAGATAACTTAACAGTCAGTTTCAATGACGGTGGCTGGTCGTTATTGAAACACAAGAGTGGAGTGAGCCGCCCCGAGAGAGATACAGCCAGCCTGGAGAAGAGAACAAATGGGACAACAGCATGTCACCGGGACGGAGACGAGATCGCGGGGAAAAACGAGAAGCATCCTCCAGAGTGAAGGCTGTTAAAACACGCTGCAGGGTACTTCATGTTATGCTGCTATTTATGCTTTTGTGTTTGTTTGGTTTTTGTCCAAGAAATTCACACTTATTGCAACCAATTATTTCACTTTTTCCACATTTGACATTGAGCTGAATGCGAGGCAGATTTCAAGCAGGACCCTAATTAATGACAGTTAATGAGTTTTGAATGCTTGTGATAACGTGTGAAATCCAATCTAATAGTGAGATTTTGTGTGCCAATAAGAAGCTGATTATATAAAAAGAAAAAAAAAAACAGGATAGTTTAGGTTTGTTTTTAGACAAAATCGCATTGGCTGCAGCAAAAAAAATCGCCCACATAACATATGCCGTCCTGCCCTCGGACATATTGTCGAACAAGAATCCAAGCACTCAAGTGGATGACTCTTCTTTTTTCAGAATTGAGCAATGCAGCAGGGAAGTGGAAAAGATGAGCGTCTTTTTCCTGTTTTATACAGTCTTTAAATCTACAAGGCATGGGTCCATCATCTAAGAAGGATTGTAAAGGCATAGCAGCACTGGAGCAAGAGATACCAAGGGTCACACAAGCAGTTATGAAGGAATAAAAAAGGCAATATAACCCAGACTGGGGCACATAACATAATCATAAATGATCTAAAAAGGCAGCGGACAGATAGAAAAATCCAAAATGAAAAATATATTGGGAGAATGGTATAAATGTTAAGGTCAGGTGGGAAATTTCAAGAGGCAGAAGCGGTAATGGTGGATGTTATTTTTCCCTTCACACATGATTGACTGTGCTGCAGACTGACAGCCCAAGTAAACCGCACTTGCACCGTCACCTAATCTCCCAGAGTGACACCCCTCACCTGATACCCCCCAGCCGGGACGAGTCGGGTTTCATGGATGTGGAGTGCTTCACCATCTTGTACATGGTCACCACCAGGAAGATGACATTGACCTGTCAAAATAAAAAGACAGACCAGGGTTAACGTGCCGCACTTAGAAAGCCATCGATATCCTGTCACACAGACACAATGATTTACCAGAAGTGTAACCCAGAATACCACTTAATCTATACCGGGGTTAGGACTCTGTATAGAAAGAAAAGTAGGATAGGCTACCTTTTTGCTGTGCAGAATATGAAAATTTAATGGCAGGGTGCAGATCATAAAGTACACTGACTTTCCAAAAGAGAGAAAAAAAAAATAACATTGCGAGGTGAACGCTTTGGTCTACTTCACACAGCACTGGCCTTCAACACGAGCTGCATTTAAAAATGTCGTTTCCCTCTCTCTGGGTGGACTGTAAATGCAATTGCAGGACCTTGACACAAGCAAATGCTCTTTGGAGAGGGGAAAATGAATGCCGTTTACGTCTAATGAAGCTCGGATATGTCTAATGTACTGCAGAGAAAAGTTCTCTCATAGCGGGATGGTAGGAATGGATTGGAATGTTTTTTTGGAATATGTGAGTTCAATGAACAGCCTGTGGCAACTCAAGCAAAGGGGGGGCTATGAACATTAAGAATCTGGGTTTATAGAAGGACAACTTGAAGTATTTTTTTTCTGAAGATAATGCAGCACTTTAAGACGGAATTCAAATGTTTACACTAAAACTAACCGATTGAAATAAGTGCCTTCTTCAGTAGCTCCATGTAACTAACTATTCTATTCAGTCAATTAAAGATCTCAATTTATACATTTCTTATACTGTGAAAACACATCATGTATCAACAATAACAATAAGACAGTTACTTTAAGGGTTTTCAAAAATACTTCAAAGATATGAAGTACACATATTTTTGCAATTTTGCCACATATTTCATTGCTAAAATACTTTGTCGTAAACATATTCACAAAGTAACAAACTCAAAAATGTGAAGGAAGAAATCGTTGATATTAGTAGAAAGATTTTTATGATTTTTTTTCATATTGGAAGTAACCCAAAAGAAATTAATTAAAACCAGTGCAGAAAATTGCCAGCCTGTCTAGTCAGCTTTGAGTTTTTGCAGTTGGACACTAATTAAACTACCTCGCAGTGCAAATGGATACACATACAACCAATTAGAATTCAGAGGGCAGTACCAAACCTAAAATATTCAAAATGTAATGTGATAAAGCACAAAAAAAATGTTTTAAATAAAGCAATCAGGGAAAAAGGCACTGCATATCCAGTTCAGTAGACTGACCTTGGTTGGGGTTCAAGACCTACTTCACTGCTAAAAAAGTGAATGGGTCTGGCTGGCTGGATCATATTGTTACAAAAAAGAATTTTGTTCTACATTCTTTTTTTTTTTTTTTGTTCTGTCATCCTGGAAAATGCATATAACATAAATAATAAACATCTGCCTGTGCTGCGTGTTGAAGTATTGTCATATCAGATAATAAACATAAATTTGATGCTTTCATATAGAGTTGACATGGAGAGGGTGTTTATAGGAAACAATGTAAGGGAAATTAACAACAGCTGCAAAATATGGACTGGAGTACATATGATTCAGAGAGATGCTTTTTGATCACAATAAGCCTGAGTTTTCCCCTTCTGAGCATCTGTATGCTTCGAGTGGCTGGAGAAGCGTTTAACATAGCCGGGAGTGGTGACACAGATCCGATGAGACAGACGAACGGACGTGGCGCGAGCCAGTGATGCGCTCACGCGGACGGCCCCCCTCGTGCGCTCTCTCTGAGGGGCCGTCCTCTACAATTTTCCTCTGCCAAATACATCACAAAAATACACGAGTGCCGATGCAGCTCTTTTCAAGGTTTGTCTATTTACGGCCTATACCGGCAGATTTACATGCCATTACCATATGCATCTACGTTCTTGCATACATCCGGATACAGGTTTAGTTCGGTCGGTGTGTCTGTGTGAGTCATCCGGAGCACCGCATAAAATATTAAGAGGCGAAGATGAAATGTTTACACTAAAAGTAATCGATTGAAATGAGTACCTTCTTCAATAGTTCTGTATAATAAGCGACACAGAGCAATTTATGCATCTTTATACCTTGAAAAGACATCATATCTCAACAATCTTCAACAATTTCTGTGCAAAACTGTGCAAACCAGACTGAGATCTACACATTTACAATTATTTTCCAATCAGAACCTTAATAAAAAATATTTAAAAAGTCCAGATTTAGTCGTATTTCCTTAATTTAGTCCTTACTTAGTCTTGTTTTAGTCCTGGTTTAGTCTTTAACACAGCTTTGACAAGTAAAGAGACGTAACACCTACTTTCTGCTTTCATGTAATTTAACTAATTATATCATTATCGCAATAACATACAATAATTATCAGTTCATACATCGGTTTTACTGTACTTTTTAAAGTTAGGTTGTTCACTCTCCATTAATTTCTGATTCAAATTACAAAGTACTTTAAGTTGTTCTTTCCTTTTATTTATTTATACGCCTTAAAACCACCCCATACATATTCTTGGTGTGCAGTCCCATTGTTAGCAAAAAAAACAACAATGGTTATTCAATGGTCTTTATCCAGTAAACTTGTGTTCATTTTTATGACTTGTGTAATTATCGCATATTACATGTTATGCTTACAACATCCAGCCATAAGCAATACTGAAATTTCTGTAGTAGTAGTTAAAGCTACCCTTCCCACTAATGACCTCTACTTAAACATATGTTATGGCTATTTTTAGGCTGAAAACTCAAAGATGCAAAGAAGGTATTAGTTCTGAAGGTCTGTCTATTTTGGACCTATACTGACAGATTTACATGGCATTACCATATGCATCTGCGTTCTTGCATACATCCGGATGCAGGTTTGGTTGGTCGGTGTGCATGAGTCATCCGGTGCACCACATAAAATATTAAGAAGTGAAGATGGAGATGTCCGTGTGCTAGGATTGGCTGGGGACGTGTCATGATCCACAGCGGGGCTATGAGCTGTGGTAATGGGTGTCTGGCCCACCCACTCATTACTTCCATGTTCACCCGTTCTCCACAGCCACCCTTGTTTTTCACCGAGCAAATGACCTTCATGCCTGATTGCCGTCTGGGAGTATTCTTTCTCTCTCAAATGTAACGGCAGAGAACCAAACAACTTCAACTTGCTCACCAATTCTGATTTCAGAAGGATTTCATGGCTGAGTGGACGCTGATGTCCTCGTGTCAGCCATAATGGGACCACTTTCCTTTCATGCAAATTGATCGCGCATGTGAGAGGCTGCCCGTGCGCCGAGGGGAAGGAGGAGGGAAAAACAAGAGAAAATCTATAATGTTTCCTCATCGAAAAGATATACCTGTATGCTCACTTACCACAATTATGAAGGTTACGGGTCCGATGAAGCTCCAGATGAAATGGTTATCAACTCTCAGCCAGCATCTATAGATCGAAAAAGGGGAGAGACTTTAGTTCATTAATCATCTCATTGCCAAAACAAAGTTGTGCGTCATCGATCAAGAGCTAGCGGGATGGAACGCGCTACTGAGGAGGAATGGAGAGTCCACTGACCACAGAAAAGCAGAGCCTAGTGGGGGTTTTGGCCCTGTGCCATGGGAAGCTGAAGTTAGCGGTTACTGGCTGGATGACTTCACGGTCTGAAAATGTCTACAAACGTCCGACTATGTGTACCCAAACAATATAATGTAGGCAGTACCAACAAGAAACAAAAATTAAAATTCACCTTGCCAATATATCATCAGTGGCAATGTGACTTTCCTGCCAACTATGGGCCTTAGGTGGGACACCACACCCTGCTGCACTAACAGACATCCATTCATTCACTAAGGGTTATCAAGATTCACTAATTTACCTATACATGCATATCTTTAGAAACTAGAGAAAACCCACAGTAACACAGGAAAAAGAAGAATAGGTTTTTGGCTACGTGCCTTGGGAAGCTAAAGTTAGTGGTTATTGGCTGGATGACTTCACGGTCTGCAAATTCCTACAAACGTCCGAATATGTGTACCTAAACAATATATCGTAGGCAGTACCACCACAAAACTAAAATTAAGTGATGACTTGAGCAATAAATGGACTTTGAAAAACAGGGAGTTTTGCTTAAATCCCATAAACTAGAAGATTGCAGTGGTACAAATCATACGGCTTGCTGCTCGGAGAAGTGCATAAACTTTTTTAACTGACAAGGGCAGCAATTATCCACATGCAAAGAATAAAAAAACCCAGCAGGCCGGAGAAGCGAGCTGGTGTAGTCATTAATGTTGCGCAGTTTTCACACACAGTCTCTTCTTCTTTTCTACAGTGACATGGTGCACATTTGTCCGGAGGCTGAGACGGCCTGCTTTTTCCAATACCATTACATACATACATGCATGCATGCAGGGAGAGAGGAACGTGCCTTGTCAGTAGACCAACACAAGAGCTACTGTTATAATATTGACACTGGCCTTGGTCTGAAGACTTGTTCTAAGATGACTTTTTCAAGGTCTCAGTTCCTCAGTGGACAGTGAGTTGAGCTGATTTCTACAAAGCATTTTAAAGCAAGCCCTAGCCAAGACCACAAAAATGAATTTTTTAACATTATCGTTAAAATTGGATGTGAAAATGCCATCTTCAAATGTAACCAAGAAGGTGTTTCATATCTAGAAGGAATTTCTATTAAATGACAGACAAGCCATCCTTCAACAAGTGCAAGCAGACCAGTTGAGTGTTTGGTCTTGGTCATCAAATTCAAATCATTAGTTGTGAGTTGTTTTTGGCAACATCTGGTAGTGAAAAACTCCTTTTGGAGATTGCAAACAGTTGTCTGTATCCTGTACAAGCCACTGAATAAATGGAAATAAAAGAACAAGTTTAGTTTATAAATGCCCGATTTATTCATGCAACATTGCGTGTGCTTCTCCTTTAGTATTGTGAGGAACCAACTGTAAAATGTGTTTACTAATCCACTAGTACACATTTTAGAGCCCACTAGCGCTACTAGTACTAGTAGTACAGCTAGTACTAATAGTACTACTAGTGGCCAGTCTCACACCTCACTAGTAGACACCTGGTCTACATATTGGCAGACTTTGTAGTACTAGTTGACATTTTGCCACATATTAGTGGCACTAGTGAGGCCAAAAAGTGTCCATTAGTTGTACTAGTGAGCAATTTGGCATCTACTAGTACTACTAGTAAGCAGTTTTGTTCTTACTAGTGCACTAGATGACTAAATTACACGCAAAGAAATTTAAGGCTGATATCAGAATATATACTCAAATGGCTTTCCACAGAAGTCCGGACTTGACACCACATTGCCAAGGCAGGCTGCAGTTTTGATTTCCCCAACCAGTCTTCTACTATACATTTCTTCTAAATTAATTTCCAAGCAACTATGGGCCTGAGGTGGGGTACACTCAGGAAAATGGCCATTTAGTTCAGACACAGAGACTTACACTGACAGCCAACCATTTACTCTCACATTCAATCACTAGCGGTCATTTAAATTCACCAGTTCACCTGTACACCCATGTCTTTGATGGTGGGAGGAAGCAGGAGAGAACCCAGACTGTCTTCCTAATATCATGCATCCCCAAATAAAACATAAAATTCCAGTTCTACTACTGTCTTTTCATCGAAAGTGTTGTTCAGCTCATTACTTTATCTTATATCCTTAACTTCCAACCCTAACTAGTCCCAACATTTTTACCGAAGACCATCACACTTACGCCCGCTGTGTGCCGTAGCTCCGGTAATCGATGGCCGCCGAGATGCCCACCACCACTGCAGGGAAGAGGTACCCAGAGATGTAGTAGTACTTTCTTCGCGAGAACTCGCTCTCGAACACTTCCACCAGCATGAGGTACAGCTGCACGCCCTCTAAGCACATCCAGGCAAAGGCAGCCAGGAAGCAGAAGTGGAGGACCCCGGCGATGATGGAGCAGACCAGCTGACAGGAAGACATACACACAAAGGTAAGAGCGCTTTCAAATCAAAAGCTCGGGACGCTTTTGGCAGATCCACTTATTACTACTCGACAACTCCAAAAGAAACCTTATATTAATGACTTTAATAAGTTTGGTGAATGGTAAACTGCAGCTGTTTTGCTATCTGGAGTTGTGTTGTACTGGAAGTGAGTTAGTAAATTTTTATAAATTGAGTGAAAATTGTGTGTTTGAATATTTTGGGTGTGGGTTAAATTGTTTGAATACTACGCTTAATAAAAACAGTCATAATATTTATATTGCACAAAGAGATGTAGAAATAGAGAAATGACAACAACAAGTACAGAAAAAATCATGTTGGTATTTTAAGATTAATTGGATATTTTGCTGTGGTTAAATCTGCAAATATGAATATTAGTTTTGCAAGAAATGGATGATAATTTCAGTAATAAGACTTGGAGTCTGTAGAGCTTTTCAGTCACCAGGACTTCATCAAATCAATTTGACTTCTAACTGCAAGTTAGCGAGTTAAACCGTGCTTAAATGCTTTGCCAAAGTTTACCCACATTTCACTTTACTTCCCTTTTATCCATTTGTTTTTTCTTTTTCAGAATGATGGGGCTAGCAATAGGTATAGCTCAGGGTTTAGTAGTACACCAAGAGAGAATAGAAGTGTCCCTTGTTTTAATGTGGAAGTAAAGGAACAAAACAAAATGTATGCAGGTCTGTCACTGGCCAGTGCTTGTTGCTAGGGGCTGAACATTGGGTACATTTCCACTGGGGCAGTATGGCATGGATTGGGTCAGTTTGGGGCTGTTTCCACTTCCCAAAGCAGTCCCAGGAAGTGTACCAAACCACATTACTTTTGGCGCCCCTCGGTAAGGGGATCTAGTCATATTCTAAGATAAAATAAAGCTAGCATATAAATATCAACAGCGGTTTTTGGTTTAGAGTTGTACGGCTCTCGCTTTAAGAATCAAAACATTTTATTTGTAGTTTAGAGTGGATTAAACCCATGTTGTTATATGGTCAGCTGGAAAAATGAGTCAATGTGGTACAGAAAGCTGGTGGTAAACCGGAAGTAGTCTCCTGTTTACTAAAGCTATACAGCTTCACCTCCAGCTTCATACCGACACACACCAGGATTTACTCTCCTCTTTTTATTAAATATTGGCAACGTCTTCATGTTTGGAATGGAGTGGAAACACAAGCAAGTTTTGGGTTAGCTGTACCAAAATGTACCATACTGACATGACCCGTGCTGTCCTGTCCTGTCCAGTGGAAATGTGCCTATTGACGATGATAAGAACATGTAAATAATACCCTATATCAGGGTTTCTCAATTGATCTGATTGTGGGCCATTCTATCCCTGATAGTTTTCTTGCGACCCACTTTTTACAGAACTTAAGCCAATCCCAGCAACGATGGGGCTTAGGTGGGATACACCCTGGACAGTGGGCAGTTAGTCACAGGGCTGACACAGAGGCACACATACAGGCAACCATTCAGCCCACCTACATTCATATTCATATCCATTATAGCATGAATATTTTAAAATTAGTTTCCCCATTTCCTAAAAATTATATTTTTATGACTTCAAACACTACAGGCTAAACAATAAAAAGGAACCCAGCTCTTGTTCGTTCCCGTTATACCATTTGGCGACCAAATGATTTCTTAGGGTTGTGTCTAATAAAAAGCGCATTTGAACACCATGCCAATTTGCTCCTTTAATTTGAAGACTTTTAATGAAGGCAAAAATCCCGAAAAAGGTCACCAACTGCAAATTTTGACATTATCTTCAAACTCCAAACTCTCTCTCCGATTCCAAACTATACCTTGGGCTCGGTCATGTTGATGCCCACGAGAAACACCAGCTCCCCGATGAAGAGGTTGAGGCAGAGGTTCTTGTGAATGGTGTTCCTGTCGCTCTGCAGACCCCTGAAGAAGCAGAAGGTGAACAGGCTGATGGCCAGGCAGACGAGAGACACGGCGATCCCCATGCGCGTGATGACGGTGAGCAGCAGTTCATGGACACTGCCGTCACCCTGAAGACACATCAACACAAACACTGCTGTGAGAACTCGTGGAGAGAGAAGAACATCATTACAGACCACGTTGCCATAGAGATTACATTTCAAGGCGACACGCTCAAGTGTTTCTCGCCTTAAAGATGGCATAAGTAATTTGTGTGCCTTTTCTTGTCATGCATGTGTAAAAAGAGTGAACGTGCTCAAGCAATAAACTAGTTCATTGTTGAACAGGTGACTCGTGGTGTGTATTAATAATTGATAGAAAAAGCGTCAATACATACACTCTATATGTTGCATCATTATCAACAAGGTTCCTGCAATTTTTCAAGGTCAAAGCAAAAAAAAATTTTCTTTCCATTTCAAGCCTTTTCCTCAAGTATACTTTCTTTTTGTAAAACAGAGCATGGTTTATGGTTAATACAGTATCTCTGCAATTACTGGGACTATCCAAATGAAACAAAAAGTGGCACATTGTTCAACATCAACTCTGTCTGCACAAATTACCTAATATGAAAGATTTCTCTCACTCTAGTGTCACAAAGTGCTGACAATATGCAATCATACTGGCATGATTGCTGTCAGTAGACAGGGCATTAAGCCACAAAATTAATATACTGGGGTTGTAGAGCCAGTTGCTAACAAAAACGATCAGGTTCAACATCTGAGTATCTTCTGTTTGGATAATTCATTTAAAAATACCTATATATCTAACCTATATAGTAATATAGAGATCAGAACGTGACGTCACATCAGTGGTCACACAAGCTATTTTCAACAATAAAACAATGGAGCAATTTAGGACATAAATTACTCGAGTTAGCGTTCAAACAAAAATATTCCGTTACTTCAGTGTGTGATAAATAGTCACCAAGGTTGACAAAGCAGTTAAAAGAGTTGTTTCAAGGCTCATTTGTTTATTTTTTTATTCCGCTGTGACTAATGCTACTCTTTTATATTTGCTGTCTGGGACCACTCATGAGGCAGATTCATCGCTCAATGGTCGTTTCATGAGGTAGGATCCCGACCTCTACTGACCCCTGACCGGACCCAGTTTTTCTAATTCTAGAACATGAACAGAACCTTCTCAAAATGCCAATAAACTTTTGGTATTACATATATTTGCGGTCTTAATGTATAACATGTTAGGATAATTGTTAATAGTACCACATTTGAAACTGATTCAAATTTCCATAAATTTCCCAACACTTTGAAAATTATAAATTAAAATAATAATTGATTTAGTTTTATTTTTGTTTTTTTCAGGATTACTGTCTCTATCTTTAAAGTCCTACTGTTTTATTTAATTATTTTCATTTAAATATTCAAGTGATATGTTACATAATTTACAAAAAAAGCAAATTTCCCTAAAATTAATTAGTGTCCAAGTGTGGCGTGTGCTAATTATAAGCATTCTTCTTCAGGACAATTCTTACCACAAACATTAAACACAACATTCAAGGACTTCAAACTCCTGGGAAAAACTTGTGTACAATATTTCATTCAGTTAGTAACAGGCTTTTAATTTAATAACAGACAATTTTACGCTATTAATTTTCCAATCCACATCTTTCAATTTAGCGCAGCTCCTCAAGCTACATAAAAACAAGTGTGCTTTTTTTGGTCGGTTGGTTGCCTACTCTACCTTTAAGTACTACTTCTCTGAAAGCCTGCAGCGTTCATCCACACTATAAAGAACAGACGATAAAAGGATGAAAAATGACCGCAAACATCTGCCGCCTTTTGATGTCATGTCCATATGTACATTCTGCTTTAATGTCAATGTCAAATGGCACCGTTTCTCAAGAGTTCTGAGGTTGGCCTTTTTTTCATATGATCTTTTAAGAAATATGCAGGGGAGAAAAAAAACGCCAGGTTTTTCCATACAGCATTTTTTTTCCCTCTCAAGGACAGGGTGGGCTAAAAGTGAAGCAATTTCTCCTGTGATATTTGTAATTTTATTGAGGGCAGGAGTTGCCGTTGAGGTGATTTGTAGAGGAATTGGTGCGAGGCTACGTTGGCTTGCCTCCGGGGGTCTGGTTTTCGGAGCTGCGGTTAAGGTTGAGGTTAAGACAAATGACAGGGACAGAGTTCACCAGTCGCGACGTATTATTAAATGAACCGCACACTTATCCCGGCATTTATTACTGCCTAGATGCCTTGCTACACATGCTATTTATCATGTAATTGGATTGTAATTGCCTTTCACGACCAAACGGATCCCCATGCCACTTCAAGAACGCTGGAAATATAAGTTTAAGTCGAGGTTATGGCGTTTCCCCCGTAATTCCCAGGGACACATGCGTAAAGGAACATTTGACACGGACCACAGGTGAAACATAATTACTTTCTGATAATAGTAAGGCCGCCTTCCATCCTGATCCACTATCTTGTTCTTTTAAAGTGACTGCACCTATTTTCGCACCCACCACCCCTCCCTCCCTCCCCGTCCTCCTCTTTCACCAGCAACAATCTAATTATCTTGACTGAAATGCCATTGTTGCAGCGTGTGCAAAAATCTATCAGCGACTAGGAAGAACAACCGCGGCTATAGTGCCAAACGCGGCGGGAGAGGGCCACTTACCACGTTTCCCCGGTGAGCCATGAGGATAGCGAAGTTGGTCAAGTGGCTGCAAGAGCAAGTGGTGTGGCTCTTGTTGGTCTCCAGTAGTTTGCAGCCCTGCGTGGACCAGTATCCCATCATGCTCCGCTCCGAGTAATTCCAAAAGGAACAGTTGGGGTTGTAGTAGTGCTCCTTCTGCAAACACACGGAAAAGTCAAAAATTATAAAATCTTTAGGTGAACTTTGCAATATGCATGACCTTACACAAACTGTGCAACACACCTTGGATTTTTTATAGCATTAAGTGTATGAGGATGTCGGGAAATCATGTCAATGTAGCTGTGAAGACCAAATACCTATGTGTACATGCATATGCAGTAGGCTGAAAAGTATGATGAAAAAATCCAATTGTGGAGAAAAGCAGAAGATTAATCTAATAAAGCACCTAAGGGAAACAGCTCTCAGGGTGCAACTTAAAGGGACTCTATGTATGTTTTGACATCCATTCATTAATTACTGACAGCAAAAGGTTATGCACAGTAGAATAAGGAGGTGCTTAAAGGTGAGGCTTTTGTTGTATAGAGCAGTGTTTCCTAACCAGCAGTACAGGGACCCCTAAGGGTACACTGAGCACTTTACAGGGGGCACTTGAAATTATTTCATAATTTGATAAAAATATATTTGCCATCTTTTCATATTAAACTATTGAAAATTATGAAAAACAAACAAGAACAATTAACATGAACATAGAACTTTAGATATATTTTCATTATTTAAACATTTTGTTATATTTTGTTAATTATTTAAATGTTACTGTATTTTTATTATCTCTTTAAATATATTTATTCAGTATGTTTTATATTTATTGTTGGGATTTTTTTTATCTTGTAAAAAAAAATGCAGAAGAATTACCATTTACAATAAAGTAAGAATAAAAATGTCTTTGCACTAATAAACACAGATGACCACTCTAAGACCACTTTTTGAAAAATGAATACGTAAACAAACGAGGTATGACAAAAAGACCAGGGGGTATGCAACACAAAAAAGGTTGGCAACCACTGGTGTGGTTCTTCATTTAAACTCACATAATTGCTCTGTTTTTTCACCATTATTCTTTTTTTTTCATCATGCCATAAAACAGAATTGCTATTTATATTGCAAATGATCTTGCTGTGCCATCAGTTTGCCACACTCACTTAGCTCCCTATGAAGTCAAAAATAACAACAACACTATTATTCAACACAGCACCTCACTACTCCATCTACTGGTGAGGAGTGATACAACAGGCTACTTGGCACAGCCATTTCAGATTTGTTTCTCAGTAAAATTGCATACATATTCACATCAATGCATATCCATCATAGCTGTGTGAGGAAAAGTTGTCATCACACCCTCGATTTGGAGGAGCAGACAGGAGTACTTTAACTTTTCCGCTCAATATATGCTGCTGAGGGACTGCCATTTTGATTCAGGCAGCCATATAGGAGTGCTTGGACATAGATACATTATTCTCCAAGACTAAAAATGGTCAAAATAAATGCATGTAAATTCTTTCAATGCAATACAGCCTTGAGAATAGAAGGCATTCATAACACAAAGCATGCATCTTTGCTCCTGCCTACTTAAATATTTGCATTTTTTTTTTTTAATACAACATTTCTCTTTTCTCAAGCTGTTTTCCTAACAGAAGTAAAGTATAGAGCACTCGATTAAAGGTTGAGTTGCCATTTCCATGTATATGCAGTGTGTGAAGTGCTGTGGGGGAGTCTCAGGGGGGAGGCTTACATCCAGGTGCTCTAGTGTAAAGATCACCGGGTCGGCCACGAACACGCGGCTGGATTCCTTGGTGATGGAGGCAGACAGTATGTGGGAGTTGACGGTGAGCGAGAGGTTGCGCCTGCTCGGGTCGCCCAGTCCTCGCAGCGTGGCATTCTCGGTGCTCAGGAACTGACCCAGGTGTTTGTAGAGCACGAAGACCAGCTTAGCAACACCTGCAACAAGCAATAACAGATTTATCATAATGGCTTAAGAAAAAGATGAAAAAGGGGACACACGTATGTTGAATACAAATATGGCAGATGGCTCTATAAGGGTTAGAAGATGTATACAATGTACCTAGTTATCAAACCCATTTATTTAAGGGAGTAGGATCTGGAACTCCTCCCATTTAAAACTATTCCTAACTTAATCACTTCCACCTGGCCGATGAAAGGAATTTTCTGGATAGTTTTGTCTTTCTGGTTGTTTGAAGTTTTCAATTGTTGCGCAGGTTGAACTAGATCTGAATGCAACTGGATAGACTGGCAACCAATCAGAATTCACGGAGCAGTTCTAACATACACATTATGACACAATTTGGAAAAGATACAGCCAATTAGAAAAAAAATGATCAAATAAAACTGCCGCATTTGAGATAAATGGCTACAATAAATTGATTCTGGTGGAAATTTAGTGATAGCGAATGGGTTTGGCTAGCCATGCTAATAAGATGACCTTTTTTATTATACCATATTATAGAATTCAATGATTAGGCCAATAACTTAACTCCATGTAGACATTATAGGTAAGAAAAATTGTAATTAGAATAATAGCACTATTCTCTTATTGCATTAGCTAAAATCAAATATGACGCTGTAAAAAACAAACAGAAAGTTACCCAAATGAGCTAAACCAGTTACTGCTTTTACAGTATAAGTAAAATTAAGAAACATCTGAAGGCCAACATTTGTAATCTCACTCCAGCAGCTCTCATGTGAGAAATCAGACGTTTCTTTGTAGCATTAGTGTCCCTTGTTATCCAATTAGCACGATATACTGTGCAATAAAAAGACAAGTACAGCACAGCAGAAGGTGATTTTACATCATTAGCGTCAATAACAATACCTAAAGGTAAAGTTGTATGGCTCTTACCATTCTTGCTGTTGACTTTGACAGTGTTGGAGGAAAGCTGCAAAAACCCACCGCCCTTGCTGGTCTGGGGAAACCTGAAGTCCTGCACCTGACCGTCAGTGCTAATGACATAAACATCCAGCACTGTGAAGGGAAAGACACACACAGTGAAAGTCAGTACATTTACATACAGAGCTAAGGCTAAGCCATCTAACTGAATCTCTTATGTTCACAGTGTTATTGAGGTTTTAATCATTTACTGTATGAAGCCTTTATTATGACAAATGAACCAAATGTTAACTTAACTGTGTAATTTGTTGTGCTAAATGCAAGTACACAGGGTTTATGCTGGGTCTTAAAAAGTCTTAAATTTAAAAATCTTAATTTAAAGGTTTCTTGCCGAGATGCAGAGTAGTAGGTCTTAAATATGTTTAAACAGGTCATAAATATGTCAGGTACATTTAATGTAACTACCTGCGTTCACAGCTTATTCTAAAATGTCCACTTAAATTCTCAAAGGCTTATTACCATCGCTGATACAAGAGCTGAGATTTTTTTCTTACCAAGAACAAAATGCTTTGTGGCACTCATTGTCGTCAATAATCGTTAAACGACATGGCCACGTTTATGACTCAGCTTTTTGTGCACTGCGGGCTTATGAAATAGGTCTTAACTTTCTTTAAACAATGGTCTTAAAAAGGTCTAAAAAGAAGTCTTAAATTGAACTTGTTGAGCCATGTAGAAATCCTGTTGGTACAGTCGTTGTGCTCGGCAACACAGCTATGGCTGACGAGTTATATTCTGTAGTTTACATAGACCAAATCAACCAACAAATAGGTTAGCTAGCAACAGGGGGACTGCCTTCACTGGTGTCAAAATGATTGAATATTACCGTAAAGTCATTTTAAGATTTGTTTACATTAATTACTTTGTGCCACTGTCTGGCTGCAAGCTCAGGGTACTTTGTCCAACTTTAACTGAAGCAAACCTTACACTTGCAGCTGTATTCTGTCAAAAAATGGCATTATCCAGAGCAGGCTGGATTTGGTCTGCCTCTGTGGGGCTTAACTTTGCCTCCAGTTCTGTCTCCAGCTCTGCCTCCTCCTCTTTCTCCGCCTCCTCCTCCTCCTCTCAGGTGCCCAGTCAGCTGTTCCAGACTACCCCTGCTACCTGGCGGGGGAGTGGCCAGCTGGATTTAAAAACTAGACCTTCGGGGCCCCGCGTGTTCTCTGCTCGCGCCAGCCTGCTCTCCTGCAGCCACCGTTTCCTTTGTTTGGGCAATCTATAGTTAACTTCACTGTAGTTTCCACACACACAATACCTTCACACAACTAACACAGATGCTACAGACTATCTATACAGATTATACATCTAGTCTTGTTTAAACTTTATTTGGCTACTTTAACAAAATATAATGTGTATTGGCATCCCTTCTCTCCGTGTTTTGCTTGTCAAGTCATATGAGTCAGGCTTGACAGTGACATAGATCTACAGTTTACAACGATTTGAATTTCTCTACCTGCATGTAAACAAGTGAAAAGCTGCTTCTAGTCATTTCAGAAGCAGTACATAGACTCTTAATAGAGCTCTAACATTAATACCCAGCGGAGACCGTGTAAAGATTTGACAATTATTATCCCAGTAACAGAATCCAATACATGACCCCATAGAGTATCATTTGCAAAGAATTGGTGTCACTAAGCTGCTGGTTTGGCATTGTGAATGCCTCAGAGGCAAAGACGAGGAGAAAAGAAAAAAAATAACAACAAGGACAAGAAAAAGAGGAAAAGAGGCAAGAATGTGCGGCCTATTGCAGCATGAATGTCAAATATTCATAGGATCAAAAATATCATTGAGCTTTTCCTTCTTCTCCTTCTTCTCCCCATAGGTTCAGATAACTCGGGGGCCCGCGACGAGCAAATCTCTGAAAATCCTCCAAATTCCTACAGCCCCTCTCCAGGTTTGCCAGCTGCCGGGTGGTGCTCCCTTTGATGTGTGATATTACCGAGAGGTCAGGGGGACGCACTTTTCAGCACCCACCCCCCCACCTTCACCCATCGCCAGCCGACTCACTTCCACACATAGATGGCTTCTGACAGTTCAAGATCAGGAAGTGTTCTCTAGTTTCCTGCCTTCTTTGTCTAGTTCTTCTAGTTCTTACCCCCCCACATCCCCCACTTCTCATCGTGTTCCTCTTGATGTGCCTGCGGGGGCCATTTCAGCTTTCGACAAACTGCTAATTAGGAGCAACAATCATTTTCACTCTTATTGTCAACTGCTGAAGGGAGGTTAGGTGAGCGAGCGACGCCATGACACTTTACGAGTTTGTTTTTGCATATTTTCCACTATTGTCTCTGTTGCACTGCTAATAAGCCCGCACTTGACAAAATACTAAATTTGGCAGAAAGAAGTAAGTGATATTATATTAGGATAAAAGAGAGGTCATAAAGCTCCAAACGGTCTCAATTCTTCAGCAACAAAAATAGAAAACTAGAAGCACCATGCAGAGAGCACAATTCCACCAAGGCAATCTTCTAGTTCAGGGGTGCTCTATCTAACCAACTATCTCTTTAAAGTATGTGCCTAGAGAACATGAGCAACTGGCTTGATATTTAGCTGTTTAGCATTATGCTAAAGTCTGCATGATAATGTCACTGAATTCCTATGTTATGCTGGGTAAGAAGTTGAAAACCATGACAGGCCACAACACAATGTATACTTGGAGTTTATTCATCAAAGACTTCAAATCCTATTTTAAAATGTACATTTGGCTAAATACATTTGTTTACCAGATCTGTGTGCTCTTAGTCATTTTTTGGAACAGAATACACAAAAATGGCTACTTCTCTCACATTCTATCCATTGAGCCATAAACCCCTAGTAATAGTGCAAATACCTTTAGAAAAGTTCTGGATCCAGATAGTGTTACAGATCTACACCACCAAGCATTCCTCTTTGGCCTATTACTGATCTTGGCTAAAAATGTTATCAAAATCTGACCATTACCTTTGGAGTTATCTTGCTAAAAGGCTAACAAACCAACAAATATACCAGCACGGGCAAAAATATAACCTTCTTGACAGGAAAAAACATTAAGTAAGCATTATATTTGCATTTTGTCCAAGTGGTTCTAGCAGTATGTACAGTACATACAGTAGATATTTGTTATTTGTCTGTGCAAATGGGCTGTCCTGTAAGATGGCAGAGAGGAAGGCAAGGGATCGGACTGGGTGCAAGCTCTGCGTAAGTAAGTAGCAGGAGTAAGAGCACACAGGGACAAACGATGGGGCTAACTTCTATAAAATGCTACACTACTCCAATGTCCATTTATATGATCCTGATAATGTAAGATATAGGATACTCTTTAAGCTAGATTTGACTCTACAGTATAAAGTTATCTCAGTAGGTTAGGTTTGTCTTCAGCTATTGATTTTATTGGAGACTTTTGTTCAAAGTAAATAAGCTACTGCTCTCTATTACCGCCTCGGTTCGCAGAAGAATGAAATGGCCACTGCAAAAATTGAGAGTAAGTCAACCACAATGTGACCGAGCCAATACCCACTACACTAAACAATGCATTAATCAGTGCGGTTTAAGCAACGGAGCAACTAGTCTTTATCAGCTGGGCTAACTACCACTTAATGGGAAAGCTTTGGAGAGAATGGACAGAGTGGTGTTTGAATGGGACAATGCCATTCAATTGCTTTCTTTGTTTTCTGCCAGAGGTCCGGGCAGTTCATCTTGCAGCACGTATTCAATGAGGTGACTTTACTATGCCAGAAAAAGATTAAAACTCAATGAGGTATAAGACAAAAGGGGAGAGCTGGAGACGATAACCATAGTAACAGAGGAGAGAGCTATGAGTGGGATATAACCATTCAGTGTTCAGCGCTGACTTAAATTCTATCACAATGCAAATAAAGTGCCTTTCAGGCGTTATTTGCCGGGTTATTGAGGAAGCACCAAATCTTTTTTCCGACATCAGCAGGAGAAGATCTAGCCATTTTTTAAATAATACTCTTCCTAGGGAATAAACACTTTGTCCAGGGCTGGAATAAACAAGGAAAAAAAAAATCTGGCACAGACTAGAGGTGTTTGTAAAGAACATTTGGTGCTGTAAATCAAGCCAACTACTACTACATATTTTTAATTAAGGAAGCGGCAAAAAATTTAAGTTTTGGCAAACCAAAGGCATGCACACATGTAAAATGTCAGTTCCTGGATAGAGAACATTAGCTACTGCCTCAATATTCAGAGTTATATTTACCCAAGAAGGAATTAGCATTAACCATTGCCAAGTGCACAAATCAATATTGTTTTGAAAAAATGACAACCAACCAACTACACGTTTAAAGTCAGTGCCTGGGTAGATAACATGAGCAACTGGCTCAATTTTTAACTGTTTTAGCGCTACTTAAGATAAAGTCTTCATGATAAAGGTCAATAAATTCCTATGTAATACTGGTTAAGTAGTTACAGAACCATGGCAGACCATAATAGTTGATAAATGTGTGCTTGGAGCTTATTGATCAAAGACTTCAAATCCTATGTTAAAATTTACAGGAAACCAGGAGGTACTCCTGCGCATTTCTAAAGCCATACACGTCACCAGACTGATTCTGATCATTTCAGCGCTTAAATTGCAGTCACTACAAAGCAGTCAGCTCATTTATCTATCTTTTAGAGTTATGTTGCTAATAGCCATGCTAAATAGCCATTTTATGCTCTGTCCAGTCCCACTGTTGCCAGCAGGGGGCATCAGACACCTAATCAAAGCATTCTCTGCAAAGTCAACATGCCAGCTCCCCAAAAGAAGGCGTTTTACATGCATGTTTATTATTTTAAGTTATAAATGTGAAATACAAATGCAAAGGCGTGCAAAACTATTTCAAAAAGCCTGAACAAAGCATGATATAGGACCTTAAAGTAAGCATCTAGTGGAAAGGTCTATAACAGTGATTTTTAATCGGTGGGCCGGGGTCCAAAAGTGGGTCGCAAGAATGTTGAATATAATTGTTAAGTTTATTTAAAAGCTTATCATTTGTCTTGAATTGAATGATGAAACAGATTTTGAAACACATGCATCCTACTATAAAAAATGTAATAAAATAATTTAGAAAAATAACTTTGGTTTAGAGTGGGTCACAATAAAATGATTAAACTGGTTCCCTAAAATCAGAGGCGCCAAGAACCACTGGCACACACGCCTAGTTCAGCATGAGCAGAGCTACTCACTGATATTCTCAGCAGGGACTTTTACGATGGCCGGCTCGATGAGGTTCTCCGCCAAGACAAATGCGCCCTCCTCCAACGTGTCCAGCAGCATGGTGGCGGCGTGCGTCTGCTCCGTGGCATTCATGTCTCTCCAAGATTTCAGTGCTTCCGGCCTGAGGAGGTTGTCAACAGTGTCCACGATCGCCTGTATCCATGGAGACAAGTGAAATGTCAGCGTACTGTTTGCTCCCATCATAAGTTCAGTTTAATAACTAAGAGGGAGAGACTGGGTGGCAAATGATTAAAAAAAGAAAAAGGGCATGCATGGCCAACAGTGACAGCAACAACAAATAGTGAAATATAAAGGGTAAGTAAACAGTAATCAAATGCATAATGTATTTTCATATAGGGTTTTATAAAATCAGCCTAAATTTTGAATGCAAACTTGCTTGAGGGTAAGGCAATTGTTTCTTTCTGCAAAACAAAACCAGTCCACAATGCGACCTCCTCAAATATTAAGTTTAAGTAAGGCAGCTATTTCCCATGGAACAATTACCTTCATAAGCCACAGTCTTATTTCCATAACAGGATCTTGCTCATGAGAGCCCCAAGCACTTTTCTCTTCAAACAGGAAGGTGGCATTATGATGAAATCCGTGTCAGGAGTGGCAGTCGAAAGTCAAGAATGAGGGGAATTTTTTGTGGCCTGCTTTCGATGGCAAATCCTTTCATTTCCTGGTTTCTGATAAGCAGTAAGTAAGCAAAACATTCCTACAAACCCACACAAGTATCATATGTTCCTATAACAAGAGTTTCCTTTGACCTCTGCGACAGCGAGTTCACGGCTTCTGAGCAGCACGGTCACGGCTAAATGTTGTAAACTTTGTCTAATCGCGTTAAAGCTGCTTCGACATGGTTCTCTGGACTGGAGACTGGAGTGAATATGTCAAACTAGGCCAGGCCAGGTGATCTTATCAAGTGTTATTTGTGCATCTGTTTTTCAATTGGGAATAAGTCCAACACACTCTAACACGATAGAGAGCTAGATAGACGCTGCTCGCACTGGAAAGTTGTGCAAATGGAATGTGAATTTGTGAATTTTAAGGTAGAAGAAGTGAGAGAAAAATAAAAAATACACTAAACTGACCTAGGTCTAAATCTGTCCGTGTTTCGATTTGTGTTACCCTGAAGTTTATTCTGCAGTTTGCTTTCGAAAAAACAAGGATGGAGGTCACAGTTCTGGCCCCTGACCTTGCTGTTGTTGTGGCATGGCAGTGAGGGCGCATCAAACAATGGAAGGATCTGCACTATTACAACACCAAGGCAGTCCATGCGCTGTATTTTTACTGCTTATTTCATTTTTGACATTATACTATTTAGCCTGCTTTTAATAAAGGCAGTAGTTCTCAAACTGTGGTAAGGGTCCCACTGGTGGAACTGCCCCTTTCAGTAGTACTCAGGATTGTCTAGAATTTTGAAGATAAAAACTATTATCTAGGTGATTACAGATTGGTTTTGTCAAATATAGCCCTTGGGTAAATCCTGAGTTTGTCTTGATTTTAATCCTACTGAAGTTGTTTAGGCTGTGCCTAGTCCTGACTTTAGTCTTATGTGCCTTTTTGAACAGAAGTTTAGCCTTGTCAGTTTAATCCTGCTTTAGTCATGCCTTAGTTCTGGTTTAGAACCAATTCAGTCCTGGTACAGTGATGCTTAAGATTAAATCACTATTTTTTTTTATCTTGAGTTTGGTACCGGGTTAGTCCTGATTTCAGACCATTTTAGTCAGTTAAAGATGGTACTTGGAAAGCTAAATATTTCTTGTGTTGGTACGCACGATGAAAAGTTTGAGAACCACTGTATACCAGAGGTCTCAAACTTGTGGCCCGCCTCCCTTTGCATAGTATCAAAAACATAATCTGACTCGTGAAATAATTTTTATACTGAATTATTTTTTCTTACATAAAACAGTGTTTCTGACATAAAAATACACAATTACATTTTAGGTCAAAGGTACTGCTATTTGTTTGGCTAATAAGTGATGAGAACTATTGGCTTTATTCGATTGCTTCTTGCTTCTGCACTGCATATTCCATGGCACTTGACATACTAAACATACTAAATGTATCATCTCCAGTTATAATGACTTTTTCACTTTGTCAAAGTTATTATCTGAACCTTAATGTGGCCCTCCAGTGACATGACGATACTAGATATGGCCCCTGGCAAATTTGCGGTTGAGACCCCTGCTATATACAGTATGTAATGACAATCTTTAACAAAGTTATTTTTGTCAATATACTGAGCATTTGTCAAGCTACATGACAGCAGTCAGTCTGCACTGAGTGGTATCTGATACACACTCTACCAGGGGAGACATAAAAGGCAACCTTATCCTTTTTATTTTCAATAATTGTCTGTGTTTTGTGCCACACTTGTACATTAGTTTAATGTTCTACAATTTAATTATTTTAACCTATTTATATCTCGTAATTCTTTTATTTTATCAAGTTACTGTTAAATTATGACACTATTATTATTGATATTATTGATATGATTACTATTATTATTGACACTTTGCCACTTGTCTCTCCAGACTTCAGACTGGCACGAAGAGTACACTGACTTGTAACCTTCTGTAGTGGGATTTTTTGACACAACCTTGTCTTTAAAATATGTTCATAAAATGGTTCGGACATGCTAACTCCAAAAAAAAGGTAGACGCAGTAGCAGGACTTAACTCAAATGAATACTACATTTTCAATCCTTTCTGTCAATACATTTTTGGTTGCCCATTCTAACAACTATAAATCCATAATGAGGCCGTAAAAGACAAAAGAAACTCGACATTCAAAGGCATCGTCTGACTTACTGTAATCCAGTCGATGTTTTTTTGGCAGCTGGTATAATTTCCCAGTGTGGCCCTTCATTGACTAGAGTTCGACACCGCTGATCTGGAGCAAGGCGAGGCGGCGTGATAAATCTTGGTGACAATTTAACCATAGGTGCCATTAACCACAGCAAGGCCCAGCCACAATAACGGTAATTAACCACAACAAGCCCTCGCGCACTGTACCAATTAGCCAGAGCTGTGATTATCCAAAACACTAATTGACCACAGACAAGACTAGCCCCGCAATAAAAACCAGTAAGATCCAACTCAAGTCTAGGTCCATACTATATGATTAACTACTACATTTAACCACAGAAGCCCGTATTAACCACAGCCGTGATGAGAGGAGATATAGACAGAAGGCTCCCAGCGCGTCTTTATATCTCATGGCCATGCGCACACAAATCAATCTCTCCGGCCCTGACCTTGCTAGCAACCCGAGCCTTGCGAGCTGTAACTATGATCGGAGTTAATACAGGAGCACTGACGAGAGACAGAGAGAAAGAGAAAGAGTAAGAGAGACAGCGATTACAGGGTCGGCAGCCATTACAAGCAGACAGACAGTAAATGGTCTTTGCCTCCTAGTGAGCCATCCTCAAAAGACCCATGAAATCTGAAAAAGGGCCAAAAAGGTCTGCTGTCTCTAATTTGTACAGCACAGAGTGAAAACTATACGGCCAGGGCGGAATCCTTTTTAATTGTTGTCTGGGTAGAGGTCTTTTTTTTTTTTGTACAAATCACAGGGGTGTTACCAAAGGAGGCCTGGGGGCTTGTCGTGTCGGGAGAGAATGGATTATTTGGCTGATACCCACGCAATGCAAATTAACAAGAGATAGGCCACCATTCATGTCGAAACAAATCAGAATGTTTGAATATCTTGGCTAATTAGCTGGGTTTTAGCTCAGAACTATAGTCGCATACATCCAAGTTATCAAGGGAATTTTCAGGCGACTAACTTTAAGCAGAATGTCTATTAAATACTGCTTTTATATATGTCAGGAAATAGTGCGGGGGTTTTATTGACCGGTAAGAGACGGGTAGAGCGCGTGGGAGCAGGGTATGATGGATACCTACCAAAGCCAAAGCCTTGGCCCAAAGTGACAACTCCTATTTGGTGATAGCATCAAATGTGCTAATTTAGAGGTGTGCATTCAAGCATACACTGTGCAACATTTTCAAAAGTTCATAATATATACAAATGTGCTAGACGTCTGCACCGTTGTATGTAAGCATCATCACAGCTCTTAGCCCTCTGGGACTAGGTTGCCAGATACCAACCTACTCAAAACAATCTGTCTGAAAAACTTGCATGGTGAAAGCTATAGAAAGTATATTAGTAGCTTTGCTAACTGGTTAAGAATCCTTATCTGCTAAACTATGAGACTAAGACTATGGAGTGAATGAAATACCCCTTCCCTTCTGTGTGTAAAGCGCTTTGGATGACTTGTGTCATAGGTAAAGGGCTATATAAATAAAATTCCCTTTCCCTAAACCAGTTTGTTTAAGCCATTTAATGTCTAAAGAGTACTAAATTGTTCTTTACAAATCATGAGTACAATGCCTTGCAAAAGTATTCATCTCTGTTAGCATTTTTATGTTATTATTGCCTTACAACCAGGAATTTAAATTTATCATTGGGAGGTTTATGTTAGTCAGTTTACATCACATGACAATAATTATGAAGATGAAATAATTTTATATTGTGAAGCAAACATGAAATATGACAGAAAAACAGAAAACGTGTGCTTCTGCAGTTGAAGTCAGTACTTTGTAGAACCACCTTCTGAAGGAATTTCAGTCTTTTAGGTTTAGAGTTTTGCCATAAAATCAATAGGATGTGTGCTCATTCTTTATCTAAAAACAGTTCCAGCTCCTTCAAGTTAAATGCATTGTAGCGCACTGTTTGAATGGTTTGGGGGAATCTCCCACATGCCTTTTGGCAAACACAAAACATGCTTTCTTATTTTTTTTTTTCTCCAAGCAATGGCTTTTTTCTGTCCACTCTTCCACACAGCCCAGCTCTGTGGAGCGTATGGTTCAGAGTGGTCCTGTGGACAGATACAACAGTCTCTGCTGTGGAGCTCTGCAGCTCTTTCAGGGTCACCTTTGGTCTTGTTTGCTTCACAATAAAAAATATTTAGCATCTTCATAGCTGTTGAGATGTGATGTAAAGTGACATAAACCTGATTGGTAGGTTTATCCATTAAACTCCAGGCAACAATAAAGGGAAATTGCCAAAAAAGCATAGCGTCTACTTCATTCCATCCTTTTTGACCTTCCCAAAATGGCGGCTAGACTCTGGCCAAATGGTGCATTCATGGGGTCCTTGGAATCTCGGGAAAACATTTTTCCGGGTTAAAAGATGCACATGAATGCACAAGTCGAGAAAAGAACTCAGGAACTCGGCTCAAAACCTGCTGCCCAGACTTCCTCAGATAACATCATCTGCTTCATGGACAGAGCAGAAAAGTAGCTGATTTATTAATTTGATTTTTATACATCAGCTCTTTGACTAAACTTTGCTAATAATGAGTTTTCTATAAGCTGCACAGAACTGCGTCAGAAATCAATCATTGCCATTAATTTATTTTACCGCTAACCTCCAAGCTCTTTGGCACAATGTATTTATGTTCAGCTTTTTAGAAAGCTAATTTTAAATGTGACTAGTTAGCTGTGATAAATGCTAATTAATAATATTACAGACCAATAACTTTTTTGGTCTACATATGGTGATGTCAGTATCCCGATTTTCCAAGATGAAAGTCGATAAACATAAACAAGTTGGGAAAATTACCTCCCATCTTGTAAAGACAAGCACCTGAGCAGCACATGAATGCAGCAAAATACAACCAAGATAGGGACCACTTTTATAAGCAATAAGCACAGAAGTACCATTGTGTCGCATATGCACCATAAACAATCCATAAACAGAGAGGCAAAAGAATAAGTGAATGCCAGTTTGTTTTGCGATTAAGGGCACCTTGAGTGCTTACATCACGCTGTGTCTTTGAGCAATCGCACCGAGCAACAAACTGCTGTCACAAAAGAAGAAAACAAAATGTCTAGAGGACAGACTGCTGAATCTGAATGGAATACAAACATATTAATGTGTCGAGATATTAATCCCACGATAACACACAACTCAAGTGAGAGGACACATTTGAGATTTTTTTTTTTTTTTTTTTTTTCTCATTTTTGGTGATAGTTTTGGGACAAGGGAGACTAGAAATTGTACAATGTAAGCAAGTGAAAATTGAGCACGCTGCCACTTTGATCACACTTCTGGCTGACAGGGAGGTGCAATTACGACCGTGGGAAGGCAATTATTCACACAACGTGGAAGGAGCCGACAAGAGAAACAGAGAGAGAAGTGGGGGAGGAACAGAGATGGAGAAGACGTGATTGCACACAGGAGTTCGGAGGGGAAATATAGGACAGAAGCGCAGGGATGTTGACGGTGGCTTTCGGAAATGGACACAATGAGGGGACAGGACAGACGGCCGAGGAAGAAGCTGCGAGATCTGATACATAATCCCTGTTTCCACCAAGCGCTATATAGCTCAGTTTGGTACAGCAACTATTTATGGTTGTTTTCCTTGTCAGAGTGCCAAAATAAGTATCATTCCACATTTGGCACCCTTCCACTGAAAGGTTGAGCTAAACACATGGCACACTGCTGATTGGTCAGAAATAGGAATTAAAAGATAACATTTTCCTTAAACAACGCTTGTCTTGTTCGCAAGCCATATGCCAAGATGAAAGAATGCGAAATGCTACACCTTTACAATAAACTGGAACAAAGTGAACATCTTGTATCAACAGCTGGTTTTAGTCTTAGATATTGTTTGGGGTGTTCTGTATTGTGAATGAAAACCACTTTGTTTATTGTCTACCTGCGGAAGTTTAGGACAGGTGTGAAGAAAAGTTGCATTGAAAGAATGCTTTCAAAGTCAAAAAGTTAAGTTGTTTTTTTTCTTATTTTTTTGAGTGACTAAGCATACAGCCAATGTTACAAGAAACTTTTTGATGTGAAGAACAACTAATTCTGAATGCAACCGATGAGACAAACAACCAATCAGTTCAGAGTTCAGAGGCTGCAGCTTTATACACAGAACCACTGCAATTTGCAAAACAAAGAGCCAATCAGAGAACAAAGCATTAGATAACGCTCAACCCATTTAACATAAAGTTTTGATTTGGTTTTGATGCATGTTCAAATAGGTAGGGTGCTTCATTTCACAAAAAAAGTCAAGGGGTCTGGCTGGCCCAAGTAGGTGGTCATACTATTTGATTAGTTTACCCATTTGTAATATCTTTTTTAAGTTTTATTGATTCAAACCTTGTAGCATTTCTTCAGACCTGTATAAAACTTATATGCAATCATCTACTGTTTACCTCAACTACCTTCAGCCTCTCAAGCCAGTGTTTACTTTGCTAATTAGCACTGCATCTGCATTTTAAAAGTCTGCTTCAAATTCATTTTATCTTATAGAAACACTGCTTGTATAATGTCCATATTAGCCTAGATGACTTGTCTGCACACACTGCAGTACAGAAAAAGTAAGGTGTTGTACCATACTAAACTGAATTATACCATAACCTTTGGTGGAAACAGTGCCTCATTTTAACAAGACAATCGGGAACAGGTAGACGGACAGGGCTGCATGCGGCTGGTCAGAAAGTAGAAAAATCCTAGTTATACCTTCATATACTGCCCTGCATGTCTTCTCTCTTTTTTGAAGCTTTTCCCACACAACAAGAGGACCGAGCACAAGGGACAGATTGCAGAAAGAGGTGGCAAGAAGAAGAAGAAGAAAAAAAAAAAAAGAGTTGATAAACAAGGGATCATTGAATCAGGCCACTTACCAAACAGTCCAGAATTAATGAACTACCTAGAAATGATGCGACAGTCCTAAATGGTTTTAGGGAATGCTAAATATGAATATGGATCAGATAATGGTTGGAGAAGAAGAAAAAAAAAAAACAGTGAAGGGGAAAGCGCTGAGGCTAGTTTCTGATGCTGCCCATTAGCGATGCTTTAAAATACATCGGGAAGATAAACAATGTGGGATGAGGCCATTTGTATTTCGTGGCATGGGGGAGAATAATGTAGCTCTTTGTGCAAGGCTGTGTGGGTTTCTTGGCATTAAATAAAGTCACCCATTCCTTCCCTAATTGAGTCCAAGCAGAGAAAATCAGACGCTGAGCACATTCACGCACACAGAACATTAAGTAAAAAAGTTCTTTCAGGGAGCATAGAGGCATTAATATCATGCAAATTAAAAGAGGAATCTAAAATGTTGCAAGTCAAGATGCAGCTATTTCTATGCCTTTTGGTGAATAGAATAATTAATGGGTGGCTTTTACAAGGGCATGGTATACATCGATTGTAAGTGGATAAAATGTGATATTTATTCATCTTCTGCTTATTCCTGTTAGGGGTTGCAGGTGGCTGGAGCCTGTCCCTGCAACTGTGGGCCTTAGGCTATGGGCAGCACAGTGGCTTAGCAGTCCTGCCTCACAGCAAGAAGGTCCTTTCTGTGTGGAGTTTGCAAAAAAAGATTGTTAATCTCGTCAAATTTCCTGGTTAAATAAGGGCCAAAATAAAAAGGTTGGTCGCAAGAGCAGGAGCATTAATCACTCTGCCACTGTGCAACCCTAAACTGGAATATATTTTTCATAATATCTTGAGTTTAAGTGCCTAATATCTGTGCTGTGTTCTTTTGTATCAGAAGGTTGATTTGAACTTTCTGCAATCAGCTGTGTACTTTTTCCCGTGAGGCCAATCTAAGTAATCAAAGTATTTTTAAAAACAGCACAGGTTTACAAAACAGTTGATGCAAATTAGGACGCCTTTTAACCAGCTAGAAAATCGTCAAAGGCAAAAAAAAAAAAAAAAACTGGTCATTTATCAACAGAGTGTTCCTTGTAACCAGCCAATCATGTGTAGTTGTGATGCAAATCAATGCAGCGCCATCAGTGAGAGAAAAAAACAAACCGTTAGCTCTTATCAGGAAATGGATAATAGCAATGTAGCTGTCTGAACGTAAGGGCACAAACAACTGGTGCCGTTTTGGTGCAAATCACCTTGTTTACAGAGCAAACGCTGCTGAGAAAGTCGGAATAACAATGTAATTTTTCTAACTGTCACTCATCTCTCCATGGCACTGGCGGCAGCTGGGAGAGCGAGGTGCGTCTGGGGCCTACTTTCCTTCACGCCGAGAGCCCGCGGAAGCTCCAGGTGAGAGCGACTTCCAGACTTGTCAGCGATGAAGACTTATTCTTTGTGTTAGTGGGGGGCTCCTGGCCATTAGCCGCTTTAAGGTGCAACTGCCAGGTGAGGCTATTTTTCCAAAGCCCGTAATTACCAGGGAGCGGCGGAGGAATGAGCCTCGCCTCGGGCCCGACCTGCTTCTGCGACCGCGCGCACCTGAGGCTATGTGGATGTGGTGCAGGAAGCCAGTGCACTCGGCACTTTTGTTTGGCAGTATGTGTCCTGCTAATCTGCTAATGAATGTCCCGAGTCGTGCTGACAGCGAGTTGGGGCAAAAGGGAGACATGGTTTAATGAGAGGTTACCAAAGCCTCGATTCCACTGGGTCGGCATGCCACGGGTTGGGTTGGTTCAGGGAAGTTTCTATTGCTAAATGTTGTCAGAAGCATGCACCAAAAGCATATTGTCTAGTTTGGAGTTAGGCCCACACTTAGGGCTTCGGGATCCCAAGCCTCCTTATGTAACACCAATACCAAACCGTGCCATTCTGACCCAGTAGAATCTATCCTTAACAAACCACTCAGCCCACCCGCGGCGTACCTTGTTGAAACTGCGTCCAGCGGAGTCCTTCTCACTGGGTCGGAGCTCCTGCAGCTGGGCATCCAGGATGTCCACCAGCTGCTCCATGAGGCGCACAGAGGAGCTCACGTCCCCCGCGAACACAGGCCCCTGGGTGTGCCGCGCCAGCTCGTTGGCCAAATTAGCAGCATTTTCACCAGTTCGGATCTAAAAATAGAGACGGGAAGTCAGCGGGAGGGTGGAAGAGATGAGCACCCCATCCCAAGTCAAGCTGAAGTAGTACGGCATATAGTAAATCCATCTCCAACAGGGCTCAATGTGAAAAACGCGATTGGATGAATACAAAGTGACATGTCATTTATGTCAACTATTACAGTTCTACAAGGATGTGTGTAACTGTCAGAGGTTTTGTATACCTAAAATCTAAAAGATTGAGCCAGAAATAGAGAAAGAACTAAACCTGAGCTTAAAGAACTTTTCAAGACTCTTTTAACCTCTTTTTTGGGTGTGGACCCAAAAGTCCATGTAGAGGCAGGAAAGTTTCTAAAGCACTCTGTACCATTGTGAGATAGGGCCAAAGATACTAACTCCAGCCACAACTGGTCAGAAAAAAACTAATGATTTGTATTAGTGGATTTTTTACTATCGTGACATCTCATGGTTTTGTGATGCAGAGGACAGAGAATTTATCCCTGAACTAGAAGATCCCTGGTGCAAGGCTAGGTCTTAGAACTACATTTTTACCTTTGCAATGCAATCCTATGCAACAGGTATGTGATTGTTGATATTGCATTAAACATTAACATTAAATTTGGAAAATATTGTGCAGCCCCAACTTTAACTGTGGACATTTTTCATGTTGCAACCTACGCCAAGGAAACTATGCCTGCCAACTACTGCTACAAGTACTAAAAGATGTTTTCTTAAAGAAAATGGAAAATTTTAATTATTTCCAACTAAAAGTAGCTTTTGAGTATCTTTGCTATTTGTGAAAAGAGCTATACTCGTGCCTGGAACCTGTTGCTTTACAAAGCCATCTCTCCAGCTGAGAGGAGAGGTATTCCCTCTTTGAATGAAGCATGTTTTGTGTTGTGCTTTGTTCATGCTTCTGAGCAGAGAATGTGTGCATCTGATAGACTTCCAGCTGCATGACTGTGGGACTTCAAAGCACTGGAGTCACTGAAATAACTGCATCTTCAGGCTCTTTGATTGTGATCTACACAGACTACAACTCCGCATTCAGCGCATTGTAGTTTTGATCTTTACATTCAAGACTGAGCTGATATCACGTTTAATTACTGACACCAATCATCTCATTGGATTTTTTCAGACCATATGAATAGTGTATACTGAAAGCTTGTTATATGGCTACTGCAGGCAGAAATTTTTACAAATTAAACATAAAATCTATAAAGACATAATTAGGTATTCTCCCTGTCAAGTAACGTTGAAAGCATGTTTCAAATAAAACAAACCTTGAATTAAAAAAAAAACAAAAACATTTTTACTATATAGGGAAAAAAAAGATTTGTTAAAACATTTGTACATCTATACTTTCGGGCTAACTCTATATTGCTAACAATTTTTATTTGATATATATATATATATATATATATATATATATATATATATATATATATATAGATAGATAGATAGATAGATAGATAGATAGATAGATAGATAGATAGATAGATAGATAGATAGATAGATAGATAGATAGATAGATAGATAGATAGATAGATAGATAGATAGATAGATAGATAGATAGATAGATAGATAGATAGATAGATAGATGGATAGATAGATAGATAGATAGATAGATAGATAGATAGATAGATAGATAGATAGATAGATAGATATGTGTGTGTGTGTGTGTAAATATTTTGACTTATAAGATGTCAACATGTTACAAAGAAAGTTTTGAATGATTGATTTCTTTAGTTTATTAGCTTCAAGGAATATAAACTATATATTATAAATAGAGTCAGACTAGGAAATGACTACCTTCCATATTTCTCCATACTGCAGACAAACTCTTTTTATTCTACTGTACATTTGAATAATTGCCGTGTCCCGGGCTTACCTTTTGTGCCACTTGAGTGACCCAGTGGGAGGTGCAGTTGCTGAGGTCCGGCCCTTTGGAGCACCATGTCCCCGCCACCGTGCACAGATAGGAGGCAATGCCTGTAGCAGCACACACAGAACACACAACAGTTGGAGGTAGGCCAAAACCCGGCTTAGATACCCTTTCTCCTGCTGCTCCGCCATTCAGGCCCACTCTCTGACGGAGGGAAGTCACTGTTCGGGGGCAACCACCATTTCGAGCCATTTGAAAAGCTGCCAGCACTGTTCGCTTTCAGAAAAATACTATAAAACATTTACACCATTTGGACAAAATGTAAGCTTCACAATTTAAAAATAGTCTGTTTCAGTGCAAATGTCTCATTAAATATTGTGTAAATGCCAATATTTATCAGCTTTTCACTTCTTTTTTCACTATGTATTTTTCTTAATTGTTCTGATTTGATGTAAATAGACACTTTCTCTGTATTATCAGAAGCCATTAGTTCAATTACCTGTAAAAGGTATTGCTCTAATTGCTTTAATTGCTCTAAAATACCTGTATTATTGGCCTCCATTACTTTATTGTCGAGGTGAAAGAAGTACTCAAAATCTGTTGCTATAAAGTTAATGTTAAAGTAGTCAACAAAAGAATTTCTTGTGCATAAGTTACTTTGCTACCACTAATACTGCTCCTCATACTACTACTATTTTCCTCTTCAATGTACTCAAGTTTGCGTTTTTTTTTTTTTTTAGAAAATGTAACCAGGGAAGTATCCTTTCTTCCAAAATTGTAAATTTATTGAGTTAAATTAGTTACTTTCCACCTCTGCAAGCCAGTGTAGATGAGCAACCAATGGAATCATCCATTATTCGAAGCTTGCAAGCCGTTGACTGGCCAATGGCATCTGCTGAGTGGCATGTTAGGTATTTAAATCTTTCATAGTAAAGCCTATATGACATGTTATGATCTTGTTTTTTTTCATTAAAGATTCCTATTACAATAAGGTCTTGAAGTATTTTTCTCAATTACAACAAAGAAATCGCATGCTCACCATATAATAATGATTTGTTGATGTGCATTATTTACACTATTACGAATTTATCAGGTTTTATAGGCTATAATTACTCCAAATAAACACCACTTCCTCAACTACATACGTAATCCAAGATTTACTTTTTTCAGTCACAACATTGTCTCTTCCTGGCTTTCACCGCACAATAGCCCTGCTTTTATTTTGACAGCTCTTGTCAGTTTCAGTGATGGGGTGCCGGGGCTAACTCGTGTGAGATTCTCGTGCACTGTCAACCGAGCCTCTATTAGAATGACCAGAAGCACAATGTTCCCTTTACGCCTGCTTTTGATGCTTGACTTCCTACACTTCCTACACAAGAGATTTTTTTGGTGGAGCAGGCTGTAATTTAATGACCATGCTCCAATGTGCTTTCTGGATGTAATTAGAGAATTCAAAAACACTGGTCTTTTTGTCAGGCTTGTTTTTATACCTTTCCAAATATTATCCATCATCTTCATGGTGATGCATGTGCTTAGCGAAACAGGAAATGGGCATTCTGCACTCAGATTACTCCACTTACAAGGAAAAAAATGGCTTTTGGGCTCAATTTAGATGTGGAATATAAACAATTCTTTGTGGAAAGCTAAAGAGGTGTATGTTTTGACCATAGTTAGGTGGTGATTAAGTGTTTATGTTATTTACTTCAAACTCCAACACAAACAGTGAAGTCATGTACCTCGCCTTCCTTTGGGGCAGAGTCTCTCCACAGTGGTCTGGTGTGGGTTTGGGGCCAGGCTGGTTAAAGCTAAATATTTTTCTTTTGTTTTTTTGGTTTTTTTTATTTCTTAGAGAAACATTTTATTTAATTTTCATTTTTATTAAAGTAACATTTTTCATAATTTTTCATTTATTATGTTACATAATTTTATTTTATATTTCACATTTTGTTTATACATTTTTAATATACCGTATTTGTATAGGCATAGGTATAGTGCTATTTTGTTGTATTTGCTTCATGGAAAGAACTCTTTTTACATCATTTATAAAAACAGAATATGGCCCTTAATCCAGAAATAGTAAGACCATGAAAGAGCTAACTTTCATATTTTCCTGCATATACAGCATAAAAAACTCAAACTTTATAGTCTTTGGTCTCAGTGTGGGTTTGGTGCCAGTTTTGCTAAAGTTATATTTTGTTGTTGTTGTTTATTTTTTAGATATTAATAAATGTTATTAATTTGTTCTTTAATGGACATATTTTGACATAATATAAGACAAGCATTTATTTAGGCAGACCAGAAGGAATATGTATAGATTTTTTTTTTAAATTAAAGTCAAGGAAAAACTCCTTTGACAAATAAGAGACACTAATTCTATTCTTTTCTATTGCTGAATAATAATAATGGGCAATAATGCATACAAACTGATTTTATTCTACATTAAATTTGAAATGTTACTCTGTCCCGGCTTTATGGTTTTTGTCACTGTTCTAGTGAGGGAGGAAAAAAATGGCATTTGGCCTTGACTTAGATGTGCAACAAGAACAATTTTCTATGGAAACTGGTGTACGTTTTGACCATAGTTAGGTGGTGATTAAGTAATTAAATATTCAAGTCATGTACCTCGTGTTCCTTTGGGACAGGGTCTCTCCACAGTGGTCCCGGTGTGGGTTTGGGGCCAGTCAATTGCTCTCCTCCTCGTGGCCTCACAGAAGCGTCTGGGTGTAGGAGGCAGCTCGGCCACAGTTGGCTCAGCAGTGATGGACACAGGGGGCCCGCGGGGGTCCTCAAAGGGGTCGCGGCCCTCCCTGGGGTCCGGGCCCGACATGGTGGTGTCACTGTGCTGCCGTACGGTGGAGACGGGGGTGGTGGTAAACATGGTGGTGGTTTTGAGCATTGATGGAGGGACGGAGTAATCCTCAATGGTTGGCACTGGAAGGAGAAAGGAATGGAATTTTTTAAGTCAGAAATATGTAGACACAAAGCATACTCGTTGGACCTGTTAAACCTGTCCCGGAAACGCTGCATTTTTATTTTATTAACCTGCTCTATCTATGAAACTTTTCTGTGATCTGATGTTGTCATATTTTCTCCCATGAACCCATTAGCAGGGATATGCACAGTCCACTTTGTGCCTGTGTCTTATTCAAGGATATGTGTGAGAATGTAATGAGTTGGCATAAACAAGTTCAGACCTGCAACACCAGTTCACAAGTCATTGTACTTTCTATGCCAGTCCCAAGCCCAGATAAATTTCACTTCAGTTTTATTTATATAGTCCAGTATCACAACAGTCACCTCACAGGGCTTGACAAACAGTTATTCAAACAACACACAATCAGACATAAACAATAATAACTACACTAAACTAAACAGACCCAGGACGTCCCCTGTCCTTAGACACTCAATTTCAGTAAGGAAAAACTCCTAAAAAACCTAGCTGTGGGGAAAATAAAAGAAGAAACCTTATGTAGACCACACTGAAGGAAAGATCCTCTCCCTGGATGGACATAAATGTTGAGCGTTGTGTAAGGAAGGGCATCTGGCACAAAACTTATGCCAAATCAATATGTGAATAAGTGAGCTGTCATGACCCAAAAGAGAAAAGGAAAGAAGCCTATCCTAAGCCCATATTTTCTGACACCTTCGCACATTTTTTTTTTTTAAACAGAGCTAACAACTCTCGCAGTGGGTCTACTATATATAATTTGTTTCTCTGTGCGAATTAATGATTTCACATTTTCCCTATTAAATATTTTTTACATTATGGGTATTGTCTTTTGTACGCTGTTATAAAAAGATATTGTAGGCACAACTTTTAATAATTGTGTGCGTAAACAATCCAGTCCATACACACTGAATTATAATGTTGTCTTTAAACTGTCTGCATGTATTAAAAGTGTTTTCATAGTATTTAACCATTGGCTCAACATTGCACTACTTGGAGAAAAAACAAAGAAAAACCTAAGTACATTAACATTGACAAAAGAGGAAAATCAATAACAAAAAATTAAAGCAGGTAATCTATAATAAATACAGCCACTCACATATCACATCTGTAGCTCATATTGTGGCATGCTGTTCAAATTAACTGTCTACTGACTCGCAGCAGCTCCCTTTTCCTGGACATTAAAGCCACCTACAACTTGTTCCTCCCCCTTTTTCTACTCCACAACATACATATCTCTTATTCTTAGCTGTCTGGGGCCCATAAATAAGACAGGCTCTCGCGGTGGGGCATCCTCTGACACGCGGCTGATTTGGTCCCAGCAGAGCCAGTATACCTTGGGCTGATTAAATGTCAACACTGAAGACAAAGCCTGCACACATTTATGTTTTTTTTTCATCTGCCTAGTTTATCTCTCTCACTTTGATAAAGCCTGTGTGCGGAAGGAGAACTGCACCGCTCCGAGCTAAAGCCATACATCAGCAATAATGCGATTCCACTGTATTCAATCCACGCCTACTACAGCCAGCCAGATCTGTGTGTGTGTTTTTGTGTACAAGAGGAGTGTGTGTTTGTCCGGCGTTCAGGTGCGCATGTGGTCGATGGGTATCTGCAGCGGAGTGCCTGGAGATAACTCGGAAATGAGAGCAAGAAATGGGGGAATCTATAAATTTTATACAGTATGAATAGCCAATAAGAGTAAAAGGGGATCAGTGAGTTGTTTTTGTGCTGCAGTCTTGTGGTCCTCTCAGATGGTCCCAGTTTCCTAGTAAGTCCATTTTAAATAGTTATGTTGCTCCTGTTACGTGACAAAAAATGTACATTCATATATAAATATATTTTTTTGCATAATTTTTAATCAACTTGTGCCCTGACCATAAATACTTTTTTTAAAAACACATTTTATGCCAGTGTATGTAATAGCAGAAAGTTTTAGTAAAAAACATTTATGAATTTTTTAGGGGGGGTCTTACAGCCTTGGGTATGTCAAAGATTACCCAAAACATTTATTTTTACGGATCGTTAACCGACTCCAATTAAAATCTATTAAAAATTGTTGTAATTTTTTTGTTACAACAAAAAAAAAATCCCAAATTCATCTAAATCAATGTTGTTGGTAGGCTAATCTTTGACATACGCAAGTGTGTCCCCCCAAGAAAAATCCACTTTGCTTTGAGAATATTCAAAATTTCTTTTTTTTCAAAATTTGTTTTTTTTTATTATTATTTTTTTAATAGAGATACTTTTACTTACACTACATAAAACGGGTTAAAATTCTAAAAATAATTAAATATTTGGTATTTATAATCAGGTTGATTAAAAGATTTATGCAAAAGAAAAAGTCAAAAAAATAAGAATGTATACCATTTTTGTGATGTTTTTTGACAGGGGACACTTTTGTCACTGAACAGGAGCAACATAAATTTAGTTAGAGGGTGTAAAAATAAAGTAATATTACATTTGTTTAAATGAGTGATAAAATACACAAATGAGCCAAATTTCATAGAAAAGTAGGAAGGGCTGTAGGAAGTAGGAAGTTATCAAAAAAACAACAACTTTGGAATGGACACTTTTGTTCTTATCAGGGCACAAAGGTTAATTAGTTAAGTAGAAGTGCACTCAATACTCATAATGATTAGCTTAAATTAGGCATTAGGATGAAGTTTTAATATTCTTTGATAAATATTGTAGTAGTCATATAAACAAAATGGAACTTATTAGTCAAGTTTATGTTTTCAGTCAAGTATACTCACCCTAAAAAGCCACTTGTAATCATGGAAAAGAAGTCATTTTAAACTATTGGATTCAGCAACAACCCAGAGTGGACAAACTTGCTGGAGGAGAAGAATATTTATGTTCTTTCTGTACCACAGCGTTGTATGGAGGCTTTAGGGCACATATGAACTATATTGATTATGTTTCTAAATTATTCCTAATTTAGAATATCATATGTCCATACAGGGCTACTGTAGAAGCCCACAGTACATGGCAATCTATAAACTGACAGTAAATGCCTCTGCTTTACACAGTAGCTTGTAGCTAGTGAAGTAAACAACAATGGTTGTTAATCTAAAAGTTCAGTCTTTAGAGCCTTTAGATGTTCCAACATGCAGAGTTGGGCCATAAGCTAAGCAAACAATAATGTGTCTTTTAAATTCAAAATGAATTACTTGTAATCATACCTACCATTGCTATTATTCAGGCACGTGCAGAGACTTCTACAGGGGCAGGTGCTCAAAGCGAAAAAGGGGCACATACGTATAACCAGATTTTAAAACACTGTTGAGTTAGGACTGTGGCAAGCAAGACTCTCACACAACTATTACATTTCTGTGTATACTATGATATATTGCAATACGGTAAGGATGAAGCTATACATTTTTAATAAAATTTTGGGAAAATAATAAAAAACTCATGAACATATAAAATGTAAAGAAAACACACACTGCATGACACAAAACTAAATAATTTTATCCATGCTCTGACAAGATGAAAATTATCCCCAGCACTATGAGGAAGTCTTTAGACATTTCTAGTAATAAATTAAATAAGTTATGTGGAAACAAGATTTTGGGACATCACATTTTTTCTTATCAGATCACATTTTGCCAGCTCCCATCACCAACTAGTTCATATTTTTGCACAATTATAGCAAATTCTCGCAATTTAATTGCATTAAAATGCCTAAATGCTAACTGCAATCAATTATTTATAAGCAACCCAGTCCAAAAATAAAAAGATTTTATGCTGTCAACAATCACAAAGCATTTTATGGAAGCATTTTTTTAAATATCTAGGTGGTTAGCAAGTAGAGAAAAAAAAAAGGTAAATTTGTAAATACAGTTTCTGTCACCTGGTGATTAAATAAACAATTTAAAAACATCTAAATTGTGCATACTAAACAAGACAGTTTTGGTAAATGACAACTAGACGTATGCAATGCCAGTCCTGGGTAGAAAATCAGTAATTGGCTCTATATTTGGCCAAGTTATTTATAGCAGCAATTAGTGCTACATGAGCTACAGGCTTCATGCTAATGATAACTGAATTCTAATGACAAGTAGTTACAGAAACATGGCAGAACACAAAAGATGCGTATAGGTCTGGAGTTTATCCATCAATGGCCTGAAATCCTACTTGAATAAGTTAACTTGGATGACAAATCAAACTGACTATAAGCTCTGTGTGCTATTATTTATGTACCTGTTTTAGTTTTCTCCCTCATCAAAGTACACAAAGTATTTCTTTAGAAAGTTGAAGACCACATCTCAAAATTCAGAGTAGTTATTAGTTGTGTAGGCCTGTGTGTTCCAGTGCATATGGCATATACCCCATCTGTCCAACAGCACATGAACACAGGAGCACATATACTCAATGACTTGTCTTCTGCATGAATGATCATACGTTTTACCCACACAGTCCTGATTGTATTTAGAGATAAACGTAACTTCCCACAATGAGCCCTGCTGCTCTGAAAGGCACTCCAGTGTTGTCCCTGAGTGCTTCTGGAGAAAAAAAAAATGCAATATCATGCTATCTGACACTCCATCATCAGACAAATATCTCCATTTCCTGTGAGAGAAACGGTGACAAAGCCCACATTTCATGTTTCACACTAATCATCCAGTCAGGGGGATTCTTGGCTTTTCTGATTTCGGTAAAACATCCGAGTTTATTACAAAGCTGATATCCTACGACAAGGTCACAGATGGGAGGTAACACTGTTTGATGTGCCGCTGGCTGTAAAAAAAAAAAAAAAAAAAAAAAAAAAAAAACTAAAGCGGTAGACCACCCTGTGCCACACGCGAATAGTGACATTTTAGCAAGTGACCTTTTTTCACCCGCTAAGAGCCCCGGCTAATTACCTTAAAATTCATTCAGTCATTGTGCACCTGTCACCCACACATTCTCACATCAGCGCAGAGGCAAAGGCTGCGAAAAGAACAGCTGACATGCGTAGTTAGCATGGAGAGGAGTCTGCAGTTAGCAACAACAGCTAATGAGGAGCCCAGGATGAATGCTAATGTAACGAGCTGAAGGGAAGTCATTGGAAAATCAGCAACCATATTGTTTTCTAAAATGAGGATACGGTTGGGCACTGTGCAGGATTTTTTTGTTAAATAGAAGGCCTCATACATTTCAAAAATCCATATGTTTATATTCAGCACAATATGCAAGGTTCAGGTGTGATATGCAAAAACTATTTTAAACACATATTTTCATAAGAGCTTAAAAAGAACAAGTTTGCCACAGGCCACTAGGTGACAAAAAGCAATATGCCAGTATGAGAAAACATTCTGACTTTAAGACATGAATTTGTGCCACAGATGCTGCTATTGTTTATGTATGAATGTAATGAATATCTTACTGCTCATAATAATAATATTAATGAGCATAATAATGATATACAATATACAATGAATAATGAGAAGAAGAAGACGAAGAATGCATTAACCAAAATGTTTTAAGTCTTCATTCAAGCAAGGTTTGTAAAAATCAAAAAAAGTTCAAAAGTCCAGGTGCTAAAAACATCATTTAGATGTGTATAGAGCCAAATAAACACAGCAAAGTTTTCAAAGTCACCACACTCCCTCTAGACTAACTTGGAAGGTCATACAGGTGAACTTTTCTAAAGTTTGTTACCATCTAATGCTCTGATTGGCCAGTTAAGTCTGACATAGAAAAGGAGAATGTCTTTACCATCTTGTGCTCCTCTGGGCAAAGAAAGTGTGGTATTTTATAATCAAAAAATGCATTACACTGATTGCATAGTTCCTGATTGGAAGAACCTTGTGATAGGCAGGTGGTTTACCTATTCACCTGCCAGCTTTTTATCAAGTTCTTTTAGTGGAATTATTCCATATGGATCATTCAGTAATAATACAGTTGCAATGTACTGTTAGACGATGAGTTCATAAGACATAATAAAGCTAAATGCTAGCCCAAAAATTGTGAAAACTAACAACACTTAGTAAGCAGAAAGGACAGGAAGTCACCTCTGTAGGGTTCTTATTGATTTGACATTTTGAACAGCAGGCCATATAAAATATTGATCAGCATAAATTTCCAGCATAACTACAGCTATTGACTCATCTACTGTATTTTGGACAAATCAATTCCTCCTACCTGTCTAATACAATAGCTCAACAAGTGATGTCTAAAAGTAAAATCAGAGTGTTTTGAAAATGCTCTGTGTCGCCTGTGAAGTTTTTTATTGACTTAGGAGAAGTGGGATGATTCATCGGCTGACTCGCTTGATTCAATATATGCATATAATGCAATACGAGGGCAAGTGTAATTGGGTTTCGCAATATTAAAGCTCTCCGTACCTGAGCGGGCCGTGCTCTTCCAGCAGCAGATATGAGGCTAATATGCATCTGCCTGGAACAGCATGCTTGCATCACCTGATTAAGCGGCTCCTGAGAGCATATTGCTCCGACGCAGGGGTCCCGAGCACCTCTTCAAACGTTTCACTGCGCATTATGTGACACAGTCAAGAGCTGCTACTCATCTATGTGGGAGTTTAGAACACTATTTGTTTGTGTCTTTATAATGTGGGTTAATATGAACGCCACAGTATATATAAATATTCAGTTCTGTGTCATTGTATGCAAGCTTTTATGCTTGTTCGCAGGCAGTGACAGGCCTACAAGTCAATAAGGAATAAAGGAAGCTGAGCTGTGATTTGCAAAGGGCTACAAACTAAACACGGGCCATTTTAACCATGCCTTCTGCAATTTGGAGAATGTTAAAAGAAAACCCAGCACATTATACATTCAATAGATAATACATTCTAGATTATTATTCTGGGAAAATCATTATTCTTCTACAGCTTATTCCCTTTAAGAGTTGTGAGGACTAAAGCCTATCTCAGCTACTTTGGATCTGAGGAAGGGTACGTCCTACCCAGACACTGGCCAGTTACTCACAGGGCTAACATTTAAAGACACAATCTGAAGCTCACGCACTATGGGCAATTACTTTTTCTAGCTGTAAAAAGCAAGTTATATTTTTTTAAACCAAATTATTTAATAAGTGAAAATGAAAATAATATATAAATATATGAAAGGAATAATTTTGTGAAAGTTCTCTTCTAGCCTAGCCCGACCTATTGACTTTACTAACAAAGTGAAACAGAACTGGAATCCTTTTTTTCAAGGCTATTTTTTTATTTTATTTATTACTTTGATAAGTGGGACAGCATACATTAATAAACATTCAAACAAATGAAAATTTACCCGAATTATCCAAAAGGCCTAGTTTTCATCAGCAGTCCCCCGAGATGTTAATAGGCATCCAAAAAGTAATAGTACATGTCATAAAAGTCCATAATCACATTTGTTTTTGTTTTGTTTTGTTTTTCTGATTGGTCTATCCAAAAGCATTTAGATATAATTTAAGCCACACTAATTAGTCCCACCCCTTGGATATCCAACTAGATCCTACTGGAACTAGACAAAATCTTTGTATAGAGAAGAAAAAGTGAACAAAGACTATGACTAATATCATAAATTAACGCAAAGGCATAATATATCTGCAACATATTGGAAGTATTACTAATGCTCCTCTCCAACCAACCATTTCTGCATCAGGTTGGGGTACCCTGACAAACACAGACGAAAGGAAACCAAAATTACATTCAAAATTATCATCTTTCAAGCTTCTTTGGGATAAAATGAGAAGCTGTTTCCTGTCATACTGAGCAACACAGATTGTAACATCTTTCTTGACAACGTTCTGGCAACACTGTCCAAAGATGCAAGAGAAAAAGGTTAATTTGTTTGACTTCCAAAAAGATCAGTGTCCATCTAATTCAATTTATTCTCTGTGATTTCTGAAAGAAGCATCAAATGAGCCATTTTTACACTTAAAACCAATTGTTATGATAGGACAATGCTGGCTATTCTCATCATGAAATCACGTTAATTAGGAAGGCGCTGGGATGACGAGTGACAGGACTTTTTTTTTTTCCTTAATCAAAGCAAAGATACCATCTCTGTCTCTGTTTGGTGTTGATACGTGACGTATTTGGTATCACAGTGCCATTGTTAAAACATCAAGGACATCAAATATGCATCGGATCTATTCAATAGTACATCAAGTAAGCGCGCTTGTCACATGTTGATGCATTCGCCGGCCTATTTTGATGTCTCGGATCCATGCGTGCTGCAATTTGCTTTTGATTGTGTTGAGAGCGAAATTCCCTTCTAGTAAAAAGCCCCCGCGTCCTCCCGATAGCACTCAGCCCAAGAGAGGGCGGCACCAATTAGCCACCATTTCTCTGGAGAGCCGGTGAAGTCACTCTCGATGAGCAATCTGACACCAAAAGCCATACTGCCGCCATATGCCCCGAAAAATACCTCTTGTAAATAATGGAAAAGTTTGAGTGCTCGAAAAAAATCTGTCTGTCACCAACTACTGTTTAAAGTGAAATGGAAAGGCAAAACTACATTAGCGAAGATCGTCAGCATTAGAATCTGGTTTTATAGCCCCCCCAGAGGATGTCTTGGGGTATTTGTTTGGAGAAATGATGGAAAATATTAAAACATAATCAAGACAATGATGAAAGACTGAGGAATTATGTTTGGCCTTGTCTTCAGAGCTTCAAGCATTCCATATAAACATAGCTATTGAAAATAAATACACACTTAAAGCACTTATAGCTGGGATATGCAACTTTTATCAATATACAATTATTAATGTTCTTTCGCTTATTCCCATTAGGGGTTGCAGGTACTCGAACCTATCCCAGTAACTATGGGCCATAGGCGGGTGAGACATACACTGTAGACATTTTGTTCCTAACACATGCGCTGTCTTTGTATGTTGGGAGGAATATCTGAGAGAACCCAGGGTAACACAGGGAGAACATGCAGACTCCACCCAGAGTTTATGTGACAACTGGCCTAAGGATCGAAAATACATTACAGTAATAGCATAAGCCTATAAGCTGCTCTATCTGAAAACACAAGCATTATTTTGTGTTTTGGAGCGCTAGGACTACTTACAAAATTTTGCCTACTCCAATTTTAATGCTTGCTATTAACAAAGGTAGAAATCTTTTTTTAGGAAGTTGTACTTTCTAATAAATACTTTTACTGTTATTTGGGTATTTTTTAAAGAAAAAAATTCATTCTTAGTATCATATAACAAGTACTGCATATTTATCAAAAGTCTATAGTTTTTTTTCTCAGTTGCAAAATGTGTAGTTTCTTGTAGTAATAGTACTAATAGTTGCAGTATTAGCACAGGCAGTGATCGTTGCAGAAGGGAAGCAAACTTAACACTTGTCACTAAATGCTATGCGCTTTTACTTCTTAAGTTGTATTACTTGAGTTGAGATTTTTTGTATTTCTTCCACATCTGGCTCTAAGCAACGACGATCGCCTAATTAACAAAGCAATTGTAATTAAAGGGATACATGTTAAGTATGGCTATGTTTCCCAGTATTTTACTCTGTGCACCAACAGTTCTTTAGACGAACGTGCATTGGTGCTTGTGTGTCCTATTTGGCCTCATAATGAGCACCATTTGCCCTTATTGTATTCAAAAAGCATAGAACACATTGTAAAGCTGAGTATTTTAGCAGACTAAACACCAAGCACACTCTGCGAGGTTATTATTTGTTCCCAATAAAAAACGAACTGCATTTTTTCTTCAAAAGCTCAAATAAAGCGACCTGCAGCCACTTTGCGCTCTGTTAATTGGTTTAAAATCCACAGATGAATCACTAACAAGGCTATTCCTCCTGCTTTCATAACAAATAGATGTGAAAGGAAATGTCAACTCGGAGGCAGAGCTTGGTTAAAATCACTTCAGCATTAGCAGCATTCAATTTGCCAGCCATAGAAACTCAAAGTCCCAATAATGGACCCACATTTTCAAAAACAGCTGTTTTTTTTTCCCTCCTTCTCCTTCTTCTTCTCACTTTTAAGAAGGAAGACAGCGGCGCTTAGCAATTAACCAAACTAACAGGCATGTTGCCACGCTAATGATGCCCAATATACCACTATGAGTAATACATGGTGTGATGCGGTGGTGCGTGCGGCGCTCCTTATAACTCCACATCCATGCCGTCTTTATTGGCCCCAGCACTACGGCACGACTTAATGAGACTGTCTCGGAGGATAAGAGCTACTGTTGGTCTTTTTTGCCTCTTTACTTAGGAGCCGTGCCGGTAATTAATGACAGAGAAAACAAATCCCACGAGACATGAATTTTACATTAGGTTGTTTATATGCTGCCCGGCATTGGATCGAGTTTGTATACGTGAGGAGGGCAGAGGGCGAGGTGGAGAAAGCAGAGGATACAAGACACAGTTCACAACAGAGGTGAATCCATATATCAGTAAGCTTCAATGTCCTATCATCCTCACTCATGTTACATTATGATGATACAGAGAAGTGTGAGTGATGGCTCTAGTCAAGACAGAGCAGGCCTGAGGTAAAAGCCCAGAACATAGTCAACACAAACCTCTGTAGTCACTTTTTTTCATTTACCTGGGATTTTGAAAAACCTTGGTTTATTTCCATCAAAATCATGCAGGTGAAAAACTTTTCCTCAACTCTTAAATTTCCCTAAAAAAGTATCTCGTAATGGGGTAGGACTTTTCAGGTGCTGTTTAGACAACAAGACATTTTGCCAACGCTATGATTTACCGGCAAATTGGCCTTTTGTTTAAATGAGAACAAGGTTTCTGTTTTCCAAAGAGGTCTTTGTCTCTCAGCGGGCCGCACTGCACTCATGTAAATTGGGAAAACAGCATCCTCAGTGAAAATGTTGAGGTAACAGCCCTGTCCATGTATGCTCAAACAATCGCACAATACATCATTTTATGCTTAATACAATCATATTTTGACAACTTACTGTTAGTAACATTATAAATCCTTAGTGGTGCCTCAGAGTTTCTCAACTCAGCCCAGGAGGACCACAAGATTTAACAGTTAAAGTAAAAGTATTACGCTTTTGAATTGGTGACTTTGTGCTGTTTGCTGGACTCTGGCTTATCTGAGACGGCATGGCTGTTGCATTTTCCTAGTTCTCAGATTCACAGGAACTCCTGAGGAGCAGTTCTGACATGACTGAAGTTCACAAGGTGTTAAGTGGCTTGTCACCTAACAACTTTGAGGTGCAGTGCAAATGCAAACAGCAGATTCTCAGGAATTCTTTTGCCCTGGTAAAGAAATAAAGGTTCCTGGGAATGACGGTTATACATGGATTTCCTAACACTTCAGTACCGTAAGTTGGATAATAAGGTTATACAACAATTTAACGTTTCATGGAAGTAAATATGATGGTGAGATGCAAATGCAAAAAGTTTTCAAGAAGTTATGTTTTTGCTGGCATTGATTTGTTTATTTGTTTATTTGTTTGTTTGCTAATCTGTTAGCAAAAGAAATTATTTGGTTGACATTTTCAAAATTGGTCACAAATGGGCCAGTCTGGATCCAGAAATGTTTAAGGGATTCTGCACCATTACGGGATAGGGCCAAAGACACTAACTCCAGCCACAAGGGGTTCTTAAAGGAAGAAACTGGTTTTAGCAGATTCTTTACTATTGTGAGATAAGTAATACATGCTTTGTGTCTCAATGTAAAGAGCATTTACCCCTACAGTAACTGGTTCAAGTTTTTGCCACTATATCTTTATCATTGCAAGATAGGGTTTATGCCTTGGCAGAGGTCTGTGGTCCAGTGCTTCTGGTTGTCAGTAGTGTGTAGGAAATCATAGTTTATTTTGGGTTTCAAACAAGTTTTTCTTTTATTCTTTGAGTTGTGGTTTGCTGAGGGCTATAGCCAAAAACAAAAGAGTAAAAGAATGAAATACAGGCACACAATAGTGAGGTGCTGCAGTTTTGTTGATTGGAAAATGAAAATTCGCAGGAAAACACAAAACTGAAACGAAGCCTGTTTTGTTCTTGTCATAAACAGACAATTTCAGAATAAGGAAAATGAAATGTTGTGTTTCTTTTATTCAATTGTTGTAGTGGCACAAGCTGTCTTACAGTCGGCTTCTTGCTTTGAGAACTAAAAGTGTTGGATTTGCTGTCTACTAAGCAGAACTTAAGAAGGAATCTGAGTCCCTGAAATGTAGAAAAATGTCATCTTGTGCAACCTTTCCAAATCTTTTCATATTTTACTCAAAGATAGGACATACAAAAACACTCAATTCAAGGTGTAGTGCCAACATATGCCAAATAAACTGCCTGTGAACCAATGCTATTTGACAAATATTAGGGCTGTGTATTGGCAAGAATCTATTGATGATATGCATTTACTTTTGACATTTACTTTTTACTCATTGGCCATCATGGCTTTCACAAGCCACAATTTAGTTCGCTAAGTTTTTGTATATATTTTATAGTGTACAATAAGCTTAAAGAAATGTCATATTTGGTTTATGTATTATGCATGTATACTATACTCCTATACTGTAACACAGCCATTCCCAATAGTCAAGACATCATCGCCCTTAAATTTCCAAAAAATCCCAAGGAGCCCCAACTATAGAACTTCCCTCTATTCACAAGACAAATAGTTTTAAAGTAATATTTTTAAACACGTATATAACTAATTCATTTCAATCGCAATTTCTTTTTTATGTACTTAGTCTAGACATCCTCTGGGAGCCCCCACCGCAGTACCTCCAGAACCTGATTATTATGACATATATTTAATTCAATAATTAGAATGGGGTGTAATGCAACTGTATTTTACCAACAAGATGTCTTTTCTAATTTAAGTGCTGCTAGAATTTATTTGAAAAATGAACAACCAATCTAAGAAAGAACATAAAAGCCAACTGGCTTGTAAGATTGATCTCAATGGATGACAGCATGAATGAAAGAAATGTCAGACCCACATTGTCAGGAGTGAATGGGTTAGGCTGGCAAAACTAGAAAACAGTCTCTCAGACCATTATAATCTACTTAGTTACAAGCAACACAGCTACTGTTATTTCAGGTACAGCATAACATTGTTCACTTAACAGACACCACTTCCAGAGTTACCTTTTCCAAACCTGACCTGTAGTGCACCACTTGCTCAAACTAAAGAAACAAAGCTGGAATACACTTTAAAACACTCCCCTGTCATCTCCACTTAAACAACACCCCTCCCTCAAAAAACATGTCTACCCATGGCAACTAGCAGAACAATTAGAGCGCTCCCAGCCAGGTCCCTCCTGACTCCACTGTCTCTATTTCCGTGCTGTGATGTGCGGGTGGAACACAGGCTTATAGTGCATGATATCTATAAACGTCCCCCCTCTTGTCGAGAGCTTACCTGAGAGCGTCATTCAAGGCAAGGCAAAAAGCACAAAATGGCAAGGCTATAGAGGGTGGCTATGAAATACTAAGGCTTTTTTGCTTGACATTTCAAATCGCTATAACCACTTGTGTTCAATGGCGTCAGATTACGCCAAGTGCTTCCAAGCAATCCTGGACAAAGCCATTCATTTTATGCCTCTCGTCTTTGGCTCTAAGATCAATGCCACCTCAAAGACAAATTAATTTTCTCCTCTTCCCTTCTTGTTAGTTTGAAACCCTTGCAGCCATTACCGCCTCTTCTGATTGGACGTTTTTTTAGTGGGACTGAAATCAGTTAATGTCTGCGCACATCACAGCAAAATACATTACAGAGCTGTCCCTCTAAGTTTTGGAACCAGGCAGGAGGCTCGGGGGGTGCGTTGTTATTGGCAAGTAACCGTTTGAAGAGCCCTTTGAGGAGGTATACTCACCAAGTATCGACCCTGGCTGTCTGGTGTTGCACAAGGCATTAGCAGAACATAGGCGTTTGCTTTAAATAGCTGTGAATTGTTTTGGAAGAATAAGCAACAGAATCGATACGGTAAATGATTGCGGCTAATCATTGCGCTGCAGCATTTAGGAATTAGCAAATCTGAAAACACATGAGTTCAGCCGATAATGACATGGCTAAGGTCAATTATTTAAAAAAAAAAATCCCACAATATAGATTGCACTTGAATGCATCTCAGGAAACGTTTAAGGATCTGACAGAAAAAGACAGGCAGCTCTTGTGTATTGTGTTACACCACTAGTACAAAGCAAAACAAACGCTTACAGAGTTACTTCGTTGGATGAATCTTAATAGTTGCAATTAATTTTCCTTTACGCCTCAAGTGCCCCTTGGTTTTAGCACCATTAGATTACCCTCACAGAATAGCTTGTATAATACAACGCCGTATCGGGGGTGGCAATACATCCAAACAACAGCTAAAGAAGTTATAGGAGGTGATCTAAAATTAAAACTAATAAACAAGAAGCAATTATCTTCGAGTGCCATTCACTTTGGCCGGTGTACCTCTGCTCCGGGCGATGACAACTGCCTCCTCACTTCCGAATGCTCTCATAAAGCACACTTAATGATCCCCGCTGACGTTTTATTCTGCTTCTGTTTGGATCCCAATAACGGCAGACGTGAATAAAATAAATAAATAAAAAAACAAGTGCTGAGAATAATGGGTGAAATCAACAGCTAACTATGTTCACTTTGTTGATTAAATGTTCCAGCCTACAGTGAGCCTATACGGCGCTGTGTTTACCGACGCATTACAAAAGCTGAGCAGGCACATTAAGCCCCCTTCATTGAAAATGCTCTGTGATGACCACTTTCCTCTTCTCCCTAAGCCTCTTTTCAGACAAGGAGGCTAATTATGATAATTCAGTTGTTAATTACATTTACATACATCAGGATGTGAATAGTCAAGCGGGTGCGGAGAACTCATTAAACTTTGAGTATTTTTCATATCGGCATGCCTAATTGCGGGGACAAAAACAGACGCGGGGCTTCAACTTTACCCTGTAGTCTTGCGTTACGTCGCCTATATATCCTCGCCTTCACAGCCTCTCCCTTGGGTGTCATGTTATCATGCTGGGGGAGATTCCAGGGAATAGGCAGGAAAACAAACAGACGTGTTGACAAGAGGCCAGAGTTCAGGAGCACACAGACTCCATTGAGACATCAGCCGCTGACCCCCCTTACTTAAACAGCGCAGGCAAGGAGGAATCAGATTTCCCCTCTGCTGCTGCTACTTGCAAAGCCCTTCTGAATATCCAGAAGTTAAAATCATAATCCGAGGCAGCGCTTTGGGGCATTGCGAGGCAGTAAAAGTCAGGTCAAGGTTCCAGTTTGCTGCTCTGTTCAGTAGCTTTAGCGCCTGAGCTCAATGGGATACTACGGGATAAGGTAGTTGTCAGGTAATTAGCCCTATTATCGCGGTGATGTAAGGTCCCCTTCTGATGACACGTATGTCGCCTCTCAGCTCTTCACAGATTAATTTAAGCCCTGGGCCGCCTGACAAGATTCGCCACTGTAATTGATCTCTCTTTCCAGGCTTCAACCATTCATCTACCCCTTGAATCACTGCATGGCACACACTCAGACTTTTAAAAATATTTTGTCACAATAGGGCTGCTATTATCTCCTGATCTATTACTGGAAAAAAAAAAGTTGATGAGGTAGCCATGGCAACTCAACTTAAAAAAAAAAACCAAGGTGAGAAAGGGAAAATGGAGGACTACATACTGCGCACAATACTTCTCAGATGTATTCAGAGTGCACGAGGCCGGCGTTCATAATGGTTTTGGAAAAGGCTGGAGATTAAAGAATTTGATAAGGTCCAAGCTTTCGGCTGAGGAGAGCGCCTCAGCCTGCATTCACAGTAATAAAAGAGCTGCTTTTTGTAGCCGTACAATCCCTGTGGGAGCTATCCCTCATTCCAAGGTGAATCTGTAATTTCTGTCTGCAAATGAGCCCTTTCCCCAAGACTAACACAAGCCCCTGTTTTTTTTGTTCCCCCACCACCACCACCACACCTGAACACCATCCAAAATTAAAAGGCAGCCATCTGTGACTTCCCCATCCTGCAACCAGACACAATAATTACACAAAATCTAAATAGGGAAAAAAACAAAGCCAGACTCACCTTCGGCGGGGTCTGGCGGTCCAAAGTCCAGGTCGTAGCGAAGGATGTAAAAGTTATTCCAAACGTACAGCTGGTTGTCTCGGGGGTTGTAATCCACAGCGGTTATGTACTGGTACTGATTGGGGAAGGGGATGTCTGTGTACTCGCCCTGGCTCAGCTTAGTGTTGTAAATGTAATCAATTTGGCTCCTGCTGGCTTCGCTTTCGTTCTCTTCGTAGGTGGAGCGCACAACGTGGAGCACCCCACACACCATGAAGGCGTTGGAAGCCGAGCGCTTGTCGTAGGCTGTATCCCATGTCGCCTCGAAGCGCAGGGTGTACGGGTTCAGCTGACTGATCACGATGCGCCCATTGTTCTGCTCCGTGGCATAGATTACCCACAGGCCCCTCTCGTCCACAGCCAGGTCAATATCGGTCTTGCCGCCCCAGCGATACGGTGAGGTGTCGTGGTAGTTGGCGTTATTGACGATGGCCTCGCCGCTCTTGATGCGAGTGCGCAAATCAAACTTGACAATGTTTCTCGTGCGCTCCTTGTTGAAGAATATAGCGCCGTCATAGGCCACGAAGCCTGTCCCGTCGACTCGGTGGGGCAGTTTGTATGTGGTTGTCTGGCGGCCATTTTTGAAGTCCTCCAGAGAGGCGTATTCGATGAGCGTGTCGGTGCGGTACGGTGTCCAGGGCATAAAGAAGACCTTGTCTCCGGCTTGAAGTGGGTCTTTGCACCACGAGCCGGCCTGCTGCTCCGCTTCGAACAGGAATGTGGCATCTCCGACCCCCTTCAGAGTCCCAGGACAAATGAAAACTAGTGACAGAGAAAAGAACGGACAGAAATATAATAAGGTAACATATTTCCAGCAAATGAATCAGACTTTTTTTTTTTTTTTTTAATGAAACGCATCACTGTCACTGCTTAGGCGTAGAACAAAAGGTCAGGGACTGTGAATTTGAAAGGATTTTTTTTACTAATGTTTCTAACTATAGCTAATGAATAGCAACATAAAAATGTGTATGAAAGATGTGTGCATCAAAGGTCTGCTGCTACACCTAATGGGGACGAAACAAACTAAATGTAACACAAAACCTGCAATAAAGACATGGAGGATGGAAAAGTGGAAGTTTAAACATCTCCCTAGCTGCCTTTACGTACAGTTGGGTACATGGACACACATGCATATTCACATGTCGTAAACATAAAAAAACAATGTGATAAAAGGGGACAGACTTCACATCTTGTGGTAAGAGTGAACAACAAGTTGTCATGGTGGTGGCGGCAGCAAAGCAGAGGTAAAAATGAAAAGTGGAGATTGGGGACTCAAGACTGAACAGCGCTAAAGGGTTGTCACTATTTTTCCGTGGCAAAAGACAAAAGAGTGTTTCCACTGATGGGTGAGGGAGGCCATGGCACGGATCCTGTTTTAAATTGGTTCCAAATAAACAGGGAACACTGAATTCCTGTTTTTTTTCCTCCTCTTTCAGCTTTTTTTCAGCCTGTGCCAATCTCACTCAGCCATCACTGCTATTTCACATCACGTGCTATGGGTGCAGCAGAACTGGGGCCAAGCAAACTAACTGGAAGCCAAATATACACTGCATTGTTCAAGAATCCCTGCGAAAAAATTGACTAGAGTTTAAAGAAAAAGCTACATTTGGTGAACCCTGGGTGTCACTTGGAATTGCGTTTTGGGATTCATTTGGACTCCTTAGGTGAAAACAATCCTCCAATGTTTTTTTTTTAGCATTTGACAGAAGAGGCAATAGAGGGGGGGTAGGAGACGTGAGGGGAGTTGTACTCAACACCACAGAACAAGGAGCCGGAGGGGGGGGTAAAAACCAGACCACGCATTTACCTTTTTGCTCCACTTCTATTTCAGGCATTGGAAAAGAAAGCAAAAAAAGAGTGCAAAGGGAGAGAAAGGTTATCATGTGTCAACTAGCAGGTACAAAAGAAGAATTAGTTGGAGGATGGCCCTGAGATGAACCCGGCTCCTGTTTTAAGAAGCTAGGAGAGAGAGAAAGCTTGTTTGTTAGTCAAGGTTGTCTCATCCTAGGACATAAAATCAGACTGAAGTTAAGCAAAAAGCCAAGCTGCAGAGTGCATGACATTTTTCATTCCTATTATCCTTAACTGCCGACAAAATAATACACAAGCCACTGTAAATGCAGAATCAATGGCTCAAAGGTGCTGTTTACACGGCAACAGTAGTAGCTGAAAACAGTTGCTTGAACTTTTTGATAACAACCTCCGGAGTAGATGTTTTTTGGTAAAATTGCACCCGCCGCTGACAAGGTGTTAACTCGCAAAGTGGCATCTTCGTGTAAACACAGATGTACCAACCTGCTAATGGGATTATGGAGAACTGTGTGTTCATTATTACATCTATGCAGCAGAAACAGGGTGTCTGTTTGTGCTATTTCAGATTTGGATATGATTTTGAATGTTTTGTATTTGTATGAATGTCTGTTTGCATGAAACCAAAATGCAATCTATCCCCTATGGTGAAATTTAAAAGAGCATGCATTCATCCAGCTGCGTTCAGCTGTTAAAACAATGCACTATGTCTGCCAGGCCAGTAGGGGCGCTCTGAACCCTGCTGCAGCAATAAAGTGATTCAACATAAACACTCACTTTGAGCCTGAATAGTTCTGACCAATGGGTAAGGACAGTGGTTCTCAAACAAAGTACCTCCTCACAACATATTTGATTTACAAGTACGATCTTCAATGGACTAAAATGAGCCTAAATCTGGACTGACCCAGGTCTAAACTAAGGAATAAAGCAGGACCAAGCCAGGACCAAACCAGGTCTAAATTAAGATCAAAGCAGGTCTAAACCAAGACCAAATCAGGACCAACCAGGTTTAAAGGAGGACTAAACTAGTACTAAAGTAGGGCTAAAGTTTGACTAAACAAGGTCTAAACCAACTAAGGACTACACAGTGATCTAAACAACTGGATCAAGCTCTACACTAAATCAGGAATTGAACTGCTAAAGACTGAGTATCACCAGAAGAAGCCCATGTACCACAGTTTGAGAACCACTGTGATATGAGTTGGGATAGTGTGGTGTCATATAAAAATGCTATTTTTTAGCCGATAAAAAACACTTTATGGGTTACACTAGAGTGTTAAATTGCAGGACACAGGGGACAATACCATGTTTTATCCATGTGGATGTGGACTTGCCAACTGACTGCATGGAAACGTTGCTGTCTGTGGCCAGTAGCGGCTAAACAAAACTCTCTGTGGTCATATTCAAATGTTTGCAAAACTGTAGCATGAGAATGCCAACAAACAGCCAAAACACAACAGAATCACTGTTTTCAATGAAAAGAATTATGTACAAAGCTTCTACATTTTCTTTGATTGATTGGCTTTAAGTTTAGAGCGCTCCCAATTGGCTTGGCATACATACTACAATGTATGGGCTGTGCTATTTAGACATTGCAAAGCGCTTACTTTTTTCTGCTTTCAGGAACACTGTTGTCATATAAACCCACCTAAAATGTATCTGATTATTGACAAATCCCTGAATGCATCTCCGACTCATATTTTTGACGGATAAGATTCTCAGAGCATGCACATAAGTTATTTTTGGCATTTATTGACTGGGGGTGGAATCTGTTCAAACTGTTAAAAACGCAAATCAAATGTGGAATCCTAAGTTGCTCGCCCACACACGTCAAACATGACACGGCCGCAGTGTTACAGACCAAACTTTCTAAATGAGCCACGGCTGTGCATGAGATGAATGATGAGCGATCTGCCTATAGCATGGAGCCCGCTGTACTGGCCTGCGGAAGCTGCAAAAGCCGGGTCGAGGAGAGGTGTGTGTGTGTGTGTGAGTGTGAGGGGGGTGGCGGCCACTGGAGACAGCATATGAAAAATTGGAAAGTTAACAAAATGCAGAGCAAAGAGGTTAGTCATCGGGGAGCTGTAGAGAAGGTGAAAGGGAGGTCTGTTTGAGAGAAGGGGAAAAAAAGGGTCAATATATTAAAAAATGTTTACTTTTCATAAGTTTTATACTGCCACGGGAGAGATGTAGCACACAGCTGTTGGGCTAAATCTCTCTAAAAACACCCTTTAAAGGTAGATTACAATCCCAGACATCTTTTACATAGAACTGTATTTGTCTTACTCTACAAATTACACTCATGGGAAAATTAGCACTTGAAAAGCTGCAGAGCAAACTAAAAAAAAAAGAATAAAAAAAAAAATCCAAGGGCATTTTTGCCATCTTGCAGTGACCATTAAAATACTCTCACATTTGTGCTGGTTGTACAGTGCTTACTCATGTATGAAGTCTTGCTTTAAAGATTTTACAACCTCCAAATGAGGTCGAAGAACTTTGGATAACATCACAGAAATTCAAATAGGACCACGTGTATGCGGCCATACATATATAAAAAAAAAAAAGGGGTTGCTAGTGAAGTATTTAGGGGCAGAGAAGTGGAAAAATATTTTACAGTGCATTCTTATGGCATAAATGAAATCTACATTGCCTCATAAATATTTGAATTTTTACTAGATTCTGTGATGTTCTCAAAAACATAGGGAGAAATGTATGCAAGTAAAACCTTTATAAAATATAGCTTATGATAATTGCTTTTCAATATGGTGATACTTGTGAGTGAGCATATGATGTGTATTACGGTAATCCAGAAGGGCAAGTCACAATGACAAGTTGACCAAAATAAAAAATAAAAAATTCCTTTTGAAATTAGATTTTTGTTTTCAATTTTGTTAAATTAAGTATTTTATATTTATTTACTTCTTTACTTTTATTTAATTATCTTTATTATTATTATTTCTGTTTTGTATTTTTTCCATACAGATTTGTTTTTACATTTTGCAATTAGTGTTTTCTGATAATTGGGATTTGTTTATGCCTTTAGCAATGTGTTGCTGTGACTCGTCCTTCAGGGTCACCTCAGTGCATAAAAAAAAACCTCTCTATTTTTAATTACTCACTGTTTTAAATATGATTTGACAATGAAAATACAAACTCTTTGTACTTCAGTAATTTGATTACTTGAACTGTTAGTAAGCACAAAACAATAATTTGTTACTGCAACACTTGAAGCATCTGCAAAACAAGTATATATGGAGTTATGGCACATTGAAAACGCAACAGTTTTGTTTTGGGTTTTTTTTTTTTTTTTTTGGTATGGAATTGGGAATGTGATACTTACTATATGGTACACACTCATACTGGACCTCTAAGTACTTGTAGGTGCCGGGGCAAGGGTCGGGAAAGACATCAGAGCCAGTGACAACCACACACTGCGTACGGTTGTTGCACCTAGGAAAAAAAAAGATTGACCGAGATTTCATCATAAATCCCCACACCAAGACCAAGACTCGCCAAAGACAACATTAATAACACAGAGGGGGGAAAAGTTCATCACAATGATTTTGATGAAATCCTGGGTTCATATGCAATCTAGTTACAACCTTGGCAAAAGAGGAATGAAAGCATTATGACAGAGTAAATGAATCAAAATCAATGTGTTAATGATCACGGGTCTGAAGGAGCAGCTAAAGGCATGTTGAGAATTAGCAATGGCATTTTCCTTTAACGTTTTCATGGCGCTATTGAAAGAGGAGAAATTCATTAAAGGCACCAGACAGGTGGCTGTGGCATGCGGTGGGCTCGAATAGAAGCCCGTGCTTCACAGAAATGTGGCAAACACAGTGTAAATACGTCTTTTCTACAGAAAATGATGTGTCTTGCGGTGAAAAAAAAAAACAGCTCAATAGGAGTGTGGTGCTCAAGTTGGTCAAAATATGAGGTGTGAAAGGGTCAGTCAATACATATCTGCCCGGGATATAATTGAGAGACATCGGTCTGATCATTTTGTAATTATGCTTTTCCGTGTTATTTCACAGACTCAGAATACTTAAACCCACACTGAAAAAATGTATTCAAGAGACGCGCTTTTGAGGTTATGGATTACCATTCCTCTAGCTTGCAATGTTTCCTCCCTTTTAAGGAAGTGCACATGTCAAAACGGGAATGTGGTATGTTTTAACTTTGTATAAATAGCCACAATTACATTTTTTTTAAAATGCATCCTACAGAATGCCTTAGATATTTTTTGCTAACCCACAAATGGACATTTACTTTTATGTTTATCTAAGCAGACAATACGTTTTACATGTATTATTAATATCAAACTGCATATTTGCTTATTTTCTAAAATTGTTTTAACAATAGGCTAACCACATAACTTCAAATCACACTGAAGCCCTTAGTATGTGACCTTTTATTTAATAACTAGGAAAATCCCCCTGGGATTAACAATGTCTTTTGCAGGGGAGTCCTGGACAAAGCGATGCGAAGAAGGAGGGGTTTGATAGATTAGGGGAATTTTATCCCTACACACTGGTGAAGGTGATGAGCAGGAGAGGCTGAGGAGGCTGATGGTTCTGCTGCTGCACATCGCTACATCTCAAACTGTTGGAGTCTAAGCAATAATGTTTTTTCCTTCAATAAATCATCTGTTACACTTCACTTATTTGTCTCTCCTGGTTGAAATAATATCACGTTAATACATGTAAACGTTTAAAAAGTCGTTTTTTAAAATGCAGGCCTTATGGTAGACATATCCCAGCATTCTTTTTTTTTTTTTTTTTTTTTGTTCATTTGGGGAAGCATTCTTTGATTACACACCAGTTAAAGGTACTGTAAGCTGAATGCACTCATACTGGTTTGAAAGCGGTACTGCAGTCTAAATCTAAACAATGGTCTGCTTTTCTGATTGGAAGACCAGTAATGCAGTTTTAGAACCAAAACAAAAAAATGTAAACAAAAACAAATTGGGAATTATGTAAAATATATATTTTAATTCTTAATAAATCAGCTGTCCCATTGTTATCAGTAAAACTTATATTTGATTTAAACATGTCATATCTGGGGACACGTGGGGAATATAAAAAATATATATACTGCTCATAGCACCGTTAACATTGTTTGCAATTGGAGTGATACAGATTTAAGTAAAAGTTATTATAAGTATTTGTATTAATATCAGAACTGAACTGATGTTATAATTCAAAAACCATGAATGCAAGTTTTCTTCCCATAATTCCTCATCCTATTTATGTTTTTATGTTTCCTACATCAGCTATTGTTGCCCTATAGACAGGCTTTAGTGTGTGAATTGCAACAAACCTCCGATGGTGGGTTAACTTGAGTGTATGTGCTCACAGATGTCGCTGGCTTGTGCTAAAGGAAGTTTAAGTGAAAACAGGAGGGGGAGAACAAGACCGGCAGAGGACAATGTTTGTGTAAATACTGTATAGGCTGAAATTGGCTCCACTTCAATCAAGCTCTCTAGAGGCCGAGGGGATTGAGAATAATGTCAGCAGTAAAAAGAGGCAAACAAGAAAAACGAAGAAAAAAAAAAAGAGCTGGCACTAAAATAGGACATTCAACAATTTGCAAGCCAGGGATAAATATTGCAGCAGGTCAGCGGCAGTCATGCGAGATGGACATACATTTCAACACTGGACATAACTCTCAAAGAACCATTAGTAATTCAAGAGGGTTTCTGTCGCTGCAAAATGGGATTGTGCAGCTCCACATCCAAATTGAAAAAAACACATCGGGCTTGACTCTGCACTTTTAAGGACACACAATCGAACATACATTACAACCAGACTATTTAACCTGCACTCTGTAGCCTACGCTTCACTATGCATAACAAAGCCCTCCCTTTAGATACTAATGGATTATTAAACAATGTATATGTGAATAAAAAAAGGCATAAAGTCCATTACCAAGTTGAAGAATAGAGCAAGAACGTCGCTAGTGATGGTTTAAACATCGCCGGACAATATGGTGCCAGCTGCATTTAAGACATTCACTTTAATGGTTTGTCTGCAGCCAGCGCTCGAGAGGGCTACCACAAGAGAGTGGGTCACTGCATCAAAATTAGAATAGATGGACAGGACATAAGAGCAAGACAGTCTTTTAAATGCATCCAGAGAGACACCGTTTAATTCAATCTTCATAGCTCACCATACGAGACTGATGGATGATAAGTGGAAAAAACCATTAAATACTGCATGTCTGCTTTATGCTAATTTATAGTTTGCCTCCATTCTGTGATTATATCTCCACTAGCCCTATATTTGAACATAATCTACTGAAAGCTACACAACATCACTTCAATCTTACTCAAAATACAAACTTTCTTAATTCTTCTTAAACTTAAAAAGGTTAATCCACTTTTTTTTTATCATCTTACCTCAACTTGCATAACAGTGAGTTGCTAAGTAACCACCATTAAGCAGTCATTTTGCTAATTGTGTGGTGATTTAGCTGCTAATTGCTAGCTTAATAGCAAGCTAGCTGTTAGATGTGTCTAAAATACTGCATACTATTAAGCAACTTAGTGCTATAGAAGCAATATTTGTTAAACGTGCCTCTGAGCTGTTAGATTTGCTGTAAGGTGAGGAAAGAACAAATAAATACTTAAGGAAGTTGTGACTGAAAAATACTTAATTGTTGCTAGTGTTTCTTGCTTCTAACAGCTTTAGCTTACACCCCAGGCTAGAGACAAGTTTACCAATTGTAGACTGAAGATGCACATGATTTGATTTCAGTTAGTTTTAAACAGAAAATAAAGATTACACCTTTTTATTTATTGTTTGTTTCATAAATGTAGCAAATGCTGTGTATTCTAATTGCAAATATGTATCCTAATTCGTCTGAAATTTATTGTAAATAGAAGGTACAAAGTCAGAAAACTACACACATTTTGATGAGAAAAAGTCTTTCCTATTCTGACGAGGGTGCAAACTAAGACAAATAAATACAACATTTTTAGATTCCAAAAATTAGCTGTCAATATCATAAATATTAGCGCCAACAATATGGTAGTCAGTACAGTCAGCAAAAAGAAACATTCAATTATGACTTGTCTTTAACCACTACACTGCACTATTGTGACATTATTCTGTATCTACTTGTCAAGCGTGTGATAATTGTGTGACTTTTAGCATTTAGCCTTTATCCTTGGTAGAGCTAATGCTGCGTTCCAGTTTCCTCGGAAGTCAAAATTTCTGAGTTCCGAGTTGTACATTTCAATTGGAACACCCTCCAATCTCTAAATTCCTACTCAGAAACTCTGGTAGCAATAGCTAACCCCAATTTACAATACACTACAGTAATATTAACAGTTCTTGTGTTATTTTCCCATGCGTTGTCCACTACTCTCCATGCTCTCTCAGTGAACCTGCTGAGAGCCTCTGCTGTTACAAAATGTGCTTGCTAATCTTGCTAACGTTTTCACCGGTCCATATCGAGTTAACGCTAACAACAAGCAAATCCACTCTCTACACATCGTAAATGTAACAATGCTGCCAGAGTGAATTAATTAAGTTCATATGTCACATTTTGCTTGACTTGTTTTTGTATCGTCATATTGTTTTATTTGTATTTGTCAATGCTGTCATTATTAGTTCCAACCTAACAACTGGAACACGGTAACTCGGAGATAACAACACTCTGAGGTCCGAGTTCGGACCTCCAAGGAGAACTGAAACGCAGCATAATAGCTTGAATGTAAAACGGGTAAATACTGAGTCACCTGCAAATGTTCTCTACCCCAGCACTAATGTCGCATCCCAATTGCCATCAGAAGTCAGAATTTCCAAGTTAGGAGAAATTCAATAGGAAAACAGTCCCATCTTTTTTAAATTCCTACTAGGGAACTCAGGTAACAATTCAAAACCCTGAGTTAGAAAATCCAACATGCCTGCTTTGAAAGTGAAAATAAGTACTATAATATTATAGTGCAGGTGTGTTTTTAGTTGTCCACCTCTGTCTGTGAACATGCTACAGTGGGGCAGGTGAGCCTCTGCAGTAACAAAATGTGCTATAACGCTCTGTTGTTACTAATCTTGCTAACGTCCACACCAAGCTAACACTAAAAAGAGCTAATTCCATCCTCTAAATGCCATACATATAACAATGCTGCTTGAGTGAGTTACTTTATGTTTATGTCACATTCTGTATGGTTTTATTATCTTCACAGTCATTCTATTTGTCATTATTGTAACTCTATCACTATGTTCCAACTCCTGAGGACAACTGGAACGTGGCTAATGTTAATTTGTACATTCAAAGTATTGTAGGGTATTGCAGTCTGCTTAACCTATGGCACTAAAATGCATATGCAGCTTATGTTGGAGAATGTAAAATTTGGAATTTGTGTAGGCTTTGCTGCTTTGTTATGGGAGATGTGTGTGCTTGTTTACAGAGCTACATCCTCCAATGGCTCAAAGATTTATTGTTACTTTATTTTACTAGGTCAGGTAGTAGGTGGCCAGTAAAATGATGCAACGCAACTCAGCAAAACAGTTAGTATTATGTGTTGTGTGGGAATAGTTTGTGCACATGCTGGTTTAGGTAACAGAGGTAGGGAGAAACATCTTGAACATGAGGGGTAGGAGGAGGTGGTCAGACATGCTGTCCATTACCTGAATATTAAACAAGCCCCGTTTCCATTCGTCTCTTTATCAATTTTTCATCTAGCCACTTCTTCTTGCCGGGAACCAAATATTTTTTTCTTTGACAACCCAGTGAAATCTCAAAAAGATTGGCTCCATCCAGCCCGAGCTGTTTTTGTGAAGAAATTGGTCTGCTGATGATAAATACTTTAGATGCAATTTCCAAATCAACAAAACACCCACAGTTTCCATATCCGCTTTTAGTCTTGTTTAATATGTTTATTTATCTGTCTGTGCAGCTTTTGTTAATCATCCCCATATGGGTAGTGCATCAAGTCTTAATGCGGTAAAAAGCCTCGGTGCTTTTAGTTCGCTGCAGCAAAAAAAAAGGAGAAGGACTAATCAAGGTCTGCCAATGCTTTGCAACTGCTTTAACAGCCCTGGTTATCACTTCAAGCTTAATTATGATATACCCTCTGATCTGAATCATTAGAACCGTTCTAGCTCGTGGTAAAGCAGCTTCTTAGCGCTTTTTTTTTTTTTTTTGTGTGCCCCCTCAAGGGAATTTTTGACGGAGATAAGTTTGAAGAGCGGCTCTGCCAAGTGATCGGCTGACATGACAACAGACACACAATGAAGACGGTTAGAGTCGAACCGAGGGGCATGAAAGCCGTCAGCGGGCTGTGTTACTGTACAAGAGATTTAAATATAGAAAGACAAGTAAACGGAGAAGACAAACAATGCTCCTAAGTCTTCTGGCGAATCTCTTGGGAGTAAATACAGAAGTAGATTTACCCAAAGGTGCAAAATGGTGGGCGACGGTAGTTCAGAAGCCAGGTTAGGATATGGCAGTGCATTAGACGATGAACTGTGCTCGTTACTATTTATGAATAGTTCATCCAGTGGCCTTTAAAAATACACACACACACAAACACACACACACACAGACGCACACACCTCTAGGGGGAAAGCAGCAGTGGAGCTGAGGTGTTGCTGTGCCGTTTGACAGCAAAACAGCATCCTGAGAGAGGGGTAACTGGGATAAAAGGCATGATTATGACGGGCATTGACTCGCTACCTGAGGAAAATGCTGTGTCTCAAATCACATACTTCTGTTTGTGCTCTTTCTCACAGTTGACTACATTATGCACACAACAGTGAAATAGTGGAAATGGCTGTGTATTACAGTTATATGGACTCTAATATTATTTTTTGGCTAATTTCAGTACATTTTGTCTGAGCAACATTTGACCACCAATTATGTGAAAGGTTTTATGCAAAAGAATACCTGGCCTAATTTTTTTTTCCAAAACTGCCTTTGGTCTGATGCAAGAAATGTAAATATTCACATTTATATAGCGCTTTTCTACCTCCATGGGCACTTAAAGTTTTTTACATCAAGGAAACCATTTAACCATTCATTCTCAAAAGCACTCAGCCATTCATAAACCAATGTGCACAGACAATGAGGGCAAGATGGGTTAAGTGCCCAAGGACCCAACGGCCATGTGCAATGTTTTCAATGCTTTCTGATGGGAGGATGAACAGCTCCACCAACTGAGCTACAGTGGCCCAATATGGAAACTACGTAACCAATCAGTGAAACAAAACATCACATAAAGCCCGCCCAATTTTCAATTAAGATTTGTTAGATAAGAGTATTTAGGAAGTTAATTTTAAATGGGACTTAGACTGATTTCCCTTTGCATAGAAATTTAATGGGTCAGAAAATCTAATAATAACACACTTAAAGGAGTGTAATTAGTAGCTCATTCAGTACACCTACTCATTTCACTAAAACTTTTCATAAAGCTGGTGTGCAATTTGTTCCTATTACAGCAGTTTCAACTTGGTATAAATCTTCTCGACTCCAAATAGAACAGGGTTTATGGAGAACTTTTTTTTTTTAAATAAGTGATATTGATTGGTTGTATCCCATTTAATCCAGAAGGCAGTTTGTTTTGGTTATTAGGATGTCTGGTCAGACCTCACTGCTTGAACAACTTTCAAAATGTGTTATCTCCTTCTCTACTTAGTCAAGATGGCGGCTGCTAAACAAGCGCATATTACTTCCCACTTAATTTTAATGTCAGTGTAAATGCACCAACAAAGTAGTGCACTGCATCTAGCTAACTGGAGTAAACACACTTGAATTAGAATGTGTTAAGTCCAGAAGATAAATAAATTGTGACACAGTCATAGCCACTTCAGCCCAGTACAAGTACCAGAACAAAGCAAGAGCAGTGTTCCTGATATGGAATTAAGGGGGTAACAGTCTGTGTGCTACGCTGATTATGACTCAAACAGCGGTAACAACGCGCAGCTGGTGTGAAGAGCTCTGGTGCATGGTTGTCAATTTCTCGCAGTCAAGAATAAATCTGGCTCGTTTTTATTTCAACAAGCCACCTACACGTTATAGTCGATAAAAGAGCAAGAATTGTAAAAGGTGCAAGATGGTGATTAAAATAATGTCGGAATAATACATTTGACTAAGATCTTCTAAACATAACTGGATCTTACAACGTTCTTTAAGTTAATTTAGATATTTCAGTCACATCTTCCAGAGGATTCAGAGGAGCCATCTTTCTTCACTTGTTTATATGTTTGTTTTTATGGAGTGGTTGGAGAGTTTCACTGAATCTAAAACACTCTCAGGTAAATATTTTTGATTAATCAAGGTTAATCCTAATGCAAGATTTTAATTTAATTTAAGTTTTTGAAATAACTAATAAACATGTATTAATGCATTAAGAGATCGCTAGGTTACGGTTAATGCTATGTTTAGCTAATTCTAGCTACAACTCATGGGACTGATTTCAAATGTTGAAAGGTTTAAAAACACAGGTGATTTGATAGGTTGTATCCAATAAAGTAAGTCATTTGTTAAATTAAGTGTTGAAATACCCATGCCTTCAAGGTTGTAGTAAACTAATTTTGAAAATAACTTGTTCTGCAAAAAGTGGGTCACAATAGAATGATCAGGGATAAAATTGGGTTGAGAACCATTGAGTGTATGTAGGTGACCACATGTATAAATTGATTTCCTTTGTGAAAATCAGACTCAGAAGACAAAAATATAACAGTCCCCATGAGGTCCATTCCCCCTAGGTCCTGGTTGTGTTTTGAAACAAGAGCCCCAGCCTCCCCGGCTTTTTACCTTTGTGATATAATCTTGTAGGCATCCGGGAGGTAGCAGTTGACGTTCTCCATCTGGAATGGGTCAGCGTCACAGATCTTGTCGTCGGTTCGCCCGTAGTTGGCCGTCTCAATCATTATGACATCACTCCCCGGGCAGCGGAGATCAATTGCATATCCTTCACAAGAGAGCTCTCTCCTGACCAGGCCGAAAGGCAGGGCAGCACGGCTGAAGCCTGACACAGAGAGACAGAGAAACACTTCAGCGTAAAAAAAATCACTTAAAAGGATTACTGCTTGCATATAATAAAGACCACACATTATGTAGATAAAATCCTCTAGCCAAACCAACCTATCAAAGTTTAGCAGTATCACCATATATTACAATTTTAAGTACATGCAATAAATAAAACCCACCCTAACCCTAGAATTAATTTTGGAAATAGCTTTAAAGATGAGGGGTTCCAGACCTACTTTCTTTTGCTAACAAAGTTAATTGTTCCAGCTTGACAGGCCTATTATTACAGGTTTGCATTGGCCTGGTCAGCCCTACCCATTAAATGTGCAAAAAAAAACATCTCCAGTTGGGCTGAGCTATATACCTTTTCATACTGAATAGCATCTTTTTTCCCTGTATGATATCAATTTTCAAAATACCGTGATACTGTGGCTGGAATATAGGAAAAATGGTTGTGAGAACTACCTCTTTAAGTAAAGTACTTTATTTGTCTTTAAGCATATAAGGTGTATAATACAACTGCATAGATGGTCTTATGAAAGGTTAGTCCTGAGCCATGGTGACTGAGCATAAAAATAAAAAAATAAATATACCGTCAAACAGACGGACAAAATATTTTTTGTCATGTTGTCGAGCCCTACTCTTGGGTCAAAAATGGGTCTGAAATCACCCTTCATAGCAGTAACACTTGGTCCAAATTTGGACATTGATTCCAAATTTGGTTGCGCTCAAGACAACACATCCTACTTTGACAAATTAACCTTCTGAAAGTTGGTTTGTTACGACACGCGTTACCACAAGAACTTGTCATTCTTTTATTAAAGATTTAACAAAGCCCACATTTCAACAGGTTACTGGATCAATGGCTCAATCTTCCACCAAATTTTCCATTGCATCCTGACATACTTTACAGTATGCCTTTTGGTATGGCCCACCTTTTGGAGATTGCCAGGGCAGCATGGCCAGAAAGAGACAAGAGAAATACTTCAGCAAATAAAATTAATGACTTAAAAGGATCTCTGCTCTGATACAATAAAGACCACACATTATGCCGTAAAATTCCTCTGGCGCAAAATAATAGACAACAGCAGTCCAGTGTTTACCACAGTTTTAAACAGGCAGGCCATTACACGCGATACAGAAATAGGCAAAGACGAAACAATCCATCTCTCCGTTCTCTGTGGTCTCCGGTGTTGGCTAAGACATCGACTAAAAGTCATCGGAGACCAATGGTAACCTCATAAATTCTTGAGCAAATACAAAGACTACACTAAAGCCCGTGGACGGAAGATAGTTTGTTTTACGGTTCTACAAGCCCCCTCGTTTGTTTCTCTTCCTTTATGTGCTCTGGGAAGTAAGATAGAGGGAAAAAAGGCTGAATCCCGGTAGAATGGAGTGTAATATAATCTATTTTACAGTGTCTGTGATCGAAGAGGGGACTGTCTGGAGTCCACACGGGAGGAAAAATCTATACATGGAACACAACAGATGGGAACAGCAGCTAAACAGCACTACTTTAGGGGGAATTAACTATTTAAATCAGGCCTGTCCCCACTTCCTGAAAATATTAGGAGCTCGCCAATGCGTTGGGATTTTTGGGTTTAACAACAGCTAGCAGATGTTGGTAACTATGCTTTGAAAAATAAAAAAATGCTACAGAGGGGTTTTAGCTTGGTTTATTGATTGTATTGTTAAGTGTTTCTCTTCAGTGTATATGGAATAAAAAAAGAAAAAATCTTTTCATTTCTTGGTCCTGTCATAATATATGGAAGAAGACTTACAGTATATTGAAAGAAACCACAGCAAAAGATGTAAACCTCCTATATTTGTCATTGTACAAATCTATATACCACACCATAAAATAAGATGGACCTATTAGCATTAGTAAAACCTGTCAAAAATAGCATATTGATATGTGTAATGTCAGTGCCTTGTTAGAGAACATTAGTGACTGGCATGACTATTTATAGCTGCAAAAGCTAAAGGCTACACACGAAAAGTCACTGAATTATGTTGTGTTGGAAAAGTATTTCTACAACCATGGCATCATTTGTTAATGTATGCTCAATTTATGTTAGCTCAGATTCCACTGTATCCATCAAAGATGGCAAATTTTACTTTAATATGTTCATTTTAGCTAATGGAAATGATGAACAGATCTGTGTGCTACTTAAAAGTTGATTAGTACAACCATATCCACAGCAACCATTTTTGTCTAAAACATCCTTTTCATTATATAGAAAAATAGCCTACTATTTCTTTGTTATTTTGTACAATGACATTCCACATACATTACTAGGCTATACTATGTATTATGCATAGTCGCTACAGAAGAAACCAATGACAACATTCGGGCTTGTGTTCACTTCAGGAAGCACCAGTTGCTGTTACCTGGAGTAGGCAGATGTTGATATTATTAAGCTTGATAGGATAATACTTTATTTTCTATCAAAATTATCCATCTTTGGTTTGACATGTTATTTAAATTAAATAAATGGAAATTCAGATAAATTACAAAAAAAAAAAAAAAAAACTGACTACAATTACTATTAGTGAATTGATGGCTGGTGAATGGTAAGTTATTCATGCAACTAAAAAACCTTAGCTGAACTACAGTATTTTAGCGTCTTCCTGCAAGAGTATAATGGTAAGTTATAAAAACACTGAAAAAAAGGCAAGGAGAAAAATCCATTATCTGAGATCTAAATGATCCAAAGTCGAAAAAAGTAACTGTCTGCAATTCAGAGAAAACAATTAGGCAAAAACCTAAGTAGAACATGCAAATGTGTTCCATTTAAGAAGTGCAAGCAGAGCGCTGCATGAACTGCCAATAATCGCCGTTGTTTGCAGCGATGGTGGGTCCCTGAGGGGGCAGCTACCATTTGTATTTTCTGCACTGCTCTCTCCTAATTAGCCCTCCTTTCAGCCCGTTACCTTTTCGGCGCTCCCATTGGCTCCCATGCATTGTCATGTACAAACACTTACCACCCCGGGTTCATTTTGCCCCCTCACTCTAATTATCCTCACACTTTTGACAGTTGGGCCCTGACGCAATTAGCATTGTTTGAACGACTTGAGCCCGAGTGCTTCAGACTTGAAATTCCTACCCCTGAAAACCCGACCCACATGTCTGCAAGTCATTTTAGCCTGCTGTGCCTGGCTCACTTATAATGATATTCTGTGTCAGTCGGCACATGTCGCACTATAGCAAGAAAAAAATCCATGTAACCTAAACCAGCTCATCGCAGCAGCAGACGTACAAAATATAATGCAAATGGTATAAATTGTGTAGGGACTGTCCACACAAACTTCTTCTGAACTTGAAAGAATTCAGAAGAGCCATCTTGTCTCCATCATTATGGTTGGCTGACTAAAATTGCTTCACCAAATGTAAAATTTAAAAATATATATTACATTACAAGCAGAATTTTGAAAACTAACACAAAAATGGTAGGTCAACCTTAGTGCTAACTTTGACTAATGCTAGCTTCTGCTGTCTTGCATGTGCATTGACAGTTTTTAAAGGTGTGCATTGTCTGTGTGAGGGTTATTATTGTTGATGATTTAATCAGTTAATATAACTACCTAGTTAAAAGGTATTAATTAAAGTGAAATAGACCAGACAAAAGCTAATTAAGCACACTGAAAGACCCACATGTCTGCAAGTCATTTTAGCCTGCTGTGCTCGGCTCACTTATAGGCTAATGATATTCTGTGTCAGTCGGCACATGTCGCTCTATAAAGAGAAAAAAAATCCATGTAACATAAACCAGCTCATCGCAGCAGCAGCTGTACAAAATATAATACAAATGGTATAAATTGTGTAGGGACAGTTCACCCACAGCAGGGGACAGAAACTCAAAGGAGCCATCTTTTCTCCTTCGTTTATATGGTTTGGCTGGATATAAATTGCTTCACTAAAACCAATTTTTATATATATATATATATATTTTATATATATATTTTATATATATATATATATTTTATATATATATATATTTTATATATATATATTTTATATATATATATATATTTTATATATATATATTTTATATATATATATTTTATATATATATATATTTTATATATATATTTTATATATATTATATATATATATATATATATATATATATATATATATATATATTTATATATATATAATTTATATATGTATTATATCCCATGCAGAAACTTTGAAATTTGAAGAGTAACACGGAAATGTTAGCTCAGAACTAATGCTAGCTTCTGCAGTCTAGCATGTAAATAGGCCTAAATTTGGAATGTGTATAGTCTGTGTGTAAAGATTCAAATTATTGATAATTTAATATGACAAATTAATCAAAAGTTATTAATTAAGGTTAAATAGACCGGACAAAAGCTAATTAAGTGCACTGAATGATCCACATGTCTGCAAGACTTTTTAGCCTGCTGAGCTTGGCTCGCTTATAATCATATTCTGTGTCAGTCGGCGCATGTCGCACTGTAGCAAGACAAAATACCATGTAACATAATCCACTCAGGCCACAGTGCAGTTCATATAAGGAGAAACTCATCTCTGCAGCAGCCGAACAAACTATAATACAAATGGTATAAATCGTGTCACTCCGCCACTAGACATTTCATTAGAATACCCGTGATCTGTCTAATGGCCAGTAGATTCTGCTTAGCCGGACTGTTTATCACCTCATTAGGAGACGCCAGTGCCGCCGCAGCGTAAGTGGAGGGCTGCGGGGGTCACTCCATCTATTCCAATAACCGATACAATTACCCGAACCTTTCAGAAAACCTGTCCAGAGTGGTGGAAGATAAAACACAGAGTGGAGTCCCTGGCTTTACTATGACGACTAATGATCTTCCTGCCTGCCATTTGTCATAGAAGGACTGACGGGTTTATTGTGGCAGCTACGCGCCCCCAGAATGCATTTCACGGCATTTTACAATTCAAAACGGAGGTACACTTTGGGCTAAAATAACCGCACAAAAATGCACCATCTGGCTTTATAACTTTTTTTTCTTTCTTATTGTCTGATGCAAATTTCAGCCATCCATCAAGCCACTATGACGTGATGGCACGGTGCTGTCAGCAGAAGCCTATAGCAATTGATTACACCTGAGTCTCACTAACCTCCTCCTCCAGCCTCCACAGTATAGATCGCTTTGGTCATAGGCTAACAGTACATCAATTAGGGGGAGTAGCTAGACTGTACTGGCGGCCCGGGGAACAAATTGCTTCTTCTCCAAACTGCGGGTAGCCTCGGCCTCATTAATGACCGTCTTGTCAGCTTGTAATTGGCCAAGTAATGACAAATCTGTCTAAAAAGGTTAAAAAGCATATAAAAGGAAGAATTTTGCTCATTGTAAAGAATAGGGGGACTGAATTTATGAGAGTATATTGCAAGTTGACTTATCTGGAAGTTGCTAAAGTCCCAGGATTTGCACTAAGCAAGAAAAACCTTGGGACAACAAAAGTTTCTGGATGTAGATTTTTTTTTTTGTCCATTTTTTAAAACTATTTTCGCAGGAATTTGCAAGAAGGGAAGATTGTTTGTGTGCACAAATGTCAACGTCTTACAGAGGTATGAAAAGCTTTTCGTCTTGCGTGCTGTGCTTTGTTTGACTGCTCAACTTTGCAGCAGCCAAAGACTGCAACAGAAGGGCACCAGCTGCAGTGAAAACGGTGTCAAGAAAACTGGAAGAGAGAAATCCATAACACGATCCTGCTGGGGGTGTGGAGCCAAGAAAAGGCTGCTCTGTCTTTATCGGTGTTTCTGATTAACATTAAATTACACAATCAGTGTGCTTTATGGAGAACATTTAGTATAATCGCCATGGTAACCACTGAGACTTGGCTTTAATTGGCTGTGATCCCTATTCCTGGCCTTGTGGACACAAAGCCTTATCGCGTATTCTGGTCAGTGAGTGACTGAGGAAAGTAGCTTTTCAGATTCCTCCCCCTGACCTGCCTGCTAAGCCTCCTATTGAGCTCAAGAGAGCAAAGCAAGGGCCAGCACTGCTTCTCAATATGATGCATTCTGGGAGTTTTTCTTCTTCTCCAGTTGACAGCCTATAATTCAGTGCTGACAATCCCTCCTCATAATACATATTTTGTTTTCTATCAACACCCTTGAAATTGGAAGTGGCAATGTGGCTCAGATGGGTGCATCTGAAGCCATCCACAGAGTTACACTCTGAGGCTTTTAAAACCCTAGAGATGAAACAGGAGATAATGAAGGCTTGGGGTAGAGATATTGGCGTTTGGCAACAGACCATAGCACCAGATCTCACCACAAAGGCTGTCAAGAAACTACTTAAATTGAATGCATAAATTATACCTGCAGGAAAAGAATCTTCTAAAAAATTGTTTTTACTTTTTTTTTAAGTTTTAGTCCTAAAAGATTTTCACCCAGCATTTTTTATTCAAAGTAGTGTTCAAAGTAATGTGCTTCCTCAGTTAAAGGCAAGCATTGGTTACATTTGGTATTTTATAGGTTCAAATTATTTCATTCATTCATTCAAACTTTATTAAGGACACAGGGCATCTGGTCCATAGAGGGAAACACAAAGTAGTAATAATAATAATAGTAATAACAATAGTAAAAGAGATACATTGTATATGTATTATACATAAAGGCAGAATCGCCAGTGACTCCACATTTTAGATGTGAATCTAACAGAGCTCATCCTGGGACAGACCAAAGCTTGTATGATAGGATTACATAATTTCATGACTCTGCAAATTAATGAATAAATAAAGTGCCATATAACAGCTGCACAAGATGGTACACCACAATTTACAAACATATGACTTGCATATGTAAACATATGACTATTTATTTTTCTTTTGAAGGTTTTTTTTTTCACTCAGTACTTTACTTAGTAATATTTAGACCACTGATTCTCAACAGGTGGGTGAGGACCCATAAGTGGGTCACAAAGAGGTTAAAAATATATACATTGTTTTTATAGCATAAATTGGTGAGAAAAACAGTCAATGGATCCTAGTAAATAGCTGATTAACTTGGATGTGTAAAAGGTGGGTCACTATGAGATGACGGGGATAAAATTGGGTTCCAACAGTTGAAATCTACTGCTTTATATAATTATTGTATTTTGTCCATTCTACATCTCCAACATATGTGCCATTCAGGTGAATGGCACATATGTTGGAGATGATCTTTGCTGCTCTGTTATATTTCTCCAAAACACATCGTGACCAACCTTTAACCTTGCTACCTCCACTGTCAAGACATCAGACTGTGAGAGAAAAAAACTATAGAGGAATGCTGAATTTTAAAAACTGGGCCACTTTCGGAGGGTAGACACAGTGGCGAGACCTGGCATAGACAGAGTGCAAAGGCGTTGCTTGACGCTTGTCATCGTCCATTAAGGTTCCTTTGATTGGCCTTTGTGGGCCTGGAAACAGCAAACAGCTGCATGCAAATGGCCCTGTTTCCCTACGGCTGGCCCCCATTGTTCTGGGCCCAGGCTTGACAGGGACGCTTTCTCTTGTGCATAAAGGCGGGTGTAGCCTTTAGTCAAATAAGAGTGCCCCCAGCGTGGTCCCAGCAGGAGTACTTGAAGGCTGTTTGTCTTTTTATGTTGGTTTATTCTTGATATTACTGGTAGCCAACATGTTTGGAAGAAAGAGCAAATCTTAAGAGTCAAGCTTTTCCTCCAACACCAGGGGATGCCTCTATAATCCAATATCCGGAGCGATATCACACTGGTCATACTGCATGTTTTCTCAGGCGAGGTAGACGCTTGGAAGTAGGGCAACGCAAATTAAAAACATATTTGAATTCGTAATATTAGAGAAGAAAGCATCATCTGTTGTTTGTCTCTCTATTTCCTGCCTCTGTGTTTTTCCTAGACAGCTCAATGGAACATCAGCCCATATGTGCTGGAGACCTTGTGTGAACTGTAAAAATAAACTCTAAAGCTTCACAATTCATCATTATCAGCAGTCACAATATCACACACACAAAAAAAACTCCAAGCTTTGGTCAAAGTGATCTCACTTTTAATTCTAGGCCCACCTTTTGGAAACCATAGCTTGAAATTACACCATACGTAGAAGTAATACATCTGTGCTTTTCTGCAACAAGAAAACAGTCAAAGTCTTCCATTTTGACATCCTAAAATGTGTAATCTATCCAAGCCCACACTCCCAAACGCTGAACATGACCCTCCCATCACACTCGCAAGACACAAAGGAGCGAGGTGCCAGATTAGCAAGGAGATTTGGGATTTTGCAAAATAACACCTGTATCTCCAACACAGGCAACACCCGAGAACTGTTTTGCTACGGCACCATCTTCTCACATTTCATTTCAACTGTCGAAAAGCGGCGAAACACTGAAAATCTAGTTGGACATATGGCACCGTTTCCCATGACACCTTAGTCCCTCGCTCTGGTCCACCTTGCTGGGAATTGTTTCTAAAGACAGTGTCAGACAAGACCACAAAGCCCGGGGCTATACCGCGCCTTTCCGAGACTGCTGCTATCAGACACTCTTGATTCCGATATGAGGATTTTAAAATAGCATCTGGCAATACGGGGCCGAGTCCATTTGTGGTCACATGAAGCTCACTAACTGGTATCCCTTTTCTCTTTCTGGTGATACATAAATTCAGCGTTGCCACTTCAAATTCAAACCCTCCATTTGTATTCATATCCACGGCCTGCACTCTAATTCATTTCTTGGAGGAAAAAAAGATGTATGCGGGAGTAGAGAATAGCGTGGCTTGTGGTGACTAGTTAAATGTGTTTTAAAGGGAGAGGCTTTGTCATATTGCCGAAGCCCGCCATGATAAACCCTGCTGTCAGCTCTTAACTCTTCAGGTGGCTCCATTTATGGGACACGTCACATTTCGCCAGTTGTATAAATGTTTCACACCAGAACAAATGTTGTGGTAGGATGGCTTTATTTTAGGCAGGGGACACAGACAGTAGAACTAAAAGTCTTAAGGAAATTAGAAGTAGCCGGACTAGTTAAGGAGTAAACGCTCTATCCACCTTATATTGCACAAGAATTCACCAAATTGAATCATCTATTCGTTTTCTGGCCCCTAGTGGCTGGAGTTTTGTAAGAATACAGAATGTTTACTATTATTTTTATTATTATGATTCAGAAGATGTCCTGGACTCACACTAAAACCTAATCATTTCTATTCATGACTGGCCTTTCTTAAAATGTCATTACTTTTTGAGTTACCAGTGCCTTTCAATAAAATAAGTCAATTAAATATGACTATAGTTTTCTGAATGCTATCTGTAGGGCATTTAGAGTTGGCTAGTGTTTTTCATGGCTCCGTATAGCATACCACTAGCTTCAAAGGCAGCCTCTTTTTCAAGCAGAATTATTTATATTTTATTATATTAAACATAAAGTTCTCTGCGGGTAAAGATTTTCTAATGCCTGGCTCTCTTCAATATGCTTCAAATGCTTTATGAAGTCCATGAGTACTAGACGTTATATATCTACCTATAGCTACAGCTAACACTGCGAATGTCATACATGAAATGCATCATTAGACCTATGACCTGAGTCAGTAAGAACTGCCATTTATTTTTAATGGAGCATACGTTAAAATAGTTCCGTGTTTTTTCTGCCTTGTGGGGCCCCGTGTAGCAGGCGCACTATGGCTTTTGCACATGTGGCTCTGTGTTTCACCATTTTGAGTTTTATGACATTTGACCATTGGGCTATAATGTGGTACAGTTGGTTATGGCATAAAGAAAGTTTTTTTTTGTTTTGTTTTTTTAAACCACCAATCAGACAGTAGATAAATAGTAATTTTAGCTAAACAGTTGTGATTGGCCAGGTAGACTTGTTGGTTGAAATAGATTTGAATAGGAGGAGTTGTGAATGAGTATGGCAGGTCAGGCTACAGTACATAATAAGAACTGAAAATGTTGCTACACCATTTTTGCTAATCGCTGCACCATCTTTGCTAACATGTGGCATGGTTATGAAAAGGCCAATACACTGGTTAAAACATGCATCACCCTTGTTAAAATACCACTAGGCATCTAAATGGTGGTGTAGACAGTGTTGCTTTTCTCTTGCAATATCACACTGCACACAAGAAGTTTCGCCACTGCTGATGTACAGTCGACACAGCGGATTATTTCGGTTCGACGGAACAGCCGGCTCAGCTGCACAAGACTGCAGATGAAGAATTTCTCCCATGGGAGCCAGAACTAAAGAAGGAAGAGGGAGGTGGGGGGCACAAAGTGGAAGCCGTAATGACTGTGTCTTAATTTGGCCGCAAGAACCGTGCTCCTCTCTCGTGTCGATTGGCTAGATGATCCCTGACCCTGTGGGCGCACATCAAAGAACAGTATCAAGAAAGTATCATTACATTACTAATATGTATCATCCTCTAATGCAAAAAGGGTCAGCACTTTATACGAGTCATGACAAGAATACGGCTGAAGAGATATTGCTAGATTTAATGTCTTTTCTGACCATGAGCACATTAGCGAGATTAAAGTAAGGTATAATTTGACAAGCAGTGAACGCAACCTCTTAATAAAAACACACATAACAGTCTGCAGTGTGAAACAACAACTTGAAAATATTTTACTTGAAGATAAAAACACTATATGTTCTCCGCAGAGTGCCATTTTGACAGAATCAGATCACATTTTTTTAAATCTCAACATATCTCATTCGGCAATACACGGCAAGCTAAGAGTGTTGTGTTTAAGGCAAAAACTCCCAGGTGAGGCAGAGTTATACCATCACAGGTCACAGCGAGACTTAGTGATGCTTAACTCCCCTTAAAGCCCATATTTCAGCCCTGCTCTTAAAGCCCTGCTGGATTTTCCGCTCAAGCAAATGTCTGTGAAGAAGTCAGGTGCCTCCCAATGGGGTGGGGAGGGTGAGGGGAAATAAGGCCGCAGGATGAAGTGAAAGAATAAGACAGAAAAGAGGATGTGGTTTCCTTCTTGTCGTACTTACGCTGGTGAGGTATGGTTAGGGATCGCGTATGTAAGGGTAAAAGGAGTCAGAAGTGTCCTCAAAGTAGTATGGTACAATTTTTTTTTTAAACCAAGGGGTGCCAAATTTGTAGTTCTCTTTGCAAAATGTGAAACTTAACATGAAGGGTTTTGATTGGACAATAGATAATCCTCACCCAGGGAAAATCACAGAGAGAGAGAGGATCAAAAGAAAATATATAATAGTGGTTTATTCCTAAATAGGTATCTTAAAGATCAGAAAGATGGGAGTAAATCAGAAATAAGCTGCTAATGTTTTATGTTTAGAGTAACAGCAATATTTCTAGCTGTTTGCACCAACACGTTTTACTTTCTTCTGTATGAATGTGTTACATGTCTGATTGGTAGTGGTCAGAGAGGCTGTAGGCCTATTATTATTATTATTATTATTATTATTATTATTATTATTATTATTATTTTATTATTAAGGTCTATCAAGAAGGTTATGTCACGCCATGATTGATTGGTTTGGCTGTTGATTCTTGTTTTTAAAGAAATTTTCAGGAAAGAAATGGACTACAGAAGAAACTGACCATGGAGAAATTAAGAACTTTGCGGTTTGATAGCATTTACCCATGGACTAGGAGATACTCAATTTAGTATATCTTTACCATTGCAAGAGAGATGGAGGTCTGCACTGTCCAGGTGCTTTTAGTTGGCAATGCATCCATGTCTTGTCTAGCTCTAATATGATCTATACCCCATTTATCAATCTTTATTTATTTATTTATTTTTTTACATTTTCAGGACTTGTTAGCTTATATTTGACAGTGAAGATACACAAGTAATAGGTAAGAGACAGGGGAATGATGGCTTCAAATCCAAATTACCTTGATATGTGCCATTTACCAGGTGAACCTCCATGTTACCCCATAAAAAAATTTTGCATATGTGCAATGGCATAGTTTCTCTCCTAGTATGAAACAAAAGCCTGTACCAAATTGTGCTCTGCTGACCTGAACTGTCCCATACCAGGCTTCTGTCTATTCTACTTTCCTTGTTTGCTGATGCAGCCTCTCCCCATTTCACCCTTCGCCTAACCCCCTCCCCTACACAAAGCCCCGGCTGCACCCAGGCTCATATTGGGTGCTGTCACGGAGACAAGGTGTCAGGAGGTGCCACAACTGCAACACGGATTACATGAATAATGAGGCGGAGAGGACTACACGGGTGACTAGAAATTGAGATCGGGGGGACTTGAAAACAATAGTGAAACAGACAATCTCGATAAGACAAAGCGAGTGCTATCTGCAGAAGATGTAAAGCCAGTCATACCATCATCTTCTCGTGGCCAGTTCAGTTGAGGTCGCACCGTAATGATGCGGCGGTCATTTCAGCGCCGTCTGCAACTCAAGACAGTTTCAGTTTTGAGAAAAGAAAGGATACAAAAGCCTTTTATGTTGTTTTGTCTTTTTGGCATATGTTATTCATCACAGTGAACATTAAAATACTATTTTTAATGCAGATTCTGTGCCGGCTTTGATTAATGGGTGATCCTTATCTGTAATGTCTTGGGGACACTTCCTGAGTTACTGCTAACAACATTTGTCTGCCTTACCCATTTTTCACAACGTATTGTTAGGAAACGGTTGGGGCTCTAGGGGTACATACTGAGCTTGTAGGGATTCAGTGATTCACAAGGGGGTAACTAGAAAGTTCTCTAAAGGGGCAGTCTGTTTTAGGCTAGAACTATGTGTGTGCGTTTTGATTCTGAAAGTTGTCCTGGGGGAATAAAAAGTTCTCTCCCTTGAAGATATTGCATTGTTTTACGTAGTTAAACTGGCAGCAAACACAGGAAAATGGATGAGGTGTGTATTGTGTATTGCTGAATTTCTGAATTTTGTCCATTTTCCTAGCCTGGCCAGCAATCTCGATTCTGTATTCTGAAGAAAAAATGTCTGGTCACTTTCAGTTTCTATTATGTTGTCAATAGTGGATCAACAAATGGATACAGATAAACTACCTCTGACTGCAACTGGAAGAACACAGAACCAATTAAGACAGAGGGGGCAGTGCCAACATAGGCATAATAAACTACCTCTGGACCAATATATTTGAAAAACATTCAACCAATGAGCCCACCCCATGACTGGTGGATAGGATCAGTTTTTAGAGGAAGGCAGCAACTGGGACAGGTTCCAGACCTAATTCTCTGCACTTAGAAAGTCAAAGAGTCTGGCTGGGTAGGCTAATATGTATTAATCTTAATTGAAAACATGTTACTTAATGCTTCTTAATTTTCTCTATTCATTCACAACCCAAAAGTTTTTAAATAAAATGTGGCCTTCAAAAACCATTAGGTGTGGACGCTATATGAAAAGTCTGAAATCAATCTGTTTCAAATCAAAGCATCTAGTATACAGAAGTCTGGACAGGACAGTCACCATATGTCTAAGAATGTATCTCTAAGCAACAGTTTAAAATGAGACTGCTTCATGGGATGTTGAATAGGCTCAAATGTAGTAATGTAATGTAACTTTTGCCTTGCACTGTTAAATATCGCCCTTTATGAATGAACTAAACCTCACTTTGATATTGGACCCACTCGAGTTACCCTATTTGTCAAACCTAGACTTTCCAGTGACAAACATTTATTCTAGTGAGGCGAGGGTTCATGTTCACTGCCTCAACACATGAGAAGAGCTGTGGATAGGTGCACAAAAAGAAAACTCTGCCTAAGGGTAAAAAATATAACAAGTTAGGCTACTATTTGCAATTCAAACAACACTCCACCAGCCTAAACCTGCAACGGTTTCTGTGTTCCACTTACAAGTTTGCATAGTCTTGGTTACACCTCTGTGATTTCATACAAGTCTTGCATCAGATTTACATGGAGTGGCTGCTTTAACATTCATTCATTCACGTACACACACGCTGAATAATGTAGAAATCCTCCAAAGATCCATCCAAGGTGCATTCCTGGGCAATAGCCTCGTTGGTTGCTATCTCTGGAACACTGACCACTTTGATTGACTCAGCGCGCGATGACCTTGCCCCATTCCCTTTCACCGATGTGAGGAGAAAACAGGAGAGCCGATAAGAGATGCACAGATGGGCTTGATCTTGATGACAGACAGTTTCCTTGCCCCTCATCTTTCCACTGCGCCATTGTGCCTTTCGAGAGCTCAACAGGGGCATATATGCTACAAGAGGGGTTCAATACTGATAGCGTAAGGCAAACAAAAACGCCCTTTGTGCCGGGAGTTTTTTCATGCTGCGTACTTATTCAATTTCCTGTGCGGCAGGAGAGGGCTTCCTTATCTTCCACTGTTTATACCTGCAAATCGACTGCTGGCCTTTTGTTTGCCGGTGACCCACCCCGAGGTGACATTTAATTCCTTGACAAAAAAAAAAAAAAAAAAGAGCGTGGTCATGCTCTATGGCACAGCCTCTTAGCCTGAGGAGATTGCTAATACAGTGAGTGGCACAGATCTGCATTCACGGGCCGCAGTGGAGCTAGACGCACTGCACAGTCCCACACACATCATTACACTGATTGAATCATATGTGACTATCAGCCATGCAAAGGTATGCCAAATGAACAAGAAAGCATTGGTGGGCCAACCAAAGCGGAACCACTTTCCCCTTATGTTCATACATCACCACCCTTTTGCTATTTTCATCTCCTGAATTCTTAAGACGCTTCAGAAATCGATGTGCATGCTGCGGTAGTCAGAAAGCATCTTTACCAAATCCATCATTCTTGTATTGATTGTCGTCATTCCTCTGCTGTCACTTCAAGTTTTAGGTCTAGCGTTCAGTGTGTAAATTAAAATTGCTAGCAACAAAAATGTGAGAGCTGAGTTGTTATGACATTTCTGGTGTGAACTGAGGAAGACAGGTAGAGACAAATGCATCATTTTTGGACAATTTTCACACTGAGTAAATATAATTGCTGCCTCTCTCACTCCCCTTCTGCTAATAGTGCCGTTTTTCTTCAGGTGGCCTTCATGTTCTTTTAGACACATGACGTCTAAAAGCTCCCTTTAAGGTTTTCACGATTAAGAGCAAAATAGCTGTGGCAGGGCTAGAAAATTCAGTGTCATGGGTATTTATCACAAGCACACTGTACTTTGAATACCTAACCACAATGTCCCCTCAGTGCTAAATGGTATGCCCTGCTTTTTGGAGCATTTGTTAAGCTCTGGGGATTTTGTGTTCATGTAAAATTAGTCCCGACATGCCTCCTAGCTAATTTACAGTATTAGCTTAACATCTAGGCACAGCAGAATTCAACAAGTATTGTTGCTAAATGCTTTGTCTTTAAATCTGATTCATGTTGTTGGCAAACACCTTCCTTTAAACAACAGGAGAGTTATGGCTGTTATATACTGGGGACTGTGTGAAACACTTCTGCTTCTCCTCAACTTTAAAGGCATTACTTTGTTTTGACAGCTGAACTCCCCTGTAGTGCATGGACTTACACCCAGCAAATCGAAAAAGTTTAGATTCGAGGCCAAACTTCTTTGTGGCCATAAGCCGAAGTCATCCATTATTTGAATTAAACCTCTGCAGCAACGCAACACAAGTGAGGAAAGGTCTGCATCTGGACTCATGTTTATACAACTTGTTACCATAAGGGTGTGAATCCCGCGGCTCGGCCCGGCTCTGTGTTAGTGAGATTTAAAGCAGGCTTAATAAACCAAATCAAACTGTCAGAAGCGGAGGCTCCTCGCCCATTAAATGAAGTGTTTGTTCATCAGGCGGCCATATAACAGCCACTTTTACAATCATGTCTCAACACACAATAAAAGACCAGGCCTCCATACTTGAGAAAACAGCCTCTCTCCTCCTCTCACTCAAACGCTGGAGCTGCTTCACCAAAAAACACACTCAGGAAACCGCTGTTGCAATAAATCTAGGATGACCCTATCAAGGGTGAGATTGCATTTCATTTCCTCTGAGTGAAACAGTGATCCTCCAGATTCACATGACTCTCTTCATTTCAATTTCATGTCCTCTTATGATTCCAAATATTACAGATTTCAAGCAGTTATTAAAAAAGCATCCTCTTACTCTCCTTAAATATACTTTTTCATTATATAAAGCACACTCTGCCAATCGTAGTGAGAGCTAAATGTTTAGAAAAGGTAAATACTAAAAATCAACAACACAAAAAAGGACCGCTTTCCCAATCTGCATTTAATCAAAAGCCACCCTCTCAAATGTAAATGGAGAAATTTGGAAGTAAAATGGAAACATTTTAGAGCGAAAAGTACTTATCATGATTACCTTTAGGACATATGCATATGTATGTATTTGTTGAGTACTTCCAGAAATTGTTGAAGGACTTTTAGGACAAAAACATGTATGAAATTGGGCTGTAATACAAGTATATATTACTGGGTAAGGTTAGTAAAAAAGGGTAAGGCTACAGTACCTGACTCACGTAGCTGTTTTGAACCATAGCAAAAAATACACTGCCTGGCCAAAAAAAGTCGCCACCTGGAATTAACTAAGTAAATAGAATCCCTACAGTTGGTCAGGTCTGGGTTCAGCAACATTATGTGTCCAAAGAATGAGGTCAGCTGACTACCTGCATATACTGAATGACCAGGTTACTCCATCAATGGATTTTTTCTTCCCTGATGGCACAGGCTTATTCCAAGATAACAATGCCTGGTGATTCAGTATATTCAGGTAGTCAGCTGACCTCATTCTTTGGGCACATAACCTAGACCTGACCAACTGCAGGGAGGCTCTTAAACATTTACTTAGTTAATTCTAGCTGGCGACTTTTTTTTGGCCAGGCAGTGTACACTCTCAGAGGATTTTTGGAATTGCATTACATTTATAGAAAGCAAAAAATACAGATACAGATAAATGTTAAATTCAGAGTATTGTAATGTGCGCCTTTGTGATTGCATAGGAACTAATCCCTCTTGGTCATCAGTATTTCGCTGTCATACGTAGCTATGCAAGCTGCACAATAGGCTAAACTTGAGAGTCTATGATTTGTTTAGTCCTAACCATTTTCAATTGTATCTATCAACAGATCAACTGAAGCATTGCATTATGGTCTATGCATCTAGTAACCACTGCTCTTTGCTAATTTCCATGATATATTTTGGGCTTACTATACCATTATACCAGAAGGTATTCCAAAATGCCAAAAGTACTTACTGGCCTGGTCAAGTGTAAATTTTAGCATATAAGTGTAACTGAAATTCCCCATTTGTCTTCTTTTGTTAATTCCTCTTTAATCCTATTATTTAGACATTCAGATAGGGGGTGACAGTGGGCCAGGAGGTTAAGCTGGAGGGTTGGAGGTTTGATTCGAGCTCCGACCCAGTGCATATTGTTGTTGCGTCCTTGGGCAAAACACTTTACCCACATTGTGTTTACTCCAGTCACAGTACATGGCTGTTTGTGTCAGGAAGGCAAAGAAAAGTTAGACATGCCATCCAAACTCCAAAATACTACACAAACCCCACAATACTAAACAAAATACTATAGTATATACTGTGCTGTATATGATGCTGGAAAAGCTAAATATCAACAAAAACCTCATCAGATTTAATCAAATCCTGAACCCTGACTACTTATACAAACACTTGAACAATGGCAGAGCAGAACGGATACGTCTGATTCCTCCCCTCTGCGCACTTGTTCTCACTGCACAGATTGACCAGTCATCTGTGAATCTCCCGTGGCTTCGCTGATAATTCATGATCGCCCTGCCATAGGCCCGCTGCATTCGATATGAATTAGGAAATGGCGAGTCGAGCATATCAATGGATGACAGGCTGGATGAGTATGGCCTCGAGCCAGACAAGAGTTAGTGCACAATGGCTTTCCCCTCCGCTCAGCCCCTGTACCCCAGGACTGGAAATACCAGTGTGGCACAAGGGAAGACAGAGGGAGGGGAGGGGGGTGGGGGCACGCCAGGACAATGTATGCCACCGCATGAGATAAATGTTGTGCTCAGACATGTTGTTAACCTTTACAACCTTTGTCTGCTGCTATTTTAAACCCCGGAATATTTTCTCAATCAGGAAAGTCTCCCTTAGAGAGTGTTGAGCAGCGCAGTGGGGGGGGGTTGGGTTGTACTAAATCAACAGAAATAACATGGATTTTTTGGAGGAATCTGTTGCTCCTTTTTGTTCCCTAATGTGTGTAGGGTTACACACCTTTTTAACAGCCGAACTGAAACACTTTAAGGCTTATTATTAATACCCTGGCAGCCAGACCCATTTACTTTGTTAGCACAGTGGGTCTGAAATCTCTCCTCTCTCCATGTCTTCTGAAATATTACCATTTAATCATAAAATAGAGCAATACTTCATTCCTACAATTGATTGCATAGATTTCATAGTTTACAAAGAAGGCCCAGCCCCCTTTCTTGATTGGTTAAGAGTCTACCCAATAGCTTCAAATTAATGTCCCATAATGCGCCACCCCCTCAAAACCAAACTTGAATCTACGAGCACAAGATACATTATCAAGCTTTTCCAACTTTCCTTGGTCAATAGGCTTGAATTGTGTCAGATTACTTTTTCAAGCTCTTCTTAAACTTGGAAAAAAAAAAGTGAAAATCCTGGGGCCAAACGGACATGACCCCAAGTCTGTGACCAATAGAAGTTGTGTATTTGTCTATAAACATTAATTTTGATTTCTAATATTGAATATCACGGTCAACTGGACTCAATTGTTTCCCTGAGTTATATTGTTTTTGTTTTATTGTGTCAACAAAAATGCTTCAAACCATATGGCACACGGGTTTTAAAGACTTTTTAAAGATTCACCAATTTATGTAATTAAAACAATATTTAGTCTTCTAATAAGCTGAAATGACTGACTCAATATATCGAACAGTCATAACATCAATACAATATTCAGCATGTTGTATGGAGAAACTAGGTGTGGGGTTTGGCCAATGCTAATACTGATTTTTAAAACCCAGAGCAGCTGATTGCCGGTAAGCACTGACAATTTATTTGGGGTCGACATGCATATTTGTGACTCAAATTATAATAAAAGATTTATACTCCATATAATATCCCGTTTCGTTTCCATATGTAATGTGCATTCAACGTATAATAAAAAAAGAATAGCCGTGGCAATAATTTGAAGTGTCCACTAAATCCTTGTAAAAGTCTATGAGACAACATTTTAACCACAGCCAGTTGAAATTTACAGCACAATACCTTCCTACTCATTGACTGAAGCCAATGGCTGATTGTCTAAAAAAATGCAAATATCGGCCCCATATATTGGTCTGTAGGTCTATGCAAATGTAGATGATTTTGAAAACATCTACTTGGTCCTAACTCGCAATGTTATTATGATTTACAATATGTAAGAAAGAAGGCTTTACAAATTACTTTTAACAAATTTTGAACTTTTATGGCACTTTACAATTGAGAAATGTCCTGGTTTTGTTCTCACTTTCTACACTGACACACATTATACTTTTGTTACATAATCTGCTTTCAATATTTAGACTAAAAGTAAAAAGAGAATGTACTTGACTTTGTAAAATTTGAATACCCATGGGAGAAGTGTGTGTTCTACCAGTGCTGAATTTAAAACCACCCATTGTTTTGTATGTATAGCTAAACTACAAGCTTGAACAAACACTGCCTCTAATCCTTCTCTTTGCAGATATGAAGGAAATATCAAAAAAAAAAAAAAAACACTACCGCTTTTTTATACATCCCTTTGTGCAATATTTGGATACAAAGACTCGTGTTTCCCGCTCTCGTTTTTTGGCATTTAAACACAAGGGACTAAAATGTTGACAGTGACTCCAAGACATAATCTCCTAAATCTGCCTTTCTTCACTTTAAAGACTCAGATAACAGCAAGTATTCACTCACAGCAGGTATGCACCCAGGCACTCGCCCCACCTTTGTTGGTAGCTTCCTTTTTTAAATCTGCTCCTTTCATTTGTGCAGACTGGGCGGTCGGAAGTGTCTCAAACACAAAAAGAAGACATACCTGCATGACCTAGTTTGGGCTGGCAGGAAGTGCAGTTTTTATAGATCTGTTATATAATGGCACAAGGATGGGAAATGAAATGGAGCACGGCTAATACGAACAAGGAGCAGATGACAAAAACGGGAGTGAAAGAATAAACAGTTGACATTGTTTGATGGTTTTTACATGACTGTCTTATGAGTGACGCCAATGGTGGTTAAGTGAATTGCAGCAACATTTCACTTTAACTAGGTTATAAGGTTTGATCTTATGTTTTATTAGGATACATTTGGTTAGTTTTGCTTCTGATAGAAAGATTGGCTGAAAGTGTTAGACCTGATGCTGTGTTCCTGAAAAAATCTAATGTCATTTATAGGTTTATTATAAATGATAAACTTAATATTACCTTACCTAATCACATTAGGTAAGGTAACTTTATTGTCCCCGTAGGGAAATTTGTTTACTGCATGCAAACTCCAGAGAAGAAAGGAAAAAGGCCCCACAAGGTCCAGGATTTGAACCTGGGACCTTCTTGCTGTGAGGCAACAGTGCTAACCACTTTGCCACTGTGCCACCATAAGAGTAACCTGGTTTAGCCAGAAATGGTAGCGATACACAGCATAGACTCGCTAGTTAATAATATTTAGCCCTTCACTGTCAAGCATGTTAGGCCTTGGGTGCAGGGTTTAATTCTCAATTTGGGCTGCCCAAAACTGCAGCCACAAATGGACAGGGTTGAGTCAGAAGGGCCTCCAGCTTAAAATCCTGCTAAAGTACTCATGCCAATGATTTGGACAAATAACTGTGCTGTCTTGTAAAAATGTGGCAACAGTCCCTAGAGCTATTAAAAAACACCACAAAACATGTAATCTAAGTTTTCTAAGCTAATGAGTAAAGGTAGAGAAGGGAGTCACAAGTTAACATACAGTATTTTATGAGACACAATTAAAGAGTCACGATGAAAAACGCTTAAAGAAATTAGCAACAGCTAACTCACCTCTAACCCCTTGGCAGGCTAATGGTTTAGGAGCTGCTAAGTTTAGCAATATTTAGCCATCCCAGAAATTAATAATATAAATATCCAACAACCTTTGTTGATTGGTATGCTCTTAAACACCCTGTCAAGTTTAATGCAGGTGCAGTAGTGAGTGTAAATATAGCTTTCTTGTAATGGAGTAATACTACAACTACACCACATAGCCTACTGTAAAATATGTGCTTTTATGATCATAACTTGCACCATATAGGTAACATTATTTCTTCAGTCAGCACACAGAAATGGACGCTGAGTTGTAGCTCGTGTGTCATTTGGAGTGTGATTTTCTAACACATTTTCTCTGGAACTGTTCCATGAAGCTTGTTTAACTGACTCTTCATAAAAATGCTAAAATAAACATTATGTGTGCAGATTAAATGATTTTTCTTTTTTATCCTTGGTAGCAGTTCCGTTTGATTTCGAACAAATTGACTGCTTTTGTCAATACTGAGGCCTGACTGCTGCTCATTTTTCCACTGGCCACAAGAGTCAAGCCGGGAGAGGGGAAGAGGAAAAAAACACTTTCATTTGAGCTATGTCAATGAGCATTTCAAAGAACATGGGGAATGTTTTGGGTGAAAACGATAATGTGATTATCCTTTCTCCTGGCAAGGGACAGGAGGTAATTATCAGGTAGAGTTTGTGTTGTGGGGACTCAGATGGAAACAGATCAGAAGAGCATGGATGTAGGCCCTCGGGGCTGGGCCGGCTCAAGGTGAGTGGCATGTGGATAGAATCAGATACTTATTTTCTTCAAAACTCGCATTCCTTTATTGACGGATGGGCAAATATGCATTCTTAGGACTAAAAGCTCTCGCATCAAGTGAAACCCAAAACCACGAGTTTCTGCATACCAAAGTAGTATACCTTTTTAAGAAATTCAACAGGACTATTCAAGCCAGGCCAAATCAAAAAACTATTCTTCAAATGCTTCACTAACATTCAGACTCTTCCGCATTATTGAAAATTCCTAATGCACAAAAATACCCGGCTTGAAAGCTAATAGGATAGCCTGCTCCACAGCAATCCATCAAATTGCATGGCAGAGTCTGGTTTAAAATAAAACCGGGAGAGAAATCTATCACAGAACAAAACAGTGAGAGCCTGAATAAGACAAAGTCCAAATTGAAAAGGAAGCCCTTAAAATAATGTGCTTCAACGTCTATCTGTAATCAATGCTTGGCACACAAGCATGAGATTTTGGGTTACTTTGTTTCCCGGTACAATGGCACTGAAAAGGGGGAAACGTAATCATAATCATTAAGTAGACATAGCAGCATCAGTGGTTTTGATGGGCACGTAACAGACGGGAGTGTTTTGTGACAATACTTGTAATTACAGCCAAATGCACTAATCAAAAGTGAGAGAAGGAAGCAGAAAAAGAGCCTTGGGTTGTCATCGCACACAATTAAAAACCACTGACGCTCACTGGCAGCTCCTGCATCTGGCGCCGAGCTCGTTCACCCTGCTTTTGATGTCCCAGGTACTGGCGGTACACAATGATCTGATTGAGGTGAAAATTAAAAATGTACTGCTGGTCTGATGCTGCTGTGGCTTGACAGAGTACGAGGAGTTACGAGGCCCATTGTTCGCAAAAAAGGAGCAGTTATGAACCTCTGGGGGGGAGGAACCTTGACATTGTGTTTGAGAGTAGTTTCGCAGTAGAGTAATGTGTGGCATAGCGCGGCAGAGGAGCTACAAGGCGTCTTCAATAAGTTCCGTGTCGGGCTCCAAGGGTAAAAATTACTAAGGGCTCCACAACCTTGGTACATAACAGCTCTTCATCGCTTTTGTGTGGCTAATAAATTCAACACATTCATAATCTGCATAATAGGTGCATTCTTGAATACAGAATGGCGTTAAGGCTGCTTTCCGACACATTAAAGAAAAAAATAAATAAAGAGAAGGAAAACAGCCCTCCATGGTAACTCACCTTGTGAACAGTGAAAGCAGAAGAGAAGAAGCAGGAGGCAGCGGGGCAGCGGACACCTCCACAGTGCAGAGGCCATTGTGTGTCGTATGCTAATGGCGGCTAAGGAGAGTGGTTGGAGGTTGTAGCAGGGTGAAGAGCGGCGGGCCAGGGACGAACGTCAGCGATCAGTAGTTCTCTGAGAAGCATCACCAGTCATCTTCTCATCTGAAAAAACAAAAAACAAACAGGAGAGCCATTTAGAGCACTGGGTGTTCATCGTCATCACTTAGTTTGACTTGCGTGCTAAATGTTTTATCAGGCTTGTGCACATGTGTATAGAAAGACTTTTTTTTTAAGTCGCTAGTCAAACACATGAAATGGAAATCTGAGCCACATCCTGGCAGGGGTTTGATTGAGTAAACAAAAAGGGGGAAAGCTTCACAAGAAAACTTTCACAGGGATATTAAAAACTTTGTTCTCCGGAGTGTTTACGCCTCAAAGTGCGAGGGCAGCACCGACAGCGACACAAACGCGTGGCACTTCTGCAGCACTACTACAACTGGATGTTTACACTGACTGCCTCATTCTCCTTCCACCTTCCCCATTTACTCCCACAGCCCCTTTGGGAGGAAAAAAAAAAGGCTGTCGCTCTGGCAACACATTTCTAACAGGACGCCATTAGAGACACAGCTGCTTTGTGAACTACTTTTGTCTCCCTTCCTTATATCAAGAGGGTGGCATAAGAAACGAGGCGTTTTGTCTCAGGAAGAAAAAAAAACAGCAAAAGGTTAAAGCTGTGAGACAGACTTGCACGGCAGACGGATAAGCAGCTTACGGAAATCAAACAGAGGAAGGATGTGTCGTGTCATATGTGAATGCTCCAACCATAGACGGTGATGCCCTGTATGCAACAAGCATACAGGGCATGGTGTGGTTTAGGCTGGAACAACACACTTTGGTCTGTGTTTTCATTGACACATGTTCAAGCAGACTGCTAAGCACACTGATGAGGCAATGACTGACGGCAAATCAATCATGTGAGCACAGAAATGAAAAGAAAAAAACTGAAAATTGTCACAAAGCTTGTCATATTACTAACAGTTATTTCCATTTTCATTTTGATGAGGCCTCATAAAGACCTACTGCCAGAGTCTTTGAGAATGTTAAAAAAAGGTTCAAAAAGCTCCTCTTACATTTGTGTATAGCTTAGATTCAACCAATGAAAGTGTCCCGGATCTAAATGGGAAGATCTTCTTTGTTAAGAGCGTGTGATTGGTCAAAAAATTCAGACTCTGCTCTGTCAAAAATGCTTTATTAACAAAAAGCCTAGATGAGCTTTCAGAGTCTCATTTATTTTAGAAATTACTTTAATTATTCAGCCAAAAGGAGCTTAATAGATGGGGTTAGATTTTTCAAATACAAGCAGAAAAAAAAATCAGGTAGTGCAACTTTAATAGGCATTGGAAGGTATGAGGCTTTATTAACAAGTGAACTTAAATAAATACAATTCTTCCTAATTATTTTTCCATTGCATGACTTGGTCCAGTCCTCAACTATTCAAATTTGACTTCCAGGAGCTGGAACTAATGTAACTTGAATTGAAGTAATTGGATGGACAGATAACCTATCAGAAAAAAGAGGCAGTACTGTCCTACAGAGAATCTATAGTAAACCATTGTGATTGGTTATGTAGGTCTGTTCTTGTTAAAGGATGTCTTGAATGTGAAAGGTTCCAGACCCACTTTACTTTGCTAGGAAAGTGACTCACTTTTCACTGGTTGCATTAGTTTTTACACATCCAGTACTGATACTTTAGTGCTTTGACAGCCTTATTAGACACGTCCCCAATGCATTGCCACCTTTGCTTTGCATATACAGTCTATACTTCCAAAAGTCTAAGTAACGCCTGCCATGCAATTCGGTGTAACTATGATTTTGATGCACAGACAGGAAAAGTGTTATGTTAGGTATAAAAGCATATTGAAAATCTTAATGCATTGAATATGATGAGAAATAGTGGCAAGAAAACACTGAACTGCCTTAAATGTATGAAGCATCACTCTTGCTAGATCCGTAATGGAAACACCATCCATTCTAAACCAGGCTGTACCAAGCTGACCTATACTGTATGGCTTGATGGAAATGCAGCATGCCTGTACAAACATATAGCGGCAGATACTATACAAGGCGTTGATGCACAAACAGAGAAAAAGCAACAAAATTTATGCACCCACACGCTCTTGTTTATTCCCCCGTGCCTGTCATGCCATGTGTCCCCCACCACACAAACGTGGCGGCACATTCTCCACCAGTCGCTATCCAGAGCCAGTGAATGTTTCCTCTTCTGCATGTGCTGCTCCATAGCCACCCGTCAACTACCATGATTATTTTATAATGAACCTAAATTTGAGCAGCGGAGCAGTGGGGCCTGATCGCTCTCCGGGCCCAGGCTAATGCGCTGCTGGGATATTTTTGGTAGCATGAAAACCCGCAGAACATGGGAAGCTTTTACATTAGCATAAGGGGTAATAATTGAAGGAGCTATTAAATCCATTACATACATGACCGGCCAACGCCTTGACTGGGTTTTACTGCCTTGCACAAGTCCACTGGATCTCCACCTAGCCTGACGTAGACCGGAGAGTATTTATTTTCATTTGAGGTCACCCTGGCCTCTGCAGCACAGTGTGTGCCAAGGAAACGCACATAAAGCTAGCTTATAATTTATCTGTTAAACTTGGGTGGCTTTATAGGAATTGTGGGTTGTATTTGTCTTGCAGTTGTTTATCTGCCAGTGGCGCCGGACCAGATCAGATAAGAGGCGAATGGAAGGTGCTTGCTCCGCGCGGGGACTCTTTGTGTCCTCCGTGACTGTTATGCTCATTACTGCTTCATAACTTTATTTTGGTGAAACTGGAATGATCCTACAGAGCTTTTCCTTATCCGGTAGACACTTTTACACTAGTATAATAAACGTTTTGTCTTGAAAACTTGGGTATTTGAGTATTCAATCATGGTACTCTAAAAATTGTCAGCTTTGATAAGTCAGGTAGCTTATCTGTTAAAAGGGCTATATTATGCAAACTCAACTTTTCTGAGGTTTCTACCATGTTTTAATGTTGTTCCCTCACTAAAAACAAACCTGGAGTTGTGGTTTGCATCATTCACGCATGTTTAAGTAATCCTCTCATGTCTGGTATAACAGTTCTGAGGTCTCAAAACGCTCAGTTCCACAGGCCCCAGCCTCTTCCACAGACACCAGCCATCCGTTCTGTTCTCATTCATTTATCCCAAAAAATGGTCTACATCTCTGTTTTCACTGATTCCTCACAGCTATTTTTCATTTTGTAGTAAAAAAAAAAAAAAACATTTGAGGAAGGGAAGTGCTTTCTTTCTTTGATTGTGTTCAAAAGACCGCAACACACTGCTTGTCTCATCACCTGTTTCTTTATGGCACCAGTAGAGTAGTCATTAAAAACATTTTCTTTTAGTCAGATATTGTTTTTTAAGTGTTGTAAACAAGTAATGCTGTTTTAGAGGCGACCAATATTGATTTAAATATATGAATAAAAGCATAATATATCCCTTTTAAAGTAACATTACCTGTATTACTAACTTAATCCAAGCTTACAGAATCATAGATGACACTTATAGATTGTACTGCAAATTTTGCATTATTCCAACATCACTAATTACAATATTCATATCGTAAAGAACTAGGGGGTCAGTAAAGGAAGAAAGTGGATTCTTTACCATTGTGAGATATAAGGGCTTTGAGACTTAAAGCAGTTATCCTAGGTCTTAAAGAGATTGCAAGACAAAGACATTGAGATTGGCAGAAGTCTGCACTTGTATAGTATTGGTTTGGGCTTTAGTTTTGCCCTAGCTTTGATGAATGTAAGTTACAGTAAATAACACCGGGCATTCATATATTGCAAATCATATATCATTGCTTTAATTTTGTGCAGTTTTAGCCAATTACAGAAAAAACAAAAAACAAGCTTATAACGTTGCTTAAACTGCTATCTTCACTACAAAGTTGATGTCGTTCAAAGGTCTACAGTCAATAGCCCCGCCCACATTTACTCATTCTGACCAATCAGCATTAAACACAAGCAAAGTCTTATTTCATCGGTGCTACTTCTACAGGCAGTACATGCACCCACCGTCCAAATCTTTTTACTCACGCTACATTTGGTAGAAGAAAAGCTTTTATAGTGAAATTATTATATCAGATTGTTTTTTGGACTGTAAAAGTTCTAAAGTCAGAAGTTTAATCACATAGTATGCATCATAGAAAGCTAGCTAACAAGTTGTTCCTGGAAGTCTGGACAAAGCTATACGTGGCAGCAAACCATTACAGCTCTGGAACTTTGCGCACTTTTTTTATATGAACATCCAAGCCACTAAAGCAAAGGGGAACTGAAAAGTGCATAATAGAAGCGGTACAAATTAAATTAAAACAATGCGGCAGCCCAAGTTCAATATTGAGCTGATATCTCCAGAGACACGTGCGACTTTAGCTCCCCTCGCGCTCCCCTCGTGCTCCGTCATTTATCATCGGTGAATATGAGCAGGCCCGGGGCACATGGGGACCATAATGACGGCTGACAGGAGGAGATTGCAAACTGTTGGGGGGGAGAGACAGGCCCCTGCCCTTGTGGCCTGCTGAGCCCAATACAGACCCCAGTATGCAGGAAGTTGAGCTATGACAGGCCAATAAGAAGTCAAAGCAATAATTCAATCACCTCGATTTTAATTTAATTTGAACCTTTTTAATAGATGATGCTTTTGCCCTGACAAGGTTTGGGCCACAAGTATCCTTAATTATTAAACCCAGGATATTGTTAATAAAAGACTGCAAATCTTGTCTTAATCACTTATAACTGACTAGGGCATAGATTAGAGTATTATTAGTTTTAACTGCCCCATCTTAACTTGAGAGCAGTTATGGCTTTGAGACTGACCTTCAAATTACTTTTTAAACTCTTTTAAACTCTTTGTAATTCAGCAAATGACTGTGTCTGGTTTCATACTCCATAAAGACTTTACATCAGTGATTCTCAAGTGGTGGGTCAGGACCCAAAAGTGGGTTGCAGAACTGTTTTCAGTGGGTCGCAGGCCTTTTCCAGGGCAAAAAATGTTTTTTTAAATAAAAAGGTGGCAGTATGAGACATAAGGTGTACAGTGGAAACCCAACAAAAGCAAAAAATTCAGTTCTGTAATGCCACTGTTACACCTCTAAGGTTGAAGTATAAGTTAAAAAGGCTTTAGTTACTGACATGAAGAGTTTCAAATGAAAATGCAGCTAAGTATATGTAGAAAGCAATAGTTTCTGGCATCGCCACTTGCTGGGTTTATCTCTAAATGTGTTTCTTTTTGTGTTGGAGACTGTGATTCTGATATTAAACTATCTCAGGTTCAAACTACACAATGTGCTTATTAAATATATTTGATCAGTTGAAATATCTTTTTTGGGTCGTGGATCGTCATTATAGCGTGATGGCAGGTCCCAAAGCCAGACCAGCTGAGAACCACCGCTTTAAATTAAGTACACTCAAAAGCACAAGAGACACAAAAAAAATCTTCATATAGCACCATTTTTTATGTTAACTATGCATTAATGAGCTGTGCTGGGACATTAATTAATATGTAATTAACAGTGAATTATAACAGTTCACAGTTGTGACACAGTGCTGAAATATAATTTCTAACTATGCATAAGCTTATTATTGAAGATATTACAATCAATATTTATGGCTTATTAATGTAAATTAATAGATTGGCCTTATTGTACAGGTTTGTAATATATTATGTTCTTCAGGCAGTCACATACATACTCGTCAACACGGCTGCTGATAATACAGAGCAAGTGCTTACATAGAAAAACAGCACGAAACAGAAAAGCAAAGAAAAGTAACAATCAGATACATCCATGCAACACATTCACACTAACAGGGCACGGATTCCTGCAGAAACTTGCATTGCTTAAACATTGAATGCAAATATATGAATTAAATAAACGTTTGAAGTTATAATTAGACAGAAAGATTTAGCAGTTCAGGTTTGTTAATTCGTTTTATGATATCAGTTAGTATTATGTGTTACAATTTTTTTATCACCATCTTTTCTCATAAAGGACTTACCAGTATCTACAAGATTGCCACTGAAGGTAACACTAATGTCCTAATTTTAACTTGTCCTTGTGTGGCCTTGGTACACTCCTGTCTCTATCATAACTTGACCTTAACTAGTGTGGCACTGACTAGAACTAAACCAGTCACCAGGGGGCGAGGCGCAGAACCTCTCCTGGAGCTCATTTTCCCAACGGACCCTGAACAGGCCGTGGTCCCGCTGAGAAACATGTCTTCTTTTCTCCTTTAAGCTGAAGGGGGCCACAGACCAGCTCATCTTCCTAAACAGTGTTTTTGTTTGGTGGGATTTCTGGCCTGAATCAGCTCGGACTGGAGATAAAAGGATTATGTGATTAACATTAAGATGCTGACAGACGTTTCATAATATCACATCAGGGGACAGGGGATAGTGTTTATGGGGGGCAAGTTGAGATGTTGTCAAGCATTAAATTATTTTAAAGAGGTAAGTGAGGCATCCGTCGAGACTGCACCAAGGAATTATATACAGCAGCCCCCCCTTGATTAATCTTGGGATTTAAGGTTACTTGTTACTAGATCAGGAATTTTCTCACAATGTATATCATGTTCCACTGAGACAGATACGTTTAAAAAAAAATGGTTATGACAAACTGTCACCACCTACACTTAATCTAATGAGCTCAAGTTTAATATAGACCATAACGCCGCTGAGTAATAACTCATTCATTTTCATGCATTTAAGCTTTTCTCCCTATAAAAATCTATAGTCCCTTAGGTTTTCACTTCCTATTACTGGTTTATTTTTCACAAAGTTTTAAAAAATGATACAAAAACATGCACAACATCTGTTTTCCTTTTGTCTGCTATGCGTACACGGCAGAGACCCAAGCGCGCACATCTATCATCGGTTAAGATAATGGAGAAAATCACAGTCCACAGCGAATTTTTCACATCCGTCTGATAGAAATAATAAGCAAGCGCTTAAAAGAAGACGGCGAGCAATTAAAACATAATTAAAACAAATGGATAGAAGGAGACAGCCCACATGTTTTAGACTGAAACACAAGGCACTGTATGCTTCTGCCAGGCTCAATGGATGTGAGGCGCCTTTGACAAAGCTTTCACTCGAGCTGGAGAGGCGTCCGGTGAAAGAGCCACTGAGACAAGGGGCAGTTTGGGAGTTTTCTAAGCCGGGAGGGACTAAATGGATGCGAGAAGGGAGGAGAAGAATGGCAGGGGGAGAAAAGGAGGGGGTGGTGGGGTCAGCGGCGAGGATTGACAGCCTGTGAGTACGCGCTGACCTCCGGGCTTCGCCTCCAAGTTTCCTGCACAGGCTTAGAGCAGACCAAAATAAAGCCCAGGAATGTTAATTTATTTTCAATTGTCAGTGACGAGGAGAGGCCGATAAAGAGTGCATACATACATATCAAGTAAGACGGGACAAGACTAAGTCTAGTGTAAGCTGTAAGACTACAAGAGGGACAGAACTGTGAATACGGTCTAATTTAGTAGAGGGGAGCTGGCTGTTACTTTGAAGTAACACTGTGCAACTGATTACCTTTAAATAAGGACTAGAGCTGCACAATATTAGTTTAAATAAGTTTCTTGTTATGGCAAAACAATCAGCAATCGCTACATCTGTATCACAAGAAAGTGTCTCTATTGCAATAATATGGTTCCACGTGACACTCACTTGGTCATCCACAATAACTGCCAAACCACAGCCCTAGATTTAATAATGATGCAATCACAGTAAAAAGGTCATAAAGTGCCAAAAATTAGTAAAATGGGTTGCACTTACTAGGTGAAGTGAGTTATTATCCTTTAGCTTCAGCAAAAGCTTTGTTAATACCTTAAGCTTCTAACATCACACAAAGTTTAGTCACCTCATGATACTTTATAGGAATGCAGCTAATTGCTTTAAATGTACTCTATATTTCAAAGAATTATGACTACAGAATACTTTATGTTATTATTTAGATGAATATTTCTAATGAAGTCATTTGTCTTCTGAAGTAACTGTATAGATTTTGGCTGCTCTGCCCAACACTGATCTTGTCAAATCAATTATCGGTCTTCCATTCTTTTGACTAATTTAAAGAACTTCAGGCCCCACCCCCATGGCCAACATCCACTACAAAAACAAGAGAAGAGCTTGGTTGGAATTGACTTTAGAAAAATGGTGGACAGTCTAAAAGTGGGAGACAAGAACTCCAAAGAAAACACAGCCTCTAAACATTTTTCTTCTGTCCTCGCTGCACCCTGATGCTCCCAAGGAACTCTTTTGTCATGACATGGCTGTCAGTGCGGCGCTCGCTCGCCCTGCAGGGACATGATGTCATTTCCTTGGCTCCGGCGCTGATGTAGAGGACTTGTCGTCAACTGCCAGAAACAGAGATGGCCCACAACAGGCACAGGCTTTAGAGTGGCTTTTCTTGTTGCAGCCATCGAAAGATATGACACGGCTAAAGCCAACACGGTTTAATATGCATTTCACACCCTTTCACGCTAAAACTAAAGAAACTGTCTCTAAAGCTGGCCTGACGGGTCCAGAGCCTGCTCCTTAAAGTGAAAGCATGCAATCGCTTTCTTGTATTTGCAAAGAACTCCATAAATATTGACAAAGAGCTGAGTCATAGTTTAAAAAGGTGGAGATAACTGCAGAACAACATAGTCTAACACTGAGAAACAATCTTAAATTTAACATTTGTTACTATGTATGTATTGTATCTATTAGTATTTTTGATCAAGTGGCAAGGGACAAAATCCCATCTATAAGGTCACCTTTGGGCCAGTTCCAAGCCTGGATAAATGGAGGAGCTGCGTCAAGAAGGGCATACAGATTTAAAACCTACCCTAGAGAAAATATAAGGTTAAACAATATATTTGGCAGATTTTTGCCTTTTTTTAGACAGACTTGTGCTTTTATGCCAATTTTTGGTCACATGTCCTGGCAACCATGGGACTGAAGGACGCCAGCATCCCCAGCCATCTTGTAGCAGTCTGGGCTCTTACACTGCAGTTTATAGAAAATTGCTTTATCTTGGTCTGAAAAGCTCAAAACAGCAATAAAAAAAATTCTAATTTCAATTCCAATTATTTTTTATATTTTTAACTGTTCTCATTGTCCAATTCTAACACATTTGTTTCTTTTTTAATAAGCATTAATAAAAAAAAATGTATTTAAATGTATTTAATTTATTTCATAAAATTAAGAAAATCTGCACTTTATATCAGTCCCAAAAAAATCTGCAGTGTTTATTGACCTGCTCTGAATTTTAAAAACTGGCATTGGCCATAGAAAAACCCATATCAGTCGACCTCTAGAAAATATGAACCCATGGCGACCTCTGACGGGAGCGGCCAAAAGAAACACTTGTGTGTGTTTGAGTATTTTGCGGTGGTCAAAAGTCAACTTTTATTTCATGAAAAAAAAAAGTAAGAAGGTAAGTTATTCTCTTGTGGAAGGGCGGAAATGGGATTTGAGATAGAACTTTAAAGCCTTTATAAGTGCAAAGAACTTGACCAGTCCAAAGCAACAAATGGTCAAAAGGCACAGGCATTTTTTTTGTAAAGCTGAATAGCAGAGCGATATTAAAGACATTTTTTAATTCATCACCCTTCGGAGCGCCTCACACTTCACCAACAAAGACTTCCTAATGTCTCAAAAGCAGTTTGGGGTTTTAAGAGCAACCTTTTCACACACACTGTGAAAAAATAACAAGTGCGAGGAATTACAAAGAGCTATAGAGTGTTAACTGGTACAAATGCAGCCAGGGCTTCGTTTACATGAACTGTGTGTTTCATCATAATCACTCCTCCTATTCACTGCCTCATGTTTTAACAGGTGTGTTTTCTTTTTGGGACGTTTAATAGATCTTAACACGTACATGTCAAACTCAAGGCCCATGGGCCAAATGTGGTCTTTTTTATTATGCCAGCACATGTATGTAGATTGCTGAAATGTATAGGCCAGTATTCAGTGATAGGTAACTTACTCCATACAGTAGGTCATTTTCAAGCAGACTCACAGTTTGGAGTGGCAGGCAGGAGCAACCACATGGGTTTTATGTTCTATATGGGTGCTAATGGGGCTAGTGAAAACTTTTATAACTAGCAAGTGTAAGAATGTGTTACATAGAGAATCATGTGTTTTACAGTGTTCCTCCATTACAGGCCCAGAGCTTGTATTCGATAGCAGAAGTACTTCATTGTAACTGCTGGGAAGGTAGGTTAACCAGTGTTGGATTTAAAATGTCAAAATATTCACAATATTAAAACCATACTAATACTGTGATAGGATGTTTTTTTTGTAATGGATATAGAACAGTAACCAAAACCAAAACAAAAAAGGAGTTTCGAGTCATGCTTTAAGGGACTGCATTTATTTACATGGGCGAATTGTGTTTTCTTTTGTATAAGTTGACACAGAGATGAACAAAAACAGACAACCATTAACTCTCACATTCATTCACTAGGGGCAATCTAGAGTCACCAATTCACCTAACACATGCATGTCTTTGGACGGTGGGAGGAAGCCGAAGTACCCGGAGAGAACCCACGGTAACACGGTGAGGACATGCAGACTCCACCCAGAGAGATCGTGTGATGGTGTGTTGGTTGGCCTGGGAATTGAACCCATGACCTCCTAGCTGGGAGGCGAGAACACTAACTGCTCTGTTGACCTGTGTATTTAAAGTGGCTATATTATGCAAAATCAAATCTAAGCTTTTTACCATGTTATAATTTTGTTCCTTTAAGTAATCCTCCATTCTCTGGCACGGCTTTTCACAGGCTTCAAAACGCTTAGTTTCAAGAAACCTCAGCCTCTCCCACAAACCCCACCCATTGCAGGAAGCACTGACCAATCAACAAGGGCTCTACATCCAGTTTGCTTCTATTCATTTATCCAAAAAAGTATACAGGTCTGTTTCCACTCATCACAGTTATTTTTTTTAGTTTGTAGTAAAATGGCATTATTCAAAAAGTTGAAGCTCTTTTTCTTTAATTATATTCAAAAGACTGCAACACTCTGCTGCACTCTGCTGGTCTCTTCACCTGTTTCTCTATTATAAACATTTTCGTTAAGGCAGATAATGTTTTTAGAGCGTGACCAAGATTGGTTTAAAGATATGAATAAAAGCATCATGTAGCCCCTTTAAACATAAGTGCTAGTTAAAGGTCACACAAAAGACAGAGACAGAGAAAATGTGCTATACAAAGCAAATTAGAAAAAAAACAAAGCAATTCATTGTTAAATTGTGATAGACCTAAAAAATAAACAGGCAGTACGTTACTATCCATACTTACTTGGTATGGCCCTATATGAGTTTGCTGCTCTCTTAACACCTCTTGTTTGTGTCTGCGTCAGTACAACCCATTGTAAACCAAAGCACATAAACTATGGCTTTTATGTCTCATTTTCTTGTTAGACAGCCCAATCTCAGAAACCTTTGAGAATGCTTATAGCTTAAACCACTTGCAAAGTCCCAAAAGCCCTGCAAGGTGCGATGCCTCAGCGTTTTATTGAGAGTGCACAACAGTTGGTGTGTGTTCGGAGGCTTCTGGCCAAACGATCGAGGCAGTAGATAAGATAGAGTGCCAGCGGGCAGATGGACGTAGTGAAACAGAGAGGAGCAAGTAAAGAAGCTTAGTAAAGTGCAGAGAACAAAGCCGAGCCGGGCTGAACAACCAGGTTAGTGTCAGGCAAAATGAATAGAGGGAGGTGTGTGGGCTTCAAAAGAGCCGAAAGGAAAAAGCTCGAAGTGCTTGTCTCTGTCTAGACTTCCAAGCTAAAATTTTAGCTGTCAGCCCAATAATGAAATCTGCCCGGAAACCGTCAGCAATTATTCCAGTGGCAGCAAACCTTAACTTTAGGGCTGCAACTAATGACATTCTTCATTATCTGTTCATCTGTTAATGGCTTTTGCAATTCATCACATAACATCACGCAAATTTGGCAGGAAAACTAATGACCGAATTAATGTTCATATGAAACCATGGAGCGGAGAGGAAAGTGGACTCATTTGGTTACAAGAGGCCAGGCTAATATTAACTCTTACTGAAAGCATCACACAATACTAAGTGGATATTTTTCCAAATTGTCTGTCATTTTGTTTTTATTTCCGAAGATATACTAATAGAATTCCACTTTGTTACTGAGGACCAATCAATTGTCACTTTCCCCATTAATTTGCTTGCAAGGGTGCCACTAGCTTCTGAGACACATTTAGCTTGCTTGAGCAAAAGAATAACTTAAGGAAAAGATCTTGCCATTGCTGCAAAAATGACTGCGAATTATTTGAGAACATCAAACTTTACGACCTGGACCTGAACCTTCACCGAAAATGGATATCATGTTAACTTGAGGCTATTGAGAAAAGAAGTTTGTTGCATTTTGTCTGTTTGCTTAAATGTTTTCTTCTTTGTGTGTAATCACTGTAGCGTTAGGAGCAGGGGTCATTCTAGAGTGTTTTCATCAGCCGAAGGCCCATGTTTGTGTTTTGTGACTATAAATGGCTCCTCATTTTCTTGATTTCTGCACCACCAACTGCCAGTTAATTCAAATGGCAAAAAAGTACTAAATAACCAATTTGCTAAAACATTATTGTAACAAATTGTGATTAACCTCCTAATAATTGTCTAATTTCTCTTTTTACCCAGCATGATTACTGTGGCAACACATTTTAGATTCCCTTCTACTTATGAGCTCATCTGATAAAAACATGATTTAATTAATGATGACTTCAAAAAGTAAGCAAGGCCATAATGGAAGCGTCTGTTGAATTCTCTGGTGCTGGGTCAGAAGCTGGAGCGAGCTCATAGCGGTTTGTGCTTGGCATTGAAATGAATAGGCTGACCTCGGAGCAGTTGGTTAAGCAGTGGGGTCAGCGGCGGGGAGCAGAGAGCAGCTCGGCACTGACACGCAAAAGAGAGGTTCTCTTTTCAATCAGTCTCTTCAGAAATTTACTGAAAGGCTCACTTCTTGCCTCCTCCGCACATAATACAGCCGCTCCCCCTGTGCACGCTCTTTAGCGATTGTGCCTCGCTCGCTCACACACTGCTCGGCTCCAGCTTGCTGCATGGTAGCTCTCATTCAAAAACCATGGTGCGCACTTTCACCTGTGAGCCATATTTACTCGAGTAATGTTCCCAGCAGGCAATGCCTTTACAGAAATGTGTTCAAGACTTTAACTGTACCCCCATTCAGCGTGTATTAGTTTTCATAGTGTACAACTGCTAATGCGTAACATCTGTGATGCTAATCAACAACATGCATGCACAGTGAAATGTGTGTAATCACTCCGCAGTATTACTGAAACTCCATTCATGTGCTGCCATCTCATCTAAACTCTCGGCTAATTACCATAAATAGCTTCCAAACTGACAGGACATGTTTAAACAAAGGCAAAATGCTACAGTGTGTGGACACAGGAAGGCAAATGTTGCATGCGGTGATCTCAGTCTGAGTGAAAAAAAAATGCCAAAAGAGCCAGTAGTACACACAATCCTCCCCTCAAAGGGACTGACGCGTTATTTGCAAACTATCTTGGGGTTGTCATTTCAGATGGGACTAGCCAAGGTTTTATCAGAGGTTATTACTGCTGGGCGCAGGAGGTCCCAGATTTGGCCGGGCACAACAACTTACTGACATGGCACATTCACGTGGGACTAAAATTACAGACGTGCTCCATTTTCAGCCACATTTCACTATATACTGTCACATCGAGCTTATCCCAAACAGTTGGGCCAGTACTGCAATACCCTAAGCCAATATGAAGACATTTTTCAAAGACTTATGCATATTTATAAGACTGCGTGTAGCCTTGAGAAGCCACAACCTGTAGTGCAGTTACACAAAAACCCCAAAATGAAGATATTATTACAAAGATAAACATGCAAATTTAGAAGCCTACAGTATATGTAGCCTTGGAGTATGAAGACAGCAATGAGAAAGTACATTTTAAATAGTGGAACATTACTGACGCCAGTGTAAATTAGAAAAATATAAATAATGAATAAATGCTTTGTATGGAGTTATCTTGGAGAACAATTGCTCCTCTTTACAAGGGATTACATTGTTCCTACAGCATGTGTATAGTACAAAGACTATAAGCAATAACAGAGCTGAAAAGTGCCATTGAAAAAAAAAAAAAGTGCAGTGAAGCAGAATTGTAGCCACTACTTGCACAAGGACAGAGTGAGCCTATTGTATCAGCTGAATGGGTGCAGCTTTCAAAGTCAGTTGTTTACCAGGTAGGATTAGGCAAAACAACCTGAAATGCATACAGAAAGTGGTATAGTGTAATAGCGTGGTAGTATGTTGAATCTATTATATATCATGCATTTTCACTGCTTATAAGACAAAGCAACCAGGATTGAACAGTGAATAGCCGAGGTTAAAGGTTAAAAACAGATTACTCAGACAACGTAAACGTAACTGAACTACATGATTGTTTAATAATAATACAGTAATATTTATTTGATTCCACAAAAAATCTGTTAAACAATTATGTAAAAAAAAAAAAAAAAGTTCTCTGTCATGGTTTCTTGGCAGCTTTAAATGAACAGATATTAGCATGTTCAGTTACGTATACAAAATATATAGAGCAATAAATAACTACCTTAAAAATAAATAGAAAATCTTCACCCCAACCGCACTACCCCCTTTAGAGGCAAAGGTAACCATGGCAGAAGGAGGTCACATGATAGAATGCTTGCTATTTATTGGTTGGAGGCAACTAAAACCATGAAACCATGACAGAGAGCTGTATGCTTGTAAATAGGGTTGGCTTACAGTGGCCTCATTCACTGGCAGCTCCATGAGTTTAAATGCTATTAAGTAATAGCAAATAATAAATGTGGATGTCAGCTAAAAAGTTGATGGGGGCCAACTTAATCTAGCTGAGGGCCAAGTTTGGCCCACAGGCAAGGGGTTGCCGATCCCTGCTGTAGTCCATATGCCCTGATGTGAGAGTGACTAGTTGTCTGTCAGTGTATGTCTCTATGTTACTGTCTATGTTTCAGTGCTGTATGCAACTAACTGACCTCTGTTCAGATTGTACCAACTATCGTTGCTGGTTCCCTTACAGAAATAAGCAGAGGAAGAAATAGAAAGATCTGAAACACAAAAAATAAGACCAAGGCTATTCCAAAAAAAAAAAAAAAAAAAAAAAAGACCTAATTATGCTTAACAAAAGCAGCAAGTTGGGTCTGAGTACTTTTGGTATTTTGGATTTTGAAAGATGGGTTTTGAAAAAAAAAGCTTGGAAAACGCTCAAAATGGTGGTATATAGCTGGTATAACCAAACTAAGCACCTACAATGTCTCACTTAATCCTCACTGCTATTCCCCATTTTAAACAGTGCTGTTGGAAACTATTTATTTGAGCAACTATTTAGCCGCCGTGACAACTTAATGGCTGAATAAATACACGGTAACACATCCATCCCTCTGGTTTCACTGCCATCCTTCAATGTAAACTTTAAGCATTTGTCCAGCCCTAACCTTTTTTGTCCAAAACCCAATCCGATTCCCATTACCTATGCATAGGCGGCACATGGGTTGAATTTTAACTGCCCCATTTGTGCAGTCTCGATTCAGAAACAGTCCTTAGAGGCAGACGTGCATTTGCTTAGCTTTATTTGGGATATTTTCTCTGAATCTACAAACACGGTCATCATTATTGGATTTTCTTGGAGTGCCACGAAAATAGTTCTGGTTTAAAACAGAGAAACCAACAGGCAATTATAGAAAAAGCCAGAAAAGTATTGTTTATTTATAATTCTGGGAAAAGAGAATAGGCAAGTAAATGCACAAAAAAAAAGTTAATTATTTTCGAAGGTTCCACAGAAAGTGCGACTACACAATGTGGAAGACAGCAAGTTAAAATTAATTTTGGCAGCAAATAGTTTTCTGCATTTTTCATGAGGGTGAAAATAATAAAAAATTATGGTAGAATTTACAAAGTGGCAAAAAGGCAACAAATATTATAATGAAAAGATAAGGTAGGTGGAAAATAACTGTTGTATTAACAGTCAAAGTAGGCAAAATTTAAGTCATATCTTCCAAAGAGAGCATGTTTGCATAACTAGTTTTCAAAATGAAACTGAAAAATCCTGTTTTCATAAAGATATATTGTGTAATTGTACTAATTTAACTGAAATTGTCACTGAGCCAATCGGCTTTACAGACCCTTGATGGTAATTTCACTTTGTTCTTCACTACATTCTGCCTGTCTCTACTGTATCACTTAAGAGGGACTAAGTTTTCTCATTTCTTCCCTGTTTTTCCATAATTTTCCTCTATAGAATTCTCCTTCTTCTAGGAGTGAAGCACCGTACAACGTTTTTGTTTCTGCCATTTGACTACTCTGCCGTGACGAAAATCGAGAAATAAAGCAGTCGCTAGCTTTTTTTTTTTTTTTTTTTGGCTAACTGCGATGTGCCGCTTTTTTGTGAAGTTCAAAACTTTCGTGACACCAGGTCAGCGACGCTCAGACTTGCAAGTGCCCCTCTGTGTACATTTTTGTACATTTTGCTTGACTTTGTTTTTTTCATTTGGCGATCAATTTGGCTGTGTTAAAGCTTAGGGCATGCATTTTTGAAACAAATGCTCTTTTAGCCAAATTTTTCAACTCCAATGCTTTTTAATCTTATATTCGTCGTGACCCTCGTGTACAAAAATGTATGTACTCAAAAACCAGTATAAAATCATCATACATCAATGTTTTTATGCTTGTTTTATTTTCCAAAAAATAAATAGTAGAGGGATGGGACTTTGGTGGAGATTAGAGCTTTGGATGTGTCAAAGATGAACAGCAAAACTGATCTGACTGCATTAGTATTTTTTATGTAGTGGCAGATACTTTGTTTCAAAATCCTAATAGCAAAAAACGGCCCCAATGACTTCCATTAAAAACTTTTTTTTTAATCCCACTGGCATTGTAGTATAAAAAATATTCTGCAAGCTCAGCATTTCATTTGAAGAAAGGTAGTGAAATCTGATCTATTCACTGTATTTTATTATATATAACCATTTTCTCATTGTAGGCAGATTCATAAAAGTCTTGTATTTTTCTCATTGAATAGGATGGGGCCATGTGGTTATCAGGAGACTTGACTTCCATCCAAAAACACATTTTTGTTTCTCACTGCCATTACAGGCAAAAATCACTCAAACTGAAAGGTTGAATTGGATGGAAAACAGTAAAAACGGCCATTCTCATTATTTTTCTTCAAAGTAAAATGCTGACATCACAGATTGAGTGATTTTTGCCTGTGATGGTGGTGAGATCAAAAAATGTGGTTTTAAAGGATGTCAAGTTTCTGTCAGTTTTTGAGCGTGTACATTTTTGTACACGAGGGTCATGAACAATGCAAAATATGAGGGGAGCACATAAGTTAACACAACTTCTTTTTGAGGTATGCTGTCTGTACAAGCTAACGTTAACTAGTAAGTTAGCCCAGCGTAATTCAGTCAAATTCATATTATAAATTTGTATGGTGATTCCTAAATAGTCAACTATTTAGTCGATGAAAAAATTACTTTATTAATTTAAATATAAAAATGATAATGACAGCATGACACAAAGCTAATATTGAAGGTTGCTAATCTCTATTGGCTTCTGATTTAAACATTTCTGAGTTGAAGCCTTAGAAGGAATGCAACATTTACAGTATACGTAGTATCTATATCAAGAAGAAAATGATTTTTTATGCCAAAAATGGTTCTAATTATGATCACTTGTTTGTCTTTGGCTCATTTTCACCAACTGCCAGATTGCTCTTTCCTCGCAGCAAGCACAATCTATGTACCGCACAACCAATACACAACTACACAACTCAGAGCTTTTCCAGCCAAGCCTTTTGAACTTCTGCATAAGCCTCGGGATAGTTGGGGTTAAAATGTCTTAAATGTAGCTGGGAGCAATGCCATGAAGAGCTTTAAAAGTCATCAGTAAAATCTTAAAATCTGTCCCAAAACGTACAATGAGCCAAACGCTATAGAAAGCTAAAACTTGGGGTAACGTGATCTGGCCTTTCAGCAGCTGAATTTTGTTCCGTTTGAAGTGGGACAATAGATTTTCTGACTTTGACGGCTAAAAAAAACATTGCAAAACCGTGATTAAATCCAAGCATATCAAACGTTTAAAAAGCTGAACTAATTTTTGCACCATGTGTGTAGTTTCAATGGAAGAAGTTGCAAGCAAACCAAGGAACAGCCGCATATAAAGATGTTTAAATCTAAAAACTGGGTAGAGTCTTGTTACAAGGATTTTTTGTTTAACTCTAAACTGCTGCATCACGGGGTGCCGCTACAGTAGTCCTATAAAATTGTGTCATATACCACGGCTATTACACAACGCTGCAAAGTAATTGGCAGTTCTAATGAGTCCCCAGAGACGGCTGTCAATACTATACAGTACCTAGCGGCATGTTTAAGCGTACACAGCAGATATATTTAGGATTTTTCTGCAGGTAAATGTGAAAAATAGGAAGAAATATGTCTTACACTTTATAGTTTACTCCGTATGTGGCCTTGGATAAAAGTGCTTCCTACAGGGCATCCCCCACCGTCAATACCTGCATTTTCGGATGGGAAAAAAGATTTGGCAAAAAAACGTTATTCTTCATGTATAAGGAGATCCTGAGGACACACTTTGATTGTTTGTCACTGCTTCTTGTGCAAAAGTGCTTCTGTATCTGTGTCAGTGAGCTTTCGTTCACGCCAGATATTTTTTTTTTTTTTTTATATATAGATCGGTCTTGTTCACGCCGTATGTTGACCTATACTGCATTATTTATAAGAAGACCTAAATGTTCACCACAGAGTACTGGGAATGATATTATGACCATATGGAAAACAGAAAGTGCACTTACTTGTCCTCATATAACCATCTAACCGGGAAGAGCTGTCAGCAAGTCAAGTGAAAATGAACGTACAGCTGGGTCTGTAGTTGTAATCCAATAGGTTGCTAAAATCTATTGACTTAGATTCAAAACTTTCCTGAATTAGAGAGTATAGAAATGTTTCTAATGTTCCAAAAAAAGAACATTACATTATGATTTGCTGACCCATCAAAGCACATCATCTCACCACCGACTCACACAATGTGCTTTCTTAATACAACCATCTAAGTATCTACGTGTGTACCACATTGTAGCATTGTAGTACATCTATACATATTTTTCACATGGCATCAACATGACAATACAAATTTTGCTAATAATATTTTTTTTTCAAACTCTTCATATAGAATCCATCCAAATTGAGAAAACCAAGAAGAGAGATTTCTCACTGTATAATTAACATTATTTACGGTTTGCTAGAACTTTGGACAGCTCTACTCCCTATTAACTTTGAATGGGGATAACCCTTTTTAATTCCTCAAGTTAAAAAACTCCTAAATATGTGTAAGGCTTAGTACCAACAAGTTATAATAACATTTTTAACAACTTATGACAAGTTAAACCCAAACAAAGAGCAGAAAAATACTGGAAGCATTAGCATATGCTAAAGCTAACAGTAGTTTATGAGTCTCTGTCTTCAAGACAAAGACACAAACAGAGGGACCCTATAGTTTTTTCTCACTGTGTCCTAATTTCTTACACATTCACCTTTTATATTACATATTAAAGATCACAGACGAATACAATTTTGTCATAATTTTTTTCTTGGCAGTTGAGCATACCAAGAGCAAGATTTTTCATGTTTTTGTTTTATCTTTTATAGTAGCCCAAATTTTGTATAAAACATTCCAATACAAAGCCGACAGAAATCAGCAGGCTTTATATTGTAGTGGCCTACTTTTTACCACCTATTTCTATACAACAACAGAAGTGATGGAATCCACATTGTATTTCTACATAGACTTCTACACTCCAAAACATAGTAAAAATAAACCACTTTGCACCTACCAGCTCTGATTAAAACACTTGGACATGTAACTACGACATGTTATTGGACCACTTCATTCCAACACAGGATTGCCTGATGAGGCCATTTCCATGCAGAATACTTTTTTTTTTTTTTTTTCATTTTGCACATTGGGACCACTGCAATCCAGACAATGAATGCGGTTAATTATTTTTAACGACACGTAGTCTAACTAGTTTTCAAGTTGAGGAGAGTGAAATAAACAATTAGGTTCCTCCTAATGGCACAAGTGGCAGCTAATGTCAGCTTGTGTCCTTTACTGGGAGATAATGATATGTTAATCAATGTGCTCATGTTGTGGTCCAATTATTTTGGGGCTGCAATCATCACAAAAAGCCTCTCCAAGATGCTGGAGGGACACTGTCTGATTATTTACTCTTCCCGATCTGTAAATAACTTGAAGAAATTATTTAATAAAGTCAATGAAACGGCTTTGCTAGTGTCTTGTTAGAACGTAATAGCAGTGATTAAAGGCTGATTATTTGGATTTACATCTCTGATTAGGCCAAGCCTTCTGCTGAGATAAAGCATATCAACAGGGATTAAAATCACAGAGCTAATATCTCTTAGCCATATTGCCCGGCTTGAGCGCTTGGCTGTACATCGCTGGATAGAAGCCATGGACTTGCTGTACACATGCGCGCCACCGGCCTGGATGGCTTTTATGCTTGTTTTCAATTCCACGTCCTTCTCTCAGTATTGGTTTCTATTAATTTGTCCTCCCACTCTGTCTGTTCCTTTGGAAACTACGACACACGCATCAATCTGCAGCATTTCCACTGGGAAACGGGGACTGGCTGGACTTGTTTTTTTTTCGGCTTTCTCTGCACATAATTACTTTCTTGTTCTCCTCCCGTCTTCGCTGCGACAATCTCAGGTTATTTAAAAGTTATAGTAGGCCTGACTCAGCTGTAAACCTCTTCATTCTCATTTTGAGAGATGGACCTCTGCAGATTTGCCAGTGGGCCTAAAATGTCTCTTCCTCCAGAGCGGCACATCTCTGCTTAAAAAATAGCTGAAAACAGACTTTTTCTTACGGGCCCTAACTGGAGTCAAAAACACACAAAAGAACAAGATAATTACACCACACGGCCTTCAAACTGCTATAAACAGTCTAAAAACGCCTGTCCAATCTTGGTTTGCATTATTGTATGCCTTATATACAACAATCTATGAGGTTCTGACAAATCTGCAGCAAACATCCCAATATAAATGCATTCTACAACTTTACTTTGCAGATTAAAGTGCTGCCCATTTATTTTCCCACAAATTATATGCCTTTCCAGGATGTCCAAGTGTTTGTTCTTCTCTCGCCATTGTAATGCAAACTGGACCAGTGCATACAGAATGAGTTGGAACAATGACGGCAGTACGTGCGAAAAGAAACAGGACAGCTGTCAGGAGGAACAAGCCTGCCAGAGCCCGCCTAATATCAATTTAATGGAACTGTAGCTTGCATTCGGAGTCTGCTGCAATAAATATATGTATTTCAAGTCTATGAATACAATCCGCACTGACATATAACATTTGCTTTTATGTAAAAAGCAGCCTTAAAGCTAAGATATGACAATTAAAAAAAGGCCTGTGTCCTGTGTCCAAAATAGCATGCTGCTCTAATAAAAAACTTACTTTGTGGGTAACCATTTTGAAGCCATTTGTGCAGCTATTGTGGATTTTTTTGCATTAACAGCATCTACAAAATGGCTACTCCAGTGCTATCTTTTTACATTTTGCGGATTCACGTCAAATGTCTAAAGTTTGGTTCTAAAAAATAAATAAAAAAGGTGTCTCCTCTTTACAGAAAACAGCACAATAAGCCACAGACGCCTAGCCACAACAAAGACAGAAAAAGCTTCAAGAGGGAAGAAAAGCCCTGTGTTTCCTTTGCTGACGCCTTGCGCAGTGGCTTAGTCCAACAGTAAAAGAAACGCATGCCTCTTTTTATTTTATTTTCGGCCTCCCTTTTTCTCTCCTCTTGTGTTTTCCCTTTCCATCATTCCTTGGGGTGTTTGTGCGGTGTCCCCTAGTTACCGGATAAGAGACCAGCCGAGCTTTGGAGAGTTAAAAGCCTGGCCCGTCCCGCTCCTACGAAACAAGGCCATCAATAATTCAGCCTCATCGGGAAGCATTATCTAACAGCCACATCAAACTTTAAACGCTGTGGGTGACAACACGAAACTATGAAGAAAGTGCTCAGTAAGAGGACACTCCAGGTGGCTGGGACAACAGCTACATATATGTTCAGAAGAAACAAGCTGTCTGTGTCCCTTAATGCGAGACAGGACATCCTTGCACGTAGAAGACACATGCATTACAAGCAGCTTTTACAGCATCTTTACATTGCAGGACATTTTGGACTTTTTTTAGGGCACACATTCACCTAAAAGGATCCTAATCTAGCATGAGTGGTGCTGTCTATTTATATTTTGCATAGGACAAGACAATATAAGACTACTACACCTATAGGGACAGTTTATCGTTACAGAAAATCACTAAAAGATTACATCAGCCTATGATTGAATATGGACACTATCAAAAACATCTAGAGCATTTTACATTTGGACAATACTGCAATATTCAACAGTACTGCAATACTTTTTAATTTTGCAGAACCCTAATAGGCTGCAACTAACAGTTATTTTGATAATCAATGAATCCATTGATTATTTTTTTGATTCCTCAATTAATAATTGTATATTGAATTGCAATTAAAGTGCTTAAAAACCTGGTGTTTTATAGTTCCCTATAGCTTTACTGCTCTTAGTAATAATCCCTCCTCCCTAAACAAATGATATGTTTCAGAGTCTATGAATACCCCTGTTAGCAATTAATCAATTATTAAATTAGTTGACAATTATTTCTATAATCGAATATAATCAATTAATCTGATAAGTTGTTGCAGCCCTAATTCATATTATTTTGTGCCAATGGATAGCCTTAAAAATATTTCAGAAATATAGTTGGATTAACTGTCATGATATAATTGGGCAGAGTTTATGGTATGCCTTGTTTTTTCAGATTGATTGTATGCTTATTAAAGTGTTTATACTATTGTCTAATTGGTTGTATGTCAGTCCAATAGTATTAAGAGGTAGTTTAATGCCCATTTGTTCCGCTCCCTGGAAATCCAACTCCAATCTACAAAAAAGGGCCTTTTCTTGGTAGAAAAAGAATTTAAATGTTTGGCCAGACTAAAAAAACTGTGTCTTTTCAGTTCTATTTCACAAAACACTCTTTTCCCTCAGTTATCTAAAGGTTTTAGAAGCTATGCATATTGTACATGACACTAGACACTGGTCGCCTTTCTAATAAGGCCAAAATCTATCCAGATCCAGTCTACTTAAACAGAACTCTGGCAGACAGGGACGGGATATTGGTGGGACAAGTTGGCTCCAATATCCCAGAAAGGAGCTTAAAAAGCAGTGACTGAATTAGCTCTCCTAGTCAAAGGAAAGACACATCTCCCCTCAACTCATATGTGCAGCACCGAGGTGGAAGCATTCGCTCAGCTGTATTAACGCCTAGGCTCATTCTCATTGACAGTGAAATCCCTCTAAGCCTAGATCAATTACAACCCGCTCGGCTGTAATTAAAATGTCCTAACAAAGGTCTTAGGAGCACAGGACAGAAACCTACGGCCATTGAAAATAAGCCCACTTCAATCTATAGCCCTATCTTTGTGAAAATAGTTTACGATTACACCCAGGCTTTCTTTAGTCTTGGTGAGCGCAGATGGGATCCCTGCAATGCTACGTGAACAATAAGTCTGCTTTATCCCTTAATAAGGTCAAATGAACCCTGAGATAAGATCAGAAATAATGTGTAAAGATTAGCAGCATGAAAACACTTTTAGGCAGCAACAATTTTAATCACTATTAAGTTTAATTAAATAGACACTCATTAATCCACAATCCCCCCAAAAACCTGTGCTTACATTTTACAGCCTGCGACTACTATTATAAAAGAAATAATTATTTGTTCTCTTAAGTACATCTGATGTTTGACTATACTCTGCTGAGAAATGACAGAATGCTTATGAGCCTCCTAATTAAAACTCAGCAGTGGAGTGATTAGCAATCACAACTCCACTCTTCAAATATCAAGATCTGATTTGCTTGGCTGATCAACAACAAGCTTGCTCCTCTCGCTGCGACACTCACTGCCTGCAATCTCTCCCTCTCTGTATTAAGGAGGCTTTTGAAATGGAGAAAATGAGCACAAGTTTTGTTTTTTATATTTTAAGCATGAGTGCCATTTATGTGGCTTATGATGTATTGTCAGCAAGCAGTGCTCTGATGCCACTGATGAACTCAAATGTTTTCCTTCTCAAAGTATTGGCCTTTGAAATGCAAGTAGCCAACATCAATAACGTTGCTTATGGTGTCCTCCAAAATTAAACTTGAAAGCTGTTCCCTGGTTGCGTCGAGCAGGGACTATTCCCAGACAAAGCAAGATGGCTGACTGCACAGGGGAAGCGCGCCTTGCCATGCTAGGTAATAGATTCTCTTTGCCGTGCGACTCCCACTGCTTCTCATCTTCTGTGACAACGGCTGCCAATCAAAGCCAAGGGAACGTTCAAGGGCTTTGACAATATCTCCTCACCTTGAAAACACATTGGCTTCATCACAAGACACAGAGTGACACCAAGTATGCATCAAATAGCCATTAGACATGGCAGACTACAGGTGATCCCTTTCCTCCAGAGCTTTGCCTATAGGCTTTTTAAACCCCCACAAATAAAAATGCCTCTCTGAAATTGGCAATAAAACATAGTCTTTGGCTATACATAGTACAACAACAACAACAACAAATGCCAGCAATACTGTGGGAGGTGACATTTAAGTGCGGTACAGGAAAAAAAAACACTGGGAGAACGTGGAATTTTCAGATTATTTTAAAAAGACAGCAAAATATAAAACAATTGCAAAGTGGAAAGCGAGTATCTATATAATCTGACAATTCAATACCATGAACAGCTTTTCAGAGCCCAGATGTGCTTTTTGGTAAAAGCAAAGCACTAAATAGAAGAATTTAACCCATTAGTCACTATTAAAATCTGGAAAATGTAACATGTGCTATGTTTGCTTGTAGATTATTGCTAATCATATCAAGCTACAGTTATTACTGAGTATAAGCCAGATTTCATTTCTATTAAGTATAAAACCTGAATATTTACCACACATTGACCTTTAAATGGGCATCTTTTCATTGAAAAACCTCATCTACAGCAAAGGTTTAATGCATACTGAGTGGAGAATTCACACTATACACTTGGACAAACTGTCCAATACAATTTAATTTGCAGCGCATTCACTGACATTAAGTCATCCAGTTAATGAAAATGGTGTACCTCAGGGCACCGCTTTAGGTTCACTTCAGGAAAATACATGTTTGATTTAATGAATCTTCAGAAGGTTGAAGCTGGTTCTTGCAACATTATTTCATTCAAAAGAAGTCCAGTATATCTACCTAATCAAAAACCTTTTATCAAATATTGAGTATTTTTTAATGTTGATGACCAACACAAAATATTAAATTATTTGTAATGACTTGTTCAACCTTGAGACAGTTGTGTGAAGTTTGTAATCTAAATATATAAATACTATATTTTTAAAGGATTTGTGTAAGTTTAAATATTTTATAAGCTTTTTGTTCTTATTGATTTAAAGAAAGTTTCTTGTCTGACTTGTGAACTCAGGGCTTTTCATTTCTCTAAATAACTATTAACTCAGACATTCAGCACAAAGGCTTCTATAATGACTTGGATCAGATTTAGGCTTACAAATCTGAAGTTTCTTAATTTTTTCTCATAAATGTTCACTCAGTTATGTGAGAAAAAAGATAAACAAAGTAGCAGACAAAAGAAAAATGACACCCTTACCAATAAAAGGAAGGTGCATTTGCTAAGTGCATATTTCTGAACAAAATGAATAGTCAACTAAGGGTCGACTACATTAGAGAGAGGGTGCATAGCTGCTCTAATTTCTCCAATCCAATAACAATGTTACACCACATCAGCAAAGCGATTTCCATTTTTATATGATTCATGATGGCCTTAAAGCAGAGAACAAGATGTTTTTTCCTCCACCAAAGGGCCTCTGAAACTCATTTTTGGCATAATTATTTGAGAGTATTTAGGAATTTGAGCAGGAGGAACACATTTCCACGGTCAAGACAGATGACCTGTCAGATGCACCTAATGCCAACACAAAGCCTGGAGCCAATAACGTGGGCACTTCCTATGACCTATACTATGGCTGAACCAAATAAAGCGCACTATCTCTGTACCCCCCCGAGACAGAGCCGTGTCCTCATATGCTAATGCCAGAAGCTGTGAGGGCGGCCCAGACAGCTCACAGGTCACTGCTAATCTTCTGATATATGGAGCCTAAAGACCTGGGACACATCCATCACTGGTCCCCAGCTGGGAGGAATCTGCACGCACCAAAGGGTTAACATACACCCATAGAGCCCTTCGATGATCCATCACTCAAAAAGCAGCCCTTCTTTAACCATTGCCTCCTTTCACGACAGCGAGAGGGCGGGTTTCGTACTCGGAGCACTCGGCGGTGAGAGCATATAGAGTCAGCGTGACTGTTAGACCTAAGCTCCGAGCCTCTGTTGATCATTAAACATCCATTTTAAAGCAGTGGGGGAAAGTTAACTGTCATTTTAAACCCAGGAGGTGGTAGTATGGGAGAGAATTTTCTTTTCCCTCACATGTATTTTTCCTGTTGAAAGGAGGAAGAAATATATCCATCCATCTAGTTAACTGCCTGGACGAGTAATCATTCGTTCCAGTCATCTGTCTCTTTATTTTTGAGGCAAGCCGCAAAATAGCTACGATGAGTATTTGCAGTTAAATTGGAATCTCACCCTCAAGCACTTCGTTAAATAAACAGAATGCCCTTTTGCAAATGTGTGTGTATTTTTCTTTTCCTTCTGGTTAACAATCCAAATTTAAACAACTCAAGTGAGTTTCAATGTCATTTTTAACTGAAGAAATACTTTCCTGGTGGATTTCAACAGCGACACCTCTCAGTGTCAGGTTTAGTGTCAACCCATTAGAAAGACAGACACTTTTAAGACTCTGGAACAAGTCGCTTGTTAGAAATCCATCTCCGAAAGAGCAGAGAAGGGTATAACAATTGCTGTAGTACTCGGCAGTCTGGCTATTGAGACATATCTTGAAACAACTTTTTAAAGGTCACAAATTTTATGGTCTTGTCTCAGTCTTAGACTTGGACAAGTGAGTATTGCGAATCAAGGCTGGTCACGACTGCAATGGATTGTTATGTCGACACTGTTACTAAGCACAATGTCCAGAAATTATGAAAAATGTCAGAACAACGTTGAATACTCCAATAAGTAATAACAACATCCAAACGCCGTCTTGAGCACAGTGAAAGTTCAATGTGGTTTAAATATATAAAGAAATGCATGCATGGCTCTGGACTAACTTTTAAACCTCACAGTGTGAACTATTTAATAGTTATTATTCAGTTAGTTTGATTTAAACCTCTGACTGGACATCTGTTGCATGCTATGACATTAATTTCACAGCAAAAATTATACGGAGTTAGTGTTAAATTTGTGATATAATAATGCTGGTTTGAGCATTAACAATTTGCTTTTCTCTTGACATCTGACCTATAAGCGTCAAATTTATTTATTTTTTGTATTTAAAAATAGCAATCAAAATGCATTACACTCCTAGTGAAAATTAAGTAAAAAGCAGTGGTTAAATCAACGCACATGGCTAATTTGCATTAACAAACAAAAACATAGCACATCACACAGACTCTGCACCATTTATGTTTCTTGTCCATTTCCACCACTTCACAAAACAAGGCACTACAGACAATACAACTACCTTTCCTCATTATTTATTTAGTTAATTATTTTTACAATGAGGCTAAAGGTGAATGTGTTTTATTGGCTTGCTATAAGTTTGCCATTAGTTGTGGCATTGCACATGGACTGCTTAAACTCCACCCCCACCCACCCACGCACCCAGTATCCCTTCCCCTGTATTGACTACAACACTAAATATGCCAGCAGCTTTTTAATCATTTGAGTAACCATTCACAACAGGCCGCAGCATGGTTCCCACTCCATATTTTCTTGTCTCGGCAAACTTACAAAGCTGGCTCTCAGTATCTCGCCTGCCCTATCCTCCTACACATATACAATGCAGGGAGCCCTATAATCTGTGGCCTTTTGTCAGAAGTCATCACAGGGACTGGCTAAGTGAAAGAGGAAAAGAAGAGCGATTTAAAGTCTTGAGCAAAATGACTGACACTGCTGACCGCAAAATGTGGGGAACATAACAAATTTAGGCGGACTTAACACTATCAGATGTTTGATTTCTACACTCTGGCGAAAAATATCTAATCCTGCCCGTCTATCCCTTTCTCTGTCCATTTGTTTGTCCAACTTCTCGCAGCGAGCCTGTCTGAAGAATTGAACAAGACAGCTGTCACCCCCGCCTGCCGTGAGTGAACATGGCAGGTGAAGTTTTTTTAGTTTTTTTTTTTTTTTTTAAGCTTTTTTCCTTTCTTACTCTCTAGGTTCAAAAACAGAAACCTGCCCTCCTACTCACTGCTGTCCCAGAGTTTTGTGATGTTGTCTTATCTGTACAAAGGCAGCAGTATGATGTTCCCTCCTTATACAGGCCGCAGCAGGTTGGAGAGCCATTACCCAGGAGTGGGTTTACAAGGGAAGACCACCGACCCTTACTGCGCTCCCGATGGCATTTACTGAGTCAAACTGTGCACTTTCATTCACTCGGCTCCAAAGGCAAGGCTATTTCTCTATGTTCTTTCTCATGAATGTTTATTTTCCTTCAAAAATCCCAAAAAGCTGTGGTGAAGTTGATACATGATAAAAATGACAGAGCTAAAATACATTTTGTCAAATCTGGTGATTGCTGAGCTCACAAAAGTTTAAAAATCCAAGACACTGACATAAAAAGCTTCTTAAAAATTATCTTTTAATGCAGTTTTCAACACTACCTATTTAATGTTTTTGAATATTTTTTTTGAGTTGAGCTGTTTTCCCAAAGGTAGAAAGACAACAGCATACAAGCTTCATTGAATACAAGCAGATCACTACTATTGCTTTTACTTTTGCTCTAAAACAATCAGTTCTTTGTTAGTCTTTAATATTGTCATTGGATATACAAGTAAAAAAAAACACTTGTCTCAACTTGTCATTCTTAGTTAAGGCAACAATAGTCACCAAAAGTTGAGAAAATCCATAAAGTTACAACATCATGCTGTGTAGAAAATCTAAGTTTTAGCATCCTTTTATTTTTATATATCTCAGAACTAGGTACATAAGAGCTTAACAAATTAAAAGTAAACAAACAATCTTTGCAATTATGCTGCCATATTACTGCAAAACAAAACATTGTATTTTATTGTCATTTGGTAAAAGCTAGTCAATACCCTCGACCCATGATGTTCCTGTTTACCAGTGTGGCCCTGCATTGATTTGACTTAGGCACCAGTGGGGAATAAAGGGAAAACAAAGTTGTGTATGACAAGACAAAGGAGAAAACGCGAGGCAGAAATCCATCAAAATAAACAGTGTCGTGCTGCCTTCTTTTCGCTGACAAACAACAGCTGCACAGAATGGCAAATAAATATTATCTCTGCCACAGAAAAACAATCAGACAGCACTAGGTGCTCTGGAGACTGGATTCTGAGTGTCTTCTTGAATGTGGAATTAAAACTGTTGAAAACAAATTTAGCCGCTAGACCTTTGTGGACAGTCAAAATGAGTAAACACTTTTCTTGTTTAGGACTATTACTTCTACACTGCTGCCTTTGCCTCAGATCTAGCTTGAAATGAAAAATACAGAAGGGGATGTTTTAACAGACTAAATCTTTTTAACATGACCACGTCTCTGAGTGGCGTCCAAATTTTCAGCTAAATACATGGCTTTTGGTGTTGAGATTACGGCCAGCGCATTTCTCCCTCTCAGTCCACACTGAGTCTGCTTTCCAACAAAAACACTTGCAAATCGTTCCTTACAGACATCCAACCCCCGACTGCAGTGTCCAGCAATCCTGTCAGTAGCCTCCACCAGCACACAAGCACACTCTATCAGAACAAAACTGCTTAGAGGAAAGGGGGCTGGTAGCTCAAGTTCTCCCCATTGAAATGCAGACACTTTGATATGGAAATTGGCAGTTACAAAAAGCCGCCAGAATTCACACTAGCACGCATTGAAACCATTTGCGCAATGTGAGATGAGATGGCACTTCCTCCCAGGACAACACACACCGACAAATGGACTTGCCGTGGACGCAGGGGGGGAGATGGTGTGGTCTGCACAAGAGTCCAGGCAATTGGGGGGGGTTGGTGGGGGGGACTAGCAGTTGTCCCATTTTCTCTTTTTGAATGATAACAAAACTATCCAGGAATGCATTTTTAGTTGGATACACTGCAAATTGCAATTAGACCCAAAATAGCAGTTGGATCAGCATTATCACCTTATTGGCATGGGGCGACGTGACCTTTTATGCACAGCTATGTCAGAATTAGGCATTATCCCGTCCAAGCAGACTTTTTTTTTTTTTTTTTACTAAAAATGGTCAGCTAGACTGCAAAACTTATTCGCCACGGTCCAAATAAAAAACCTTGGCTCTCGCCTGGTGGGACCTCTAGGGATTGCCTGTATAATTTATTCTTTTAAAAACTAAAAAAAACTAATCGTATACGTTGCCTGCCGTCAAAATGGTTATATAAGTAGCTAGCTCTGTTCCCTAAGTTGTCTCTTATATAAGGTTGCACCACTCTCTGGATTTGGGATTGGAAGTATATGCATGGTATATGGAAGTGTGTGCCATTCAACTTGTGCTCAGATGCTCCTTCACGTGAGCTGGAGGTCTGAAGCCTGTGTGCAGAAGTCCATTTAGGTGTGTGTTGGAGGGAGAGCGAGAGAGAGTGTCGGTGTGTTGAGTGTCCCATCATCACACATGGCTGACTCCGGTCTGTGAATTATACATGCCCAGTGAAATGATCTTATTTTATGGCCGCAAAATGGAGACGTGTAACTACTTAAGCTCTCTATATTGTCCCAGATGGAGATTATGCACGTAACCAAACAATGCTCCAGACAGGTGCCTTTACTGTACATGTCCTTTTTGCACATATCCAAGACATAATAATCATTCCTAACACTTCCAGTTTAAAAGGACCAATCCCTTGTTGTTTTGTTAAACTAGCAAATGTCCCCTTTAATTTAAATGAAGCACGCTGTAGATATTTGCACTAAACCTCAAAGGCTGATCTTACCAGTCAAACAACTTTAGAGCACTGAGAGCCCACAAGAGCAGCGCAGGCTACTACATCCTACAGTATAGGCTCCGTATTGATCTCATCACAACAGTTTAAAAATGCCCGAGGAGCCAATGGGCCTGCTTTTCTGACATTTGCCTTATTCTATCCTGGGAGTGTAAATAAATGCTATTGATTTAGAAAAGCCAGAGTCTCCCTGGGAAAGAACAGAGCTTTTTTTTTTTTTTTTTGCTTTTTTTTTTTCAAAAGGGGCTACTTACAGTGGTAAAGACGCTGTGTCAAAATACGGATCCACGCGTGAAGTCAGGGACTCAGCTGAACACCAAAGACCGAGACCCCCTCCTTTTTCAGAAGAGGCCCCCAGAAACTATAAGCAGCAGCGGGTCGCACAAAGACGACAGGGGCTCGTCTGCATGCTCCACTTTTCCTCCTCACAGTGCACACACGAGGGCTTTTACTGTGGCAGGTACGCGCTCTTGTTCTTCTCCAAGCCGAGTAGACGTCCAGGACTGGACTGGTAGCTCCATGGCCAAACGGCTGTATTCAAAAAGTGGCTGAATCGTTACTTCCCCCGTTTGGCTTGCGACTGCATAGAGAAAAGGAGCACTTCAAGGAGACGAGATGCGCCCCTCTCCCGTCGCCAAAAACCAAACTCCGAAGAATGAAGTGAGCGTAGTAGTCCCCGGCTGCTTGGCTCACACGTCCAGCCCCGAACCAGGGGTGATACGAGTAGTTTAGCGTGGCTTTTAGGTGCGGTACCGGTCGCTCCCTCAGCGTCTCATCCACACGCCGCGCAGGCAGGCAGAGCTCGAGCCGGACTACGGGCAAACAAGGCGCACCGGTCCCCGCTCTGCAGCAGCTGGCTGTGGGGAGGAGGCGCCAAAACCCGGAGCGGAGCCTGCGCGGGGACTGGATTGGAGCCATTTATGCTAATTACCGTGAGCTGCAAAAAGCTAGCTTATTATACTGACAGCCCTGAAAGTGTGACTGTTTAGCATAGAGCACAGTGTGCTAAATCATTGTGGTCTAATCAAGAGAAATCACTCGTTAATGTAAAAAACACAACGTGCAGGATTTATATTGCATTTAATTAATACACATTGAGAGGAAAAAGCTCTTGCACGCTTCCACAGCTATGACCCTCAGACAACCCCAAACTCTGACAGCATTTCAGTGCAAAAACTTTTCTGGTTCACACTGCCTACACTATTCTGTTGTGACTTTTTTAAAACTCTTATCTGAAATGTGTTATAAAGTACATTAGCCTTGAGACTGGGAGGCTCTCACTACCCCTCAGTAACACTCCAAACTCTATGACTTATGTGTCATGTGTCAGTTTTTCACAGCTTCCTCCTATATATGAATGCTAGTATGTTTGCACTGCTTGCCATTTGAATTCTTATGAGCATATTTCAATATTTTGACATTTTTTATAGTACATGTGCCTTCCCTACTGCAAAAGCACAAGTGATTCAACTCAGTCTATCACATAAAATCTGATGATAGGGCAAGATGGTATCCAAATCCATGGTTACATTGTGGGGAATGTGGTGATCTGAGTGGACTGCACATACAAGAATGCCCACTGTTCTTTTTCGTGTGTTTGGTTGGTTGGTTGGTTGGTTTTTTGTGTGTGTCAGAGAACAAATAAAATATATTTCGGGTCATATTGAGATGATGTTTGTTTGACAGCATTGGCTTGTTAGTTTGTTCCTAAAGCAATGGCCATTTTGCTAAAATATTCAGGTCAGTAATGGCCCATAGAAGAAATTAGAACTCAAATGAGTTTTAGTGGATGCTTTACCATTGTGAGTTCTAAGGGCATGGTGACTCAGTATATTGAACATTTAAAGAGGGTATATTATGCCTGTATTCATATTTTGAAACCAGTCTTAGTTCTACAGCATTGCTTGTTTGACATCCTTTAAAAACACGAGACTAAAAGAAAACATTTTTAATCAGTACTCTACTGGTAGTGGTTCCCAACTTTTTTGATTTAGTGTACTCCTAGGACCGGATTTAGTCTTGGTTTGGACCCTGCATAGTCCTGGTTTAGTCTTAGTTTAATCATGGTTTGACCTGGTTTAGACTTGGTTTAGTCCTTGTTTTCGACCTGTTTTTCCTGGTTGAGGTCTGGTTTTAGACCTGGTTTAGGCCTGGTTTTGTCCAGGTTTTGTCCTGGTTTTAGACCAGTTTTTTCCTGGTTGACCTCAGATTTTAAACCTGGTTTAGTTACTATGTTGTTCTTCTTGAGTGTCTCATCCCTTGCTATAGTCCTGGGTTAGTCCGGATTTAGGTTTATTTCAGTCTTTGAAAGCCAATGAAAGTTCTATAAATGATGATATGACTCCACATACAATGCAATGTGCTACCCCTAGGAGTCCCCATACCCCTGGTTGGGAAACACTGCCATAAAGAAACAGGTCAAGAGGGCAGACTTTTAAACATAATTTTTTTAAAAAGCAGTTCACTTCCTCAAACATTTTGTATCATGCCATTTTACTACAAAATGAAAAATAATTGGAAACAGAGCTGTACACTATTTTTTGGATAAATGAATGAGAGCAGACTGGATGTAGAGGGCTTATTGATTGGTGGCTTCCTGGAGCGGGCGGGGGTTCGTGGGACAGGCGGAGGTTAGTGCAACCAAGCGTTTTGAGGCCTCAGAACAGTTGTGCCAGAGAATAGAGGATTACTGATACAAGCATGAATGAAGCAAAACACTACTCTGAGAATGCTTTCGATGAAGGACCATTATAACATGGTAGAAAAGTAGATTTTGCATAATATAGCCCCTTTAAATTTGTACAACAAGATCCCTGGTTTGAGCCTAGATTTGAGCATGATATCTTAGCCATTGTGAGAACTCTACTAGTTTAGTTTATATTGCATTATGAATACCTATATAAATGCCGAAATGTCTTCATCTCATTGGTTTGAGCAGAAATATGGGTCTCCTATCTGCAATGATATTGGCATCTTTCTGTAGTTTTGGACTCCTTTTTTGGCATGTAAGTGATGCCAGTAAAATGGTGGATCAAGTATTAACAGTGAATTAAAACAATGAGATAAAGTGTAAAATACAGTAATCAAGCCCACCCAGCATCGAGCACTTAAGAAGGGAATAGGAATGCCATGTGCCAGATTTAACCTTTTTTTATGTTTGACAGGTAATCATAGACAGTTTAAATCATACTTCACTGGCATAAACTGGTATGCTGCTATCCCAAATAATAGCCTTATATGTCTTGTTGATGTTGCTCTGTGTAACTGTCCAGTATAAATTATTTTAACAACTATGCAAGATGTGAAAACCTGTGTTATGCTGTGCTCCACTATACTTGTGATTTGTTTACCAGTGTTTCTTTGAAAATCTTGCATAGTATAACCAATAGCTATTATTTTAATGAAACATCCTATAAACATAGAGCTTATTTAATTAAACTACTTCAGTATATGTGCAGTAGACACACACAAAGATGATAACAGTGATTAAAGTAATAATAAGCATAAAGCATAGAAATGACTACAGCCAGCTTTGTAATATGAGAACTCTTCAGCTCTGCATCTCTGAAAGCGTAAGATAATTCTATTTAAAAATCTGAACAGCAAGTACAATGTAGCATACAAGGTAGAGGAGTTAAGTAGTAGAGTTAAGTTAATTGAGTGACTTAGTATGAAGCCTTTAGCTTCTATAGTATATTGTCCCTATATATATGTAAAAAAAACAACAAAAAAAACCAGCTAGATCTTGAGCCATTAAACCCAGCACTAACATTAAACACTTGTAGTTGGTTGGTTGCTATTTGCCAAAACTGCTTTTTTTGTAAACTGCAATTTCTGGTGGTTAATGCTAATTTGTGATCCTTTAAAGGCCCCCATTATGCTAAATTGACTTTTTGAGCTTTTAACCATGTTATAATGTCGTTTGCACCTCAAAAAGATACCTGGAGTAGTATTTTGTTTCATTCATGCATGTTTGAGTAATCCTGTATGCCGGGCCCATTCCTTTCTCACAAGCTGAAAACGCTCAGGCCTCACCGATCTACATAGACATGTAAAACAAGGATGTACTCCTACGTGTTTCTAAAGCCCAAACACTATCACCGGACTTGTTCTGATCATTTTGGCACTTAAATTTGCTGTCGTTATCACTGTGCTAAGTAGCCATTTTACGCTCTGTCCACTCCCCACCGTTGTCAGCAGGGGGTAACAAACACCTAATCCAAACTTTCTCTGCAAAGGAAAGGTAACAGTTCTCCAAAAGAATACATTTTCCATAAATATTTATTGGCTTAAGTGGTAAAATGTGAAATAATAATACTAATGCAAAGGTGTCCAAAATTATTGCATACAGCCTAAAATGGCCCATAGATATATTCTGGTGTTTATTATGCCCCCGTCACTAAATCTCAGCCTTACATTTTTTGATCCATAAATTAAAAAAAAAAAAAAAGTCTTGAAGCATAATTTTTATTCATAGCCTATTGCTGTGACTTAAATTACAGCGACAGGATCCATGTCTAATGTATGTATGGCATCTGCCAAACATAAAGAGCCATCTTAAAATAATATATACATGCATTTCACCTATCTGTGTAGCAGGCAGCAGTTGGCTTTCTTACTATGGCCACCAATGGGTTTACCACAAAACCCTTACCAAGCAATAAATACTATAATCCTATAATGATACAAAGAGGCAAAGCACAAATGTGTGTATGTTGTAGGTTTAACCGTAGATGTGAGCACTATGAGAAAACCACTATTTATTTCATATGTTTACCATAGATGTATGTTTGGCTCTTCCATGAACATGGTATCAGACTATGTGGCATGGGTAAAACTACAATTCTGAGAAAAAAAAAAAAAATTTGAAAACAATTTTATTGACAAACCCCCGCATTAAAATGTCCCTTTGGTGAATTTTGCTTTTATGCATTAACCAAGATATAATAATGGCATTTGATGAATTATTCAGTTCCGCTATAAAAGGACGCGCTTGTTTGGTTCTTTTGTGTGTTGTTTTCACACCACATCTTTCCTCATTATAACATCTATACAGTGCGTGCATATATTTCATAATGGAAAATTACTTTCACTCACAGTGACACAACTGCACATCAAATCATATCGTATCATATTTATGGAGGGACAATTTGCACATTTACAAATCCTATATGCTCCAATGTTACGTTAGTTTTTCATTTGAACACGGTACAGAACACTGAATGAAGACTTTATTTCAAAGTGATATGACTTAAAATGTCAGTAACGTGAATGAAATAATATTGAAATGTACCATATGTCTCCAGTCATAATGGCAACTTGGTTTTGTTTATTTTCCACTATATTGATATATGTGTAATGTCTTGCCAGTCTATGGGTGCAAAGCTTTAAGTATACAAACTAGGTTGATTACTCATTCTGTTACCATGGTGTCTGGTGTTTGGCAGCCTGTACAACAGCTCCAGGCTCATAGTAGAGTTTTTTTTCTCTTTCTTTTCAGGTTTTCTTTTTTTCTTCTGGGATCAAAAATATCCGGGGTGCACTTTTTTTTGCAAGTCTTTGAACGACAGTCTTTTTAGTTACTCCATTTAAAAAATCACACACTTATTAGACTAGTTTAGACTAGTTAGACTGTGGATTTAGATTGTAGTATATGCAACAAAATATTTCCTAGTAATAGTAATTTCCCAGAGCTCAGGCGGAGGAGAAGGCCTTCATGCAGAGTAAGTTAGCAGGCATCATGAACAAGAGGTTATATGCAAGTTCCCTCTGTCAAAGAGGTTAAAAAAAAAACAACTAAACAATGCATTTTGCCAGTATTGTTGTTTGTTAGTTAGGTTGTCTGTGAACAGGATAACTTAAAAAGTAATGGATGAATTTTTTATTTTTTATTTATTTATTTATTTTTTGGGGGAAATCTGAAACGGGCCCAATGGAATAATGATAATAATTAGTTTCTGGTGAATCCAGAGCCACTTGGATTCATCCTTTATTATTGCAAGGGAAGTTTTGTTAGCAACATAACTCAAATGTTACAGGCAAACTTTCATAAAAATCAGGAATGGCGGAAGTATATGTTCTCTTCTAGTGTTCTAGTGTACCATTCTATCTTATAAATATGATTTTTGGCTATAATGAAATTGTTTTGCTGACTAGTTTCAAAACTTTAGAAAGACACTATCCACTACTGATAAATTTTACTATAGTATTGGCTTGCATAGAAGCTATAAGTGGCTAAAATGTAAACTTACTGAGAGCCTTTTTAAGGTCTGCCCAATACATTTTGTATTGCTTAATATGCTACAATATGGAATTATATTACATTAACAGGCTTTCATCTATCAAAAATACTCCTCTCCCTTTCTTGGTTACAACACCAGGGAAAATTGAATTCTGATTATATGTTTGTAAAAGGAAGCTTAAGATGCCGAGTTGATTTGCCACCCGAAAACATGAAACTAAAACTCAGTTGTCCGGGCAATGATTACGCTTTGTCACTAAAATTACACTCTCAAGCTGAAAGGCCATTAGAGTCTTACTGTAAGCTGCAAAAACATTCACATTAAATTGCCATTTGCGCACAAATATAACAATATAAACTTAATGACAAAGTGGACATGTGTGTGCACAGCAGATCCCAAATTATTTAGTCATGATTTGTTCGCCGCGTTGCCTATGCCAGCTGCAGGCTATATATTTGTCTGTCTTAAAAAACTGCGGGAAAGAGGGAAGAAATGGATGTTTTTCATAATGCCCTGATTTATTCAGTCACCACAGTGAGGCTATCATTAGAAACTATTACGACCGTGATAAGCAAAAGAAACGCCGCTCACTAATGGTGCGGTGGATGTGTAATGCGTACCTGTGCTCGCTGCCAGCTGTGGCCCCATTGTGAGCGGAGGTGTCTTCCCGCTCAGCCCGCATCCAGATTTTTTTTTGCCGAGCTGTCATTTTTCCCCGTGTGAAGTTTCAGTTGTCATTTCTCAACAATCGAAGTACTGGAAGCAAAACGATCCACCCAGCTGGAAACAGGTTTGTGGCAACATTTTTCCTCAGGTTTCCAAAGTTCAGCCCCATGCAGCTCTCTTTTGAACATGATATTATTCTGTTAGTGGGAGCTTTCATTCTTCTCCAACACGGCGCCTATTTTTAGCGCCGCACTTTTCTGCCTCGTAATGAAAGAGCAGCCTCGCAGACGGACATGTTTGCCTGGGTGAAGTTAGTCTGAGAGCAAACATTTGATAGCCAAGTTTGAGCCTATTAATGTTTTTAATATCACTCCTCTTTTCCTCTTCAAGTGAACCAAAGTACATAGTGGGGTCAGTGGTCCAAGTAAAAACAAATAGTCGCCTGGACGCACGGAGGAAATGGGAATTTGGGTCAAATTCACCAGGTGGAAAAGTGAGAGGATTAGTGCGAAGCTTGCATGTTTTCAGAGGCATAGTTTTACATAATAAAAAGTAATGGAGTCAAAGGAAAACAAGTATAATGAAGCGGATCCACTGGCACGTTTTCTTATTTACAGAAACAATGTTTATGCATGGACTACTAGTGGAAGTGTAAACTCTGTTCTATTTGAAGTGACCCAAGAGAACAAGCCTCGCTGGTGTTTAATTCAGTGTGGTCAATGTCGTATAGCATATGTAAATAAACACAGCAATCCATTCTCTTCTTTGCCTTTTCTTTCTTTTTTTTTTTTTTTTTTTTTTTGTTTCTTCCTGATGAAGTTGTCAGGAAAATGCTTCCCTTTGCTGTTTTTCCACCGCTGCCTGTCATTCTTCCCTGCATTCAGCGTGCAATCAAAACCCCAAGTAATGGGCACAAAGAGCTAAAAGCCAGGTTTGTTGCTGACTCATAGATTTCGCTGGAAGTGATGAGACTTTATCATAAGAATAGACTCTCGGCTGTAAATTATAGGTCTTAATGAATTCCCACTGAAAATGCAGCACCACAGAAACCGCTCCCTACATCTCCTGTATATATAAGATACTTTATTTATCCCACAGTGGGGGAATTCATATCTTTACAGAAGAGATTTATGTATTGAAATAGAACATAAACAAAACAATAATCAAAAGGCTATTCACTCGGTTGATGTAAATGTTGTTGCAATAAAACACACTGGAGTATTGCACTGGAAATAACGACCTATATATCTCACAGACTTTGGAGACCTTTGTCATGTCCTAAAACTTAGACCACACATAAGGATGTTAGCATCTAGGGTTAGAAGTCTCTCAGCTGCTCTCTTTCCACAGCAAATCATTCACATGGTAACTTTGGCAGGTTTTTGAATGCCATTCTTGATGTAACTCTCTTCAATTATCTGAACAGTGGTGAAAAATTATTAAATTAATTAATAGTAGATTAAATAGATTAAATAGGACTTTACTTTTGTGACCTTCAGTGCCCTCAGAGTATATTTGTTTTTAACCAATGCCGAGCTAAATACTATGTTTTTTTGTTTCCATAGTGTATTCTCCAAAACACATAAATCACAAGGGCTACAAATAAAAACAGGAAATGAGCAAAGAGAATATCAACATTGATCTTGGAAGTGTTGTAAAAGGCTGAACTTAAATTAGATCCAGGGTCATACTTTACTTCCAGAACATAGTAGTGACTAGCAGTTGTAGAGTAGTAAATAAATAAATACAAAAATTGTGATTTTAATATTCCTATCACAGCTAAATGTATACTCTTAGCCTTTGATTAAAGATGAAAACACCCCACTGGTATAAAAATCTGTACATTTACATTGTGGTTATGTTGCGTTCATTGCAACAAATTTCTATATAAATGTTTAATGCTGTTAGCTTTGATGTTGTTTTATTTAGTTATTTATTACAATATGTAATGCCTCGAGAATGCACAGGCTTAAGCTTTATGCTGCGTTCAACATTTCCCAAATGAGAACCAGTATCCCACACCGTCGAATCTCACTCTACTTCTAAACTTCAAATGTTACACTGGATTATGGAAGTGATAATTAAATTTCCTTGTGGTTGGGTTTATGTGGTTTCGGGACCCCACAGAAACACTAAGATTTTAAGCCCGCTTCACCTCTGCAGTGCATGTCATCTTTGATTGTGCCCCCGCCTTTATGCCGTTCACATTATGGGCTTTAACCTCGTGTAATAATGTTGGGCGTGCCGACAAACATTCATGCGGTAAATAAGGGGGGAAGCTGGGAATGCTGCGGTAACTATGTCTCAAGTCATTGTTATTAGGTGGTTTTACTTATTAAGATCAAAAGCTACAGATTCAAAGGCAATCTCCGAAACCTTAAAAGGAAAATCCATTTGAAAAATCAAAGCATCAGGACCGTTTTTGAGGGTTTTTCAATGGGATTTGATAAATGTCCCATGCAGACTGCAACTCCCTCTGTTTTTGATGCTAACATGAGAAAAGCTAATTCCTGTGGTGTGCATTTCTAAGCTTATTATGTAGGCCAGTCCAATGCCTCATTCATATGTTTCTTGGAAAATGTATTTCTATCTTGAAAAATGCACATACATTTTGTCTCAATAAAAAGAAAAAAAAATCTTAAAAATGTGAATTTATAACTTAACAGTATATAGGAAACTGGGCAGCAAAGCAGTTTTATTAATTGGAGATTTACACAAATGCACATCACAATATGCAGTTGTCTATTCTTGTAAGTGTGAACATGTTAGTAACGCCAGGTAAGCTATATTTGAGTATTTATTAGTATTGAGCTTCTAATTAAACATTTTTTAAAAAGTGTTATTAAGCTGCAAGAACTCAAAACCTCTATTCCAGGCCCCAAAACCTCACAACAGCATAGCTTTTCTTATTTATTTATAGATTTTTTTCGAGAGGACACCTGAGTAATGCTAGGAACTCATGGGGGAGAGACATTCTCTCAAATTGTCAGTTCAGTCTTGAACCCACGACACTAAGGCAGGCTGTAGTTGCCCTGTATATTCGCCATAGTTCTACCAACTGAGCTATACTGTGGCACATTTTTTTGGGTTATTTTTAAGCTTTATTGACTGACAGTGAATTAGCAACACATAAGAACTGGGAAGAGAACAGGGACATGTCGGAGTCCAGACCCTCAAAGCTGTGGCAGACTGTTGTTGTCTTGTATGAGCTGCAGCGCCATCAACTTATTTTTAGCACAAAATGGTAAAACAAAACCACTTTGACACAACAAAATAAAAAGGCATTACTTAAAGCCAAAGTTTGGAGCTTACCTTAAACTTAAGCAGTTCAGAATTAGGCAAATCCATTCCTGGGTTTCGTTTCCCTTTTGTCCAAAGAACTCTTGTTTTACAACAACAAATGGATGCAACAAGGGTGGATTGATGTTTACCACTCAACTCGAAGGCTAAAAACCATGTCTTTACTTATTTCTTGAAGATATTTTGCTTAAAAATTCTTAGCTTGAATCATTGAGTAGCTGGTCTCACTTTTGGTGCTTGTTGCTCCATCTACTACTAGTCTTGTTCAAATCACAGGATTCGACATACTTCTGTCTGACGGTTTGGAACAGCAAACTCTCATCTGCTTTTGTTTTCACCATCAATTTCAAAAAGCTTCTTCATATTTCCCTCTTGCGTTTTCTTGAGTGATGTCTGTCTGTTTTGCTTTATCTTTTATATAGTTTCCACAGTTGGGAACCTCCACAGAAAAGTATTAGAAGAGAAACAAAATTGTTTTCTTACTTTGTTACCATTCCTAACGTCTTGACCACATTGAAGCAATTAAAGGCATGTTATACTGTACTGTTTGTTGAAAATGGGGCTTGCTATAGTTTTCCTCAAAAAGTATGACAGTTATTGTTATCTTGCTAGTTCCCGTGTCAAAATTGTCCCCATTTGAGGCTAATATACTACAGACCATTTGGAGTAAAAATATGAAATTCTCTTTTATTCAACTTCAACAAGCAGCGACATACAACATCCTATTATTTATTTAGATGCAATGTGGGTGGAAGGATACAGCTCTGCTTCCTGCAAAAACTCGTTCAAAAAATATATCTGCTAACCTGGGACCTTACTGACAGTCAGAGTATAAATATCTTACCCTTGTTGGAGTCTTTGAAGCTTCAGAGGTGGCTTTAAATTTGTAAAACCATACCATAAGTTGTGTAGTCCCCTATTTCTGTCCCCAGGAGACTTGTGTGCAGCTCAGACAGAAGTTAGATCAAGCATAGAGAGCTAATTCAACTCTCGACGATAGATAAAATCTGACAAGCACATAGATCCAGGCTTGTCTTCGCCGCGGATCTCTACGGTTCACAGAAACACGCTTTTCCTCTCCGTCCTTGGCAAGGCTGTAAAATGCTCTTATGTGGGGAAAAGTACCTAACAAATAAAACGTAATGTAGCACAGGCGCTGCTTTCCAATTGTGTGATTTGCTACAAAATATGAACAACTCTCGACTCAACAAACAAGCTTATCTGTAGAAAGCATCTTAATACGTAGTTGAGTACTTGGGAAAGCACTTGGGAACATTTGTTTTAATTTAGTTTCCACAGTCGAATGTTTATCGCAGAGAGCAGTTAGAAGTGTTGCCTCTTGGTTGTTCAGCTCGGGTTTGTCTTTTCAACTTAGAGGCTGCAGCAAAAACAGGAACAGATGCGAGGTAAAAGGACAAGGAGAAAAGATTTTGGGTGTGTATGGCTCTTGAGTTAGGACCAAAACAACAAAACAGTTTGCTACTTATTCAAGCTTACACAGAGTACTCTAAGTGGACATACTAGATGTGGTCAAAAAGTGGACTTATTTAAAAATTACTTGACACAATACAAAACCTCTTCTGTTGCTCCTATGTATCCAACCAGTATTTTTGACAGTAATTGTTTGTTTGTTGGTTTGGAGGTTAGCAAGATAACTCAAAAAGCTATGGTGATTTTTTTTCTCACTTACCACGGTGTGTTTGAACTCACCATGTGACAAAAAAGCTTAGGAAATCCATGTATTTTTCTATCATGTAATTATAGTACATGACTCTAGGGCTCCAATTTAGAATTTTAATGGAAATTTATAGATAAAAGTCTTAAGACAAATGTGTTTTTAGTTTCCTATTATTTTCTATTTATTAAAATGGGGACGACAGGGACATGGTTTGTTGAAAACTGGGACATATGAGTGTTTTTACTGATATGTCTTCGGACATGGGACAAGGAGCCTGAGACTGGGACTGTCCTGGTAAAATTAGGATGTCTGGTCACCCTATATTAAGTACACCTACACTCACAAGCAATTTTTAGAATGAGGTAAAAGAAATAAAGAACGTAAGAAAAGACTTATGTAAAATCACATGGTTCATTTGTATAAACACAAAACCAATGTATTATTCCTATTTTTATGCATAAACCAGGTTGACCAGACATCCCTATTTAACCAGGACAGCCCGTTTTATACACCTTGTCCCATGTCCCAAGACATACTATCTGTAAAAACACTTATATGTCCTAGTTTTTAATAAACCATGTCCCAGTTGTCCTATTTTAACAATCAGAAAAGCATAGGAAACACATTTATCTAAAGACTTACAATAAAATTATTTACAATGTCATTATTTTACATCAATAAATCGCCATTAAAATTCAAAATCTACGCCCAGTGCCATGTTCGGAAGCTTTTTTTTTTCACTTGGTGAGCTCAAATGCACAGTGATTAGTGAAAAAAACATGTGTCCCAGTTTTTGGATATAAAAATCTGGTCACCCTGACATAAACCGCTCATATGTCATTGACTTATCATTGCAGATAAAAGAGACATGCAAGCACGACCTACCTCTGAGGATGAGGCGACACAGAAGTAAGATACAGAATCTTCCAGAAACCAAAAGTGGGCACTGCTGAGTGTTGGGGTATTGTCCTCAATTTACTGTTCATGTTTGTATTCCCAACATGTGCTAAATTCGCTTTAAATTAATACTAAAAAGCAGTAGTTGTTTTTTGTTTTTGTATTTTTTTTTCTTTATTGGACATTTGGTCTCTTCTCATTTTGTTAGCACACAACATTTTTCCACTTTTGAGAAGCTGTCAAGTTGTGATTTTTGGTGTCTTGTCATGTTCTTCCTGTTTAGACATCCTTTGGGCATTCACAGTCACATTGAACTACACCAGAAACATTATTTTTAGCTTTTATTGGTCATAGAAAAACTTGAAAACTTGGGAGAAAGTAAAAGAATGACTTGCAGCAAATTTTCTTCCCACTCCATTGCCTAAGAAAACCCAGCAATACGTAAATGCTGCACCCAAATAAAGCTATCTACGCATTCCTCCAGAGTGTATCAGATCACATCATTTGGCTGTAGATGGTTAACTTTGAGCTGGGGAAAAAAACAGAAATGGGTCATCTTTGCGTGCCACTAAAAGGCATCCTGTCATTCAAGCAGAAGTCTCGGGACTGCAGCTATTTTTAGCCAGAGCACGGACACATAGCGTACAGTTTAACCCAGGCAAAAACACAGACGCAATGAATAAAAAATCCACTACAGACTGAGATATTATCGCCTCGAGAGCTAACGGCAAGTTACAAAGTTCATTTTAAGACAAACTGTGAGTTAGACTTTGCTGTGGGCTATACTATTGCTGATTTATTTATTTTTTTATCTTCCAAGGCTATATGTGTCTCCTCTTGGCTCATTCCTCTGTTAGCGTCCTCACACCTGTTTCCAGAGGACAAATTACACCTTTATCGTCTTCTATTAGCGAGCGGCGCGTCGCTGTGCTAACCGGAGCAGATGTCTAATCAGGCAAAATGAAAACACCTGCGTGGGTGTACGGCCATTTAAGCAGCATGTGGTTTTTCTTTTGTTGCCTTTTTCCTTATGAACTGCTGCTATCAATGTCAAGTCATGATTACAGTTTGAAGATGACATTTTGTAAAGAAGCCTGAGCATTAACGTGACAAGGCTAACGCATGCTAACAATGCATTTCTTACATATGGGTGACATTATGACAACTTTAGTCAATGCTAGTAGTATGCTATTGCTATGTTGTCACAAAGCAGTACCCAGCTAGTTTTGCCACACACAAAGTCAATTTTTCAATGACTCTTTCTCTGACTTTGAGAAACTTTTTTTTATCCAATTACTTTCACGGTCAGGTGTTGAGAATTACAGTGCTTTTTTTACGCACAGATGCCTCTTACCGTACAAGGAACCATCATCTCTTTCCAGCTCTTCTTTGTGTGCGCCGCTCCCTCGAATGATGACCGTGGCATTTTACAACGACCAGGTATGTCAGCTCAGACAGAAAGAGACGTCCAAACGAGGCACACATTTTCAAGCTGCGTGCGCACTAAGTGCAGCCTCTTGTTATCTGAAATGCAACAAATTGATGGAAAGTACAGGGACAATAGGCAGATGCGCTGTGTGAGCAGAGAGACAAAGTAGCTTATTGTAGACTCGGCGGTCAACTAAGGTCATTTAGAAGTAGAAAAATACTCCAAAAATCTCATAAAAAAGAATATGGTATAGCCTACTACATGTGCTTATTTGTGCAATTAGCCATTTTTAGTGCTTAATTATTGCTCCATTAATGACCTAATTGTACTTGGGTATTGAAAACAGACCATTTTGATTATCAAGACCTACTGTAATGTAATTTGGAAGTTTACTTGTAGACCACGTATCATAAGCTAATGCTCACCAGAGGCAGGGGCTGGTGGAATAATGAAACTGGCACTCGAGTAAATGTACTGCTACTTAAAATTTAAATATTATATTATTAATATAATTATTATATTATTTATAACATTATTTACATAGAAATAAAGATTCTCAATTTCCACTTAAAATTAAAAATATCAAGTCTAATCCAGGGGCGTAACATCAGACAGTGCAGCCAGAGAAAGCAGCGCTGGGGCCCAGGACATGAGGGGCCCCAATGAGAGTCGTCAACTGTTGTCCGTTATAGTGGGTTGTGTACAGTCTAGTCAGCACACAGCAGACGGGACTCTGTTTAAGATCAAGCTTGTCTTATGATTATAAAAATCATTTTAAAATGTTGATAAACAATTTCTTCAAAATAATTTCTTAATGCTTACAAAGCATAGTAATGAACCATAATTAACAAACACTTTTATGGCACTGAAATGTTTGAATGTTTTTATAAAAAAAAGAAAACATTCTTACTTTTAAGTTTTAGAAATTAAAAGTAATATATGTTGACATATAGACTTACTGAATAACTTTAGGGCCCATTTTAAAAACCTGGACTGGGTCCCCTTATTACTACCTTACACCGTTGGTCTAATCAAATGCAGTGTTACTCATATTAGTACGTTTTTGCAGGTTTTATCAATATTGGTGATTGACCTTAGAATCATTGCTCACTCATTTTTTAAACTTTATTTTATACAACAAAGTATCTGTGTAAAACATATTTTATAAATTGAACTTGGCCAAGTAACTGTTATAAATGTTTGACTTTGAGACAGTCTTGCTGTTCCCAAATGTAACCATCATTTCTGGCACTGTGGCACTCCTTCAGCCAACTTCCCAGCGTCAATAGACCAGTCCAGCTATAAAGTCTACAGCTAATATGAAGGTTTATGACTCTTTATGGCATTTTCCCATCAGTGTGATATCCTTTATTATAGGAAGTACATATACACCACGGTAATAAATGAACAATAACTCATATGGCTGATGGTACTAAAAATGCTCAAAATGTCTGTAAATCTATAGGGGACTAAGATAAAGATAAACTGAAAATGCGCACTCACAAAGGCAATTACACGTGGAGATCCGCATATTTAATTCAGATTTGAAGATAGGGGATGCTGCGGAGTGAGTTTTCAAGGCAATTTGTTGATAAAAGGAGAAAAGGTGTCAGCTTTTCAGAGCAATCAAGGGAACTCCATCAATCTGTGTTCGTATCAAACATATTTGACATGATTTGAGTGTGAATTTCACGCCGTGACATTTGTCTTGAGACAGAACTGACACAGCGAACAGCAGGGAGAATAAATATGCCAATCACTTTCACTGTCAAAATTTCATTACTGTCGATCCTTGTATAATTTATGCTGAGGTGGGTAGAGTAGCCAAAAAGTGCACTCAAGTAAAAGTGCAGTGCCTTTAAGTTGGTAAAGTAGTCATACAAATTGTTATAAATCTTTTACTTTGTATTGTAAAAGTAGCACTCCTGTATTGACTGAACTTTTTTTTTTTTTTTTGTCTAGTAGTTTGGTAAATGAATAATATATGAAAATGTCCAAAATACATGTGACCAACTGAAAGATATTTTGTGGGTTTTTAGTTCACCAGTAATTTACTTATTATATTATATTTTAACTTCAGTACATTTTGGGGGAATGAGTTACTTTCACTAAGTTTCTAAATGAGAAAAAGCATTTTGACCTTGGAGGTGCAGTGGTTAGTAGTAGCAGCAGTAACAGTAGAGTTTGTGTTCATGTGATGTCATAGAATTCTAAAAAGCCTATTGTTTAAAACTGAGAATGAGGAAGGTCAGAATTCTATGATAGAATCTGCTGCTAAAGAATCCAAATGGCGATGTCTTGGGCTGTGTCCGAACGTCCTCCCTAATCCCTATATAGTGCACTATATAGTGGTCACGCCATTTTGTAGTGGTGTCCGAATGTCTAACGGATAAAGTGCACTCAAAATTTCCCACAATGCATTTTGAAAAGTAGTGGACAGCAATGGTCACTAGACGGTCAGTATAGACCAGAATGCTTTGCGAGTTTCAGAGGAGAACAGCGGGACCGCGACAGGACTTTAAACTGTACACAACACGTCTGAATGAAACCAGTTAGAAATGCCTTTTTTTACTTCTGTCACGTCGTAATCAGAAATAAAAAGCTCTTAAATAAACCGCTGCAGTGTAAAATTGCTAACATTAGCTTATCTAGCATTCAGCCTCCCCACGTAAGGCACAGAGCTAGAATAATCCAGTCCATTTTATTCATTATAGCGATAATTTGTGTTAAATATCACACGTATGACTAATATTTATCTATAAATACTAAAACATCAAGTGAGTGTGGTCGGGCTTTATCACAGAAGAACATTATCAGCGGAGTTTCGCCGAACTTTTTTTACACAGACGTCAGAGTCACGTGATCACCGGTGAGGGAAAAATAGTGTGCGAGTGTCCAAATCATTCACAAAATGAGTGCACTATAAAGTCCGCTATATAGTGCTGGACTATATAGCGATTGAGGGGTTAGGGCCTAGGGGTGACGTTCGGACACAGCCTTGGTCTGGTTTATGGCTAATATTTCTGCAAGTACTGGGCTTATCCACATGAAACAAAAACTGTCACAAAGTCAAAAGTCTAATCTCTCAGTACAAATTACCTAAAGTTAAGTTATTTTTTTCACAATAGCATCAAAAAGCAGTGATATTATTCAAACACACAGATGTGATAACTGTCAGTAGACTCAGCATTAAGCCACAAGAGTATTATGGGGTGGTAAGAGACCCAGTTGCTCACAAAAAATGAGGTTCAGTATTTGTGGATTTTCTATCTGGATATTTCTTTTAAAAAATAGTACCTCGCCTATACATTTATACAGGCCCCTGCCCTCCATCTGAAGTTTTGACATCATCAAATTCTAGAAAGTGAATGCAACTTATTAGTAGTAATAGTAGTACTAGTAGTAACTTTCATAATGATAACAGTAGTAGTAATAGTAGTATATGAAGTAGTAGCAGCTGCAGTAGTTATAGTAATAGTAAACGTTTTATGTGTAAAAGCAAAGTACTTTCAAAAGTACTTTTACATAAGTGACCTTTACATAATTACTTTTACCCAGTTAAATTTGTTAAGTACTTGTTAAGTACATTTGCTGAGTACTTTTATTAATTTGTTAACCACTTTTAGTGTTATTATTTTAAAATAACAGTACTACAGTACTTGAGTACAGATTTTGAGTACTTATTTCATTTCACCTATAACTGAGTAAATATTTTTAATATTTTTTGTAAAAAGTATAAAAAATGCATTTTAGGAAATTTGCCCTCACTGATACTATTTAATCACGTTATGCGAGTATAACTAACAGATGTATCTGTTCAAGTAGCATTATCTGATATTGTTTCATACAGCCATCAGATTTTCTACCTTTCCTCTTCAGATGTGTGCCATGTGTAGAAGGCCAGGCAGTGCTACTACTGTGATCGTATTCATCCGTACAGCTTCATGACAGATACTTTACACACGCCAGACTGTTAGACGATGGAAGACTGTGAGACAACGATAAAATGTTCATATTAAATGCATTTACCCCTCTCCAGGCGCCAGACTGTCTGACACTGGCTCAAATTGATTCTTAATTGGGTTTGTATGGACCTTGGATCTACTGTTGATGAGCGTAGTGAAAAGTGGACATCTCCGCATCTCTCGGCTCACGGAGAAACGTGATAACAGAGCCGAACAGAGGAAGGGAAAATGACTTTTTATAGTTCTTGGTTTTAAAAAGAAAATAGATTATTATAAGAGAGGATCGTGCGCACATCTTGAAAACGTATTGAAAAGAGCGATCCATCATGCAGACGCGGCAGAACAAAGCTACTGACTCAAAGGGATGTCATTACTCATCACAAGTCACAAGCAGTTGGCATTAACCAGCTGTGTAGCGAGATGTCTTTTTGGGAGTTGTTTCTCTTTTTTTCTTACAATAAATCAATCTGAATTGCTGCAGAATACAAGTCATTCCTCCAGAACAGCTTGGGCTTGGTAGAGGTGATTTTCTGTTTCAAGGCTGACATTCCTCATTATCTATTTTGACTCTCCTTGCATGCACAGTGGCTCGTGGAAAGGGCTGGTTAAAAAGTGTGAAAGCGGGGGATGTACAAGTCGAAGAGGGGTGGTTTGAATACTCGCACTCGACCCTCGTGCTACACTTGCACTGAAGCTCAGCATGCCTCGATTTAAACAGGAAAAGGGAGAGAGGCTTTCCCTACCTTGCCTCTGCTGATATATTTTCCCTCCTTTTGGATATAAAAGAGGCTTGCGAGGAGCCCAAAACCAACTGTACCTTTTCATAAAATGCCAAACTGAAGTCAAAGGGATTAAATATTATGACCGAGTTTAATAAAATCCCAGGATTAGTCATGCTGTATGTAATTTAATATGAACATTCAAATGAAGTCAGGACAGTGTTATCACATATGGTAAGTTTCGATCAACTGGAGTGACTGCCTTTGGGCTATGGGAGTTCTCTGTGCATTGGCAAATCATTGAACATTGTCAAACTGCCACTCCCACACCGTGTGACTCAGCAGACAGCCTGAATGAACTTTATGGCCTGGAAGAAAAGGTCACCTATAATGCTTTTCACATTTTCTCTTCACATCAGTAGGTTAGCGGAGATCATATAAAAAGTCTGCAGAGGCAACGCTGCTGCCCTTTGGCTCGTCTTCTTTTTAAGATTATAGTTCCATCATCTTGCTTAAGTTGAACAGGCGTTTAAGATTTTGTCAGGTCACAAAGTAGTTCTATTCAGATCAGAACACTCTTGGTCCTTGATGTTAAACATACTGTAGATATAGGGCTATAGGTCTGCCACTGAATCAAATATCAGAAACAAAAAAAGGTGTGCCTCAAAGCTATGTTACCCAAAATAAATGTGGCCCCAACAACGCCCCTTACCCCAATATTGGTCAATTATCCCTTTGCAAAATACATTACATCACATAGCATACCTTCTTAAACTTTTATCTTAAGACTGATTCTATCCCAATTATTTCTGCCTAATTAATCATGGTGTAAATAGATCGTCAACATGTGGTGTATGTATGTTTCAGTTTCCTTCTCCGTTGTAATTTTTAATAATGAATTCAGTGCTGTCAATCCAGTGTGACAAGATCAACCAGGCAATAAGAGTAGCCCTAACTTGAGACTCCTTTCTATGTGAACAAAGCATCCAGTAAAAAAGTCTGTTTTGGATGATTCCCATTAAATGCTACTTGACTAAACAGTTCCATTCACCATCCAAAATTAGCCTTAAACCATTTCAATTATTGAACATTCTTGTCACGTTGAAGTCAAGATATGGGTTTTTCAAAATTCAATATGAAACTGTATTTATGTATTAAATTTTTGCTCCCATAGAGCAGTTTTGTTTATGCAAACCAAAAGGCCAGTCTTGATTGGGTGACCTTTTGTGCATGTTTATGTCCTCAAATATGAGAATAAAAATCCAAGCCTTGAGATGTATTCAAGCCGAAGTGAAGAGTCTGCTGTGGATTAGAGCCTGCACTGCAGTGAGGTCTGGTCCTAATTTCACCCCTTTGTGCAGTTCACAGTGGATGTGTGCTTCTAATTACCGCCGACCTTTTGAAGCCTCATTGCAACTTGATTTGAATCAGGAGCCAATAAAATAATAGCTTTAATGGTGAAAATTTTGGTGAAAGTCACATGACAACGACAGGACTAACATGACGACTGAAACATGAAATGTTTGCATGCTACGTGGCAGCACTGAGGCACAGTGTGAACAGTCAGCGTGTCCTCAGATCTGATTATTTAGAATACGTTTGAAGGAGGGCTCTGCCATTTGTGATTGTATCTGTGTCAGCGCTTGAATAGAACTGAGTCACTAATGTTGTTTTTCAGTGGAAGTACCTCTCATCATCATATTTAAGTGCCTAATTACGTTGATGTTCATTATTACGAGTGATGCAGCATAATATCTGATCATCACCGAAGCATTGCACTCGGGATGGAGTCACAAGAAGTAAGTTGCTATGCAGTTTTTTTTTAAAAGGTTTATTGCAATCCGTATTTTTAATCACTACACAACTGTTCTTAGATGTAGAAAATCGTTCATTTAGAGCAGTATTAATATTCACAAAACCTAAAACCCAAAGCAAGGCCAGAGAAGCCTGTCTATCCAGTTGAATACAGAATAGTTCTGATTAAGACATGAAAGTACAGACAGCAGATTTTAGAAATGATTCAAAAATATGATTTATTCATATAAAATTTACTTCATTTTAGACTTTATGAACTTTCTTACTTTTTTTAATCTATACTATACATTTCCAGTGTAAAATATAACCTTTGCAAAACGTTTATAGTGAAATATAAAACTCTTACTATTTAGTTATTTCTTATGGTTGTGATTATGTTCATAGAAAATATTATCAGTCATTCAACTTTCTGTAGCCTTTCCATTGCACCTTACAACAGCTCAATAAAGAGCTTCAGTGAATATTATAATTTAGTTCTTTTCTTTTAGCTCTTTTCTTCCAGGGTCGCCACAGCAGCAGCAACAGTGGAATGCATATTGATTTGGCATAGGGTTTAATGTGCAAATCTCTATTTCTCCAGACTTGGGACCAACAGAAAGAGTATATTGGCTTGTCACCCCTTGTGGCTGGATTCTTCAGTAAAATATTAAAATGTGTTTAAAACAGTGAAATTAGATCAAGTTACTAGTGTTAAGTGTAAAAAGACAATTTGAATATACAAGTCTTTATTTTAGCAAAATAACAATTGGCCTAGAGTTTGCGCCATGACCTCCACCAGATGTTGTCCTGAAAACAACAGAATTCTGCTGATTTGATGGACACTTAATATTTCAGTTTCAAAAAATAGGAAGGCGAAGTGTTCAAATTCTCAGCTCAAAATGTTACCAAACTGGGAGCCATTAACAATCAAGCATTTCATACAAGCTGGAGGTAGCCAAGAGAAGACATGCTGTGAGCAAATAAAACCACGCATAGGTTATTATGGCTCAAACAGACTTGACTTTTAAAAATAAATATTACAAAAAAGATATCTGTTCTTCAAATTTTAATTAGTCTAACTTTTTTTGCATTTTTGCTGTATGGGTCAGGAGAATTGGGATTGAGTGTCAGTGAAAAGCTTACTGCCCATTATAAACCTCAGTTTTGTTTTAAAAAACGCAGGAAACTATAACAAAAACACAGTTTAATGTCTTTGGAGCAGTTATATGTGGAGTCAAGTGTGTTTGGAAGATGATAAATTACTGGCAAATGGACTGCGTGGAAGTGAAAAAGGAGTTTATGTTTGGCAATCACTGACTCTCGCAGCATACACAGAGAAAATACATGTGGGCCAAGAACGGAGCCCTGTAGTTCACCGGAGGTCAGAGGACATAGAGGTCAAACGGACATTAATCATACTCTAAAAACTCCTATTAGCAAGGTCGTTCTTGTACCACTATAGGACAGTTCCTCAGGGGCCAAAGTGTCTTAAGAAACCAGATATGAAGAAAATCAGACTGATGTGGCAAAAAAAAAAAAAAAAAAATCAATGTTCTAAAAAATTGTAACTTCTTTAAAAATGTAATTCCAAGTAAAACGTGTGATTTTTTTAATTTTCAGAAAAAGTCAGTAATTGGCCAAGAAAAAAAAGATACATTACGGTTCAGATTACTGTCTTGATCCAGGAGTTTGACACAATTCCATTGCGAGATAGGGTAAACATTTTCTGTAATGTCTTCTGTCACTTACATAACTCAGTGTCAACTCAGTTTCTTAATATACATGCCGAGGGTAAACAGACAGGAAAATACCAAAGAATTATACCAAGGAAGTAAAGAAAACAGGAGACACATGCTAATGCCAGGTGTGAACAGAACCAGTCTAGCTAGGAGCTTGTGATTAGATGATGCAAACAAAAACACATTCAAATGCAAGATCTGCACTGGCCCTGCGGTGACACTTGCCAGCTGAAGTGTTCACGGTGCAATCTCCTCCTGTAGGTACCATAAAAAGCAAGGGTGGTCCTGCCCCAGCCCCATCACAGGGTGGGCCAGGCAGCATCAGGCAGCAGCCACAGCACACTCGTCAATGTCGCTTCTATTCTGGGAAAGGGAATCAAGTCTGGGAGGGGGGGGTGGGGGGGTGGGGGGGGTGGGGGTCGAGGCTGTCGAGGCTGGGGTGCAAGGTTTGTTCCAACACATGGTGGTCCCTTCATTTTCAAAGCACTAAAATGAATTTAGGAGAGGAATTTACAAGGCAGGGTGCAAAGTGCTTCCCATTTAAAGATTGGACTCATGTAGCAAGATTGCAAGAGTGTTACGTGAGATTATGTCACGAGGAAGTAACAGGCAGTAATCTTGAGTTCATAAATGAATTTTAATAGTATTTTGAAGCTCCGCGCAGGAAAATAATTGTCTTATGCAAATTTGAAAATATACCCACTTCAAACTCAAATTGAATCTTTTTCGAACAAGCCTAGATAATGAGAATTAGGTAACCTTTGTCTTGTACTTCTTTTACATAAAGAAAGTTACATTGGATTGAACATCATTAGAGTAACCTCCCACTAATATGAGCATCTGTTTCTGCTTTTAGTAAGGGAGTATTTGGCACTTTATAGCCCTGGCTTCAGGAAATATAACCACAACATTTATTCGCTCTATTGTCTCATGTCTCCATTAACACAGCCATCTTTTTGGAGTTATTGGGTGGTAAAAATGCAGATTTCAATGCTATTCTTCACTTTTATTTATACAGCATGGTGGTTTACAAAAAAAAATTCAGTGAGAAAAAAACTTTATCCATAGGTCTCACAGAGATCAGATCAAAGTACAACCAATAAGTGGAGGATAGAATAGAGGGGTGGGTGGAAACAGAGCTGCACGCTGTTTTTTGGATAAAAGAATAAAAAGAAAGAAAGAGCAGACTGTATGCAGAGGGCTTGTTGACTGGTCAGTGCTTCCTGGAGTGGCCGGCTTTTGTGAGAAAGGCAGAGATTCATGCAACTGAGCGTTCTGAGGCCTTAGAAAGGCAGTGCTAGAGAATATAGGATTATTTAAACATGCGTAAATGAACCAAACCACAACTCCATGTATGTTTTTGATGAGGAAACTTAACATGCTAGAAGATTTAGATTTTGCATAATATACCCCTTTTATGCTCCAAAGCTTTATGCAGAAATGGGTGCTCAAATTGGTGCTTCTCCTCTAGCAGTGCTCAGTTTGTTTGCTGTAAGTATCAATGTCTGTTTTTCACTTCTAGACATGTCAAAGGTTTGCTGAAACTTGTTTTTCATGTATAGAAAACACAAGTTATCTATTGGTCTCTACTTCAATTTCCTCACAACAATCTACCACACCAGTTTTTCGTCTCTTGCCTCCATGTTTCAAAAGGCCTTTGTCATAAATCTAGCAAACAGACAGTCTTAAGTACAATTGTTACCAATGGAGCGAGATTTGGCTGTATTCCCAGCCAAGGGGATTTTGTTATATTAATCTGCAGTGTATTTAAGCCATTTTTCATCTTTGTTGAACAAAGGAGTTAAGTGATGCCAAACCCAATGTGCAAATGTTTCAGTTTTAAGAGCTCAACGACGAGCCCCCCAGTGTCTAATGTAACACATTCCCAAAGAGAAGAATATTACAACCTTCTCTCTTCATTAATATGCATACCACTGTGTACATAATTAGGATTTGCAAATGACTCTGTTTTATGTGTTTTTTTTACACCACATTCCTGTGTTATGTGATCCCCAACACTGGTCCCATAATCTCATAAATAACGTCTGTGATCTATTTGTTCTTTTATATGTCTCCTTTGGTTTTGTGGCATTCTTCGATGCTTTGTGTAAAGTCAAATTTTGTCCTTTTTTTATACGTTTTATTGCATTCCCGCTTCCCAACCCAGAATTCCTCATGCGCTTTAAACAGGATAGACGTCTCTCTGTATTTCTTCTGCGAAAACACCACTGCTGCCAGATTTGCGGCCCAATTGCGGTCCAAAAGAACAGCACCACGGGGAACATCACAAAAAAGCCTCACTCAAATTTCAGTTTTTTGAAATACAGCCGTGCCTAAGGGGGACCGAGAGCATCTCCCCAGCCCGATATTTCAAAATCCAAGATGGAGTGGTACTCTTTTGTGAGAAGCAGCGGAATGGCCTCCAACAGAAGAAAGTACTAAATAACACAAGCTAGTGTAAGATGGGGTTTTGCCTAGTGCATGTGCTTACAAGCTGACACTTAAGTTACCCCCTCGACAGGTGCTGAAGTCTTTTGAAAGGGCAGCTTAGGAGTTTTTCAGCTTTTTTTTTTTTTTTTACAAGCACAGCCTCACACATGCCATGTTTTGTTTAGTTTTTTTACAGCCAGTGCCCAAGCAAATGGTATGATCGGACTTCTTCTAATAATTCTGCCGCTTCCTTTGAGCCACTACACTTTTGATGTTCAGAGCCATTTGCAAGTTGCCACTGTATAACACCAGCTCTGGAATACTCTGCTACATTGATCGCCAAACTTTTTTCTTTTTTTTTTTTTTTTCAGCAACCCATATTCCACAACCCAGCTTCACCCAGTGTTTACATATCAAAGCACCTGGATATTCTTTATGCAGTTTTTCACCTCATCTTAATAGCTTTAACCCTTAAAGTGGTTTTCATTTAATATCCGTGGAGTATCTCAACAAGCCTCTTGATGTTTGAAATGATGAATATTGAAATGCGTTTGCAACACAATTCAACCTTTGGACAACACCGCACTACTGAGTGACCCTACATAACTGATTCACAACCAGATTTTTTTTACTGTTTGTAGGAACTAACAAATGCTTGGACTTTCTTTAAAGCCAATGTCTATGTCGCTCAAATAAATATAGTAGTTGCACAACTAGATAAAATATCAATGTGATCTTGAACTAATGAACTGATTCAGTTAAACCCAAATGTGTATTAAAATAAATGTATTTTAAGAAAAGATGACCAAATATTGAACCAGCTTTTAAAACGAATACCCAATACACAAGTTTATTTTGGGGATGTAGTGATAGTCATAAGTATTAATGGATCTAGTATTAAACAAAACATGTTAAATATAACGTTACATGTATGTGTGTGTAAAATTGAGTAGATTTTTTGTGCTGTACTAATTGCAAGTCTTTCTTTAAGATTTAATTTGCATAAGCTTTAGATGTAAAAGTATATTTCAAAAGTATAAATATACAAGGCAGGAGTCTTAGGTTTATTCCATAAGTAACACTTTAGTTTAGGGTCCACCTATTAACCATTATCTAAGTGCTAATTATGCTAGCTGGTGGTTAATTAGCTCTTAATTGGTAAATATAAAGCACCTATCAATCCTTTATTTTGTGTGAACATATTCTACAACTAATTAGCAACTAACATATTCCCCTTAATAAACCTATAATTACTGTTTTATACTTAGCAGTTAAGAGCTAATTAACCATTAACTAGCATGCTAATTAGCACTTAGTTCATGGTTAATAAGTGGATCCCTAAACTAATGTGTTAATGTTATTATCATGCTAGTAGCCAACATTAACCAATACTAGTCTTGTTCCAACACCTTGTCTCTGTAAAAGTGGGTGCTGAATCCCTTCCCGTCATAGCAATTTTGACTTAGACTACATTTTGTTGGGCCAGTGGTAAACCTTTATCTGAGACTGGTTTTCTGTAATGTTTTATTTCTCTGATGGTTGTAGAGTCCAGTATAGTAGTACACATATTAAGACAGCAGTATTGTAAATGCTGTTTAAAGAACATATCCATTTATTAGGCTCAGTAGGCATTTGATTAGAGAAATTGCAGATCTCGTGTCACTTAACTAGTATTCTCCCCTTGTCCTTATTACTGCCTACTGCAGCTTTAATTGTATCCTAATTATATCTGTTCAAACAACCCACTTTTGACACTCATACACCCATATTCCTCAGAGGCCTCGACGTTATATGCAGTAGTCCTTATATATAGTGCATAAAAATACACACACCAGTGGAGAAGCCAGTATCATATAGGCGCAGTATACGTTGATTAGTTCCTGGGATGCAACCCCCGGACTCCCCCATCCCTGCCTCCTCTAATGTTGCTCATTGAAAATATGCTAATGAGATCCGTCACGATCGCTGATTCCCTTTGAACTTCTGATTTCGTCACGGCCACAGCGAAATCACAGAGGTACAGAGCACGAGATTCTCTGCCGCCAGCCCATGGCCCCTCTTCCACCATCTGCCGGACCTCATTTCATTTGAATAATAAATGATAGGCTTTTTCCCCCCTCCTCTATGCTACACAGAAGCGCCACGGCTACTCTCATGTTTTCTCAGTTCAAGGCAAATGGCCACCAGGCATGACGGCGGATTGTTTTGCATCGCTGTAAAGAAAGCTCCACACTGAGGTCTACAGGCCGCAGCAGCCCACAGAACTGCCATGAGCCCGCCGGCATTGAAAAAAACACATTGTGATTCAAAGCTGAAATGTAGACTCACGGTAAATGCACTGGACGCCTTATTTGGAGTAACTGCACATGAATCACAAAGCCTCGACATCCTGTTTTTCTTTAGGACAAAAAGATATTGAAAAGTATTCTCATGCTGAGTTAATTTACCCGGAAAGAAAAAAGTTAAAGAGAAGAAATGGATTTCATCAGTAAGATAATCATATGGTTATTTTGCCGATGGCCGCAAGATAAAGAGAGAAGTCTATTCTGTCATGACAATTGACTGATATATTTATGTTTAGAGGAAGAAATACTGAAATATCTGAAAAATAACAAGAGCAATGCTATAATATAGGAAATCCCCATATATGCAGTCTCGACACTAAAAAGTAAAAAGCTGACAAAACTAAAATATCAAGGCAACCTGGAGCATTACATTTTTCAGCTTTCTCAACTTTATAAGAATGATCATCTCTGCTCTTTTTCAAATCCAGGCAACTTCATATAAAAACAAGTTTATCCAGCAACCTTCTCACAAATGTTGCCTTTTCAGAACCCTTTTACACAGTACCAGCTCTGCATATTTGAACCTTTCTGAATGTCTACACACCTAATTTCATAAATGCAAATGAGTACACTGGCTTGTGACCTACGGTTAATAACCAAGACTTTCTTTGTTAGGCTAAATTATCAACATCAAATAAGTTGGAGGACTGTGTTTGAAAGAACTCGTAATTCGTGGTTAAGTATAGTTGACAAAAGCTGCAACTTCAATATAAAAGGATTGGACAATTTGGACAAACTTTTATTATGTACTGTTACTTTTTTAGGTTTATTGACATTGGTTGTTCAGTAGCTTTGTTAGGGCCTGTTTACATAACAGCGCTGGCCAGGAAAACACAACATTCATGCCGCCCGCGATTCACATTTACACGCTGAAGTGTTAAGAAAACTAAAGTAAACTGTAGAACCCAGATTTGTCCAGCAAATGGCACTGTGGGCCCCGCAAATGCTTTACAGCACACAGTGAGTAAACAGCAGAGGAAGTCATAGTTCCAGTCTACAACTTTCCAACTACTTTAAGATCTTATAGTTTTCTGGAGCCACATAAAGTCTCTTGTAAAAGAACTTTTTTTTATTACTGACAGTTACTGGACTAAATATGTACATATGAGACATAAAAGCCTTGTATTTTCCGCTCGTGGGTCAGCTGATATGCCCCTGGCAGTCATCCAATCGCTGTTCAGATTGTGGCTGTTACGCCATTGTTTTCAGTGGGTACGGTGTTTACACAGTTTACACGAGAGCAGAGCAGCTCCGAGTGGTGTTTTCAAAAGATTGCAAATTTGGAAAAAGCAAACCCCATCTTCATGTAAACAAAAGGCCAAACTGCAATTGAACATTTGGGCATTTGGCAAAACACATTGTCGTAACAGCCCCTTAGTCTCTGACTCTTTAAGACCCATCCCCTTAAGGCAAGTGTGCTCTGATGGTGAGTATTTTTATGTACATACTTTAATCTGATTGGCCCTTGTCCCACCCAGGACCCTTTTTTATTGTAATTCCGTTAAACTTACTCCAGTGATGTTTTAGGGTAGACGCTCTTTTCACACATACACTGTCACCAGACCTTTGAATACATGCACTGATAAGTTCAGCACTTAAACTACCGTCACTATGAAGGCATCAGCTCATTTATCTATCTGTTAGCTTGTTGCTAATAGCTGTGGTAATTAGCCATCATATCCCGCTCTGTCCACCCCCCACTTTTCAATACATCTTTATATATATTTACCTACTTTTTATTGGCATTCAATTAAACTTACCCCTGTTATGTTTTAGGGTAGTCATCTGTGACATCGCAAAATCTTTCAGGCAGCCAAGAGAACCACTATTTACAATTAAAGATTACTTTAAACCTCATATAGCTAAAATGGATTTATGGTAAAAATATAAATAATTAAAAAAAATAATGTTATTATGAAACATCTTTCTTTTTTTTTTTTCTTTTTTTTTTTTTTGCATTAACACTTTAAATCTTTTAATGTTGTTTCCATCTCAAAACCATACATGGAGTTGTATTTTGTTTCATTCACACTTGTTCCTCTATACTGACCCCGTCCTTTTCTAATGATCTGAAAATGCTCCGTCTCACCACTTTATGTAGACAGGTGAAAGCAGGAAGTTCTCCTGCACATTTCTAAAGCCCATACACTGTCCCCGGACTCATTCTGTTCATTTCGCCACTTAAATTGCCATCACTACAACACAGTCAGCTCATCTATAGCATCATGTTGCTAATAGCTTTGCTAAATAGCCTTTGCATGTATGCAAAGTCAAAGTGCCTGCTCTCCAAAAGAAGGTGTTTTCCGTACCTATACAGTATTTTTAGTTATAAAATATAACATTATTCTAAAGGTGTCCAAAACTATTTCAAAAAGCCTGAAAAAAGCATAATATATAATAATAATATTAAAAATTATATTTTGGTTAATATGGTCAGGCAGGGTTGGGTTTGGTAAGGACAAAGTTTTATGTAAAAAGGCAAGTTAGTTGTCAATGCCAATATTTATTAAGTCAAGTGAAGGAATACTGACACCACAGATTTAGTTCATTTAGTTACATTCTTTCAGTCGACGGCACAAGATAAGCAGAGGAGCTTGTTCAATATTGACAGTGGACTAGTTACAGTTTGGAGAGTGCAGGATGTAAAACGGTACTGCCTGCGGAGCTCATGGTAGAAGTTGTTATTTTTTTCCTTTTCCACAGATAACATGCCTTATACTGTCAATTTACATAGTACGCAGCTGGAGATGTGCTGAAGCAAATCTAATTCAAACTTTTCAACCCCTCAAAGACACACAGCAGTGCTCCAAATAGTAATAAAGCCACTGGCCTCTGCCCTTTTGGTGCACTTCCCCTTCGCCACACTTTATAACCCCAGCGCTTCAGTGTCGAGATTGGAACATGTGCACGCCAATGGATTCAAATAGAGTCAATAGGAGCCTCTTTCCTCTTCAGCAGTCAGCAAGCGGATCTCAAATAGCAAAACGCCATGATTAGCATGCACATATACCCGGCCAGTATTGAATCCATTATAATTTCCACTTCATATGAAACGGCACAGAATATCAATGTTAACACCATGCTAATCCTCCTATTGTTGAAAAAAAAAAAAAAAAACGTGTCTGAAGGAGTGCGTTGTGCAGGTTTTTTTTTTTTTTTTTCTCAAAAGGGGATATTTTACAAGGCTATAAAGTCTGCTGTATTTATTACGAACAAACATCGTCGTCATTCTGTCAAAGGGAGCCGGGTGGGAGCGCTGCATAAATCTGCTCTCTGCCTGCGAACTCCCTCTAGCTTTTAGGATGATTGACCTCTCCAGGTTTCCTTGCCTAGAAACCAGGGAATGCCCTTGACACCCTAGGAATAAGCGAGGGAAGGGGGAGGGAAAAAAAAGAGAGAAACTTGTTCGAACCCAAGGGATCAGCGAGGGCAGTGAAGCAGGTTGTTCCATTCCCCTTTCGTTTAAAAAGCACTGCCAAGCTGAGCACACAGGCTTGGACCCAAGTGTCTGGCAGCAAACAATGGGAGCCAGCGAGAATTAATGAAACAATTATCGGCAAAATTAAACAGCTTTCCAAATTCCTCCTTGCACCGCTTGCTGACTTGGATATAATTTTTTAGGGGTTGAAGTGTACATACGCAACCATAATGAACCAACTCAACTCTCTAATAGCCTTATAGGACCTTTGCGACTCTCAAGACCAAAAGGGGCCAGCCTCTTGTTTCCCTTTTCCGATCAAAATTATTAGTGATAATGACTAAGCAGGCTCCCAGCTGCTACCTCACCCTCACAAACTGGAATTTCAATTAACTGTTTAAAAATCTTTCATTATCATAGCCCAAGTGTGGATTGCCATTCTACAGAAGGCATCTAAACAATCCTCCCAGTGACGTGGTGCTAATCGGTGAAATAAACACAAAGCCCCACTGAGAAAACATTCTGTGCTGTAGCCTTTGATCAAACGCAGGGCTAGACGCATCAGAGGGCATGCTAATAGAGCTAACATGAAACAGCGGGGGTTGCAGCAGGTTGCAGCATTTGCGAGAGTTTGGAATCAATCCCGATCCACAAGGCAGGAACTGGAGTAATGTGGCATGGCGCTACAGCACCTTTGGGCACCTATTAAGTGTAATTTCATGGTGAATGTGGTGTGTTAGTTCTGCTGGTCAGTGGGCCAACTCCAGCCAGAGCCATTGTGCTCCATTGGACTGCTGTTTTACCTCAGCACTAAAGTGTTGACAGTGAATGCTTTTTAAAAGGAGACATGTGTGACCCCGTGCAGAAGCTTTCATAAAAGTTTCTTTACAAAAGTCATGTTTTGATTCTTATTTCTATGCATTTCTCAATTCAAATGTAAATGCATATGCAGAACAGTAGGGGAGCATATATTTCCTTTTCATCCAAGTGCATATTTAACATTAAGCACATTATACTTGAAAAAAAAAGTCTGCATAAGTAACCAGACAGGTACAGTGAACACTCCTCTAGACACAAAAGAATGTCTACATGTAGAATATTTATGTATATTGTGTAACATATCACAATCGTTGTTAATGGCAGTCCTAATGTTTTTGTGGTTTGTGCTATTTAAAAAAAAAACACTTTTAAATTGTTAAAAAAAAAACATTCTATTTGTGTATTTATCACACCTTTCTGCCTTAATAGTATTTTCATTTTATGAAAACAGGTTTTACTTTTCCAAAAAACAAAATGCCATTTTTGGTCTGGTTCCTCCCTGGCTCCTCCTTTTCAGGCTGATGTGCCCTGATTGGTTACTTTTAGAATAGTTGCTTTACAGGAGCCATGGCTATGTTTTCATGCAGCAAAAAGTAGGATCCACACAACTATACTTTTTAGCTCCCTAGTTACATCATTACATTTAATAATTGTTTCACCACAAGTGATGTTTCGGGCACTTGTTCAAACTGGCCTTTCCATAGTTCAGTCATCACCAGTTTTCTTCTGTTTTATTTTATTTCTCATGTAACATGTCTTTGAGTGTCCTAAAAAGCACTAAATAAGTTTGATGTGTTATTATTATTATAAAGGTTAGAGTCTCAAATATTAGTGTTGGTTGTTTTGGTGGCTAGTGATATGCACATCTTCAAGCAGCACAGCATTAGAGACAGCCATGAATCTGTACTGGAAATCACTGCATAGGCTGGAGAACACTCCTAGAATTCAATTATGAACAATTGCAATTATGAACATGATCCAGAAATGTTGACAGTTCAGAGCCTCTATCAGTTATCAATGTGTACTTTATGTCATTACTTCTTAAAACTTTTAATGCCTGAACTTAAAGAACTTTTCAGCAACTTTATCTCAAGATGCATTGGGACCTTTATGTGCCATCCACCACCCCAGACTTTTCAAATGTTGATGTGTGTTTGGAGTTAGCTGCATTACTATTCTATACTATGTTCTATGGGTTACCAAATATGTTAAATAGTAGCTTTAATCCTCAGGGACAGACTTGCCAAGAAAACATGTAACTACAAAATGTACATAGAGTTGTAGCCAACATCATGTTGTATGTGGAAAACAAATACACAACTGTTGCCCCCTGGACAGCAGCCGCCGCAGCGCTTCCTCCCGTAAACAAACATACGGACAATCTGCCTGTCGAACAGTCAACCAACTGTTCAGGTGATTCAGTTTTAAATATCCTCTGGGGGCAAACCTTTTCAGCTTTTCATCTTGTTTCTTCTGTTTCCACCAAATTTAAATTTGTCTGTTGCGTTGCCAGATCTGTGGTTTTTGTGTACGAAAGGAGAAGCTCGCATTGATGCCCGTTTGTCAGACTGCTCAGAATTATGGGAGGCAGTCTGGATCCGGTGCTGCGAGCTGCGAGGTAAGAGAGTGCGATGGAGAGAGGCCCCCCGGCAAGCTGCCCTGGCTTTGTTTACAACAAAAAGCCATTGTTTGATGTGGTCGCGCAGCCGGCACCAAAGCTCCCACTCCCACAGGATGTGCTCTGGGTAAAATGCCAGACGGAGGCCACTGCTGGATGACTTCAACGCTGCATGCTGGGACTGCGAGCAAAGCCATGAGAGAGTGGAAAATATAGAAGACAAACTGCGGTTTAGTGTCTAATAGAAGGTCAAATAGAAGGACTTTTTAAACAGTATTGTTATGTTATTGTGTTTTGTGGTCTTGTTTCAACAAATGAACGTTTAGGTAATGTCACATATTACATTATGAAAAGGACAATATTTATGTAAGGTGCTTATGACTAGGCACAAACACATCTTTATATTTCCCAAGATATTATTATTGTAGCCTCCAAAACTTCCATTTCATTCTATTAAGTGATACAAAAGACAACATACAGGTGAAAAAAGACAAAACATAATACATCTAACAATACAAAAGACATTACAATGCCAAAGATGTTACATCAACACAGCAGTCAGTGAGAGTGTGTGTGTATGTGGGTGAATACAGACTTGGCAGGTATGATTAGGGTGAGAGAGGGAGAGAAAAAAAATATATAAATGTAAATAAAATAAAAATAAAATAAAAAATAAATAATAGTAATAATACCAGCTAGATCGTGATAACAGACAAGTAAACATGTTTAATAAATAAAAAAGTAATTAGCAGTAGCAGTGACAGCAGCAGTAGCAGTATCAACATAGCTATATTAGCAGTAGCAGCAGTTACATTAATATTGTTAGATTGTCAGACAGTGTCATAACCATGTTATAATATAAAAAGAGGTGAGTGAAGAGACAAAAGAGAGAAAGAGAGAAACAAAGACAAACAAATAACTAAATAAATGTAATTTGAATGCAACAAAGCAGTAACAATAATGATTATGAAAACAACAACAGCCATAATAAATAATCATAACAATAGAAGTAATAGGTGATTAGATTGTAATTAGATGTTAATAATGACAAGATCTGAGCAAAGCATATAAAATATAACATATATAGGTGATCAGTTTGTTAATGAGATGCTCATAATGACAAGATCAGAGCAGAACATATAAAATGTAGCATATAGGTGATTCATTTGTTAATTAGATGTTCATAATGACAAGTTCAGAGCAGAGCAAAAGAAATATAATGTACCCAGAATAGAAAAAATAATTAATACCAAAAGTGATTAAAGTTATAATAAAATAAAAGGGTAAAAAAAATAATTTTAATAATTCAAAATCCCTTCACAGCTATTTTACCACAGGCTGGAGAAATACTTGCTGTATGAGTACATGTACACAAGTGCATGACATCACCGCGTGTATCCCTGTGTAGGTTTTATACATAAGTGAGGGAACGCTCCAAAAGTTACATGAGCTGCAACCTGAAGAACGCCACTAAAATAGTTTTGATGCGGTTTAAGGCACAAAATAATGAGTGTGAGTCTGGGGGGAAGGGTTGTATATCTGCTTTAGGAGCATTTCCTGGAGAAGGCATGGTTTCACCTGTCTATGTAGAGCAGTGAAGCCAAGGGTTTTCAGCTCTTGAGAATGGCAGTGTTACAGCATACAGGAATACTCAAACATGTATGAATAAAACAAAATACAACTCCAGATATGTTTTTGAGCAGGAAGCAACATTATAACATTATAAAAAGCACAGAAAAGTTAGTACAATATGTCCACTTTTAGAAGAAATTGCATATCTCAATGTTATGTTAGCTTGCACCAGAACTTCAGAACATAACCACTTTCTTGCTTTCCAAACTTGGGCCAAATACTCTGACCTTGTGCTGTATGTATGTATCATTTGATTGGAAAGACACTGCGTAGTGCAAAGTTATAAGCTATAGTTTCCAAAAGACTAGACTAGCAATTAATAGCTTCACCAAAACTTGTATTTTCCTAAACTTAACCACAATCTTGCCATGTCTTAAACCAACTTCCTTTTAAAGTTAACCAAACATGTTCCGGTCTTTGTGCAGTTAATTGAAGTTTCTTTAGTCAAAACCTGCATTTTATGTCCCATTTGCAGAGAAAGGGCTAATAAAATACTGAATCTGTTTACATTTCTGATATTTCACATGGTTTATTCCAAAAACAATATTATTTTATAAAAGAAGCAAGTTGCAGAAATCTTCAGAGAATAGTTTGAAATTTCCACACACTTCACTCTCTCCAAACATAATGACTTGTTTTTTTCTCCCCATTTGGAAGAGTTCCCTTTTAGTCACGCTGTGTCTTATTCCCCCTGCCAAATCATTAACACAAGCAAGCCACAAGCCACTGGTTTACAGGCTACTGCGAACTCACCCGAGCCCGCCCGCCGACGCACTTTTTATGATACAGCGGTTCAAGCCACGCCAAATGTAGGCCATGTGAAAGGATGTGCTGTCAGAAGAGACTGCAAGCGTACCAAATCATTATTAATCTTTTATTGCATACACTGTCTTTAAAGAGGTGGCCAGCTGAGTGCCTGCCTAGAAACCAACCCTAGAACCCGTGTGGTGAAGATTATTAAACTAACCAGCTCATGTGCATGGGAATTATATTGGTAAATGCACTAAATACATGAGTCTAGACCTGTTAAGAATTGGGAACCAAGGCTACCTTTTTTTTTTTTTTTTGTTGGTGCAGAGTTAGACGGAAATCCGTAAAATCCCTCTGCTGTTGATGTTCGTTTGTGTGTATATTTTTATCAGAGGAAGTGGTTGGTTGTATAAATACGAAAGCTGAATGTAAATGGCTTAACATACCAATAAGGATCTGGTCTGGGGAGCCTGCCACAAAGGTAAGACTGTAACAGTAGCTGGGTTTGCGGTGCTAATCCGAGCCTAAAGCAAAACGGGGCGAGCAAAGAAAATCGTGGTGGTGAGCCAGGCTTAAATCCTTCCTGACCTTGGCCCTTTTCCTGCAGGTATGAGATGAAAGAGTGTTGATGCCTCTACTGCCCCTGAGAGGCAGGAGTCACAGACAGGAAAAATAAGTAGAGTCAAGGCTGACTGTAGGTGTAATAATAATAACATGTGTCGCAAAAATGCTTTTTCGATGATAGGTTTTTATGTGTTTGATACTTGGTTTATAACTGTTATAATTATGATATATTAGTATATAAGTCAATGTAATCAGTTAAAAGGATGTCATGGGTGACTAAGGATAATAATAATAACATGAATAATATTAGCATGTGCAAATAAGATTATGCTATTGGTGTGATGCATCCTCTTGGTTTTTAATTCTAGAGTGAAATAAATATGCTTTTAAATTGTAATAGCAAAGAAGGTCATGGTGATCTGTTGCAAGCAATGTCAATGCTGACTGTAAATGTAATAATAATAATAATAATGTGTCACAAAATGCTGTTTAAATAGTAGGGTGTTCATTTTATAATCATTTGTCTACATGGTTTATAATTATTCTAATTACAGGTCATAAAAAGTGGCATGCTCTTGAAACATCATAGGAACTACTGCAGATGTAAAGCAATGGTTATCTTTTACAAGGAGTGTCGAGGCTAATCATAAATGTACTGTGACATTATGAATCACAAAATGCCATTGGGGTGTGCTATTTTGTGTATGTGTGTTATAATTACAGACGATAAATAAGTTTCTTCAGTAATGTATAAGGAAATGGTAAGCAGTTGTAAACAATGTCTCAGATAATTGAAAATATAGTGATAATAACATGTTGTAAATTCAGTTAATTGGAGGTGGTTTATTTATTGGTATGATGGATCTACCTGCATCTAACAGATTACAGACACATTAGCAAGAACCAATGTCAAAGCTGATGTTAACACTCATAATAATTACATATCATAAAAAAAGCAATTCAGGTGATAGGATATGATTTTGTATTACTTTTTGCATCCACTGTTGGTTTGCAGAAGTTGTAATTACAAGTGGCAAATGTTCTAATTTCAAGCAATGTTGAGGAAATGTGAGCAAATATAATAAACAACAAATAAACAAATGTGTCGCAAAATGCATTTGATGAAATAGGTTGCGTTCATTTGTATAACAAGTCTGCCTGGTTTATAATTCTCAGGATTACGGGTGGCAAAGTGTTGTTGTCATAAAAATGCCCTTAAAACATATTACAAACTGGAGCAACGGTAATCTGTTGCTCGCCAAGTAATGAGCCCAGATTTTGCTGCACCTGTTCAATATTTTTCAAAATTAAGTAGGTCAAAGGTTTTCATATTGATGATAGATTTTGACAGACTATTGCATGTTCAGTAACTGTAATTGAAACATTACTAATCATTCATCTGTTATCTAAAATCAGACTATATGTTTCTACATGTTAGTACCACTTCTGTGTCCACTACTGTCCTAGGACTTTTTTTTTCCAAATACAGAAAAAATACCAGGGCTTTAGTAATTTTTGCATTTACCCTAATAAAAAATGTGCCATAATTACATGCAGTGAAAAATACTAAGTGGATTATTTTTAAGCCTCTGGTATTTTCACAACAGGGCAAAAAGAATAAACGAAAAAAATCATTACATTTTCACCAGAAGCCACATGTCTCATTTACATAAATAAACCTACATGCATGTATTAAACATATGATACTCGTATTCTTGTGTGGATAGTGTTACGCGTGCAGTGATGACTACGTCACTGATTTTGTGTAACCCTGAGCTGTCCTACTTTTGCTTGAGCCATCTCGAGCACATACCTCCTGTTGTGGGATAAAGATGGGACCACTTCACACACCACACGCTGCCAATGCACATTTCAGGATGAGGCCAGACGTAAGAAAAAATTGGAATGAAGCGTGTGTGCATAAAAGCAAGCAGCTACTACAAATGCTGGTCAGAAGCGTAGACAAAGAAATCTCTGTGACCTTCAAAATACCTAGTAAAGGAAACTGTGGGCTCTGACGAAAGCTTTCAGATGAGATGAAAGATAATGAGGCTTTGCAAAAATGTACAGATGCCTTTTTCTATAAATCACAACTTGGATGAGCATGTTCCTGTACAGACAATATCTGATGCTTTTTTTCAAATGTGTGTAGCCGAGTTAATAGAAAGCTGGACCCATTAAACTAAAGTTTTTTAATGGCATCCACGTCTTCTTCATTACCATATTTATTTATTTTGTTCATTATTTATTATTATTTATTATTATTTTATTATTATTATTATTATTATTATTATTATTATTATTATCATTTTATTACTGCTTCCTCCAGTAAAGTCAAAGTACTGGCCCCTCACAACCAGGAGCAGGTCAGGAGTTTGATCCCCGATTCTGGTAGTAGTATAATTGTAGGTATCTTTTATTTCAGGATAACCGTATATTTATTGAAGAACGCGTTTCTAAACTTTTTTTCCATTTCTGAAATAATGTATGTGTCTGATAGAAAGTATATGGCCTGATCACATGTTAAAAAGATACAACAAACATGACAATACTAACATTACAACATTGAGAGATACTAGGACTTGGACACATACGTACTGTATATTAGCCATACTAATTTAAACTGACTGTAATAATGTCCATTTCCCCTAAAACCCTTACATAAACTGACAAATACCTGTAAAGTCCTTGAAGATCCTTGGTCCTGGGAGCCCCGTTAAATAAAATATGCTCCGTGTCCTTCTTCCTGATGAAGTGATGGCTTTTCCAGACCTATGTAAGTCTCATAAGATACAGGAAATGAAGTCATTCACACAGAGGATCCCTAACTATCTTTCCTTTTCCTTTATTTCCTTTTAGATTGTAGAATTTACAGCCAGCTGTTTCATCTTTCCGCACTCATGGCTGGAATTAATCGCCCCCTGAATGGAGACAGATGTGGATCTTCTATTGTGTGGCATCAGGAAAAGCAGTTGTTGTTGTATTTGATATGATGAAATGTCCCCTCTGCAGTGCAGTTCTATCTCACTCAAAACAAGACATACAGTATCATATGCAAAAGCAATGGAATAACCCCATTGTTCTGTGACGTTTTGATGAAAGCTTTTATTTTATAGAGTTATTAAAGAAATATATTGAATATATTGCCTGAATATGAGAACACGCAGACATGTGACTGTCATTTTATTAGTTTACATGAAAAAATAGAATTAATAAAAATCCCAAGCATTGTGCGTGACGCTGAATCCAACAGCTGTCATATGTAAATGATTGATTTGCTTTTGTTAATACCGTTGCAGACTTGCAGTTATTTGCAGCAAGGCTTTTTAATACTTCCTGCTCGATGATGAGTCATGGGAAATGGAGAAACTGAATTTAAATCAGATTGTGCCTGCAGAGTGCTGGAGACTAGATTTGCATCTGGCCTCCCGTTAGCAGAAGACTCTTCTCACTGCGGGACCAGAAATGTAGGAGAGTGAACTGTCAGCGACCCTAGCAGCGAGGGGCTCCTGCTGGACAGACCCAGCAGGCGGAGTTCATGGTGAGATGTAAGACTCAAGGGGAACTGACTTCGCCCCATGCTGCCAAAACCAGTTCTGATCTGATAGTAACATGTAACAACAAGTCTTGAATTTTGAATCATACTCTCTGGGATTCCACTGCATTTCAGCACTGATTTAATCACCTGAATTTATCTAAACTTGTTTTGATTTCACAGTCTTACTTTTTGCTTGCTTCCCTCTTAATATTTGGAAATAAATTACCCACTCCAGTGTAAGAAAAACATTTAGTAATGGCCTAGAATCACTAAAAGTACTTGCAATGGTAAAAATATAGTGCCTAGACCTGGACTTGAACTAGGAATATTCTGCGTGAAATGTTCTATCTGTTGATGTGTGATTTTGTATAACGCGTGAACTGCAATCATCAGTAGATTCTTTGCATGGTAAAGACTATTCCATCCAGAGAGTGTTCCAGATCCACACCAAAAACTAGGATTTTTTTTCTCCTTTCCTGAAAATGTAATTAATATCAGACCATCATGTTTTGAGTTATCTTGCTAAAGAACTAACAAACAAACCCAACACAGATGAACCCATAACGTCAACTCTACCTCTACTTTTTATTATTGATTAACAAATTTCATCAGAATGTTTTATTGTCATTATCCAAGAATAATGAAAAATGTGCAATTTGCAAGATTTTTCAGAAATACTATATGCATCCACAAATTTTTGCACTGCAGCACTGTGTGAGAAGATGTTTTCTCACATCCATGACTTCAGCTGATGATTGCAGTTTACAGATCATTTACAATCAATGTCATTCTGCTGATATTGTTCTCTTTTTAAGCTAACAAAACAACTTCAACTTCCATTGTATTTGTTTGGGAATCCATACTCCAGACTCCTGTTAGTCATTTTTATCTTATATTTTTAATCAAAGAAAGATGTCTTCCTACAGCTTTGCAACCCTTTACCTGTTGTAGGCCTATTGCCAAAACATGTTCTTTTTCGAGTCTGAAATCAAATTCAATCTTTTGCAAGTTAAAAAGTGCGTGATGGTCTCTGATTTGGAGTGCCCTCTCCTCGCACCAGTCTCAAAAGTACAAAGTTTTCATTCAATCAATTTGTTTGTTACACTTCTTGCATGAGTACTTTGAAGAACCCTTGTTCCAAGGAGTAATCAGTCTCTTCAACATAAAACGGGTCGTAGCACTTATCAGACCATTTTAATTCAAGTATAGAAAAACTGCACAGTTGTAAACAAGCAGCCATCAAAAACTAAAAATGTCCACTTCTTTGTTCAAATCAGAAAAGACTAAAATGAGTTGTTGAACTTTTAGTCTTAACTTGCATCTATGCATCATCAAATGGCAGCAAAGACGTTATTGTATTAATTAGCATAATGCACATTGATTCTTTGCATAAATACAATTGATTAACATCATCTGACGCCTACAAAAGAGACCTGCTGTTGATTGTCATTAGTATGATGTTTAATTCTTCAAGCAACGCTACCTCATTTTACTTCTGCTATTACAGCTGATGTTAAAACAAAATCTGATGCCTGTAGTGTGTCCAACATCACTAAATGTAAAAAATAAAATAAAATAAAAAATCAAACTTGACCAATATTATGCCACCCCACAATACATTATACAAATATATGACGTCAAACTGAAATTTGGGTCTTACCTTAAACTACAGATGGGATTCATGGCTCTTAGAAGGAAGCTGAATCTTGGGGATCCATTCCTTTCAAAGAGCCGTTCAAAAGACTGTCTCATTTTTATGTATGTATTTTAAGAAGCCAGCTTGGGGGTATTTTATGAGGGAAATGATCATACGGTGGAATAATAGAGTACGATTTTGATCCGAATTATTCAAACTAATATCTATTCTGAATAATCTGAGTTTGAATTATTGTGAAATATTGATTATTTCTTTTGCCATGTGTGGACTAAATTTTCCACACATGTGGAAAAAAAAGTGGCACCATATCCCTCTGCTTTGACAGATAATATTTAAGATTTACTCATTGTAATCAATTTGAGTGTAAATAAAGCTTACTTGATACTTATATTATTCATGAAACACATAAAAAAAAATGCCAACTAAGCAAGCTACCAATAAACTTCCATGCAAAAGCTTTTAATGCAAAATATTTGACACATTTGACACAACATTTCTGACAATACTCCTCTCTCTGATTGCAATATTGGCATATCAATAAGCCACCACTCATGCACTCAGCTGCACGCCTACGCTTGAATAATAATAATAATAAATAATAAGAAGAATTGTGAATTGAGCATCTCACAACTGCGAGAGTCAGCTCCCATTGTTGATTCAAGAGCTGGTCAAAAGGTTTGGTTCAGTCATGAACGTCACAACTCTACCTCAAACTTCTAGCGCTGAGTTTAGCTTTTGACTGATGCAAAGCAGCAATCATCTCCAACTCGTCCAACATCACTTGCATCATCAATTTTTATCTGTTTCACTTTGCTTTTCATTTTTTCCAATATGTTTTTTATAGCATTGTGTCACTGTGTAACAAGACATATCTAGTGCAAAAACGAGACTCTCTGGCAGCCATTATGACAGTCCCTTTTAGTAGTGTGCCCTCACATTCAAATCCTTAAAGATCCTATACTATGCTTTTTGTCAGGCTTTTTAACATAGTTTTTTGACACCTCTGAATAAGTATTTCACATGTTGTAACTTTAAATAATGTATATGTATGTAAAATATCTTTGTTAGGAGACATGTTACTTCAACTTTGCAGACAAAGCTTAAGTTAGGTGTCTGTCACCCCCTGCTGGAAATGGTGGGGAATGGACAGAGCACAAATGGGCTATTTAGCTTGGCTGTTAGCAGGGCTTGACATTAACACCAGTCAAACAGCCAAATGCAGATAGATTTCCATTTTGGCCAGTGACATATTCAGTCTCACGTGCCACTTTGTCTGGTTGGATTATTTACATGAATTTGAACTACTTTAGACCTGACATTCTGCTGCTATGCTTATAAATCCTCATAGTTTAAAAGTAAATAATCAGTGGATAGACAAAATTAAGCTCTTAACTAAAACAATGTACAAAAAAAAAAAGAGAAAAAAAAAGACAGACAAAAATATAAGGATCTAAATGAAGTTATTTTCTTTTTGATGATGATAACTTACCATTTTAAAACTACCTATTCAGTGGTTTTCAAAAGAATTGTAAAAACCATAGATTATTGTCTTATATACTACACATAAATCAGCATTTTAACATGTCAACTATGGCTGTTGAAAAACCTAAATGGCTTGAAACATTTAAAGAACACAAGCCAAAATGGCCAGTGAGCAAAAATGTCAATGTCAAGCCCTGGCTGTTAGCGACCTGATGCTAACCGATAGATAAATGATCTTACTGCTTCATAGTGATGGCAATTTAAGTGCTATCAAAAAATGACAAAGAGTAGAATCCGCACAACAATGCTTTTAGCTCCAATTTTATTTAACCACAAGTGACGCTTTGGGCACCTGCCCTTCATCAGACATCATCATGTCTGTCATGTCACTTTTTGATGGACCATTTCTGCTCCAGCACACAATCAAAATAATTTTTTGTGGATGTGCATGCCTTCTCTCGCTTATCTGGCAATTTAAGCACAAAAATGATCAGAATGAGTCCGGTGACAGTGCGTGTATGGGATTTAGATACACACAGGAGCATTTTCTAAATTCACATGTCTACTTATGGCTCTTAAGGAAAGAGACAAAATCAATCAATCACAATTTAGCCTATGATGTTTTATAGTCTCATTTTTGACTCCTATTACAATACTATTAGATAATTACGCAGGTTTCAGACAGAATTTATTTGCTTTTTACAACAGAAATGCAATGTTTAACCCACCTTGTCATGTTTGTCACAGCAGAACATCCAAAAAACTTGGACTATGCAAACTTTTTAAACACTGTCCAAAAATGGAGCAGCCCTGGCCTCTTTGAGTGGGGGCATCTGCCACCACATACCACTTAAGTAGATTCCCCCTGAGCTTCAGGCAAAGGCAGGCAATCCTTCAAATTTTGGAGAAGACCTTGAAAAGACTTTAAGCCCTGAAATCAATATCTCCGTCTTCTTATTAATTGAAGTTTGCCGAGTCATTGGACCAGTGGCACCAAGGAAAACAGACATTAGCGTTGGCAGAGTTTTCCTTCCGCTGCCCTTTTCTGGCCCTCTTGTGTGTTACAATGACTGCCAATATAAAAAGTGATCGGAATCGGGCCAAGGATGAACCACTGAGCTTGTATTTTGGCTTTTTTGTTTTTTTTAAGCTTGGCCTTTGAAATATCAATCCAATTTTATTATAGGTCTGTGAAGCCAATGACAAAAGCCCTTGAAAATAATTACTGTGTACTATTTTTGGGAGCACAATGCAGGCAAAGCGCTGCACAATAAACAGCAAACTGACAACAATAATTAATAGGGCCTATCTAAATAAATTGTACATACAAAAGTATTGAAATTAGCATTAATATTTCCTCTTGATTTTTTTTTCTTTTTTTGAGTGCTTAATTATAGCTTGTCGTTTAAAAAAAAAAAAAAGAGCCCCATGTGTCAGCGAACAATAATAGGTGGCATTTTGTTGAGCGGGTGACATTCCTGACACACTGTTGTGCTTGTCCGAGTAGCTCAGTTTCTAGCCAATATAGAAGTATTTGACAGCTCCAGTGCTTTTAAAACTGTGGATAATTACAAGGGCCGCTTTTCACCTGCAAAGAGGACAATTCAGCGCTGCGTCAAATGTAACGTTGGAATATCAATCGTGCTCGCTGTTATGCAGTATAGAACAAGAAGAAGAAGAAAGTTTGTGGAAGAGAAGAAGGAAAAAGAAAATGCTTTTATATAAATGTTGTGTGAAGTTAAGCATCACTTTGCAGTCAGAGAAAACCAATGTCAAGGAGCGGAGGGATACGACATAAAACGAAAGCCATAATAGAGAATTCTCAATGGAGCAGCATCTGTATCAAAGCCAATGATTACGGGCAATGGCTTGTCTGATTGCAATAGCAGCTTGTGGGGAGATGAAAGTCAGTTTACTACAGCGGAATTTTGAAAAGAAGGACTCTACGTGCGCATAGTGATATGGACATGGTAGCAGAGAGAAATATAGGCCTGGAGAGTCAAATGATGATGTATGGTCACACATTCAGAACATGATTTTTTCTGCCAAGAAAATGGATGGTAAAAATCTATGTAAAAATAAGAATGCTATAGGTAAAGTTAACATGAATAAAAGAATATATTACGGCTGTTACCTTCAAAGAGGCTACAGAGTAGTATCAGCGGTGAAGAATGACAGAATGAATAGTGTATTGTAAATGACAAAAGAAGATGAAGTGAAGGTTAGCTTACAAAGTCATACTGGCCCACTATGGAAAAATAAGTGAGTATTTTCTTCCAATATAACAGCTTCATTTATTTGAACCCTCTTTCCTTTCCTTTTCCGTTAGATCTATCTATAGGTCATTGCACCATCATGTAAGAAGAATAACAGGCCAATTAAATGCAATGTGGATCATATATAGATTAGATTATATAGGGAGCCACTGACCTGTGTGAATGACTCACCTCACACAAGCTTTGAAATGTATTTTTAAAACATCTTGTAATAGAATAACCGTGATAAAAACACAAATCACTTGTCTAAATAAAGCTTGGCTCATTTGCTTTACTTTTGTAATATAGACACCATATGACTTTTTGTTTGATGCATTACAAGTAGAATCCAATTTTTTGGTTACAAAGACGCTTCATGATCCTATTTTAAATTTAGCGCTGTCTTAATAATAATAATACTAATAATACATTTTATTTGTAGCACACTTTACATTTGAAAAAAAAAAGCTACATTACATAGAATAAAACAACAAAATAGAGCAGCGCAATAGCAATTAATAACAGGCCTAATATCTCGCTTGGCTAAGCTTTTTGGGTAAGTCTTTATTATGACAAAAACATGTTCTTACTGTATATGTTCTCTGGTATGTTTCAGTGGAAGTGCGTAATTGTGGTATGTTATATGTGGTAACTAGTTATCTAATACTGTAAGCTATGTATGTAACAATTTTTTTCATTTGTAACAAGAAAGATATAGATGTGAATAAGTCAGTGACTAAGCTTAATAGTTTTCATGTAGAGATCAAGAAGGTGTCATCAGACGGTAAAGCACTGAGGGACAAACGGCCACAGAAGCTGTCAAAAACATAAATGCAAGCTACTTTCAAAAGGCTTCAACTGGATAGTATGCAACAAATTAAACGTATAATTCCTGTTATTTTTTTATGTAAATAACGGGAGTTTACGTTCACACAAAAGTATTCTGATGCTTTAGTGTGTAATAAATATTCACCAAGTTAAAAGAGTTGTTTCAAGGCTCATTTGTTTACTTTTTATTCCAATGTGACTACTGAAACTATTATATTTTGCCGTTTGTGAACCCAAATATGGCAGACTCATTGCTCAACAGTTGCTTCATGACACAGGTTTCCGAATTCTATGGGTACAAAAAGAGGCATATGGTACGCACAGACACATGTTTTTGGTCTTTTTTGATGGTACAATGGTAGTCTGTCCTTGCTAAAGTTGGAGCACATTGAAAAGGCAACTGTTTCTGTGTGTGTGCTAATAATTGGAATGTTAATAGAAGTAATAGAAGCTAACCAACTAACAAATATAAGCAAAAGTGCATTATTTTTTAAGCCAGGTAATAATAGGAGGTGATATTATTCAATGCTAAAAGAATTTATATTTTTGGAAACGGAAGAATAACAGTAGAGAGAATAGCTAGAGTAAAATACAATTGAAGACATTTTTGGGCTAGCTGTGCCTTATAACCTAAAGATAGCTTGTACATTAGGTTTGTGCCTGATCTGTTGTTGTTACAAGGCTAACAGAATCATATCAGTATTAGGGATTGAAGCTAAACGTGCCGGTGCTGCTGTAGTGAGTTTCTCACGGCATACAAAGTGCAAGTTGTTAGTGTTCATTGGGCCGGCAGCTCTGCAGAGGCCTGAGGATAAGCCTTAAGCCAGAGCACAGCGGCGAGCCAGAGGTGAGGTGAAAGCTCACACAATACGCTTAGGCTCGAAGGCAAGTATCCTGCTGCAATGGCAGACTACACCAGACAATGTGTCACGCAGCGGTGTGCTGGTGTCGCTAACAACAAGACCCTTATTCACACTGTCAGGGGAGGCTTCACGGCAAGAATGAGAAACTACGCAGGGAAGACTTTCGGAGATGGAAAGAAAGGATAGCCGAGAATGAAAATCTCCGGAGTGGCATCCAAAGAATAGGTTAGCAAAGGTGAGATGCTGCCGGCATAAAGACTAGATCGAGATTTCTCTGTGTCCTGTCCTCTGTAGGAATTGAAAGGGCCAGCTACATAATATAATTGGTTCCAGGAGCAGTGAATGATGCAGGGAGGGACTTAAACGAAACCCTAAGAAACCTGACAGTACATGGCGGAGAAAGAAAGGAAAAAAGGAAAACAAAATAAATGCAAGTTGACAGGCAAAATGGGGGACAGTTAGGCTTAGTGTTATTACCATGACAAAGAGAAAAGAGTGCAGTGTCTACTCCCTGCTTGGAGGGTGAAGAGGTTTAAGGACAGAGCAGCAGGAGAGGAGGAAGTGGCACACTGAGCGACACTAGCAAAGCCGCGAGTGTGTGTGTGCGCTTGTGCCCGCGGGTGTGTGTCGGTCTGTCATGAGTGCGTGTGTAATCGTACCTCTCACAAGTATAGCACTTTGTCTGCTCTGATATTAATACACCACAGCTAGAACATATCTGGGGTGGCTCACAGAGGATTTTTCCCTAGTCTTAACGACAGGAATGATTAAGTATGTTTGTTATAGGCTCACATAGGGCCTGGAGTGGTGTTACGGATTGAATCGGCTGCAATAGAGACAACTATCAAAGACTGATAACTCCTAAGGGGCGCTTGAGGCATGCCAGAGACTGATTACTCCTCTGCAGGGCAAGAAGTGACATCATCCCTGGCTGCGAGGACTCTACGAAGAGGGCTACAGAGTGGTGTATGCTCCCTGTCTCCCCAGGCTTTAACATGTTATGGAAGCAACTGTCAAGGAGAAGACATTGATGCGGGATACCACAGGGATCAATACTGGGACCGCTTCTATTGATCATACATATAAAGGATTCTTCCATTATTAAAGGCAAAGTGATATTCTATACAAAGAACAATTTTTTTTCTCTGGATTTCTAGGGAGAATAGTCTATCCACGGACAGAAAAGGCCTCAAGGACACCATCGGATGAACGTGCAACCAATCAAAGAAACAAACCATAGCATAAGGCCCTTATTTTATGATTGCAGTTATTCTTGGTCAGATAGAATTTCTACTGAGTGGAAATTGGCCAGTGATAATGTAATAATTTAGCTTAAAAACAAAAACACAATAAAACCTTTATTTGCAAATGATGTGCTCAAATGAAAATATATCATAGTCTAGGATAAGTCTTTTTTATTAGAGAAATTAAGTGATAATTAGTCATTATTTTGGATTTCTAAACTTCTGTTAAAATAGTTTGCAATGAAGATACTGTACATGCACTGTCATGTAAGTTGCATGTATCAGAAAGAACACAGAATAAAATTGTGGGATGTATATTAAAGCTGGCAAAATAAACTGCCATTACTATATACTGTATATGGGCACCGCCACACGCATATTACTAACAACAGACTTGGCATCTAATAAATAACAGTGAATAAAATGTAAAAACAAAACAAAAACATTATTTTAGACAATAAACCAGAAGAAAATAATCTAGAAGACTAGCATAAAATGTACCTAGATTGTGCCACAATAGCCTTTTGACTGGCTTATTTTTTGAAAAAACAAACAAACAACCAAAACAAAAACAAATAGCCATTAAAGCTATGCAAATGTCCTGCGCTTTCTCCCTGCAATTTTAGTGCCCTGCAATTCTCACTGCCTCATCTAATGACAACCACAGATCAGGCTCCATTTTCCATTCTCTCTATGCAATATTAAATAAGACTCCATTCATTAACAGACAACAGAGGACACAGAAAAATAAAAAATAAGTGAATGAACGTCTATCAAGTGAGAAGTTTCATTTCAAAATTAGATTTGCACAAAGCGTAAAACATTACAGTTAATAACTTTTGCAGACTGCAAGATGATGCCACATTTTGCTGTTGTTATTTTAGGAGGATTTTTAGGGCTTTGAACTTTCAGGAAACAATTTCTGAGATAGATGAGCAGAATCAAGGTAAAGCTAAAATTCCATTTGCATTAAGATAATAGAGTTGTAATAAAATAAATAAATGTTACTTGGAAGTGAAAATTAAGTGTGAAAAGTGCTGGAAACTGCAAATTATTTTTTAAAGACGCAATATGACTTAATACTAGTGGAGTCATCTTATAAGAATACATTTTCCTTAAGTTATCAGTTAAAAGTATTGCACTTTCTATTGCCAAGTGTTTGCAGACCCTCATCAAATTATTATTGTTTTGTTTTTGTTTTTTGTTGTTGTTGTTTTTTGTTTGTTTTTTGTTTTGTTTTGTTTTTAAATTAAAGCAGCATGGCTATCTTGTGGCTGTGAGGCTAACAAAGGATAACTCATTGTGTCCATTTCTGGGCCCAATTATCTGATTAGGCATTATGTTTTCTTGTGTGTTGCGTGTGTTGTGGAATTAGCCTTACCAACATGTTATTTTCTCTCACTGTCTGGCGCAGGCCTTTGTGTGTGTGCGTGTGAATATTTATATATTTATCCTCTCACTGTGGGAATTAGCAGAAGCAGCAGCCTTCTCCTCGCCATATTGCCCTAGACAGACGGGTTATGTTTTGCTAACCCCTTGCTTTTTAATACAAAGTGTGATAAATTAAGACTAAAATAGCAGCGTTTTGGCAGCAGTCTCACTTGTTGGAGATTGACCTATCAATATGAATTTCATTGTGTACAACATTGTGAGCTGCTACAGGCAATCTCTGCAGTAATCATATAGCAGCTACCAGACGCCTATTACAGGAATTATGTTACACTGAAAAGTGACATGTAGAGACAATATGCAGAGGGCTAGCTTTTTTTTTTTTTACTACAACATGATGCTAATATCAGTCAATTGACCTGTGTTTTTGTGTCATAGTGATCAAATTACTGCATAAACAGTATTAGCGGCCGAAGTGGTAAGCATTTGCATGTGGAGGGGGCAAGGGGGAGGAGCCAAGCAAAGGGCGACTGTCGCAAATGTGAATGTTATTATGATTCTGACAGCTAACACAGCAGCGGTGTGGCACGGCATGCTGGGTTTATACAGCAGCCACACGTTTAAGAGAGTGAAGCATTGCCAGGATTAAGTGTCAAGGATTGCTGTCACAAGGTTTTGGACTTTTCTATCTGAAGGTGCACCATGGAAACACATTAGGACAAAAAGCATGAAGTATTCTTAAATGTCAGCTCTTTTACTGTGCAAAAAATATATATTGTTGGGTAAGTTTAAAAAATGTTGAATAACAATCTTGCACTTTTTTTTTCCCAGACTCCACAAAACTTAAAATGGAAATAACTTACACACATGCTTACATACATCCATACATACCCATTTAATAAATGATTTAAGTGTATGCCAGATTGAACTAACTGATGCTGTCTTGTAATGTGCAAAAATATGACTAGTGATGATGACTGCAGCCACCCACAATCACTGTCCCCAAAGGTTCAGTTATCATTATTACTTTTGAATCTATTGCAGCTAGATACCAGGCATAAGTGCACATATTCTGGAGAAAAAAAATCATTTATAAATTGACAAATGTGATGTGCACTGTGGAGTGTCGCTTCTAAATGGATTCTACAGTGTTGCCATTTATTTATTTACACAATACAGTGCATATAATGTGAAAGAAATAATACTGCAACAATTTGCTGGTATTAACTGTATTGAAAGCCTGAATATTAATGAATGAGTATGGCATGTAAAAAATACTAACAAAAAATAAAAATAGTAAATAAAGTAAATAAATAAATATTTTAAAAATATCCACCCCAAAATCAAAGCAAATTCTGGGCTAAGATAGGAGCCAATAATAAACAATAATACAATAAAATGTTTATTAAAATGTTTTTAATATATGTATGATGTGCTGCGTGTATAGTGTTTTAGATCATTACAGTTTATATAAGTGATTATATTTTTATAAGTGAGCTTAGGTGCATATTGGTCAATGGTCATGTTGTTCCACAGAGATATACTGTATCATCCTCTTTCAGCCTTTCAGATTTTGTCAAATTTTGATTATCCATTTGTAATAGAATAAAATCTATTTTTCATTTCACAATTAAATAAGCCAAACTATTAAATCTTCCACAAGTGCTTTCAACTGTTTTTCTAGAACAAAAGGTTATTTTACTATTATTGGAAGAGTTCATTTATAATAGAAATGGCACTCTTTGAAAACAAAAGAACAAAAATGGAAGTGTCTTTTTTTTCTTGTGATCCAAAAGGTTAACAATAAATAAGCTCTGGTAAAATGTGAACAATCATGTGCAATTAAACAGGAGACAATTACATATTAACATAGCTAGGATTTTTTTCTCTGGTTTTAAGAAAAAATGGTGTCACTCTCTGAGAACGGCTGTCATCTCGACTTACCCGAGACGTGTGCTCTTTGAACACAAGTGTAGCAGCTTATGCCAGCTCTAACCCTGAGTGGCAGCCTATGTATGCACAAGTAAAACATCATTCTGAAAGCTTCCTGAATTTAGGACTGGCGGACATCTTTTTTTCTTCTTCTTCTTCTTCTTCTACCCTGTAATCAATTGAAAATAGTCCAGCCAGCACCTGAATGTCAAACGCTGGGTTTTGCTGAGCAGTGAGTCGAGGCATGTCTGAAAAACAGATTTTACTTGCTTGCCAACTTTTCTCCAATCCATCTGTAACGGTAAAGACATATACAGGACTGTTGTAGTTGAACCATTCAAGTAAACGCTTTGAATAAGGAAATAAGTTCTAAGAAAAAAAGTATATATTTTTTTATTCCCCCGACTGAGAAGCTCTTTCTTCATGCAAGGTGGTTCTGCATTGTTCCCAGTGAATTCTATGGAGCCCAAGGTTTCTAGCGTTTAATTCTTAGACGTTGAGACAAGATGTGTTAAAAGGGGGGGGGGGGGGGGGGGGAACAGGGTGGGGGTGTTTTCATGCACCTTCCAATCTGCAGCGAGCAATTATGTTAACTAGACCTTATTATTAAAGATGTTTGACATTCAAATGAAATATACATGCTTGGAATTACCTTTCATTACCACACTTCATAAAATATAGAATTATCTATATATGACCTTGTACTATCTCTTCAGACACTCTCCACTGCACTTTACACTCTCCACAAACCCTCTTAAACCTTATTCTGTAGGATTTATCTATACATATAAACATGGTATTTTAAAATCTATGCAGAGCAGAAGTGAGAAAAGATGACAAAATATGATATAACAAACATTTTTCCAGATATTGTGTTACCACATTTGGACTATGTCAAGTTATAATTATTTGAATAAATTTTTCTGTAAATTATGATTTTGAAAAAGTCAAAATCTATTTCAGATTTTTTTTTTTTTTTTTTTTACAAAATCTTTGATTTTGTTATCAATGAAATTATATGATATTAAAATTATTGTCTATTTTGGAAAAATGTTGACAAAGAAAAAATATTCTGTGAAATTTTGATTCTGCAAGACAAATGCAGTTGAACTTGAGGTTATAGTGTGTAGTTTTTAAATTTCAATTTCAATATTATATTTTATTTATTTATTTATTTATTTATTTATTTATTTATTCATTTATTTATTTATTTATTTAGTCAGTTAGTTAGTTAGTAATCATTATCATTATTTTAAGAGACCTGAGCCAAAAATCCTAAAATTAAATTCTATTTAGAACTATTAAAAAATCTGGTTAAAAACGTAAATTTAAAAAAAAAAAAAAGAAAAAAAAAGAAAATTACTAAAAAAGCTAGCAGTCACTATTTCAAATATTTTAAAGTTGGCCAAAATGTCTAAAAAAAAAAAAGTACAAATTTTAAGTTTTGGAAACTATTGTCAAACATTTGGTCAAAACATTTTAAAACTATAAAACTGAAATTACTGAAAAATTGAAGTCACTGTTTTAGAATCTTGGTCTAAATGTCTCAAAATTCTCAACCTTTGGATTGATCTTTTCTTTTCTTTTTTTTTTCTTTCTTTTTTTTTTTTTTTTTTTTTTCATGTTCTCAGAGGCTTCATTATTTCACCCCTTGTTTTGTCAGTTTTCTGGCCCAGTGTTTTTGACTCTGGACAGGATGTCAAACAACAAGTTGGAATGCAGCCTGCCAGGAGATTCTTCACTTCTATGGAAAAATTAGATACGCCGTGGGTCGGCTTTTCCCCTCTTTGGAAATGACCCGCATATTATAATTTGAGAAACATGCAGTGAATTGCATAAACATCCCTCCTTCTCGGTAATCCCTGCTGCTCAACACTCACTACATCCTCGCTCAACTGTCTGCAGCCGGTTTGAATTTGGTGCAGTATAATGTACACACTGGAGAAGGCATTTTAGAACCAGAGTTTGTTAGTTTCCTATTGTTTAAAAAGTTTCAATCATTGTATTTACTTTAATTATGTAATGTATGCTGCTATGACAACCCAGTTAGTGCAATCAGCAGAATCTGATACCTGTCCAAGTCAGAAACCCACAAAAAGTGCATTACTGGATTTTTCTGTATGTTGCTGCCAACAACTGCATTTCAAGTTTCAGAAACAACTTTACCATTATGGCAAAAATGCACACTTTTGGGATTAAGTGCCCCTAAGAGATAACATATGAAAGTTGGCAAATATACATTTGGACATCAGGTGTTCCACAGACACTCTGTGCTTCTAAAATGTATGGAAACTTTGCCCACATGATGTGTGAGCCTGGGTACATCAACTGAGCAAACCTAGTGTCTCAGGGCAGCCAGTGTTTGGGAGATCCCTCCACCTCTGCACCACTGGAGACGAGACCTCTTCAGGTGTTGAGAATTGAGAACAGAGGCTGAGGGAATACAGCCTGCCATAGAGGACGCTGCCCCCAATACAATACAATACACATACAAAAGAAAAATAACAGAATCCCCATGGAGATGTCCAAGGGTGATAAAAGTCCCAGGATACTGAGGAGCGTGAACAACCCTGAGGTCTTCTTAGTCGACCTTGCCACCCAGGACTCCTTTCAGGCCCCATGTGTCTTTAGGTCGACATGGGAGTGACTGAGGCGGGACTCAGCGTGGCTAAGTGGTTGGTGCTTGTGTTTCTGACCAGATGTATAGTTCAGGTAAATAAGGAAAAGGAAGATCCTGACCTGGATTTTTAATGACATTTTTGACACATCCCAGCAGCCAGCAACCATCTGCCAAGACCAGGGGTGCCACGACTATGGAGACATTTGACCTGAGATTGAGCAGCAAGGAGCTGTTAAAGGAGAGCTATAGCTTGGGTGGTGGAAGAAGTGAAGAGAGCTGCTTCAGAGAGACAACAGAGACGGATCATTCTGACTTCTGTCAGCTCTGTTGGAAGGATTCAGAATGAAGACTTTGTTTCTGTGCAGCCTCTTATAGATGTATCTGTGCTACAAACTGCTGGAAATCTGTGGACAACTTTTATAGCTGGACTAAAATTGATAGTATGGAAAAACATAGAATAAATGTATATGTATATTGTACTGTTATATGAGCAGACTTGTTTTTAACCATAGAGTGTGGTTGGGGTGGTTGAAGGTATAGAAAACCTAGAACCACCAGTGTTTAGTTGCTGTTTTCTGAAAGCATAAGCAGTAGAAAAAAACATGCACAGGACATGAGGTTTTGGTAAAAGTAACAAAATCCTTAAAGACAACAAAAAATCCATATCCTAATATTTCCAGATTAAATCTGTAATATATATGGAGCCTCGGGCACTCACCTGTTAGCCCCAGAGCACACATGTACCATATGTGCTGAGCTGATTCCTGGCTCAGGCCTATTTGCTCCATGTCATCCTCTTTTTATCACATATTTCCTGTGGACTTACTGTGTCTGTCATAGAAAGGTTAAAAATGAAAAACTAAAAATAAATGGAATTTTAACATTTTAAGGAAATGTAAAGTTCTTTTTTTATACTAGACTACTTTCAAATCGTCAATATATAGTCTAATAGTCAATTTCTCTGTATGCACACACATACAGGAGAATTGAAATGCTGTTTCTGCTCTCCTCTATTGGTGTCATAGAACATGCAATAAGATAATAAAAAAATAAATAAATATAATACAAAATACTCTACGTTAAATGCAATGTATTTGTACTAAATACAAACTAGACAAAAATGTTGGTCTACAATGATATGATAATATAAATAGTCTATATTTAGCTTATTGCAGCAGTTGTTGATATTAAGTCAATAATCTGAGGTGTTGTATAACTATCATACATTCTATGTACATTTTTGCACTTATTGCAGTAATAAGTCTCTCATTGTACAATTAACCAAAATCCTAAAAGCAGAAGTTTTTGTTACACTTTAAGAGCACTGTTCAATCACCTAATAACATTAAAAAAAAATGATCAGGGGAAAAATGTATTCAAAGAGGAGAATGTTCAGTGCACACCAGAAGCTTTGACTAATCATAAGTCCTCAGTGGACACATCATTACCTTCTAGTGTGCATATAGATTTGGCCAAGGCTTTACACCTGATACATTCCTCTCCAAAAAAATTACCGGGAGCTGAAGGGCCCATATAATTGGTACCACTAGACCATCTGAACTTGTGACTCATAGTGGCCTCAACCATGTCATATTTGTGGATTAAAAAAAACAATCAATAAGAAATAGTAGCAGGGTTCATAATAGTGGTCTCTCTTTCGCAGGAGATAAATCCAGCAGGGCGCAGCCTAATAACTGTGTGTAGACCCAATAAAGCCGGAACATCTGATACGACTTAGGCTGATAGAAGCTTTGGCAAAGAGAGAAAATTGGAGCTCTTTTGTCAGAGGAGCCATCTTGCTACAGAAATCCCCACAGACATTCATAATCACCTTGCCCCGCTTTTATTTATTTATGTCTTATTAGTGTTTGTGCAAAACACAAATGCCAAGTCGCTCACTCCGCAGGCAATGATTTATGGGTAAATATGGCCGAAGAGCAAGATTTTACCACTGACTTCATTAATCAAGCTATTTCTTTATTACAAAGACGCAAAATATGGGAGCACTTTAGATTTTTTTGGCATTGCCCCATTGCATTTGGCCTCTGATCTTTTTAAAGCAAATATACACACAATCAACTTCAATTATATCGACTGCAGAGTTTGGACTGGGTTAACCTTGGGAGGAATGCACGTTTTTGCAGCGAGCAGCTTTGAAATCCAGATCTGGGTCAATCTTTTGTAAGGGCTCAACAATATACAACCAGTTTATTCTGGTTTTGTTTTCTCCTCAGAGGTGGAAGAAGAATAGTCTAAGTTTGGCTTAACATGAACCAAAATAAAAACTGTAAATGTAGAATTCAAAAATTGTAAAGAGAAAAGAAAAGAAAGAGAGAAGAAAGAAAGAAGAATCGTAAAGCCAGACGAAAAGAGGGGAAAGAAAATATTTGGGATTTTGTTACTTGAAAATATATTGTTCATGGACTTAGAAGGCAATTAGGTTACAGTTGTCATTATGTTATTTAATTATTTATTTATTGTATTTTATTAATTTGTACGTATTTATTTTATTTTTTGCTTGCCTTTTTATTTATTTATTTTTTTATTTAATTACATTAGCATTGAGCTAAACCTTAATAGGCACCATATTAAAAAAATCTATATTCTAGTAAAAGTCAAAATTAATATTAATCAAGAATAAAAATTAATTAACAAAATGTTCATGTTAAAACACAAACGAATAGAATATACATTTTATTATATGATATTTCTACTAATTATAGGAATAATAATACTGCAACTAGCACTACTAAGACTAGTAATATATACCATCTATGAAAAAATACTTTTACCCATTGAGAGATTTAAAAAAAAAATACTCAATCTTCTTAGAATTTCTACCCAAAAAAATATAAAAAATTCTTTTAAAAAATGACTTGAGTATTAAGTAAGGAAATGCAAGTAACTAAATCACACAGGTAGCTTAAGTATCTTTGTATTTTCTTTCTTTCTTTCTCTTATTTTGTAGTATTTTCCCGAACATGAATAGAAATGTTCAGCTTCAGAAATAGTCGCATTTTCTTTAAGAATTAGCATATTTAAATTCCAGCGTGCTTATTATTATTCAGGTCATTAGATTGCCTTTTTAAATGTTTTGCTTCGGTGTAAGGACAAATGCAGCCAAGCCACGCTGTCTGCTAATTTGGTTAATTACAACACATTAGGTGGTAATAGCAACAACAAAAACGCTCCATAATTTTGGCATTTTAAAATACGCTTTAGCAACAGGGGGTGTGGATTTTTACCACAAGGCATTTGTACGGTGGCCTTGAAGGTCAAGTCTCCACAACAAAAAAAGACAAAGCTAAATTGCATCAACAAGTTCAATTAGTCAAAGAGTAGAGACACTGGTGCATCTGAGTTGTTGTTGTTGTTGTTTTGTTTTGTTTTGTTTTTTTTGTTTTTTTTACATTGTGTACATTCAACACTGTGCGTGCAAGAAAATGTAAAAAGCTTTAAACTAATATATGATTTATTATATTAGCATATTCATTAAATAGGGATTTACTTTTTATGTCATTGTCTTGTATATTTTTCTGTTTTAAACAACTCGCATACTAATGTAGTGAGTGTAGTGTAGTGTAGTGTAAAATGTCTAATTTAAAGTAACAACACTATACTTTTACTTTTACTTTTTGTAAGGCAGTGTGCACATTCTGGCAATTGTCCTTTTCAATAGAGAAAAGTCCTTTACCAAAATTAGATGCCTCTGCATAAACAAGATACAGTGTGTTTGCTGCCTGAGAGGGGAGTCACCCTATGTTCCCTAGTCCCTATGTTCCCAGGTACCTACGAGTTCTAAGATTAGGGTTAGGAATGTGCAGGTACCTACATTCTCCACATTCCCCTGTTTCTATATGGACCAGGGAACATAGGTACTTTCCCGAATGCGCAGGTACCTATGTTACCCAGTCCATAGATACTGGGGAACATAGACACGCACCTGTCCGGGAGTGGAATAAAGTAGCTCAGCATGTTACACAATATACTGTAAAAGAATGACAAAGATGCAAAACATACATTAAGGTCAAATTAATTTCATCATTAATAAACAAAGGCATTATGTAAACACAAAATTAACCCATTAACATATTTATATAACATTATTAGACAATAACATTTTGGTTCATTTGCTAATGCTAACCAGTACAGCAGCCATTGTTCTTGGGTAGAATGACTGTAACATATTAGATAGCAGTTTTAGTGGTTTCTGAATTGTCTAAACTTAGTATCATTAAAGCAGGAGTCTCCAACCTGCAGCTCTCAGACACTTTTCAAGAGCTCTCCAGCTGCTAAATGAATCCTACACTTAATTAGTCAAATATGATCACATGGAAAACCAACAGGTGTATGTATACGTGAGATGGGCAGCAAGCATGACCGCATGCAGCTAAAAGGCTAAAAAAAAACACTATTTTTTACGAAGAATTACTATTTTCCCTGGGACCCAGGAGAGGAAGGGGCCCCACTAAGAGTTATATATATATATATATATATATATATTACAAAGTTTAGTTTTCAACAAAAATAAACATCTCATTTTTGTAGCCCTGACATGACACTATAAAAAAGTACAGTGCACTTTTTATAGCATAAGAATATGTTATGTTACATAAAGACTTCAATGTGATTCGCATAGGGGGCTATATTTAAAGCCTGCTCCCTCATTACTACCTTAAGCCACTGAAAAACACAATGTACTTTTTTACCATAATTCTATAGCATAAAAGAAAGAATGAGCTATTTCTCACCAAGGTTTGTACATCATGTGAACAGTATTTACCACATGAATCACATGAAAACATTGCTCCTTGCATCACATAAATATTAAAGCAAAATCCTGGTGCTCAACTGGCCCATTTAAGTTTGCAGCAGTGACCTTTAGTAGCTGAATATTCTGTTAAAAAAATTGAAGCTTGGCTTTCTTTATTTTCCAGGCTCAGGTTAATGAACGGGAAACTCTGCTGCTTTTGTTGTCACTGTGGCCATGCATCTTTTTGATGATGTCACTTGTGCAAGGATCTATTAGTCCCTGCCCTTTTCCTTGTCTACGGATAACAAATTCATTACCATTTAGTGACTCATAGCCAGTAGCCTCCTGGTGACAGAACTTACTGCATGGAAACCTGTATGTTAGACGACTAGCACACACCACTGATATGTAAGCTACACTCCAAATTCTTTCTATACCATCATTAGCGTCACGTTTACAAGCTGTGCAAAGAGTCCAATGTGTGCAACCCGCCAATCAGATCACACCTCTTTTGTTCCTATTCTTGTGCAGCCTTTCACACAGTCCACAGGTATTCACTGACGAGGCGTGCACGTATATCACCAGCCTTAATCCTCTTTTATAACACATCTCCTCCTCTCGACCTCATAAGCAACATACCCGTCTGCAGCTGTTACACTTTTGCTTACAATTTATTTCGGTGGCGCATCCAGAAGTGAACACTGCCACAAATGTGTAATATCTATCGGATCTGCTATAGGATGAATTGGAGAAAGAGAGAGAAAAAAAAAATTCTGAGGTTGTCTGAGAGGGCTTTGAAGGTTTTAGTCATATCCAAATGTGCTGGTTTTCCTCTCAAGCGCCTCGTCAAGGTTCCTCCCTGGTGTGTCTGGTTGTGGGAGATGCAGCGAGTGGATCTGCTTCCTACAAAGAGAATTGGAGATCAACCCGAGAGTCTTGACAGTAGATGAATGCAGCTAAGCACAAAGAGCCTAAACAGCAACCGTTGGTACAGAAAACTTCCCATTTAGCATGCAGGACGCTGAAAGGAAATGATGCTCGTACATAACAGCGTGTTTACGTCCCGTCTGTCATATGGGCTTGTTTATAACTGGGGCCTGTTTTGTAATAATTAGGAAATATTATGAGAAACAACAAGGACTTCAAAAGTAATCTAGGTTTTATTATCATATATTTGAATTATGTGGTCTCATGTCACTGTATAGCTCAGTTGTTATCTAACAATGGTATAGATATAGTACTCTGATCTGGACTTGAAATTGGGATGTTCTAGTTCCAGGGTAAATGCTCAATATACAGAGCCACAATGGAGCTCAAGAGTGACTGCCCATCCCTGGTTCCAGAAGTAAATTTTCCCCATTGACTTGAAAAATGTGTATATTAAGAGCTTGATGAGAATTAATCAGCTATGGGGTAACTCACAACGAACACAATTAATTTCTATTAAAAAGATTAACTAAAACTAAAAATTCCGCTAAATGCATTTGAAACTTTGCCTCTTGACAAGTTTCTAATACGTATTTAAAGTGAAGGGAATTGTTTTATGGTCATGAGTTGCTCCATAGCTGATTAGGCTCGAGCTGTTGAACTTTTAATATACAGATTTTTTGAAAAGTCAATGGGAAAAATTTGGGGTAATTTTACTTCCAGAGCCACGGGCAGTGTTGCCAGATTGGGCTGGTTTCCACCCAATTCATTTGAATACATTGGACTGGAAAAACATAGCATTGGGCTGGTTTATAAAAATTGGGCTGTTTTTCACAACATCTTTCTTTTGTAGTGGAGTCTTAAGATTGTGGAGAGGTTGTGGTTTGGGCTGTTATTGCGTTGGGCGTTTTTTACTTTCAGTTTGAGCTGGAAACTGTCAGTCAGATCTGGCAACCCTGGCCACGGGGTAGGCAGTCACTGTTGAGCTCCATGCCCTAAGACAATATCTTACAAAGGCAGAGTACTGTAACAAGTAACTAGACAGTTTTACTCTGTACATTTTTTGAAGAAAAGGTACTTTTTGAGTCCATTTTTTAAAACTTATGTTTAAATAATATAAATATTCGCATCTATTTTGTACTTAAATATAGTTTACACTCAATATTTTTGCTCAAGAAATAATTTAGTTGAATGCTTCTACTTGAGTAATATTATTTTGAAGTAACATTGTTAGAGCTCAGATTTTGGAAACTTCTTTCACCTCTGCACAATGGTGAACTACTCACTTGTCCCCTTACTGACACCTTCTGGCTGGAATTAGTATCTTTAGCTCTATCCCGCAATGATGTAGACTCGGTAGCTTCCTGGATCCAGACGGTGTTCCTGATCCTCACCCACTATATTGATTTCTTCCTTGGCTCATTACTAATCTTCCAAGAAAAGTTTTATAAAAATACTTCTAGAGTTATCTTGCAGAATTGACAGACTAATAAACCAAGAAGAGCAACAACAAGCCCCCCCTTGCAGAGGTATAGATATAATTCCTCATTTAGCATGCAGGGCACTTAAAGGAAATGATGCTTGCACATAACAACGTCGTGTCTATATCCCGTTTGTCGTCTGGGCTTGTTTATAACCGCCAGACACTCTTGTAATAATTAGGAAATGTTACGAGACTGTGATTGGATTCATAACGCGTGTCTTTTGCAGACTTGGGCTGTTGTGATTGTCCTCGCCTTATGTGATGCCTTTCTTATGAGCAGACATCTCTTCCCTCATGTGCACTGCAGAAAGCCAAAGAAGTCTCCGTCTGCACTAGATTTGGAGGCAAAAGCTGCTCATTAACGGCAGAAATTGAGAGAGCAGTAGTCTAGACTGGGGCTCTACAAACAAGTAAATAAGTATGTGTGGCATGGACGAGCCGCATGACTCCACAGAGAAGCAAGAAGGAGAAAAATGTCTGCATGTCGGCCTTTTTTTTTTTTTTAACTGGGCCCTGAACACAGCTGTGACAGGGGGATGATGTTGGGCAAAGTAAAAGACGTTACCTTTGTTTACACACGAAGAAATGTGAACAGAAAGTGACCAATTCATCCTTTTTTCGAAATGTGTCCAAACTCCTTTTTGGTAATGAAGTAGTAATAAATGCAGCGTGTAACTTGGTGTATATGGAGGTAATTATCCCATTAGCGTGTTCTGACAATCAGGTGCAGGCTGCGGTAACGCTGAGCAGATGTTGCCTCGGTTCAAACGCCACATGTCTGAGTTCTTTGAGACGTGGAGTTCAAATATATGAGACGTACTTTCACAACATATTCTGTGAGACGTTCAGAATGGTTCTGAATGATTAGGAGAGCGTGTTAAAAGGTTTGTCCAGCTGTTATAAAATGTACACAAGCATTTAACAGCTGGTGTTAAACAGATCTCTCTTTGATGCTAAGTACTATTTCATTTTTTTTTTTGTGAAGATGCCAAACATTTATTTCTTGGAATATGTATCTTGAACTATTTTTGTTGAATTATTTTATTCTGTGAAGTCTAAGCTTTTTTTTCTCAAAAGAGGCAGAACTCTAACTTCAGGTTGGGTAGACTGTGCAGCATGCAAGTAAATAAGTCATCCTATTCATTCCTCTGTCTATACTGCGTGTACTTCTGAGTTTTTATAGAGCCTAGTCTTGCCATTGCCAAGAATATTCAATTTTACGTTTGGTTTTTAAGTTAAGCCATTAATACTATAATTGTTAACTTTTAATTGTTGGTTGTTAATTAATGTGCACTGTCCAAAAAAATAAAAAATAAAATAAAATAAATTGCAAGGTGGCCATTTTAACCCCAACACAGCACCTCTGAACATACATTGTGGATAAAAAAAAAAAAGTTTTACCACCTAATAGTGTATTGTTGCAAAAAACGACAAGGTACCTTACAGTCCCACCCTAGATCTGAACATATTGACTTATGTTGCTAACAGACAAAACCATAAAGTCCCTATCTTGCAATGATACTGATTCCTGGTTTTAGTTGGTTTACAAGATTCACACAAAGAAAGCAGTGGTGGAAGAAGTGCTCAATTTTTTTTCTTAAATAAAAATACAGATGAAGGAGCAAAAATTTAGTAAAAGTATCACATGACAATTTCTACTTAAGTAAAGGGATAAAAATACTTAATTTCAAAATTACTTGTGAGTAAAATGTATTTTGCACAGATTCAAGTACTAGATTTGGAAGTAGTAGTAGATTTGGAAACTAAAGGAAGCAACAGAGGAGATTGGATCTGTAAGTGAGGTTTTTCTGAAGAGTACTACTTTACTGCATCTTTTATACTTATGTACTGTGTCTACAATGACAACATGGCAAAAGCTAATGATTTTAAATTAAACTCAAAATACTTGGAGTAAATACGTGGAGTAAAAAGTACAGATAGTAAAAGTAAAAGTAAAAGTAAAAAAAAATAGCCCTTGTAAACACATGAAAATCGTACTTAACTAAAGTAACTAAGTACTTTTACTTTGTTACATTCCACCACTGAAAGAAACTAACAATTTGTCCCTGGGCATATCGCTGCTTTTGCTGAAAATCTAATACAAAAACAACCATTACTTATTGCTAACAGACAAACAAACCAACACTGGCAAAAACATAGCCTCCATAGTGAAGGCAGAAATAAAGAGCAGACAACATTTCTTTGCATAATCCATGGAAAAATAGTTACAAACTCTGACATTTAAGCTTATAATAATGTGTACAATTACAGTTTTTGTTGTCCCCTGACATGTGGATGTTTTTACCAAGTAATTATGGTGTCTTGAATCATTTTCTGTGTGCATATGTTTGATTTGAGAGGCTGGGTTGAGTTTTATTGAGAATGCAACATGAATACAAACTTCTGCAACAAACGTTTAACTGTCATGAAAACTCTCAAAGACACACAGAGAATCCATTTTGTGCAACTGCCAATATGCTCCCGTCGTACAGTGTGTGGGACAGGATGTCACATTTCACTTCCTGGCAAAAATATCTCCTCCTCTATTCGCCTCAGGGCTGTTTTGAAACCATTCATGTACTGGGAGCAGATGTAAGCTGTTAATAGGAGATTTTGGAGGGAAAAAAATTAAGACTTCACGTTGGGATGGCGATACGGACAAGCAACACAAGTTTACCAATAGAATACCAACTTGGAATTCCCATTACTGATAAATGCGGAGCCACGTTCCACAGCACAAAACCCATCAGGCCTTGTCACAGATGAGCTGCAGTAAAAAGGCAGAGCAGGCTGCGCCGGAATAAAATGTTGTGTGAGAGAAAAGTAGGACAGAGCAGGAGTTCTGTTTACCACGGTTTACCCTCACAATGCACTTTACACTGACAAAAAGAGATTCTTGCAGTCAAATGTGTATTAAAATGTACACTGGACATTTTTATTTAGGAGTCATTTGAATAGAGATAATTTATAAACTATTTCAATAGAGAGTCTCAGTAATTATTTACAGAAAAGGGGGGACAAAAATAAATTGTAAAATCTGTCGTTCAGCCATCTTGTGCAGCTTTTCTGGGATTGTGTTGCAGAGGCCCAGGCTTCCCCCTTCCCAGACACTTTCTCCAGCTCTTCCCACGGGAATCCCAAGATGTTCCCAGGCCAGCCAAGAAGTCAAAGTCTGCTTTATTGTCAATTCTACCACATGTACAAGATATACTGGTGCAAACAAGAAACAGTACGTAAAACACTATAGCCAGTGCAGAATATAATAAGAAAAATATATATATGTATATACAAATGCAAATATAAATAAGAGCATGCAAAAAGTAGATTAAATATAACACATAAGGCACATAACAAATAGGGCCTTTGAGACCAGACCAGTACCACAGTGCAACAGTGAGTGCAAAAATGTAAGCAATAAGAGATCCAGTAAACAGCAGTGGTTAAAACATAGTCCCTCCAGTGCGTCCCAGGTCGTTCACATGTCTTTTTGTGCCTGGAACAGCTCCCCAGGGAGGCATCCAAAAGAGATTCTCATGCCACTTCAACTGGCTCCTTTTTGATGTGAAGGAACAGCAGCTCTACTCCAAGCTCCTCCCAGGTAACTGAGCTCCTCACCCTAAGGGAGCGCACATGAGAAGTTAGAAATTATGAAATTACAGTCAAAAATATGAAAAAAAATCAGAATTTTGAAATTAAATTCAACAAATGTAAAAAGAGAAATGTGAGGGGAAAAGTAAAAATTCAAGTAACAATTTTTAAAAGTGAGATTAAAGTCAGAATGCTGAGATTAAAGTCAGGATCATTAGAATCAGAATTCTAAAATCAAATTTTAAATTTTAAGAGACTTTTTTTTAGATTCAATTCAGGCATGAAATTAAAGTTTGAATTTTGTAAAAATAGTCAGAATTCTAAAACTAAATTCTGTCTAAAATTCTGACTAAAAGTCAGAATTTGAATTTTTGATTATAGAATTCTTTTAATTCTTCTTTCTTAAAACCCAGACTGTTGATATTAAAATCCTGACATAAAAGCAAAAATTCTAGTAACAAACCTATGTCACGTCTCTATGAAATAATTTAGAATTAAAATTTTGAATTAATTTAGAATTCTTAGTATATAGTCAGAATTTTTGGATATCTAGTCAGAATTCTAAAACTGAAGTCAGATTTCTGAGGAAAAAATTGAGTAAAAATATGAGTGCTGCTTAACACAAAACATCACAAACAAACAATAAGAATAAACCAGAAAGGAAAGTGACTTTATTTTTTACTAAATAATACAGTCATATAAAATATTAATTAATACACTTTTTACCATAGTCCTGTTTCCTTTAAGCATTTAACTGTGTTCCAACATTAACCTACATATTAACAACATGACAGAAAAATCAGTGAGTGTATCTCCTCACGTTCCCGCCAAAACAACACATGCTTTTGGAAGATAAGCACGATCGCAAAAGATAAAAGCAAAATCTTTTCACGGATAATTAACCTCAATATTCAATTAATTTATGCAGTGTTTTACATATTCCTGAGCCGCAACATGTGGCAAATGGGGCAGCAGTCTGATTGGTTGATAGATTTCTTTAAAGCCTATGGAGAAAGGTTACAGTGTTAAACATGCATGGCTGTTTATTGTCATGGATTAATGGAGCTTTGGCCTAATTAAAGAGGCAGTAAGCTGAAATTGAAATTAGAATTCTCAACCAAGTGTAAACAAAAGCATAAACAAAATCTTGGCCATAAAAATACTTAGGATTTAGGACATGTTTTTTTGTTTGTTTGTTTGTTTGTTTTTTAGATGGCACATACAGTATTGAAATTTGTAGAGCCAGCTGTTTCTCCTAAAGCACCTTTTTTTATCTGCAAAACAGTGATTCTTGCAAAATATACATATAATAATAAAAGCAGAAGGGTCTATAGAAAAAGCATAGCCCTAGAGACTTTCGCCTTGAAAATATACCCAGGTTGGGATTTACAACATCTGGCAACAGAAAAAGCTGCTCAAAGTCAAACATTAAATATAGATAAATACATTAATATATAAATAAACATGCTTTCTACAGCAGTGCAGTTAATTTAGAAAATAATGTGGACCATTTTAATTTTAGTAATAGTTTTTTAGTGGTGAAAATATTCATGAAAATGGTAAATGTAAGTATAGTTTATGATCATAAATGAGATAAAAACACAAGATTTTAAACCTTCACTGTGGTCCAAAAACAAATTTGTGCCTTAAATCTATGAATCTATATTTGATTTGGAAGACCAAATCATATGTTAGTCAATATAAACCCTTGTTTGTAATTAGAACGTTCCAGAGAATGATACCGGAAGTTAAAAAGATGATAATACATTTTTAATGGAGGAACTAATTGTATTTTGCTATATTAAGTACTTTAAAGTGTTTTTGAACTGTATTTTATTATGTCTTTTTATTGTGAAGCAAATATTCACTGTTGTCTGAGAAAGGTGCTATATAAATAAAGGTACTCGCTTATTATTTAAGCTAAAGGCTATGTAGTATACATTTCTTAATTTTAATGTCAGGCTGGACAAGTAGTTACAGAAATGTGAAGGGCTAAAATACTTCAACACTGTATGCTCAGTTTTAATCCGCTAATCACCACTAATCCTAAAACTATAGCTGACAATTGACATTAACACTAGCCAACTGGACAAATGCAGGTAGATTTTCATTTTGACCCCTTGAATTTTATGAATACCTATTGTCTATCTTAACTTTAAAGGTTTGGGCTGAATTTACGTTGCTCTGCTTGAGTGTATACCATTTGGTAGGGCTGTAATGATATCCAAATTTTATGATACAGTATTATCATGATCATAATCTTACGGTACAATATTTATTGCAATACTGTGGGAAGGCTCATGGTTTTGTAGAAAAGCTCATGATAATAAAACATATTCTCTAAAAATGCTTTGATAAGCCTTTAGTGCCATAATTATTGTGATATTTCAAAAGATTAAGACTGAACAAAGTGTTTTATAATCATCATTTTGTAATGTTGGCTAGCAATAGACCATATCAGATTTCATCCAAAAAAACAAAAACAAAAAAAAAAAAAACTGGAAAAAGTGTATGTTTGTGTTAATGTTGAGTGAAGCCAACCATTGTGTTTTAAATACCATTTTAGTGTGAAGATCTCAATGCACATGGTCATAACAAAAGTGATAACATAAACACATCCATATAATTGATTAGTATTGTTATTTAGGAATTATTCAGCTCATTCAAATAGCCTTGTTGTTGTCCTCAGTGAAGTCTGCAGCACAGATCAATGCTTGTGTTGCACCACTTCTGCAGAGCGTTAGATGTTCGCTGGCCTCATTTTCTCTTTCCGTCAACTGTTTATGCTCCTCCTGCACTCTGCTATAGATCTGTAACCCGGCTCCCAACTCTTTCCAAAAATAAGTCAAAGCAACTATGTGGATTTCAGCCGTCTCCTCTGCAAATATAAAGAACCCAAAAGTGCCATACGCAGTGAAAAAAGGGCCTCATATTTCATAGGCGTGGATTAGCCTAATCCCGGTCTAATGCACTGCAAAAGACGAACTTTGGCTGTCTGTCTGTGAACCAAATCCTTAAATCTCATTGAATTTAAAATCTGTGATATTTCTTGCTCGAAATTAGCCCCATTACACAATGCAACGAACATGTGGCTTTGTTAATAGCAAAGGAACAGCCACAAAAGCTCTCCTTGTTCATTTGCATAAAAATGTTTGCACCTCAGAAATACAGTCACCGAGGCGGCTCTCGAATTGATACGGTTTGAACTTTTCCACAAAATTCAATCAAAGCTGTGTGCCCGGCTGCTTTCCCTCCTCCCTCTATCCCCCTCTTTCATTTGCTTAATATATTAATCTATTCCCTTTTATGCTTTGGAGATGATATCAGATCGTTGCTGTATCACTGCAGCAGAGGCTACAGCTAAGCACTAACACATTGTGGTTTCTGGCAATGCTTCACGGAGACAGAGAAGCTAATGCTAAATCACTGAAGCTGAAGTTAGGGTTGTACCACTGAGGAGCAGCCTTTAGAGCTTGTTTTAAGACCACTTTACTAAAGGTTTACTCTTGTCTTTAAGTGTTTTTAAAATGAAATGTCAATTTATGATTAAATGCATACAGACAAACCAAACAGATGTGTCTTTGAAATAAAAGACAGTTGCAATCAGAATATTTTGTTTGTTTTTTAATCTTGTGGACTTCCAGTGGTGGTTGGCTCAAAGTAGGTGATAGGGCACTGCAAAAATGAATAATTTAAATTAAATTATGAGTATATGACGAGTATAGTATGTGTAGCCTACATTATAAAACTAGGTATCCTAAGCAGGGCTTGGCATTTATTTTTTGCTCATTGGCTACCTTGGCTAGTATTTGTCAAAACTTGCACACCAATTAGTGTCTTTAGCTACATTTTAATTAGTTAAATAAATGTAAAATTAGATTTTCTGTATAGGCAGGGGTTTAAAAAATTGGTTTACCTAGGCAGACTAAATTGATGTAACAATACTGGCAATATCTTGATTATCTTGCAATATGAAAAGTTTCACAAACTACATAGACCATGATCCTTTGCTCAGTACAGCCAACATGACAAAATTATTATTAAACACTTTTTCAGTCTTCATTTTTTTTTAAATATACAATAATGAATGCACTAAAGGTTCATCAGAGCATTTTTAGACAATACATTTGTTATCTTAAGTTTTTCCACAAAACCATGAGCCTTTGCATAATATTGCAATAAATACTGTACTGTCAAATGAATATCATGATAATACTGTACCGTGAAATCTGAAAATTGTTACATCCCTACTAAATGGAGTGCACTCAAGCGCATAGGAACATAAATTCAGCGTTAACCTTTAAAGTTAAGATATACAATAGGTATTCATAAAATGTAACCAACCAAAATGGCAGTGGGAGTATTTGTGTTATCAGCCAAAATGAAAATCTACCTGCATTTGACCAGTTGGCTAGTGTTAATGTCAAACCCTGATCCTAAAATACTGTACACTGACCAGACCTTGACTCAAACAAAGCATGTAATATGTCACTAATAGTTGATTTTTTAATTTATTTATTTTTTTACCTTTACTGACTCCTTGTGGCAAAAGTTACTATCTTTGGTCCTATCTTGCAATGCACAGAAAGTATTTTTGTCATAGATTGAATCATGCTTATATAGTGGCTTGATTTGGCGCCATCACTAGTCACTGCTCTGGGTTTTAAAGAGCACTCAAGACATTAACTTACATTATTATTATTGTCACTGGAGTTTCATGCAATAGAATGTAGCTTAGTTTTGACATTTTTGCATTTTTAGTTTTTTCAAACATCTCATGCCAGAAAAATCAGAGACGTTTTAGGATGAAAATGGCTGAAATATGATTTAATACATTTACCGATATTTTTCTCTTTAATTGAGACTATGGCATCTCTGCAGATTGTAATTAATATCCTTATCCCTTCCTTTTTACAGCCTGTGAGCGCTGACAGTAGCCCTGGAGGGACATGCGGTTATAATTTCCCACTATTGTATCTTTTAGAACTGTGGTGAAACTTACTAAAAATGTAGTCTTGTAGGCGTTTGGTTGGATTTTAATATTAGTTTTATTTTAGAATCAAGTAGAGGGCAAAAAGCATGGTGTGAATTTTAATAAGTTCACTGGTGTAATTACTGAGGTTCTAAAGATTAAGAAAACTGAACATGGGACCATTTTACATGTAGTTTGAAAAAAAAGATTCATTCATTCATCTCCTATCCCAGGAGTTAACGTTAACTATCAGTATGTAAAGCAGTAACTATCCCAATATTGTGCTCCTAAATGCACATCAGTCATTAAATACTCTTTTCTAATGATTCATCCTCAAATTCTCACTAACACAGGTCACTTGTCCTGGTGGTGCAGTGATTAACACTCCTGCCTCACAGCAAAAAGGTCCTGGGTTCAATTCCCAGACAGAAGAAGGCCTCTGTGTGGAGCTTGCATGTCCCACCCGTGTCTATGTAGGTTTCCTTCGGGTGCTCCAGTTTTTCCTGCCACAAAAAACATGTAGGTCAGGTTGGCTCATAGTGGCAGCGCAACGGCTCAGTGGTTCCTAACCTTTCTGTTCTTGTGTACCCCCTGGGCTTTTTGTCACACCATTAGTACCCCCCTCACTCATACATATTATCAGTTCTTTAAAAAGTGGTCATAATTTTTTTTTCTCTTAAACTCAAATTTAAGATAAAAATAAAATAAAAATCTGCCTTTAAAATGAAACTATAACAATATTACATTATCTAATTTTACAATTTACTTTATGATCAAAATAAGCTTAAAGAATAAAAATCACGTAAATGTACCACAAAGAAAAATGAAAAAATATGTAACAAAAAATACTATTACTTTGCTGTTTTATCAGTCTATGAGGCTCTTGAGCTTGTCTTTCAGATGTTTCAATAGTCCAGTATGAAATTACCTTGAATATTTTCTTATCATCTTGGAAACAAATTATAAAATAATCCCAAGTACCCCCCTGCACTGTGCTTGCGTACCCCTTGGGGTCCCCGTACCCCTGGTTGGGAAACACTGATCTACACAATTTCATAGTACACCTTATGTATAAAAGCAATTAAAGCTATTTGCAGCTTGGTCTTGAGCGTTCTATTCCACACTTTCCTGTAAAAAACAAAAAACACCACAGTGACACATGTGCATCAAGGGAGGTATTATTCAATCTCCAATAATCATTACCATTTTTCTTCTTTCCGTCACTACATTTGCACAGAAAAGACTTGCAGCCACCCCACAATGGTTACAGCACCATTCATTTTTTATGATTACATGATCTTAAATGCATTCTGCTCTTTAACCATAGCTCACTGCAGCTAATGTTGTCATTGCTGAGTCTAGCTGCATGTAAAATATTTAGCACAATTATAGCCTCCCTGCACTGGATATTATGGTCAGACAACTCCAATCATGACCAATGCAATGGGGGGAAAAAAAAAAAAAAAAAAAAAACCTCTGAACCAGTCAGTCTTCTTCTGTCCTTGGCTCAACTGCTTCACTGTGTTCTTTGATGTGAGAACATTGCCCCCTGCTGATTCACTTAAGCAGCTGATTGACAGATGGCAATTTGAATAAGGGTCACTTATTAAACCCAGCTTTCTTTCAACAATAAAGGAAGGTTTGGGTTAATTTACTTAAAGACATGTTTGAAAGATAATATCTGAGTACATTTTTTCAGATAAAAAATACACAATTATAATGTTGTATTTAAATAATATCAATCCTTTACCCTTTTGGCAAAGTTTGAAGCACATTTGACTCATAATCAGTAGGTTTCAGTTTGATTGAATATAGTGATTGCAGTAGCAATAGTAGAAGCAACAACAAGTAGTGCAAAGCAGTAAAGGCAGTATTAGTGGTGGTGGTTGTAATAGGCAGGAGGGAAGAGTAGCGAAAAATAGTATTAGTAGTGGTAGTATTGGGTAGTGGAGGTAGTAATTAATGGTAATAATAGCTACATACCTACAAGTTTCTAAATAACCTTGGTGGCAAAGTGGGTTGCATAGGTTGTGAGTTGAATCCCAGGTACAGTGGCAGCAGTAATAGCATAAGCAGCAGTGGCATTAAGCTAAGTTGTTAACATTAGTAGTACATGGAGTGGGAATACTTGTAGTATAAAACATAGTGGCACTAGCACTTTTACTGATAGCAGTAGTAGCAGTTATAGTAGTAATAATAGTTGTAGTAGTAATTTGTACTTAAATAAAAATATATCTACATTTTATAATTTTTTTGTTTTACTCCAGAAATTATGCTTACAGTGTGTATATATGTAATATTTGAAAGTAGCAGTAGCCTACATTTACTTGACTATAGATTTTGTGTACTTCTTCCTCCTCTGGCTGTGGCAGCACCAAACAGTCTGGCTTTCTGTTTCCCATATGTTTATACTTACAGCTGCAAAAACATAGAATAAAGCGAGGCTAGGCTGAATAATTTAACTAGATAAATATTCATTGCATAATAAAAACAGACTAATTGATTCACCCTGGAAAAGCAGTTTCATTGCAGCCTCATGAAAATATGCCTTCAAATCTCCGCTCATGAACTAAATACTTATGGCTAAATGAGAAATAGTCAGAGTAAAAAGAGGCTTATTTACTGGGAACATTTTGCTGTTTCATCAGAGATGGTTTGGAGATGATTAATATTTCATATCCCCCGTGCCGTAAATAACTCTAGACAGTGGCAGATGAAAACATTCAACAACAGTTTTTCCTGGTCATAAGTGAGTAGGCTTATTCCCATAACACAGTGCATGTAATTGAAATCTTCATACAGAATGGGAAAAGTATTATCATTTTAAAAATCATTAAATTTGAGGCATTAGTATTTAAGAGTTACATAATCAGCAGTGTTTTTCAGAGTAGTGGAGCCAAGATATACAATCAAGACAAAAAGCTTACATTTACCTATGGGACAAGCTAAATGTAAGGATATAATCAACAAGATACTGCATATTTTTTCACTGAGGATGTGTTATAGTTTTTCTCACTATTTTTTATCCAGTCAGAAATGTATTGGTAGTTCACACAGGAACTCAAATAATGGTCAAAGCATTTTTGGAAAATGACCATCACATGAACATTGTAACTATCACACACCTTTCTTTGTTCATAGCCTGTTCTTTAAAAGCATACGACTTTTGTCAAACCGTACTGTTTTTCTCTGTGATTTTTTTCATTGTTAGTCTGTAAATAATATCAGAGCTAAAAATGTTCCATGTGAAGCGGCTAGGTCCCCTGCTATTATTGTGGGAGGTCAAGGGATTTATTGCCGGCTGGACATGGAACCAAAAACTATGACCACAAATTGCCAGTCCCATTGTGTATTATTCTTAGAAAGGATTTTTACTTTACTTTCCCAGAGTTTTTTTTTTTTAGACTAAACCGCTCTTATTTATTTCTCAAACATAATTGTAAATTGTCTTGAGTTAATAATCTTTTCCCCACCAAAAGTATGAAACAAGCTTGAAATGTTGACTCATCCAACATGGCTGACTGATGTGTAAATAAATGGTGATTGCCTGGAGTCAGAATTTGGCTTCGGAACAACACACACACACATTTCCACAGGTTGATAATCACACAAACCTCCATGCCAAAACAGCACCTGTAATTAGCGGCTGATTATGTTCATGTTTCTCTGTTTACATTCTCCACCAGCACCGGAGGCCCTGCCCTGAACAGCTGCAGGGATCAGTTGCGGTAAGGAATCTTTAGCAACCCCCGCTGTGAACAAAGTGTGATAACAAGTGTTTTTTTTTTTTTTTTTTAGAGAGAGCGATCGGTGGCTGCTCTAAAGCCTGCTGCTGCTCCCCTGCCTCGTGGCTGAGGAGGAGGCACAAGGTTGAAGTGGCATCCTTTCCAGTCTTAACCATGGATTAAAAACTGGGAGGCTGGGGGCGCGGAGATGAAACACCTCTGCTGCTTTGATTTGCGGGGCCCACGCTGCGAGGGTCTGCGCATGCCCTCAGCGTGGCGCTTGTCCCCCCCACCAGGTGTTCTTAGTAGAGGCGAGCTTGCTGATTGAATTTTGTTTTGCTATACCTACATGACACCGCTGGGTTCATGGTAAATACATTCAAACAATACGGCGGCTGTCTTCACGATTATGGCGCTCCAATAACTGGAGTGCGCTGTAATCTATGGTAATATTAGCTTTTTGCATTTGTGTGGGCGGCAACCGTGCCTTTATTGTGATGTGACAGACATTGCCATGTGGAATCTTTTCTGTTGGCAATAAAGCATCAGCGGTGGGCCTCATCTCTCGCGACTCAATAAGCAGACTTGTGGTGAGATGCTGAGGAAAGATCTGGGCTCTTTTGTGCGTTTGTAAAGTGGTCCACCGCCGAGGTTTTCACTCACTGTTGTTATTATGAGTATTGTGATGTTATAGTGTGGGGGAACAGCACATAAAAGAACAATTTTTCAAAGCCAAAAGCAGGCCAGTAGGGGTTCGCTGCTCAGTGAAAAAGAGCTAAAGGCCAGTGTGCGGTGGCTGTGCTTATGCGCGGCCCCAGTGTCTTGCTGGGTCAGCCCAATAGCACTGCAGGTCCACCTGGGACTGCTGCTAAAGAGGTGTGTGTGGCAATGTTAAATAGGGGAAAACATTATGGGAGGTAAGCTATAAATAGATGAGGAGGAATGTAAAGGTAAACATAACAAAAGGTCAAGAAATGCGTTAACTGTAGCTGTAATAACAGTTTGAGTCGTCACACAAAAGCAAAAGGATGTTTCTGTTGTATATTTTTGAATTGTTTGTTTGTTTGCAGAAAAATAAAAGTAGAATTTAAAAATGCTGCCTGCATGTGGTTCTCAGAAATGCATAAATAAAGCCTTTTTTCACACATCACACAAAAGCAAAAGGATGTTTCTGTTGTATAGATTTTTGAATTGTTTGTTTGTTTGCAGAAAAATAAAAGTAGAATTTAAAAATGCTGCCTGCATGTGGTTCTCAGAAATGCATAAATAAAGCCTTTTTTTTTATAACAGGCTCAAGGCAGTGCTATCTTTTAAGAGCAATAACCTACTCAAGGCTCATTCAAAAAAATGAACAACAAAAGTATTAAGGCCAACCTTGACTTTAACAGTAAATGGCAATAATGTGTTCCAGTTTTCTGGTGGATAAAAATGCAACACTGCTTTTCTGTAAACCTATTTCTTTTTACTCCAGTTAGTACAGACTGTAGGCTTCCCCACATTTTATTGTGAGATTCAGCTATTGATCAAGGTATTCAAACATAAGCTACCTTTAAAGGTACTGTACGCAGCATGCACTCGTACTGGTTTAAAAATGTTACTGGTCTAAATCCAAACAATGGTCTGTGGGTTACCAGTCTTTCCACTTTTCTATTTGGACGATCAGCAGTGCAGTTTTAGAACCAAAACAAAAAAGTTAACAAAACCAACTTGGCCATTATGTAAAATATATTTAGAATTGTTAATAAATCGACTGTACCATTGTTATGTTGATTTAAACATGTTTACCTCATATCTTGGCACACATGTGGGTCATTGTATATAAAAAAGCTATACAAAAAAATATACTGCTCATAGTACCGTTAATCAAAAAAAAAAGTTATTTTTGTTTATTATAGATGAATCATGGGGGAGAATATTAATTTCTTATCACTTATGGTTGAGACTACTGAGTCGGATTCTTGTATTTAGTGCAAACGTAGTGAGAGGAAGTGGTGGACCACACGCTCCTCCTTGTTCCTCCAATCAGCTGAGAGGATACTGTGACGCCCTGCCCCAACAATACAGGCAGCAGGATAGGTCGTTGGACGTAGCCGGACTCACATTTCAGCTGTATAATATTCAGTTAAACCTTTGATAATCAAGGTAGTCTTTTAAAAATGAGCGAAATTGATCGACGTGACTTTACAGGTAGCTGAGCAGACGGAATGGGACCACAACGTTAGCCGCTTTAGCTCGCGATAGCATTATGACAGCAGCTAGCTAAGTTAGCTTCCATTTACAGTATGCTTACCCGGCAGCGAGAAGTAAAAGTTATATAACCCTGGATTGTTTTTGGTGAGTAACGTGTTCAAATAAAACATATTTTTGTTTATTCGATAAAGTTTATTTGAGTCAAAGAGTCTGGTTTAGTGGAATAATCGCCATCCTGTTATATGTATGTGTCCGGTAGCAACGCTGTCTGGCTAGCCTAGCTTTATCCTCTGAAGAGACGACCAGATCCACCAAACTGGATAAAACATTGGATTTAGTCGGCTTTAAATCGGGCTCGGCGGGTTCGCTGACCCCACAGAAAAAGATGAAGAAGAGGAAGGAGCTGAACGCATTAATTGGACTCGGGGAGAATAAACGGAAAAAGACAAAAAAGGGCTCAGGACACCGGCTTCTCCGAACCGAGCCCCCGGACTCTGAGTCCGAGTCCAGTTCGGACGACGACGAGTTTAACAACATGAACGGTGGGGCCAACTTTGGCAAGTGAGTATGATCTGCTAAATGACATCGTAATGCTATTGCAGTTGATGTCACAACATTCTATAGGCCAATAGTTTTTAATGGAGATGAGGCAGGCAAAATCTGCATAATTAATATACATGTTTTTTTGCTGTGGTAGGATACATACAGCAAGATTATGGATCTTATCACTAATATAAATGATCAGGATTAACATTTAAGAATGTTATTTTTGGATATTTCTTAAGAAAATACCATATAACTTATACAGGAAAACTGGCTCCTGCCCCCCATCTGAGTGTGTGACATTATCACATTCTAGAATCTGAAAACAACCAACTGATATTACAGTTGTTGTCAGAGTAATTGAAACATCATGGTCATGTCACCCATGGTTATTGTTGTGCGTCATAATGTTAAAGGCTGCATAGTTGGGCAAAGGTAATTATAGCCTGCTTGACTGCTTCTAATATTTACTTTACTGTATCTATATGTGTATTGTTATTTGTGTTGTTGGCAAAACTTTCCTATAAACTTGATTTTGTGGGAATTCAATTTCGTCTCCAGCTTCTAGGCAGTTTACTAAAATGACAATATTAAAAGACTAACTGCTATATTAACTAAAAATACTCCCCTTTGCAAGCTGAAATTGGGTTGTTATTAACTTTTGAAATGTTGCTGGAGACAAGTTTGGGAAACACTGCTCTAAAAGCCTATCATGTTACATATCTATACACCATAATGATTTTTCATTTTACAGTATGCCACAGCTCATATTTTGAAACACCATTACTCATCACTCACTCAGCTTTTTATATTCCCATCTGAAAATACTGTATCTGCATCATTAATAATGAAAGCAGCGGTGCAGCGAAGCATGTCTAATGTTACCGCATTTCTTCCCCTCACAGGAGAAGCTACACACAGTGCTGCAATGTGTGCTACCCCTTGTTTCTCTTCATCATCCTTGCTGCTTGTGTCATGGCTTGTGCTGGGCTAATATGGATGCAGATTGCCCTTAAGGAAGACCTAGACTCACTTAAAGAAAAGTTGCACAACAGTAAGAACGACCAGTTTTCTAAAGGAATAGTTTTCATGGTTGTAAAATGCTCACTGACCTTTGAGCCCATTTTCTAATTCTATTACAATGTTTGCTTGACAGTGGAATCCAGCCAAAAGGTGTCTTCAAGTGAAATACCCAAGCTAAGTGAGGACCTGAAAAGCAAGCAGAGGACGCTTGATGATATTGAGAACGGAGAAAAAGGGCTCACCAAACTGTGGTCTAACCTTACAGAAATTAACAGGAAGGTATTGTAAACACATCATCAGTGTTTTACAAAGGTCACACTTGAATGGCAGTCAGTTTAGTATAAATGTTGTATTAGGGCTGTGCAGGTTATTGGAAATGTACCTTCAGTGCTACATAAAAAACAAGGTTTTTTCACTATGGTCTTTCATCTGTCAGGATTTTACACTGTATAGATAAGAAAATATAAACACTGTAGCTTAAATTCAAACTTCTAGTGCTGAGTTTAAATACATACTTTGAGTTTAAAGCACATTTTGGCGTGACCGAGTTAGTTTTATGTTCAGTGCTTTGTATTTTTTCATTAAATTATGAAAAAGGCTAAGTTTAGATATTACAATCTACAAGAGTCTTTCACAGTATAAACACTGCATTATCAACAAAGATATATTTTTTGTTTATTGATAGCCCAATGTTGTGTCCTATTAGATAAAAAAATATACTGAATCCCAAGGTAATTGTAAATAATACATTGAATCTAATGGCTCATCTCTCCTCCAGATCACTTTACTGGACTCTGCCGTCAACCATTTAAAAGCTAACCTCAAATCAGCAGCAGACCTAATCAGTCCTTCCCACCACAGTAGAAGAGCTCCAGAAGGTATAGAGTACAATAAAGACAAATATTCATTCATGTTTCAAACTAGTTTTTTCTAACAAAAAAAAAAAACTGTACTCATGGTTGTTCTCTAGAGTGTGGCTACAATTGGGAGCACGCTCACAAGTGTCCAGCATGACGTGAAGACTATGCAGGAAGCCCTTGAAGATGAGAAGAAAAAAGGCAATGACTTGAAGAAAACTATGGTAATGTCTCCTTAATGTTTTTACCTGTACTGTAATTGGATTTGAAAAGAGAAGGGTTTTGTTTGCAGAATAATTCATTTTTGAGCAGCTGACTAGCAGCAACTATTGCTATAAGAAGTTGATCTGCTTCACTTCAAATCTCGAAAACAGCATTAAGCTCTTGTTTTTCTCTTGAGCAAAGCTGATGGATTTTTTATGAGCTGAGGCAGAGTTTCACTTATTTTGTTTGACAGCTTGTCTATTTTGTCTATTTTGTCTATTTTATTACATTTTTACTTTCAATGTGAATATTGGTATGGGGCTTCTTTTTCTTTACATCTATCATTCATGAAACTATTGAAAGCAGTGTGGTGATGAAATAGATTAAATTATGGTCGGGCAGATTAATTGTTAATAGACAAGTGAAATGTTCCACTTTTCAGAACTTAAAGTGCTACAGCAAACCCTAATTCTGCTATAATGATAAGCCTATAATTTTGCTCAGCTCACTCTATGGCAAGAATCCAGGCCAGAGACAGTAGAAAAATTTCCAACTTCCAGATTAATTTGTTTATTTATTTACCCTCTCTAGTTTGTATGTGTTTGCCTGTTTTTGTCAGGTTTACATCCAAAGAGTCAAAGGGTTAAGAAGATCTTGTCATCGCTAAAGATTCAGGCATTCACTTGTCATTCATAATGCATGAAACAAGTGCCAATCTATTTCGGGAGCTTAGATGCAATCTTTTTTTTCCCCCCAGAAAAACTAGGTCAGATATCTCAGATGGAATAAAGGACTGATCTTCAGATGGAAAAAGGCATTAGACAGTATGCATATTATTATGAGATCAGGTGCACTGATCAGGTGTCAATAAACCAGAATATTGTAAAAAGGTGAAAATGTTTCTGTAATTCAAATCATAAAGTGAAATTCACTTTTATTTATATAGCCCTGTATCACAACAATGGTCGCCTAAAAGGCCTTTACAAACAATTCATCAAACATAAACGCACAATCAGACCTAATACACAATCAAACATAAGCAATAACTACACTAAATTAAACAGACTCAGGACAGCCCCTGTTTTTAGACGCTCCTTCTCCGTAAGGAAAATCAAAAAAAAAAACAGCTGTGGGGGAAAAAAAGAAGAAACCTTATGGAGACCATATTGAAGGAGAGATCCTCTCACAGGACGGACAGGCAAACTGTAGTAATGTTTTTTTATTTTTATTTTACCTCTCATTTTACCAGGTAGAACATTAAGAATAAATTCTTTTTTATAGTGTTGACCTGGAATGAACAGATTAGAGGTATAGAATATTAGATTATATTAATGATAGTAATAGAACTGGTTAGAGATACAGAATATTAGATTATATTAATGACAGTCAGAAGAGGAGGAGTAGATGGAACCAGAGGACAGAGGCTCAGTGCACCATACTTCCTCCAGCTTTTAGCTCCTAGAGCAGCCTAGCTTCAGCTGTGGAGTTAACCCTGTTCCTAGCTGGCCTGACCATAAGCTTTCTCAAAGAGGAACGATTTAAGCCTAACCTTAAATGTAGAGACTGTGTCTGCCTCTCTAACATGAGCTGGTTCCATAAAACAGGAGCTTGATAACTAAAAGCTCTACCTCCAACTGTACGTTTAGAAACCCTGGGAACCACTGCATTTTGTGAGCGCAGTACTCTGCTTGGTTGGTACGGCACTACAACATCATTAATGTAGGATGGGGCCATACTATAAAGAAGTAGTTTACCCTCACCATGAATAATGCAACTAATTGTAAAGCGACTTTGAGTACTAAGAAAAGTGCTATATGAGACTGATGCATTATATATTGCCATTTGTCATTTTTAGGAATTATCCCAAAATTAGATAAAGGTTACATGCTAAAAGTGATATCGTGGTTAGGCTGGACAAGTAGTTTACTTAAACCATGACAGATCACAGTTTTTGTCAATGTATGCTTGGGGGTTATCTATGATTCAGAGTAATAAAACGAATCTCCAGATCTGTGAAAATAGTTCTTTTTTTTTTTTTTTTTTTTTGTCTTTGCTGTAGGACATTACGGATTTGAAAAAGACTGTAAGTGAAGCCAACAAGACAGAGGAGCTGCACCACACATGGACTGATGAACAAATCCACCTGCTGCTCTCTACAGTGGCTGATCTTTCACACAGACTGTCCTCTGTGGAGAACAGATCCAACCAAACACCAAAGCCAGCTGTAAGGACATTTATACATTTATATGACTGAGAAAATATCTTAATATTTTACTCAGCATTTAGCGTGCGTTATTTTCTAGTTACAGGACAACCCTTTAGTCATCACTCAAAGTCCAGCAACCGAGAAGGTGAATGATCCCAAAGCAACCAAAGCAACACTTCAAGAAGTGCATGTGCAGGGTATGATTTGCATTATGATGTTCTTGTCTAGCTTCCAAATTCTATGTCCTATTTACATTTTTTTATTTATTTAATACAAATAGCAATACCTACTACAGAGCAGCAGACAAGCAGGCATCCACGCTTCCTCACTCCAAACCGCTCCAAGAGAAGCGCTCATAGGAGATGTCTGAAAAGGGTGCGCCTGCCTGGTGTCAGTTCATTGAAAGGTACGTGCATTTAGTTGTATTTCTCAGCATTGCATCAGAAATAATAATCAGTGTTGTGACATGCGAGCAGAGAAATATGATTTATTGCCGTTTATTAATGTAGGTAAACATCCTGTTCTGATTGGGAAAGAGGTATTTCAAATGTCTCTTAATCAGAGTAACACAACGACAAGTGTTTGGAGCAATCTTTTTTACACCAGCAAAATCTATATTTTTGGTCACTTTGTTTGTAGCGTTGGTGTCATAAACAGATAAATTATCTAGACTAACAAAACATATAATTACTGCATAGGTTTAGTGGAAAGTATTGTTGACAAATTTGGAAATTGTTTCTTTGATTTTATTGTCTTCATGTAGTATTGGCTGTCATACTGTTAATATTCATAAATAAATAAATGATTGCAGAGTCAAATTAGCATTACCATTTTTTTAGCATTTAAATATGCAAAACTTGATTTTGTTCCCCTTGTAGTTTACTAATTATTAATTTTGACAAAGGGGGACTAGAGAAAGAACTGAATTTTTTTGACCAGTCACATGCTCAGAGCAAAGGGTCCCATTTGGATGAGGTTTTGTAAATGTAGTAATATCAACCTTCTCTAATTGCAGACCTTGAGGACATCTTCCAACATGCAGAGGTTGGACCCAATCCAGTCACTTACCAAGACCTGAAACAAATATTCGGACTGCCGCTTCCGAGAGCTCATACAATGGCGTGTTTTGACTATGATGGGGACCACAAGTACTCCCTGATGGAGTTAAAAGCCGCTGTAGGTTTGTGAGCGCGCTGACAGCGGCCGAATGCAGTGAACAGTATTGAAGCCCAGCAGGGTCTGTGGTCTGGAGTTTCCCTGACCTTTTTTCAGTAATTGCTGCACTTTGATGAACTGAATATTTATCATACTGATTGTGGCGAGGTGGCGCTGGCATGCCCTCTAATCACTTCCCAGTAGTTTATTTCCTAAGCTTACATTTTACACGATAGCATTTCTCAACTATGTACAATGCACCATGGTAAGTGTTGTGAACAATTCTGATCTCTTTTTTTTTTTTTTTTTTTTTTCTTTTTTTTTTTCTTTTGAAAACTACTGGTACTACTTACTGACATTTTTTCCTACATATTTGTTTTCTTTTCTCTTAATCTTATATATTTTTATGTGAGTGTTTTGTAGATTTTAGCTTATTACAGTTGTTGCCACCCAAACATCCCATATATTGACATGGAACAATTCACCTTTATGTTATTTATATAGCCTGATGTAGAATTATATGAATGTTTACAGAAGACTACTAGAGTTTTGTGAGTCTCTTTGAGTTTGTTTCCTAACTCCACCACAATGGAGCACAAATTGAAGACTTTTGTACAGTCTTTTCTTATCTTTAAAAAACAATTCCACCTTTTCATCTTCATAATCAGTTTTATTACCAAGTAGTTAGTTACTATATCATTTTGATTGTATTTTGATTTGTTCATTATGTGTAAAGGTATTTTTTGTTTCTGAAAATTTAATGTAAGATTTGAAGGGCTATGAACACTGTGCAAGTAGAATGGATTTTAAATTAGGTAAACAGAATGTAGCAATATTGCTTTACTGACATTACAGTAGAGTTTATAAAACTGCCTGCACCTAGCTCACAAAGTGTAAAAGGTAGTAGTGGAAGCACTGATCATCACTCTGTACTTGATTCCATTTATTTCATAATTATAATAATCGCTATGGCAAATTTCTCAACCCTTTATCTAGCGTGGTTTAAATGTATTTATCATATGTTGGGTTGGTAAATTTGCAAAAAATAGTGTGTATTTTAAAAAGATATTCTGTTGTACTTTGCATGTTGCTCATCATGTAACATGAACAAAATTATTTATAACCATAACAACTCAACTACTTTGCAGGACAATGGTTATTTGAGCTTAAATTATAACTGCTTTTGGTTGTCAATACATCGATTCTGGGTCTTAGCTGCTATTGTATATTGGAGATTTTATGAATGTGTTTTTGTGTGAACACCAATGAATAAATACAGTTAAAATGATTCACAAGTGTGTTAACGTAATCTAAATTACATTAGATGAGGATGGATAGGATTAGGAATAAGTCCATCAGAGGGACAGCTCATGTGAGATGTGTTGGTGATAGTCAGAGAGGCCAGATTGAAATGCTTTGGACTCGTACAGAGGAGGGATAGTGAATATATTGGTGGAAGGGCCGCCGGGAAGGAGGCCTAGAGGAAGATCAAAGTGGAGATTTATGGATGTAGTGAAACAGGACATGGAGTTAGTTGGAGTGGGAGGAGGCTGCAACTAAATTTGTGGAACTGAACAGTTTGTTTAACCATTTCCTCCAAGCGTAAGGAAACTCATAAGTTGTGTTGTAAAGTGGTGGTCAACTGAGCAGAGACCCTTGTGGTCCCTTTCTTGGTCTCTCTTCATCTATCATATTTTGATATTGATATTGATAGGTATGCATTGACGTGATGTCACAACATTCTCAAGGGCCTGTAGTATGAGAGGCATCACAATGATATTATTCAATCACACAGGCGTGATAGGCAGAAGATTATTGTGGGGTTGTGGACCCACAAGGATTAAGTTCAACATTTGTGGATTTTCTGTTGGGATATTTCTTTTAAAAAATATAGCCCCACCTTTAGCGTAATAGTGGTTCCTGCCCTCCATTTGAGATTTTGACATCATCAGATTCTACAACGTGAATGCAACCTATTGTGGTTTTGGCAAGAATAACATGAAAGGTTAGCTCTAGAATTTAATGATTTTAAAAAAACTCAGATGGAGGGCAGGGGCCAGTATAACTGTATAGTATTTATTTTTATTTTTATTTTATAAATAACTGAATATAAAAAACATAAATGTTAAACCAGATCATTTTTTGTTAGTGACTGGGTCCACAAACTCACAGTTAATCTCTTGGCTTGATGCCCTCTCTACTGACAAGAATAACACCTGTCTGATTGAATATTGTCACCACTTTTTGATGCTATAGTAAAATTTTCTTTTTTACCTTAAGTAATTTGTACAGACAGTAGAGGTTGAACTTTGTGTCTGTTTTTGTTTCATGTCAATAGGCCTAGTAATTAGAGATATTAGCCTTAAACCACACCAAGACATCTGCATTTTGAATCTTTAGCAGCAGTTTCTACCATAGAATTCTGACCTGCCTCCATCTCAAAGATTCTAGAATGTGATGTCACACTCTCATTTTCATAAGAAATATCCAAAAAGAAAATTCACAAATGTTAACCTTGATCATTTAGTGACAATGTCCATGATCTCACTATATGTATCCAACCACACCAAAAAAGCTGTATATTAACAAAAGACATTTTGCCTGCCTCCATCACAATTAAACACTACAGGCTTATAAAATGTTGTGATGTCATCTAAAAAAAACAGCTTGCGTTCACATTCTAGTATAATGTATAATCTAGTATGATCTAGTATAATATAAATCTAGGATAATGTATAAATTTACAGGTGAGGAACTATTTTCAAAAGAAATATCAAGACTCAAAATAATCCTGATCATTTTTTGTTAGCAACTGGGTCTATAACCACACCATAATTTTATGGCTTAATGCTGAGTCTATTGACAACAATCACACCTCTGTGTTTGAATAATGTCAGCTCTTTCTCACTATAGTGAAGAAACACTGTTATTTTGTCCTTGGGCAAGACACTTAACCCACCTTGCCTCCAGTGTCTGCATACGAGTGTGAATGTGTGAATGGTTCTTTCATGTAAAGTGCTTTGAGTGCCCATGGAGGTAGAAAAGTGCTATATAAATATGATCATTTATACCTTGTGTCAATTTTAAACTATAGACCCTTTAGAATTTTATGCCTCAATGGCCGAGGTTCAAAGGTGTTTACACCATTTATACTACAATATTTTAATAGTGTGATAGAATATGGACAGTCTTTAATGCTAAAACGTTAAGGGAGGTTAAAACTCAGATATATTGCTTACCTAGTTTTACACTATAAATACTTGTTTATATTTGTCAGTGTGTGTATTCAATATGCATACAGCAACACATTGCTTTTCTTTGTTAACAAATATATTTACAGCACAAAATTGCTGACAAAGAGTTCAAAATGTCACACACAGCATATTTTCTGTTTATAGTTATGACAGTGCCCCTTTAGCCCTCCAGTCCCGCGATAGAAGTCCCAGCAGCTCCTCTTCATCCTCCTCCCCTTCTTCCTCCAAACTTTCACTTGTGTCCATCTTCTCCTCTTTCCTGGGCAGAGGTTTACCTTTCACCATATCACGCTTGTCTCTGAGCAGCTCAACTCTCTTGTAGCACTCAATTTGCTCGTCAATTTCATCTATCTGCCGCTCTAGACGACCCTCCTCGTCCTCCTCAGCCACTATCGCCTCGGATTTGGTATTCACCTGCCGAATCTCCTTCTGAAACTCTTCCCACTCCTTGTCCATTTGATCCTTTGGCGCTTCCACATTGCGCACTTTGGCATCCGTTACGGGATCGTCAAAGAAGCCCTCTGGTAAAGCCTCGGCGGTTTTATCTTTCTTTTCTGAGCTTTTTTCTGGAGTTTCTGCTTTGAGGATGGATCCCGAGTGGGAGATGGCGGGCACAGCTGGGATAGAGTTGTCAAAGAAGTCAGCGGGAAGTCCTGAATTCTCCGCGTTTTGAGAAGGAAGATTTGTAGACTCGGGTTTTGTATCCTCATCACCTTCTTCATCATCATCATCGTCATAAATTCCACCTAAAAGACTCACACCAGCAGCTTTTGGAGGAGCAGTACCGCTGGGTTTCTCAAAGAAGTCTGCTGGCAGTCCCGACGTAGACTGGCTCGCAATGTGCGTGGCTTTTGCCTTTTTAACCCCAACCTCCTCCGTCTCCGTAGTTTTCCTCTTCACGGCTTGACTCTGGGGGGCTTGTTTTGTGCCCTTGAGCTCAGCAACCTTTTCTTTGTGTTGTTTTCCGAGGATATGAGTTGTCCAAAGTAGCTCGGACTTCACCTGCACATTGCACAAGACACAACTGAGATGGCCGAGGCTGTTATATTTGGCGAAAGGAGATTCGATGCGCTTCTTTTCTGATGATTGTCGTTGCTTTTCTCTCATCAAGCGCCGGAGTTCTTCCTGATTTACCACCTTCTTCCCTTTCTTAGATGTTGCCATCATTTAAAAATGTGTTTGGGAGCTAGCTTGGCGCTAAACTCGAAAGGTACGTCCCATGAAGATGACATACACGGTTTAAACTCTCGTGTTGTATAATCTCGCGAGATATCACGGACCATCTAAGCGGCGTTTTGGCCAGTCGATTTGTATCAGTCTGCCAGCAAGCGAGATAGACGTTTTTCAACTCAGTTTATAATGTCCCCACTCATGCATAAAGTTCATGTTTAAATGTAAAAGGCATCTCTGTGTAATTCTGTAGCTATTTTATTATTTTTATAAGTCTTTTAAGTCTTGCATAGGCATGTGGGCGTTTTAATATATGCAATTTTATTTTGAGCATTGCTATGTAAATCGCGTGACGGTCCGAAGCTGTTTATTATTATTAATAATATTAATAAAATAATCTCTTAAATTGAATGGAGTGGTACAAATGAATGGAGAAAGAAAGAAGAGGAAGAAAAGTTTAAACACAATTCATACAAAGTTGGTTAATTGAAGTTTACATTAAAATTGAAAGCAAGAACATATTTACATATAACAACAAAAGCAGGGGTATTATTGTTTATGTCGAGGTTGAGATACTAATATTATAGGCTTCTGTGGTTTTAGTTGCCTTTTTATTATTGCTATTTGGAGAGTTTTCAGTTTTCCTACATTGATTCATATTTATTATAAATTATTTTATTCTGGGTTTTCTTTTGGAATATTTGCATTTGTGTATAACATAGTTTCCAAGTAAAATAAAAAGACCCCAAAATATATTTTGTGTCACCCGATGCTGATTGTACCAGTGGAGTTCCCGTATCTAAAATGGCAGAACAGATCGCGCATGCGCAGAGCATATTCTGAAGCAAAAAGGGTAGCGGCGCAAATTGGGCACATTCTGCCTGAATTTTGCCGCAAAGCGAAGACAAACGGTACAGATTTTAAACGTATCACCCGACGAAGAGGAGTTTAAGCAGAGAACAATGTAGCGGCCTTTTATTTGTTTTTACCTATGTGTTTATTTAGTTTGTGTCTGTGTTCTGTTTCGTGTAGCCGTATTTTCTTTTTACATCACCGCACCCACCATATCATTTTTTGTTGTGGGCTAGGCAGCTAACCTATGCTAGTAGCTAATATTGGTATTGATGCAGAAAGAAGCAGGTGTACCCTTACGATTATTAAGATTTATTTTGTTACGTTACTGAATTATTGAGGGCATTAAGTTATTACGGCAAAGATTAGGCTGCACTTACATTCTTTTCGTGGGATTTAAACCAAATACCCCTTAGTTTCTATCGTACTTGGTGTTAAAGGAATAGTTAACGTACAGTAGCCACCATGACCGGTGAGAAGATTCGCACCACGCGAAAAGACCACAACAAAACAAACAAAAATGAAGAGATTATGGACACTAACGATGATGCCTCTATTTCCAACGGTACGAGTAACCATTTTAAGTCCAATAAGCTGTTTCAGAAGTCGTACAAAGCCTCGGCTCTGCAACAACAGCAGCAGCTCAATGAAAACAACATAAATGGAAACTCAGCATCAGTGGGCACAGTGGTCAATGATAACAACAAGAACCCAATCATCTTGACCAGTGCCAATGTGGAGTTTCCTGTTCATGAATGCGTGTTCAAAGGAGATGTCCGCCGCCTGTCCTCTCTCATCAGGACCCACAGCATCTCCCAGAAAGATGTTCACGGTCAGTGGATTTATTAAAATACCCTCTTTATTCATAATTTAACAGTGGATTATGTTTTCTCTGAATTCTTACTCTTTTTTTTTTTTCTAAACCTCTAATAAAACGGAATTAGACCAACCACCCATAGCAGTGACTTTAATTGCACAGGTTGTTTTAATATTTCATGCACCATATTCCTATAATTAAAGATAACAAATTCCAATTAAAGCACTACTATTAAAGAGATAAACATTTTATGTATTAACCTAAGCTTTAGTTACTGTAAACACTGAGGTTGCCATTTAACCCAGTTTGGTAACTTGAAAAATGACTATAAATTGCATGCTTGAAATTACCTGTAGTCTTGGGTAATAAAATATGGCAATAAACATGAAAACAGCAACAAATTGTTCTTTGAGGTTCCCATTCATCCATTTCATAACAAGTAAAAGTTAACAAGAAGTCATCTCAGTGTAGTTTGAGTTAAGTTGAAGGCGTTTCTTCCAACATCCAAGGGACTATTTAATCATTATATTGTATATAACATTTGACAACTCCAAGTGTTTCAACTCAGCAGCATCTACAACAACAATTCACACCCAGATGACTTTTTAACCTTTGCCTAATCTAAACCAAATTTACCAAGTACATAGCTGAGGTGAAGGTCCCCCATAAGTATGACTACATCTCTATCATTGTATAATGAACGTTTTGACCACATATATTAATTGTTGTTATTTCAAGTATCTTAAAAATTGGCAAGGAATAGCTTTTTCAAACTGGAAATCTTTAGTTGCATCATTTTCCTTGTACTATGACTATTTTTTGGAATTCGTCAACAAACTCTTTTTCTGCCAAATGTGATTTCTACTCTTGAAGCTATCACAAACCCCTTATATTTTGACACTAATTTTGGAAGCAACAATAAATGCATTTTTATAATCTCTCACCTATTACTTTTTCTTCTAGGAAACACACCTCTTCATCTCGCTGTGATGCTGGGACACAAAGGTAATTTAAAATATTTTGGATGTTCACTAGTTTTGACCTGATATACTCTCCTCCATTAACTAAATAACACTTTAGTCTCATAATCTGTCTGTTTGGATAAAACTACTACATTTAATCTGTTGTTATCTGTGACCTTGTATCTGCCTAAATAGCCCTTTAATGAAGCAGCTTAGCATCTATTCAGAAGCACAATTTGTTTTAACGAGACAATTACAACAAATAGTGCTGGTTGTGAGGGTTTGAAAGTGCCTGAATGTAAGTGTGTAACAATAAGTGACTCATCAAAGCACACATACAATTTCATTTCCTTTTATTTCATTACAAAACAAATGCTGTTGGTTGTTGTTTAGCATGATGCAGAAATGAATTAAGCAATCTAGCATATTGCGCATTACATATTATTTAACACAATACACACTTTTTGCCATAAGTCTGTTAGCTGATAAACTATGAAGTAAAATTAAAATTACATAATTGAATTTTGAAGCCAGACAGAAGTGCTTTAATAATTAAAGGTTATGACATCATTATCATTGCTAATTGTGATTCCTTATCAGAATGCGCCCTCCTGCTCCTGGCCCATAATGCACCTGTCAAAGTGAAAAATGCTCAAGGATGGAGTCCCCTGGCAGAAGCCATCAGCTATGGTGACAGGCAAATGAGTGAGTTTCACTTAATGTGCCTTGTGTTTATAACTTGGACTTTACTCTGTATCTAAATATGTTACTGTTTCATATCTCAATCTCTTTATTACTTGAATTTTTATAAATTGTATTGTGCTAGGGCTGAGCATATGAATTTTTTTTAAGGTTTTGTGTAAATAATATTTAGTTTCCTCTCAAAGACATCCTTTTTGTTTTTATTTTGAATTTCCCTTTACCTTTATTCTTTCAACTGCTTAATGGGGGCCGGCCTATCCCAGCTGCTTTGGGCATGAGGCATGGTACAACATTAAACGACAGTATGAACATCTATACAGTGTTAGCTATCATACATAATTAAAAGTTCATTTCTATTTTATAATGTTAATGCCAGGGACTTTCCATTAATCCTAATCACTATTAACTGGGGCTGCACAGAATATTGCATCCCATCGTTATTGATTTATCAGTATTCACAAAGAACTCCAGGTCATTCTGCTCTTTGAAACTTTCAAAATAATGTCCTATCAAAGCTGTAAATCAAACTGTGCAAGTTCAAAATGTCCTGATTTAGTAATTTATAAAGTTGTAATCATTATATTATAATATTGTGCACATCTACTAAGATTAAAAAAATTACCTTGACAGTTTCTAAAAATGATGGTAGTCAGTCACCATGCTTAAATAATAGTAAGCATGAAAGGGCTGTGACTGTGTAGAGAGGACTTTTAAAGGACAATAAAATTACTGTTTTATGGGTTATTTGATTGTAGAGACTGCTATCTGATGGTTGTTGCAGCTAAAAAGCTAGAGGTAGGGATTTTCTGTGAGCTCGTCATCCAGATGGGTTGGAACACAGCCTAAATGAAGGCTTAGTGTAGAAAGCCCAGAGCTTACAGGCTGGTCACTACCCTGCCTAATGATGCTCCTGTTTTTAGATCTGCCACACAGTGAAAAGAGCCAAATGACATGTGAAAGGCAGCAGGCTTTCTAATGGCTTTGGGTTGGCTGCTTCTAAGGGTGGTACATACCTTTTACTGAAACAGTTTATTTCAGATTTTGTGACAAAGTGGAGGTCATTTCTTGCTGCACTGTGGGCTTGTACAAAATGACCTGTGCCTTCTTAGTATGCGCCGTGTTCCTCTGCTCCTGCTGTGACAGGCTGGGGACTGGGAGCGGGAGTGTGGCTTTGAGAAGGTCACATCACTTCGGGAGAGGGTGGAGGGGTTGGAGGGGTTGGTGGGGGTGGGCACTTTAGGACAGGAAGGTCAAGCAGTGAAAACTCCTGCTCTGTGGGTAAATAAGCTGCAGTACAGAAACACAAGGTTGTACAATGCAGTCTGCACACCAGCCATCACCTCTGGTCCTCAGCGCTCACAGTGCGTCAGCAGCTGTTGTCCGTGGGAGCAGTGATGCACTGCACGATCCAACAAGAGCATCGTCAGCTCTTCTCACCTTATGTCACGGGCGTTATCAGCTGTGCATTTTCACTCCAATGGACACAGTGCACTTCTGTCTTTGCGTCTTTCTGATCTCACACACAGCTCAGTACAAGTGGACTTGCTTCCACCTCTGTCACTGATGCATGTAATATGCCCCATGTTACTGCTGTCAGCCACAAAAGTGAATACTTATCTACTGTGGTATAACAGGCAGGTTATTTTGGGTACCTCTGACAGAAGAGGGAGAATAAATGTAAGGCTCAGGAATGACCTGTGTGCATAAAATTAATAGTGAAATAGTGATGTAAGTTAGGCCTACCCATTAGCTGCCACATTTGTCTGATAACGTAACATCAGTAACATTTATATCATTTATTTATTTATCAGGACAATGTACAAGTTTACATTATCCTCTAGAGGAAAGATGCTTGTACCAGATTCTAGCTTACGAAGCTAATTTCCATTTGCAGTCCTTAAGGAAAGGGGTACAAAGACTACTTAAACATGAGTGGGACACGGCTGGTAATACATTGTCTAATGCATTGGTATTAAAATGTTAATTTAAATGTATGCAGATCTCCAAAGATCCATTTAGTGGTGCTTTTTTTCTGTCACCTTATCTGTTGTCTCTGTCTCTGCACAAATACATGCACTGATCACCTGATTCCCAGTCACTAAATATCACTGTGTTTGTGAACTTCTTCACATCTGTGCTGGTAAAATGTGTATTTGGTGGAAGTTTACAAAATATTCTTATTTCTAACCTACAAAATTAATATTAGCCTTTAACTGTGCAATACACAATTTCTTGTTGATGAACTGTTTTTTACTACCCCAAGCTTAGTTCCTAAAAATAATGTTTTTATTTTTATCACCTCTGCCAAAGAGGTTACATGTTTGTTGTGTGTTGGTTTGTCTGTTTGTCGATGAACAACATACTCAAAAAGCTCAAAAGGCTTAAACTGTCAGATTTAGATGACACTTCCAGAAAAGGTTGGTAATTAACCAAGGAACCTCTTAATTGGTGTGGATCTAGATTAGTTGGTTTCAGTGAATCATATTAACTTTTCTTAGATAAACTTAACCGATCCCTCTGCAGGGTAATTCAGTTAACTTTTTTAAGGAATATATTGCATGTTTGGTCTGTTAGCAAAATAACCCAAAATGTTAGAGGTGCAAAGTCCAGACAGCATTAGTGGGATGTGGTATAAAAGTCCAGATAGAGTATCTTTGTGTATGTTCTGGGGTGGTGGTGATGTGGGACAGCATCAAGGGGTGGAACGGTAGCATTGCATCAGGGCTGAGGGAAAAAGGGTTAAAAATGTGGGAGCATGTGTTCTGAGAGATGATGATTTAGGACAAAATACTATTCCTAATATCTTCAGAGAGAAATGTTATTTCTTGATGTTATGGTTACAGTGCTGATTAACTGACAAAATAGAGGAAAACAGAGAATAATAAGAGAAACATCCAAGTTTAAAAGAGTCTAACACTGTGTCATTACATTGTGTCTTTTGTAGTAACGGCGATCCTGCGTAAATTAAAGCAGCAGTCCAGAGAGAGCGTGGAGGATAAAAGGCCCAAATTACTCAAAGCTCTGCGAGAGGTAAGCTCACACCAACTTCACTTACACCGCTTCACTCCCTGCTGTTACTTTATTAAACCTTAATTATTCCGCTGCACTCTGGCTCCCTGTATGGTAATGTGCTCACTGCACTGCACTGCATGCTTTTAATACATGTATGTTTTTAATAGCACATGTTAACAGCTTCACTGAATCTTTTTGCACTGACCTGTTAACTTATGGTGCATTTGTTTTGTAGCTTGGTGACTTTTATCTAGAGTTGCATTGGGATTTTCAGAGCTGGGGTGAGTTGTCTTTATGTTATTTAATTATAAAAGATTAGGAAAATAGACCTTAAGTTGCTTGACGCTAATTAGGCTGTTTTGTTTTGTAGTGCCTTTGCTGTCCCGGATGTTGCCTTCTGATGCTTGTAAAATCTACAAGCAGGGAACCAATATCAGGTAGGATCTCAAATAATTCTGATTATGCATTGATCAGTATGAGATTCTGACAGTATAATATACTTAGGAAAAATATTACTGCATCAGGGTGTTGCTGATTAAGCCCTAGATGATTTTCTACACAAGGAACTAGACCTAGAATTCATGCAGAGTTTTAAACTAACTTTGATTGCTTTTATGTTTCTGGCTTGATAACTTGGCACCGTTAATGTCATTGTCAATTTATCTCACAGAATTTAATGACTTCTAATACATAATCTCTCATGTTTTAGACTTGACACTACTCTCATAGACTTCAATGATATGAAATGTCAGCGCGGTGATCTCAGCTTCATTTTCGATGGCGACGCTGCTCCTTCCCGGTCTTTTGTGGTTTTGGACAATGAGGCCAAAGTGTACCAAAGAATACACCATGAGGTATGTCTAACTCGAAGTCCCTCCTTGTACCATTGCTATGCTGTGATTATTAACTGTTGTCTGTCCACAGGAGTCAGAAATGGAGACTGAAGAAGAGGTGGACATTCTCATGAGCAGCGACGTCTACTCGGCTACTCTCTCCACCAAGTCTATTACGTTTTCTCGCAGTCAGATCGGCTGGCTCTTCAGAGAGGATAAAACGGTATGAAAAATGAGCTTGGCAAATGAAAATCTGCGCTTGTGTTCTTAATGGGTGGGCTCTGCTGAATTATTTGCGGTCACTTGACTCCATTTGAAGTTAATAGTGCTTATTATCTCAGCTCCTTTCAGCTGAAAAACACAGGTGTAAGTAATAAAACCAATTATGGCAACAGCTGCAACTTATAACAATAATGACTGTTTAATTGTTCCAGGAAGTCTTTTAAATGGCTGTGGAACATTATTAAAAATACTGTACATGTTTTGGTAAATGAACTCAGCACCTTACCGGAGAATATAAATACCACTAATACCTCAGGACTACATAAAAGCACAGTGTATGCGTAATACATAATTAAGAAAGAGTCTAGGATCAACCCCCTTTCAGTAGTGCAAATACGGTCCAGATTTATAGAAAAATATGATCCCTAAGTCTCTAAGATCATTGGCTCTCATTCATGACACGTTCTTGCATGCAAATTTGTATACTACATAGCAGGATTTTTGGTATTCACCATTGTTTTTCCTTAACCGAAAAATATTTTTCTGGAAGAACAAATCCCAAGAACAGGTCTGAGGACTCTTAAGCACTGAAATTCATAATATTAGCAGACTCATAATGGAACAAAACATTTATTGTAAGTCTGACTGTAAACTTCATATTTTTACAAACTAATCCTTACAAAAATAATATTATTTAATAGACAGTGATGATATAGACCAGGTATAAGTCTCAAACAGGCTTCCTACTGCTATGCCGCTCTCTAAGCAGTGACCAGTCCCTGTCCCAATCCCCTCTTTGTAGACTGCTCTATTCAGGTTTCCACGGGGTCTTGAGTCTAAAAAAGTCTTCAATTTTAAAGTCTGAATTTAAGGCCATAAAAAGTCCTTTGCTGAGATGGGGACTGTTAGGTTTTAAATACATTTAAACAGGTCTCAAATATGTCATGTACATTTGATGCATCGACCTAAAATGTCCACTTAATGACTCAAAGGCATTTTACCAGAGCCAGTACGAGAGCTTACTAAGAACAAAATGCTTGGTCACAATTGGTTGCAGCTTTTTGTACAGTGCACGCTTACGGAATACTGAAGGTCTTATTTTTCTTGTACAATGGTCTTAAAAAAGTCTTAAATTAAACTTATTGAAGCCCGCAGAAACCCTGTTTATTACTCTGGCCTGAACTGCAGTCCCTGCAGAGTTACCTGCTCAGATGAGAAGAATCTGGCTGCTTGAGAACATGTAATGAATGCGACGAGTTCTTTTGAGTAGTTTTTAGAAGGGGTACTTAATTAACTTTAAGAGAACAAACATGATTGAGGCCCAGTGTTTTTATTACCATTTGCACCTCAGAATCCCAACAGACATTAAGATTTAGACAAATTCAAGTCTAGTATTAAATGACATTGAGTGAAAATAATCTAAACCCTTTCTTAACTGTACCAAACTTAAGCATTTTTCATATTGGGGCAGGGTTAGGCAAATATTTAATGCATTTAGAATTGTACTTACTATATTATATTAAACCTAGATGTACTGATAGAATTGAACAGTGACTAAACTACTTTCTTCATTAACAAGAGCACCAAACAAAAAAGCACCATGTCTGAAACTGCAGTGTAAATTATCTTTGAGGGCCATTGACAGTTGTGATTCATTCTCTTATGATGTGAATTATTCTTGTAGATTTAGCAATAATTAAAAAATAGAAGAGAGCTTCTCCCTGGGGTATTTTCTACATGAAAAATCCTCCTAATGGTCTTTTTGCTGTTGTTGTGAATATGGAGGAAAAAGTGCATGTTTACTTCCTACAGTCGTGCCCCGCAGCTGCACTTAAACAAATCTTCAGGCAGATTTTTGCATCAGAATTAGCTTTGGGAATACTGATTTTTTTTTTTTCCCCCATGATGAAAGCCTAACACATCTGTCACAACTGTTGGTGCAGGAACGGGTGGGGAATTTCCTGGCTGACTTCTATGCAGTGAATGGTTTGGTGCTGGAGTCGAGGAAACGTCGCGAGCACCTGAGTGAGGAAGACATCTTGAGAAACAAAGCCATTATGGAGAGCCTGAGCAAAGGTGGCAGCATCAGCGAGCAGAACTTTGAGGTGAATCTTCACGCAAGAGGCAATTATTGGTGAAAAGTCCGAAGCGCGTGATTGTAAATGATGATTTCTCTTACAGCCTGTGAAAAGACAGTCACTCAGCGCTCCAGCTTCGAACACCATTTCCTGGGAAGAGTACATTACAGCAGAGCACGGAAAGTACGTATCACCTATGATTACAGAATTATTAAGGATTGTTTGGAGAATTTAGGGCTGCACTGTTGTATTGTATTTGGAATAGTGAAATAACAATACGATATATTTGAAATTTTTAATGTTTAAAGAAATACAAGCTTCTCAACTCACCAAAGCTAGGACTAATTCAGTATTTATGACTGAACCAGGGTTAAACCATTCTCCAACAACAATAAATCTGTGATATATTGTGTAGCCCTAGAAGAAGTTTTAATATGCTGACTCTTAAGTTCATATATTATGAAAATCTAACATCTTTATCTGTGCATCTTCCCACCTCCAGGCCGCCTCATCTGGGGAGAGAGCTCGTGTGCAAGGAAAGCAAGAAGAACTTCAAAGCTACGGTCGCCATGAGCCAGGATTTCCCTCTAGGCATTGAGTCGTAAGTACAGCCCACTTTTCCTCAGATCGTTTGGTTTGTTGGAATAAACTTGAACTTGTGTTATTGGACAGAAGATAAAAGATACTTTTGTCCCACCGGAGAGGAATTTAGAGTTACTAAAGGCTAAAACCAGCACACTGAAAGACTAACAGAAACATTCTTGGGTGCCCAGTATGTTGAATATAGTATATAATATTTATAATTGGAAGATTTAGTTAAAGATCGTCATGGAAACAAAAATTGACTTAGATACATGTATAAATAAAATGTACCATAGCTTCCAGTTGCAGCAAAAGCCTTACAACTGAATGTGGGCCACTCATGTCTGCAGTTATTGTCAGTATATACAAATATATCATCATGTATGTGAAGTGAATTAAATAACTCTATTGTAAAGGGTTAGCTCTGTCTTCTGTTAAATTTTTGCTTTGTAATACTCAGATCAGGTGCAGGGAGAAGGGTTCAGAATACAAATGGAGTATGTAAAAGTTTCTCCTGGAGGTGGTTTGATTAAATGCCTGTCATGTTCAGAGCCAGCGCTGTAAAATATGACCAGAACATAATGCAGTTAAATAGCTTTATCTCTTCCTCTGAACAAATGCGTGCAGGCTCCAAAACCCCTCCTAAAGATGCTTAATGGCTTTTTAATGTGATTTTTCGCCCTCATGTGTTTTGACAAAATATGCCTCAGTGCTTTCTCCTCCTAAAATGTTACATTTCACTTTAATAAATGGCCACCACAATTAAAGATAAATCTGTCTTGTAGGTTATATATTATTAGATAACTCAAATCAAAATTTTCATTTTCTGTCCAACTTCAGAAAATGAATTATACTAGTGAATGTGTGCACCCTATGATGTTAGACGTTGTAGTAGATAAATGGATAAAAGCTCCATAGAATCCAGTGGAAGGAGCCAGGGCTGTTCCAAACGATAAAAATGAATTCCACCTTTAAGTAAAATGTATTTGTTTTTTCAGGAAAGGTTAGTAATGGGCCAAGAAAGAATATAGTTTTTTGTGTGGATTTAAAACGCTGGATTCATTATTTGTCCTATTGACAGATGCTAACTCCAGCCAGTAAGGGTCAGTAAAGTAAAAAAAAGATTTGTTTTAGTAATTGCTGTACAATTGTTAGGTAAACCATGCAGTAACACATGGACTAGAAGATCCCTGGTTTGAGGTTCAGGTCTGGGCACTATAACTTTACCATTGCGAGATAGGGCTAATGCCTTTGTGGACATCTTTGCTTGGTGCTTCACATTACTAATATTTTTATGACAGTAGTAAATTTGTGGAATAATATCATACATTTTAATTGACAATAAATGTAAAAGACACATTGTGGACCTGAGCTAACACTGGCCACATGAACTCATTATAGTAACTAACCTGAAAGCTACTGCTTAGGGGGAAAATTCAAACTCTCATTTAGTTTTATCTTTCCTGCAGGTTATTGAATGTGTTGGAAGTCATTGCCCCATTTAAGCACTTCAACAAGCTCCGAGAGTTTGTCCAAATGAAACTTCCTCCTGGGTTTCCAGTTAAACTTGGTATGTATCGACCTGCTGCACTTTTGCATTACTGCTAAACTAAGATGAATAACAGTTCATTTGTTTTGTTTTTCCTTATATTTTTTAGATATCCCAGTCTTCCCCACTATCACCGCAACCGTCACTTTTCAGGAATTCCGTTATGATGAATTTGACGAGTCCATTTTCTTCATCCCTCCCGAGTATAAAGAAGATCCCTGTCGCTTCCCTGACCTCTGACCTGTTTTCTGAATGAAAGAGCTGCAAATATTTCTGTGGCAAGGGAAACTTAAAAATCTGTATTCATTTATTATATCTCTATATCAATATATGTATGTTTAAAGGGAACTGATCTCAGTGGTCAGTTGCATTTCATTTCTGATGGATCCAAAGCAAGTCAATGCAAAGAGAGTGCCATGTTTGTGTAGGTGGGCAGTAGTTGTTGTGAAGAGTGATGGCTTTCATCGTACTTGCAGTCCACTAAGTGAGCAGCTGGTCCTCTGTTCTGAGCTGCTGTTTGAGCCTCTGGAATTTTTCACTTCTGTTGTAATAACTATATCAAGTGTAACTATTGGACTGCTATTTGAACTCTCACTTTGAGATTGCACTGACACTGACATTTGTAAATAATTCATCTCAGCTGGTAGAGCATAAGAATAATACTTAGTGATAACCTTGAACTCAGAGTGATAGTGTGGGATGTGGAGCTGTATGGAGAACATGCATACAGATTATATTTGGCTCTTCTACACATTATTGTTATATATTTTGTTGTTAGAGGCTAAAAACACAAATGATCAAAGTGCATCATACTTCTGGAAATGATCTCTGAAGCCTTCAAACAACAATGGCATTTTTTTTTTTTTTTGTTAAAATGAAATGAACTATAACTATAATATTGGTGTCTTGTATAGGTAGGATCTTAAGGGTTTTTAAATACACCCACTGGCGACATTATTAGGTACACCTGTTCTAATGCTTGTAAAGCCAAATATCTCATGAAATTCTTTCCAGGCAAACTTTTTCTAATCCTCTATTGTCAGTTTCCTCACTGTGCATTCAGAGATGGTCATCTCTGTGACTTTATATCTGACCTTCTCTGTAAACCCTACATATGTTTAGGCTTAAAAATTACAGTGGTTTCTACTCAGAGCAGCCTGTCTAGCACAAATATCTATGCCATGTCCGAAGTCACTTAAGTTATCTTTCTTCCCCATTCTGATGCTCAGTTCACCTCTGAATGCTTAGAGTTGCTGCCATTGGCTAATCAGATATGGCCATAAACATCAGGTGTATCTAATAATAGTGTCAGTTAGTGTATATTAAACTAATGTGTGTTGCAGTTGTGTTGACTTTACACCTTAAAAGGCTTATTATCTAAACGTACTTCATGCAATTTCAAAACTCCACACTACCACTTGAATATTGTTTATAAACAATGTATTATGAAATTATATGGTATACTCAATGGAGTAACACTGTGTAGCAATACATTTCCAGTACTTCAGAATGTTTTTAATGCAGCTGGGACAAGGTTTAGCATAAAACACATTGCTAACAGTTGAATATCCATGCCTTTCCCTGTGCAGGGTGCAATCTCCTGTATCTTCAGGTTAGCTCATCTTACCTCTGTGTTGTATAAATATGATGTGAGTGAACAGTACTGTAATGAGGTTTGTTGCGTGTTTGTAACTGAGAGAAAGTCTTTGGGATATCAGGTGAACTATATTTAGTTTATAACTGCACTGATATAAGATATATTTAAGGCATGCTATGGCTACGTTGGCCTAAAGGATCCACATGCATCTTTAAGCTATATTCTATATTCTTTGTTATATTACCTAAAGAGTAATTGTAACACTAACACTTTGAAACACATTTCTAGTGCTTATAAAAGCTCTCCTCTATGATAGTTTCTGTGTTTTCATTTTGTTACTTTTGTAATCTAGGGAGAGTCCAAGCTGTGAAGTTGAAATTGCTGGATATTTCAAAACTGTAAAATGGGAAAAAAATCCAGTCCGTTTAGTTGTCTCTGGCTTTCTGCGACCATACCTACTTCACATCCCTTTAAATAAAGCACCAGCATCATGTTTCAACTCAGACGCATTCATGTTTTGATTTTTTTTTTTTTTGGCATTTAGTCACATATACCGCAAAGGTGTCTAACATTTAATATTGGATGATTTTGACAAATATCTCTAGACCAAACTACCCATTTCTTTCAGCTGCCTCCTTCAGGTCATCATAGCAAAGCATAGGTGTCTTCACTAGGTGCCCTCGTCATTTTCTTTGCACTTGGGACAAGTGACACGTGGGGGTTACTCACTACTTTACCACTTTATGTATGAGGGCCGTATCTCCAGTGCATCCAACAAATACATTAATCTCAGCTAAGCTACTATTAATGATCACATAATTAACTTTTGTGGTAACCTACATGAAATTTCCCATACAAGTAATCACTTAACAGCAACATTATTAGTTACACTCGAGTTAAGAGTATTGATATTTAAGACAAACCTGCAGAGGTTCAAATCAATCAGAATGAGAAATAAAGGTGATTTAAGTGGCATGGCTGTTGGTGCTAGAAGGGCTGGTCTGAGTATTTCAGAAATAGCTCATGACTATTAACAGAGAAAGGCCAAACAAACAGAAAATATCCAGTGATGAGATGACTGGCCAGGCTAGGATGAGATGGTACAAGACAATAACAAGGCAACAGTAGCTGAAAAAGCATTTTTCCTTTCAGGTGTTCCCTTCAAGAGTGGCCACAGCAAATCATCTGCCTCCATTTAACCCTGTCCTCTCCATCCTCTGCTCAACTTCATGTCCTATTTGGCTTTCCTCCACATCCTTCTATTTACACTAACTATTCCTCCCCAATCTCAACCTAAATATCCAAAATAAATACCCAAAATATCACAGAAGGATAAAAGGACACAAGTCAAAGTCACAGCTGATCATCAGTTTCTGCAATATGCCTGCAAATTTCTCTTTAACATGAAAACAAAACACACTAATTATCATTTCTCCAAAGAGGCTTTAATAAAAAAAAAAGTAATCATTGATAAAACACTTTCAAATAACATGAAGCAGTAATAGCAACTGTTAACGCATGACTTAAGCTCAAATGTAAAGATATTGTATATAAAGAGATGACAAACTCAGATGTAAGCAGAGAAAAGGCAGAGTCTAACTGCAGTTTGTAATCATGGCTATTAAAAAGCATCATGACAAACCATGTTCAGCTAATCCCTAGACAAAAATAACTTAAAAAAATCTGCATTGTAGATTTGTAGAAGAGAGGAGGATGATTCTGTGTAAGAAACGGTTGCAACATCACATTTCAGACTGGAAAAACTTTGTTACGTGACAAAAACATGTAGGTTATAGTAAGGTAACGAGACAGCAGGACGGTACATCTAATCGCTGACATCCATGTCCTCCTCGTGGTGATCGTCTGAACCGTTCACTTTGACCATCTTCACCAGTCGTGCAGAGTCGTTATCTTCAGAGCGAGGTGACATGGAGTCTTCTGAGTCCTTCCTGCCCATGCGCTCCTTCCCGCTGTCGTAGCCTTGTTCTTCTTCATCGTAGTCTCTGGTGACCTGGAGCAAGGAGACCAGGAGAGGTGAGATTGTGCGACCCTTGGATGGTGAACTATTTTCACTTTGTTATGCTTGTTTTCATCAGAATCAGAATGCAGGGATAGTTGGATCCTAATGATTAGACTTTTAGCTGCCCTTATCATAAAATATAAGCAACCATTGACAAAATATCCAAAATAAAAAAAATTAAATAAAAAAAAAACATGTCAGAAAGTCACCAACCTTGACATCTTTCTCCCCATCTAACTTCCTCTCCTGATCTCGGTCTTTGTCTTTACATCTCTTTTTCTTGCTGCTGGTGTGCTCGCGGTCGTCACGGCTGCGGTCTTTGTCACTTCTGCGTTCTCTGTCCCTTTCTTTATCCCGCTTCTTTTCCTTCTTATGTCTGGAAGGCAGAATTACAAAGGCAAATCAATATCTATGATGTTTATACCATCTTTAAGATTAAGCTTTAAGTGCAATGCACCCACTTTCGAGGGGAGGGAGACCTTGAAGGAGACCTCTTTGGAGACTTTTTGGGGGACCTGCTGCCACTGCGACTTCTCCTGCGTCTCCTGCAGTGCAAAATGAAAGCTAAATTTTAATCAGGGAAAAACCATGCTTAAATTACCATTATTGTGGCACTCACCGACTGGCGCTCCGTGATCTTCTCGCTGTGCTGTAGCTTTTTGGTGGAGTCCTAGATCTTTTTCTTGCTTCCTCCTTTTTTCTGTCTCTGCTAAAACAATGTTTAATGTTAACATGTTTTAATATCAACCAAACATTACTTGCATTTCAAGCTGTTCATTTTCAGCTTAAAATGTTGCATGAACCAACCTGGATCTGCTGTGGGAGCGCTTCCGATCTCTGGAGCGGCTGCGTCTCCTACGAGGACTCTTGGAGCGCCTCCGGTTTCGAGAGCCCGATCTTCGTCTAGATCTGCTCCTTGTACGCCTACAGTCAATTTTTATTCTTAGCAGTAGTAAAAGTTTTGTTTCTCATCATTTTCAACTGGCCAACAATAACATTGAAGTACCTGTGCCTTGAACGAGATCTAGACCTCCTCCTTCTGGACCTAGACCTGGACCGAGAGTGACGCTTCTTACCATCCTTGCCTGCAAAACATTCATTATTTTAGACATTTAACAAATCTTTGTAAACTTAAACAAGTGTTACTGGGCAAAATGCTACTCACTTCCTGGCTCAATAGCTGCAGAAATAAGGGACTGTGCCTCTCTGACTCTCTTCATGGCTACTTCGATTTCTTTATTTGATGCATCAGCTTTCAAGCTTGCGCTCAGGTTTAAACCAACAGCCAGCGGGTTCAGTCTAAAAAAAAAAAAAAGACATTAGTTAACACACAGTACTACCATCAGCATAAATGCAGTTAGGCTACTTTTATGAAAAATTCAGAGACTTACTTTGGATCGGTCATGAATTTTAGTAACTGATCGGCCGCCTGAGGATTCATGTTGGCTCCCGGAAATCCAAACGCAGCCAACGCGTCCATGTTTGGGACTCCAAAAGGATTTGCACCCATCTGAAATTACATATAGATGTTTTTCAGTAAGAGAGACGCAGCTGTGGTATCCCATCTCCTTTTATCCAATCAGAAAATAAAACTGAATGATCTCAGATTTTTGACAATGTGTAAATCAATAGTGGAGCAAGTGAAAACTGGTCAAATCACAAAAGTAATCTCAAACCTTACCGAATTAGGAATGGGGTTTGGAGTTGGAAGAAGTCCTCCTCCAGGCAGGATTCCTGCAACAGCATTTGCTGGTGCCAGCAGTGACAAAGCTTTACTCTCATCTGGGATTGAGCCTGGAGAAATAAAATCGGCATTAGACGGGAACAACATTACTACACACTCAACAGAGCAGATGCATAAAAAGTCCTCACACTGCATTTCTTAGGTTCAGCAAAATGGTTACCTTACAGATCTGAGAAGAGGTCCCAAAATAATGATTGCAGTGACATAACTATTGCTGGAAAGTACCACACTACTGCAATGAACACTGCCAAAAATCACCTGAACGTGTTTTTTAAGTCATGAACCAAACGTTAGCAAGCACAGCTGCTTCTCCAGTTGGGTGTGCCCTCAATTTTCATATAGACTCAAACAAGCGACTCGCGTGGGCGGCTTGGCTACTAAAAGCACACAGAGAAAAATCGAGATACACACACAAAAGAGAATTTTAGGGAGTTGGCAAGAAAACTATACCAAAAACAAAATATGTGCTGCAAGACAATAACAGTTAATGGGGATAGCTAATGTGCCTGCAGTAAATCATTGTTCTGGTTTCTTACCTGGCACTGCATCGATTTAACAAATCAGGCACTAAAAGTCTATGATTAAGCATTATAAATTTGAATTTGTGTGTTATCAGTGCAACTTATTCGAAAATCATCACCAGGATTAACATTTTGTTATTCCACCTAGAACCACTCAAATACAGGCACCAAACAATGACAACATGTAAATAAAAGAGCACACAGGAGAGAGAAATTTCTGCAGTGGTGGCCTTTTCAGCAGGGCCTGGTTTACAGGACTGGCTGCAAAACACAACAACAAAAGGAGACCACCGTTAACTGTGATTGTACCAACATGTGGGCTGCTCATTTTAGATCATTTATGGCAAAATGACTGATTATTTTAGTGATGAGCAGAAGATTGTGGTAGTTTTCCAAAAACATTTTAAAGTGATAGTTCAGCTTTGTTAAATGGGGACAATATGTTGGTAATTTATTTCTTACATACAGAATATATAAAAATACTGAACAAAGTTTGATCTTAATCATTAGTTTCTTATCCACATTTAGCCGATTTGCAACCCAATTCTCTTAACTTTCTCTTAACTGTGGATTCACAAATCTGCACAAAGGAGTTGTAAAGTATTGTGTGTAAGACTCTCTTATTTACAAGTTTTGCTCTTTCAGAAGAAATTATTTTACTATATGTAGCATAAAATCAACCCCGTGATACGGTTAGAGAATACCCAATGTCCTCAGTATTGACTTGACACTCTGATGGGACCTTGTTACACAGAAAATTCTGCACTATCACTTTAAACGGGCCAGTAATGGATGGCCAAGTCTTAAAGTATTTAAGGATGTAGAATTAACCATTTCAGCTTTAATGAGCTAAACGACCTGGAAAAGACAAATTAAGACAGAAGAGAGAGGGAAAAGAGAGACACAAAAAGACAGGGTGGGGCTTGAATGCTTGCTGGCCTTTGCAAATGTCTACAGTCCCCTGTTGGCAGGCAGAGGAGCACTTTGAACCATCAACGAGGGGCAGCTTTTGCCTTCTTCACTACAAAAATCACACACACATACACACAACACACAAATAACAAAGAGAAGTTTAACAGAGGAAAGTCCAACATGGGTGAATAAAATAAAATGCATTTATATGTGTAAAAACATTTTCTCATCACTTTTGCAATTCAGATATCCAAACCTTGTTTTGGTACTTAGGTGATTTAGATGAGACAAAAGAAATATTGTTCACTTCCATATGGGCCTTTCAACAGAAATAGAGCTTTTTTTTGTTTAAGTAAACTCATGGTCATGAATAAATGATATCATTCAATCAAAAGGGCCCACTCAAACTTGGAAAATGGCTTTATACAAACCTTCCGCAAATGGGACCACAATCAAAGCTCTGTCCAAAAAGACTGTGTTGGTGAGATGCTGAGACACTCCGACAGACTCTTGCTCCTGGAACTTCACAAAACACACCCGAGATGTGACTGGCATCGGAGAATCACTGAAGAGTAAGGACAAGACATGTTTAAAAGTACAGCCAAGAAGTCAACAATACATCCTTTACATATCCTTCACATCCTCAACTGTATGTAGCTATTATGAAGCAATAATAAAGTCTTGCTATTTTCATGTAAAAGTAGAAAAGCTCCGTCGTGCCTTTTAGTTTTGAGTCTTTGGTTAGATTAATTCATTGTGTCACAGTTTACATTCTATTAGTTATTTCTTTGTATCAGAATGTCTTTAGTTTGTCAACGCAACTGCTCAACTATAAGTTACACAATGGAAAATTTTGCAAAATTATTAAACGACAACATGCAAATTACACGTAGTCGACATAAAATAAAAAACAGCTAACATGCGGTTACGTGTGCAAAAGCATAAAAAAGGTGTTTTGAATCTGCTCTAAGTCTGTGTGCTGAGGGAAGAAGACTCAGATTATTGAAAGCAATGTTCAACTTCGGATGTTAGCTGAAGCTAAAGCTATTGAAAGCATTGGAAGCTAACGCTACCGTTAGCAGAACAGGCCCGCGCCATTACTAAGAAAGAGAAACTCTCGCTGTAAATAACAAAGATTGTGGGTTATCAGTGAATGGACTGTGATTAAAAAGAAAGCTGGATGACTTACTCTGGTGGAAATAACTTTAGTTCTTCAATGGTTCCGAGAAAACCAAATAGCGTGCGCATCTGCTCGGACGTGGTGCTCGGCGACACATTGGTCACCTGCACTACCTTCGTGTTGAAATTCATTTTCCAGATGGAACAACAAAACTAACCTTTCGAGTTACAACAAAAATAACCAAAACGACGTCTAATATGAGAACTGTATACGTATTAAATATCGAAGACCAAAACATCTACTTTTTCAGAGTGAACTACAGGCTGCTGCTCAACCGCTTTTCCGCCATCTTGGGTTAGCCAGCCTTCTCAAATTGCGCGTGCGCGGGACTGAACGCCAGCCTAACAATGAGGGAGCTCAAACCTCAAACATTTGGGCTAACAGCAGATACATTTATTCTGTGTACACGCGTAAACCTCTACCCACGTTTAGTATCCCAGACAGATAGCGGACAGACAGGACAGCTTGCTTTTTACAGAAATGTGGCTGCTAGATAGCTGCCAGTCATATTAGTCCATTTTCCAACAGATGTCGCCCTTTATTTTTCCAACTTTACTTATCCTTCTCTAGACCAAAATGTCACGTAACACCATTGCACTCTCTTATACAACTAAGACATGAACTAAACAAATTTCACCTCTTCAGACTGTATGATTGAATTGTTTAATTTAATTGTTTAATCTAGATTCTGTTGTGTGTCTTTGTTGCCATCTACTGTGTGGTTCTATGCACCAAAGTTCTGTTTGTCAGTTTAGAAGATTATGTTGTTGGACAAAATATTGCATTATGTGCATATCCTACATTTAAAATTCCTACGATTTCAATGTAGCCCTTAAAAAAAAAAAAAAAAAAAAAAAAAAAAGTCTTCTTTGAGGCCATGGCCATACACACCACAGTGGTACTTTTTCTAATATGTGTATTGTGTAAGTAAAGATAAACCAGAACCAAAGCACATTTATTTAGGCCTAAACCAGGTCTATATCAGGACTAAATCAGATCTAAACCAGATCTAAACCAAGACTAAGCCATGTCTAAATCAGCCCTAAACTAGGTCTAAACCAGGACTAAAGCAGGAATAAACCATATCTAAACCAGGACTAACCCAGGTCTAAACTAGGACTAAACCAGATCTAAACCAGGTCTATATCAGGACTAAATCAGGTGTAAACCAGATATAAACCAAGACTAAATCATGTCTAAATCAGCCCTAAACTAGGTCTAAACCAGGACTAAAATAGGACTAAACCAGATCTAAACCAGGACTAAACCATGTCTAAATCAGGCCTAAACCAGGTCTAAACCAAGATTAACCCAGGACTAACCCAGCACTATACTAGGACTAAACTTGGCCTCAGCCTAACACGATGGACCTCAGTATTTCTATTTTGTGTACGTCCTGCTTGAGGCCAATTCTTATCAATACCTACACTCTCTGTCCCCATTAGCAAATACCTGAAGTAAGTAGTTTCATTTCCCAAATGGGAATGCGTCCCAGCACACCTGTATGGTACACATGTATGCTATGAGCATAATCCTAGCAAGGTTGAGGTGTGGGCACGCTACGTAAAGGCATGTTATAAAGGAATACCAGGAGTTAAATTGCTGACAGAAGTACAGCTGGTAAAAACTGTCTGCTAATAGTGTTTATTCCCAGGAGAAACAAAGAAGTTCTTATTCCCTGCCCACACTCTGGATAATTCCCACACCTGAATTAAAGCTGCACTGAGACAAGCACATTAAAGCAGTCTACATTTAGACTGGCCACGCTTCATTTGTTTAACTCTGTCTGTAATGGTCTTTGATTATTGTTGCAATCGTAATAGACTACGTAGTTTTTTAACACTACTCCCGGCCTGGACTTTAATAAATTGTACCTTCAAGGGTGGTTTTATCGTAACATACTTTTCACTTCTCCAAATGTCTTAATACTGTTGGCTTGCTCAATAACAAAATGCAACACAGACTTACACAGCTAACAAGCATGACACAGCATTAACTATAACTATAACCCAAAAAATACAACACAGGAGTGATCACATGGAGAGTTGCAACACTTCTGCACAGCATAGCTCCCCTCTAATAAATATTCCCTGTAATAAATCCGGTTTCAGGAGCGTGGTTCATTGAGCCATCCAACAGAGGATATATTAGCACAATGGGATTTTTGTTCACACTGCAACACGATTGGCCAAGGGAAAGGTTTTACAGCAAAGTTTGCAGGCAATGTTTGGGAAGGGGGGCCCTAGACGGATAAATAGCCCAAATCCACTGGGGATCAGAGGAGTCCAGTTCACCAGTGACCAAAGAGTTGCTTTGAGTGGTGCCACAACAAGGAAGAACTATGGTCAGCCGGTAAGAAGCAAGTTGTGTAGTACTATGTTTTAGGAAGCAAAATATTTGAAGGCTTTCTTTAAATGTGTTGATTCTGTGCACTTTTAAACCTCTGGGGAGATTGTCAACTTATAAAATATATTCTCAATAGCTGACTGACTTTAATCTACATTTTGCTCTCAGATTTGAACACCCAGCTGGAGGCTACAGGAAGATCTTTGAAACATGCGAAGAGCTGTCGGAGCCACTTCCAGCAACAGTCACTGGTGAGTTCTGTCAAGTAAAGCTCAACTTCGGTTTTATGTGTCACTACTTTTGTTTTTTATTTGCTATATTCAAACTTGTCAGTGCCTCTGTTGTTGTTTTACAGGTAGGATTCCCTCGTTTCTCAAGGGGAGCCTTCTCCGTCTTGGACCTGGCCTGTTTGAGGTTGGAGATGAACCCTTCTACCACCTCTTCGATGGCCAGGCTCTCATGCACAAATTTGACTTCAAGAACGGCCAGGTCACCTATTATAGAAAGTAAGTATAGTGTAGTGCTAATACTGTCTTGTAGATCTAGCACTTAGAAATAAACTGGATAGTACAGGCACCAGAGAGAATTGACAAAATTAAATAACCATTATTACTCTTTGTCTCCTGTCAGGTTTGTGAAAACTGATGCATATGTGCGAGCCATTACAGAGAAGCGTGTGGTGATCACTGAGTTTGGTACCTTTGCCTACCCAGATCCCTGCAAAAATATTTTCTCCAGGTAAGTTACATACCTACAAACATACTATGCAAGTTGTACCAATGCAATATTGCACATTGCTTGTGGACCAAGCAATGGAAATACATATTTCCCATAGAAATGAAAGTACAATTAATGAGGGCAATATCCTCTGCTGAGCTTTCCCCAAAATACAAGGGAAACATGGAAAGCTCTTGTCCATCTTAATCTCCTCTAGGACAGTGGTTCTCAGCAGGTACCACCTCAAAAAATATTCCAGGCAGGGGTGGTTCAATAGGGTGGCCAGTGCCCCGTAACTGTGAGCCTGGACCCTGTAAAGAATTATCCTAGCAATATACAAGTGAAAAATATTAAGAGCTGCTTACTAACAAGCACAAAGATGATCTCAGAGTCATTTTAAACTGTTTTTTCTTTTAAATATCTCCTTGTCAGTGTTACATCAAAATGTCAGATGTGCCCCCCGACAAAAAAGTTGGCCCAGTCTGGCCCCCCTGTTAAAAGTGGTCTAGAGCCACCAGTGTTTCCAAGTACCACCTGGGGTTAAAGATCCTAAATCCAGACAAATCTTGAACTAAACCAAGGAATTAATAGAAAAATGCATTACACACTGTTTTTTTGTTTTTGTTTATTTGTTTGTTTTTGCAGGTTTTTCTCCTATTTCAAGGGCGTGGAGGTCACAGACAACTGCCTGGTGAACGTTTACCCCGTGGGAGAGGACTACTATGCTGTAACAGAGACCAACTACATCACTAAAGTCAACACTGAGACCTTGGAGACACTCAAGAAGGTACACCACAAAATGATTGGCTTTGGAGCTTAGAAATGTTTTTCACAATGGGCTCAGTTTTTTTTTTCTTTTTTTTCTTTTTGGTGCAGGTTGATATGTGCAACTTTGTCAACATTAATGGAGTGACAGCCCATCCCCACATTGAGAGAGATGGCACCGTCTGGAACATCGGAAACTGCATGGGGAAAGGAGCCACGCTGGCCTACAATATTGTCAGGATTCCACCAACACAGAAAGGTATTCACTAGTAATACATAAATCTATGACACAATGATACAATGACATTTTACTTTTTAGATAAGTCCGACCCGATTGAGAAGTCCAAAGTGTGGGTGCAGTTCCCCAGTGCTGAGAGGTTCAAGCCTTCCTATGTGCACAGGTACACATTATAAGGAACTTCTTAAAATGTTCTCAATACATTTCAGCCTAAAATATAACGTCTCATTGTCATGTTACTTGTTGTAGCTTTGGCATGTCCGACAACTACTTTGTCTTTGTGGAGACTCCAGTCAAAATCAACCTGCTGAAATTCTTGAGTGCTTGGAGCATCCGAGGGTCTAACTACATGGACTGTTTCGAGTCCAACGAAAGCCAAGGAGTAAGTCAGGGAAAAGTATTATTAGTGCTTGTAAATGTTTTTCTCTAATGTTAAACTTTCATGTTTGTTTTGTAGACATTGTTCCACATTGCCAGGAAAGAGCCTGCAGAGTACATCGATCTCAAGTTCAAAGGAGCGCCCATCGGCATGTTCCATCACATCAACACTTACGAGGATCAAGGCTTCGTTGTGGTTGACCTTTGTGCATGGAAAGGGTAAGAAAAAGTTTTTAAAAAAATAGTCTTTTGTGCTCGCTTTTTGACTCAGTGTGAACTCTTTGCAGCTTTGAGTTTGTTTACAATTATCTATGGCTGGCCAACCTGAGAGCCAACTGGGATGAGGTGAAGAAGGCGGCCATGATGGCACCGCAGCCAGAAGTTCGGCGATATGTTATTCCCTTGGATGTGCACAAGGTCAGCAGCCATTCAGAGATGTCTAGAGGCGAGGGAATAAAGAAGGAAAAGCTAATGTTGCTGTTTTGTTGATGCAGGAGGAGCAAGGAAAGAACTTGGTAAGTTTGCCATACACCACAGCTACAGCCGTGATGCATGCTGACGGTATGATCTGGCTAGAACCTGAGGTGCTCTTCTCTGGGCCTCGTCAAGGTAAGGCCATCAAGATGCAAGTTTCATGTTTCATTATTCACAAAAAAATAACTGAAGATTGTCCTTTTTAGCTTTTGAGTTCCCTCAGATCAACTATGAAAAGTTTGCAGGGAAGAATTACACATACGCCTATGGTCTGGGTCTCAACCACTTTGTGCCAGACAGAGTAAGTCGAATCTAAAAAAAAAAAAGTGCGGGAAAGTTCTTTAGGAGTTTTTACTTTTTTTTTAATTGTATTGTAGATTGTCAAGTTGAATGTGAAGACCAAGGAGACCTGGGTTTGGCAGGAGCCGGACTCTTACCCCTCAGAGCCCATATTTGTTCAGACCCCTGAAGGAGTTGATGAGGACGATGGTAAAAAAAAAAATAAAAAAAAAAATGTTGCAACCTTATGTTTTTGTCATACAAGGTACAAAGGAAATGCAGTGTCACTTATTATGTAAAGGCATGAATGAACCAATTTTACTTAAGTCCAGCATAGTATAGTGTGGGCAATAGGAGTTTTTTACTACAAGGTCTGAAAAGAAGCTGTATTTGAGCATTAGGACATGCTTTGGGGAGGGGTATGAACAGTTTGTGCACTGGGTGGGATGGGTCCTAACCAATCACAACTGAAAGGGAATTATTTAAAAACATACAAAAGATCAGAAAAAAGCACCATACAAAGCCTGCTCCATTTTAGATACAAGGTTATGACTGGCTAGGAAAGACTGACCTACATAAAAATAGGCTTGAATGGGAAAGAGTTACAGACCCACTTCACTTTACTAAGAAAATTAATAGATTTGAACTAAGAAAGGAAGAAGAGCTGAGGCACACTGACTTGAGTTAAAAGTCCTCTCTTTGCTCAGATCTCTTAAAACCTGGATCTTTGAACAGCACCTGACCAAAAACTTTACACACCCCTGACCCAGTTACACACTCACATCTCCCAACTTTATTATATATAAATAGAAAAAGGATATTTTAATGAGCATACCTTTTATGTTCTTCAGGAGTGCTGCTGACCATCGTGGTGGCCCCCGGTTCACAAAGGCCCGGATTCCTCCTCATCCTGAACGCCAAGGACTTGTCTGAGATCGCCAGGGCCGAAGTGGAGTGCACCTTCCCTGTCACCTTCCACGGGATGTACAAACCTTAAAGTCTCACCTCTCCAATGCTCAATGTAATAAAAAAATGTACTGGGGTGTCTTCATTGGTTCTCAGTATGAAATGAAGATGATAAAATGTATGGTTATATTGTTATTTGCATGCTCTGTAAATGTGTGAAGGTTGGGAAAATAAACTGAGTATAAGAAAAAATGAGCTTGTTTCTCTTATACTTGTAACATAATTTATTTGGTATAAATCACCATATATATTTAGGGTGTTCTCTAGGCAATTATTTTTGGCATTAAAAACAATAAATCTACATTATAATCACATATTAAAATTAAATACAAGTAGCAGAACACAAAGAAAAACACTAATCTCTAAATTCCTGACATTTTTGAACAGATTAAACATTTTCACACCAAATCCCATTATGGCCGAATTTCAACAAGTGACCTTTTCTAATGATGCTTTACAAATGCAGCATGCAGATCTCGCAACACCGAAAAGCTGATTAACTATTTCAGCACTAAATCTTAAGAGAAAAAAACAATTCCATATTGGAATAGCTACTTTGTGATATAACATAATTGGGTGATGTTGTGTATGCAGAGTACAAAATGGCCGCCATAACACCAACAAGTTTTTCTCCTAGAACGTGTTTGGTCAGAGCAATGTTTTTAACAATGTACAATGGGAAACTAAAGCTTATGTAAACAAGATATGCCGTCACGTTTCCCAGCTTCTGCCAGCTACAGTGTTAGGATTGCATCAATAAATGGCTTAAACATTTTGCAACGTGGCCTATAATTCTATAATCTCCCAATGTGGTGACCATGGTACCACAAATCTGACCTTTAACGTGCATTAATTAGTCTGCCTTGCACTTGCATTTGTAGAAGTAATACAAAATCCCAGTCAGATACAGTATATTTCTGCTTTATTTTGTTTTTTTGTAAGGGGTTTGGAAAAAAGAAAAAAGAGGGTCTATTAGTCGGCAGAAAACACAAAGATGAAATAACACAAGTTGTCTTCGATAGGAATAGTACACCAGATGAGAAGACTCTCACACTCTGAAATCCAGCGGGGACAGAGGTTTGTACAGTGCAGGTATGATACACTAGACAAACAATATAAAAGGATCTATGTAACAAGGAATAGTTGTGAGCCCTGTACAATAAAGCCAGTTTAAAAAGCTGGAATATATTTAGCCAACGCTAAACTTCTAACAAGAGTGCATTTCATTACATTTTTGACTAGCAAATCTTTGAAATGTAGTCTCCAGATAAAAAGAAAAAATAATCTATACATTGACAGAACTATTAGTAATTGGTGAGTTGATATTGATGTAATTACAACAGCACTAACTATACTATACTACTACTACTATACTATAATTTGATACCATCTTTCTATTACATCAACAAGCTTCACTAACCTTGGTTTTGTTGTTCAGAGCCCAACAGAACTAACAGAAAAACATCTGACACCACAAAGCATACAAAAAATACATCTACTGAAAGTATGTTTAAAGCATAGTTCATCTTAAAACATTGCCTTGAATGCTATTTTAATTTCTATCTCATCTATATCAAGCCTCTGTCCCGCTGACTTACAATAAACAAAGTGTAGTTGAGCACAACAAATTCATAATATGTCTTCAGGATTATTTTTTACTGTGACAAGTGACTATAGATCTCTATCAGTCATCTAACATTTGCATCTCAGGAAAAACAAATGAATTAAATAGATAGTGCAAGGTTATAAGGTACATATATTAATATATTGTTTAAGATACTGTCCTATGAGTAAAGTGCAATTCTCTGGATCAGTTGAAAGTGTGTGCAAGCGTTGTAATGTTAGCCTGCTCATGCGCGAATGAGCCCTTGACACTGACTTTTACACACCTTTCGCTGAAGAAAAAAAAAACATTCATGCAACACGACTCCACTGGTTTTTACCATCTTCTGGCCAAAAACAAAGAAACAACATTACATTGTGTATGTAATCAACTTTGGGTTAATTCTGTTCTTGTGTGCATAATTTCTTTGTAATCCTTCCCACTGAAAACAAATAAGTTCAGTGTACAACTTTGTTTAGTATTTTAGTGAATCATTTGTTTATGTTTATCAAAACGCCACGGACTGTATGTTGATAGACACTTTGTTGTGTCATAATTGGTTTACTGTATTTTCAGTGTCAAGTATTATAATGTCACAAATATTAAAATATCAAGGCTATAAAACATCAGTGTTTTATTATCCATATTTTTGAATGTATTTGGTTATTATTATTTTTAGTTTTCCTTTTCAGTCAAGTCTAATGCTTTTTGGTCATTTGCATTTTAATTGAGAATGTTTTTGATATAGCTAATGCTTGCCAAAATAAATCCTAGTTTAGTCCTGGATCTATATTAGTTATTGATTTAGCCTAAGCTTTGATGAGTGAAGGTATATTTTTTTATTGAACAGTCGCTGTATTTGTGTTTTTTTCAAAATGCAGACCTAGTTTTTTCTATTGACCAAGAGGATTAGAGAGCCACAGGGCAGACAGGTCACATTTTTCAAGTTTAGTGGCTGGGCTACCATTTAGTGATTCGCCCAACATGAAGTATAACCTCCAGCAACAATGTGTGTGTCCCAAGCCCTGATAAATACAAAAGGTACAGCATCCGGCGTAAAAAAAAGCCAAAATACTCCTGCAAATTATTCACTGTGGCATCCCCTGAAACAAAGGGAGCAGCCAAATGGGTCTTTTTTTTTTTTTTTTTTACTGTGCATGTGCTTACTTCAAGACACCATCATATTTGGATCATAGTGATGGGAAATCAGGAGCTTCTGTAAACCTTGTCTATCAACATACAGTCTTGTTATCTGCCATCTACCTGGGAATGTAAGTGATTTGTGATGAATGAGGAGAAACACCACCTGAGTCCAGCTCAGATGGCTCAGTTTCCACAGTCCTCATGACATACAGTACATTCTCACACGTCTCTGATGTGCCCATCCACAGCAGCAATAACAGACACTGCCTCACAACTACACACATTGACAATCATGCACGGTTATCTGGTTATCTGGAAGCACTTTCTTACCGAATAGTGGACCTAAAATGCAAGACCAGCTTATTTTATGATTTTTTTTTTTTTAAGATGATAATGATGTGGGGCAGAGAAGGCCAACATTAGGTGAGTAACTTTTGAAAGTGCAAGACAACAGCAAAGATATTTTTTGCTCCTCCTTTTGTCGCTGTACAAGAGGATAAGAGTATAAGGTTTGTGTTTTGGGAGGAGCGGCCATATTGGAGCTAACAGGTGGGGGGTACAGAAGGTGAGTGGCATCAGTTGGTCTCGTAGGTGGAGAGCAGGGCAGCATCCACGGGCTCCATGCAGGAGGGGCAGGTGAAGGACCTCATGAGCCAGTCGTCTATACAGTCCATGTGGTAGATGTGCATACATGGCAGGAACCGGATGGGGTCGCCATAGACGAAGTCCAGCATGCAAATCACGCACCTATGAAAAAATACAGAGAAATTAATACAGGTTTTCTTGCAAATGGAATTATAACCTACTGTACTCTTCTAAAGATTGTGATTTCAATTTATCTTGATAATTGAGAACAGAGTTTTCTTCACCAATGATCATTTCATTACAACAGACACATTTTTATTGCTTTGTTCAGACATATTTTCCTCTCGCCATTGCTGACAAACTACACCAGCCACACAGGGTCAAAATGCAAATTCAGAAGTGTAAATCTTTGCAGCCATTCACATAATGTTGTGGAAATTTATGAGACAGTAGGATTATCTGAATATTTTGTGTCCAAAAATAATAAAAAATCAACTGTTCCATTAAACATATTCCTAGCCACACAGACTGGAATCAAGAAGTTTCCAAACAGTTTAATAACACAATAGTATTAATTTGATATTGTGAACATAAATTATTTCTAGCATGAATATTTTTTCACTTATTGTTAACCAAAATGACTACTTTCATGATGACAATGACAAAAAGCTCAGATATGACTAAACTAAATCCCATACAAGTACAGTGAAAAGTGCACATGACTCACTCTCTGATCTTCTTCTCGGAACCGTCCGGGCCTCCATCGAAGACACCTTTGGGGAGATGCTGGATGAGGCCGATGCGCTGAGCAATGCGGATCTGCTCCTCCTCTGTCAGCTGCGAGGCTAGGCGAGTCTGACTGGGCGTGGGGTGGTACAAGGGCATGTGAGTTGGCTCCTGTGGCAACAAAACAAAAGCAATTAAACCACCTCGTCTGACTGGACCGGCTCAGTGACACGGTTATGGCAAACATAAACAAACTGGTCTAGTGTACACCCCGCAGTAGTTCAAGTTGTTTTCAGAAAATTGATCTTACAGTGAGGGTTATCACAAAGTGGCACAATGTTATACTATAAAAATCATAAATCTGAAAATAGTACTTGAATTGAAATTAGATTGTGTAGGTTTAATAACTTGAATTACTGTACTTAAACTCACTACTTTTATAGACCAATATTCTTAAAACATTTCTGATAAATTCTAACCCGATGGTTGCTATAACTTTATTATGGGATTACTAAAGTAAACGGTGCCCCAAAAGTGTTTAATTTGTTTTCCACCTCTTAAGTTACTAGGTCAACGAGACAATTCACACAAATGCTAACCATTGGTGTACTGCAGTGTACATAATATTGTCATTTTTTACCTGATATGGTGGAGGTGGCTCTAGATCTGGATCTATCCCGTCTCCAAAACTCGCCCGGTCCGACTGGGACTCATGAAGCAAAGAGATGTCGTCCGATGTCGGAGACTTCAGACAGTTTCCCATGGTTTACCTTTGTCCAGCGGATAACCTTACAACTGCTTTGTTTCTAAACTTTGACGACGTATTCTATAGATATTCCTTGAAATAATTATTTTTACAACACTGCTGTCGCCAAATGTCCCCTGTCCATAACGATTTAACACCTCGTCAATGTCCACAACAGTTTTTCTGCATGTTTCCTGACATACAAAACAAAGAACTCCCTTGCTAACAACTAGCTACCACTGCTAGCCAGCTGGGACACTTCCTTGACAAGTAACGCTCATTCCCAAGTAATAATCACACAATCTACAAAACAGCTAATTAAATAGTAACTATTAGTGTTACGCTACGACATCCGAGAAATAAGCACTAACGACAAGCCGTCATTTTAAGTTCGTAAGTGAAATGAAACTGTTTGCTTTGCTGTTAGCTCTTTCTTTAACAGGAGGACATGTTATCAGGATATGACGTAAACACAGACGCACGTAAATCGGAGCGGCGATTGGATGATGACTTTTTCACTGACCAATGGGAGGGCGAGTTTACACATTTAGACCCCCCCCCCCGTGTGTTATTTATCTATTTTTTATGCTAAATAATCGCTTATGAAAATAAAATTAAATACAAATTAAAGTAAATTTGAAATAAAATTGTTAGTTACTAGTGCAGCCCTTTATTCTTAAATTAGTTTCATTTTTTCATTAACTCATTTTCTTCAATTTGTTCCCGTTAGGTGTCGCGGGTGGTTATGAGTTTGGGTATGCCAAAAATAATGTTTGCCTAAATATTATTTACAATATAAATGGAGTATGAGGTTTATAGCTATAATTATTTTTATAGATGGAAACTTATTCAAAATATTAATGAATAGTAATCCAAAAACAATATCAACTTGATGACACCTTTATTTGTATATACAACTATTGTACACATAAAAACACAAATTATTTGCATTCCAGGAAAATATGATACAAATCTTGATGTTTTTGGTTAAGTGAGTTTCACAGAATTGGCCTTTAGGCAGAGAACAAATACACATAACCTAAAATTAACATTCAAAGACCCCTTCACTTTTAAAGCTGATCAGCAGAGTTTATTTTTTATCTAAACATTACAAACAGCATTGTTTCTTGTATTGGTCGGTAATAGTCATATAAAGCAAATTGTTTGTCCTCTTTGTATTTCTACAGTCATTCTCTGTTTTAAAATGAGGACAGCAAAGAAAATGTTTTTGTTGCTATAGTTACAAAGCTGACAATACTCAAAATCAAATGATGAATGGCATTGTTGAAATTAATGTAAAAAATGCAAAAAAAAGAGTGAATGGAGTATGAAAGACTTGCATTGTTTTTAATTGGTCAAAGTTGGATTTCAAAGAAAGCTTGATAAAACAAATAATTGTCTTTCTGCATTCTATAAGACATAAATACTGAAAGTAAGTGCCAAAAATGAAAAACAACCTTTAATTGCTTAATTTGCACATTCATTCGCACTGTAAAAAAGTCCAGCATTATTGAATGTTTTTATTAGAGTCCACATCGTCTGGTCAAAATCACCTCCGGATTGTGGCTGGATGTCTTCTTCGCTTAGAAATGACAATGGTGAGATGATCATAATGTATTTACAAAACAATAATTTATAAGAAAATGTAGTTACATATTCACAAACCTCACAGATAAAATACTGTTTAGAGCAATACCAACTCATTTAAAAACATCTTCAGAAAGGAAAATACTTATCAACACAAATGACTATCTGACCCATTTCTTCATCACTCCAGACGATTGAGATAAATTATTACTCTGTGTCATCAAGTACACATCAGGAAAAGGTACTTATTCAGTATGTTCGGTGTGAATGGGCAACTACAGTTTCAGGAAGTATTGGCCTTTGTTGAGAAGGATGCACATTTTAAACATCCAGAGGTCTTGTCTGTGAAAGTTCTCATTTCTCCAGTTCATGGTTTAGTAAAGTAGTCTAGACACGGGCAACTGAGCATAGTGCTAAAGAGGATTTTATTGTGTGGTATGGTTTGGACTGGTTCGGACTGACATTGGTGAAAAGTGGGATAGGATGATGTGGAGAGGAGTGGAAACAACAGTGGGCAGAGGGAGTTTGAGGCCTGTCATACAACTAGGGCTGCAACAACATCAATCAATCAAATTAATCAATTATAATTCATTATTAAAATAATCGTCAACTAATTGAGTAATCAAATAATCGCAAACTGGGTTACTTAATTGTCTCTCTTTTTTTTTTTAACCAAGATAGAGCAGTAAAAACAGTTAAAAACTGTACATTTTGTGTTTTTGAATCACATATGTATTACATACATGATATTTTATGTATATATGCATTATATAAACATCGTCTAGTGGCATAGTTATAGCTTTGTCTGATTTAATTCTGTAAAATTTAGGTGATTTTTGGTACTATCATCACCAATTTTTAACAGGAGCTATAAACCATCTCATGTTTTTAATTTATACTTCACTATCTGATTATTAATAGATTAATTGAAAAAGTAATTGACAGATAAAAGTTAGTTGCAGCCCTACATACAACATTATGTAACAAATTTGTGATTTCCTAAGTACGTGATGTACTAAGTGTGTGTGTGTGTGTGTATGTGTATATATATATATATATATATATATATATATATATATATATATATATATATATATATATATATATATATATATATATATATATATAGAGAGAGAGAGAGAGAATGTTCTAAACATTGCTGTCAAAATGTGCTTTTCCAGCAGTGTGCACTTGTCCACTTAGGGGAGTAGTACGAACAGGAACAGAAAGTCTAATGGAACTAAAATGGCTCCTTTAAGTGGTTTCTAAGGGTGAATCCTATTTTTTATGACTTGCCTCCTCAAAACCTCAAAGCCTCAATTCCTCGGCTGTTTGGCCAAACATTGAAGTGACCCATTATGTTCAGGTAAATACTACAGGATGTTTTCAGTATCAGTGCACCTAAAACCATGTCCAGTTGCCTTCTTCTAGACTACCACAGTAGTGTTGTGGCCTCAAAGCCACACTGTTAACTGAGGGATGACTCAGGGGGTCTCCTCTCGAGTGCTTCTTTCCCTAGCACCTGTCGTCCTCCTCTGTGTCACTGAGTGGATCACAACCGGCCACAGACGTCGTTTGTGCTAGACGTTTTCGGAAGTGTCCATTGGGTACCTGCCAGCCTGTCCGAGAGCGAAGCCGGCCAATGTTGATTGTGTTGGACCGTCCCAAGCTGCAGGCCACGGCAGCCTCAAATGTAAGTGTTTCTATGGGCCCGGTGGGGTCGGGGCTCTGCTCGTCCTCTTGTTCTAGTGAGGCCAGGAATGGTTCAGAGGGGTAGCGGCGTGGAGGGGATGGGTTTCTCCTCCTCTCGGCTTTGCTTTCTTTAGACTCCCTCTTGGACTTGACCCGCTTGATGGTCTCTGGGCTTCCTGGTTCATCCTCGTCTTCAGGGTGTGGACGGCAGACCAAAGGAGAGTAGGAAATGTGAGGCCGGGAGCGGTTTGGGGTTTGGGACATTGGACGCCGCCCACTGGGAGTGCTGGACTCTGATGTGGAGGGCACTGGGCTATCAGAGCTGTTGCCCTGGAGACCAAAATAACATGTATTATTATAATACATTAATTATGAATAACATTTTTTCCTTGATGATTTATTACGTATACCATAACATGTTTTGTTAGTGGTATGTTCACTCTTGTTTTCATCCTACAATAATTATATTTCTGTATTTTAAGACAGATGAGAGTGTTCAGCCCATCAAAATCATAATCAAACTTTGGAAAATCACATCCTTGAAATTTTAACTAACTGCAGTGATACAGCTCCTACTCAGTGTTTTTAGGTGCAGTGAGTAAAACACTTGTGCCTCGCCTGTTTATCTTGAGGGTTGGCTCTCTCCACACTGGAGGATCGCGAGGGCTGCTCGCTCCTTTCCTCTGAGTTACAGCGAGACGTGTCTGGAGAGAGCAGGTGACAGCGCTCTTTGGACCGGCCACGCTCTCTCTCCGCCTGATGCCGCTCAGACCGGGAAACTACACAAGAGCCGAGACATACGCACTGTAAATAACTGTCTCGTTAGTGGTGGACAGCGGCTTGGAAATGACAGCACTAACCAGCAGCCTTGTAACTCTTGTGACGAGGCCGGTACACTCGCTCTGGACTCTTCTCCTCCTGCCACAGGCCGTTCACTCGCTGATCGCCTATAGTTGAGACCGAGCGCTTCATGGACTCACTGGAACCCTCGGCCTGCTTGGATAGGACACACAACCACAAACAAACAAAACGGAAAGAGACAAAAAATAAAAATAAAACATTTATTCATCCCGTTCTTTAAAGAACTACTTTGAGTCAAAGGAGAAGTAAGAGTATATTTTGACTTGAATAAAGGCTATATGATAAGCCTACATGATTATGTTCTGTCAGTAGAATAAAATAAATGAATCAAGTTAAGTAGTTTTGCTATGTCATTTACATTTTTATCTAATTAAAAACCATAACCCTCTACCATGCATATGTGCCTATTTACTGTGTTTAAATTGTGACAAGTCTACATATTTGCTAGTGCGATTGTTATCTGTGTTCATGTCAACAAAAATATAGACCTACCACAACAAAAGAGGTCCTCTGGATTTGTTTTTTAAAGTTGAAGACAATACACCTCTCATCCAAGAGGCTTCAATTCTGAAACTGGACTAGTGAGAGAGTTACTCCTGGAAAGGAGGAGGTTTACACCTGAAACTAAACTCTATTGGTTTAGAAGACTTGAAAGTAGACCTCCACTTGCCGGCCACAAACCACTCCTTTAAGGACTGTGAGGTCCGACTCTTAGCTAGAGTGAAAGGATGGCAATCTTTGTCAAAAAAGAAAAACCTTCTTTGAACAGAAATTGTGGTCATAATTTCAACCTTCCATGTGTTTACAGCAGTCTTTTGAAACCAAAACAAAACAAACTAGTTTTACTCTGGTCATGAACATCTGAAGGAGCTGACCAGGTTGGGGAGGGCTTACAACTGTCCCCCTCATTCCAGCTGAAGACAAAGGACTCCTAATGTTCCGAAACCACTGAGCCTCTTTCATGTCTTCTGAACCAATACAATTTAGTTTCAGGTCTAAAACTCTTCTTCTTCCTAAAAGCTATAACCCAGGTCTCTTACCAGGTCCATTTCAGTAAGCCTCTTGGATAAGAGGTTAAAACGAGTTCAACTTTAAAAACCAAGTCCAGATGACTTCTTTTTAAACCTTTTGTTGTGATTCAATTAGCCTGGATGAGTGAGAGTCATCACAGACAATATAGGCCTACCAAAAACTATTTCTATTTATCAAGTCTGAATCACTTACTTCTCCTTTCACAAACAGCTAAACCACTGCTGTTGAGCTTTCATGCTTTAGTCATTGCAAAAAGTGCATTCAAAAAACTTGAGAGAGACGTTATAAATAATGCAAGAAAACCGATGCAGTCATAGCATTCCAACATCTTCGTTATAAAGCAGACTGCTTTGAACCACTTCCCATAAAAATCAAGGCATTCTGAAGCCATGCAGACACTGAAGTCCTTGAGATCTCTCACAAAGGCCAAGTCCTGGAAGATGAAGTGTGTACCTGCAGGTCTACAGCCAGACGTGGCATAGAAGAGGCCCGCAAACACAGGCCCCTGCCTAGAAGCTCCAGTGGGACTACCAAGCCCCTAGTGCACTGGACCACCTGGTACACAGACAAGAGAGCAGGGCAACGAGAGACAGATGTGGGCTGTCTCTGAGCCATTTCAAACAAAACAAAGATCATCTACAACGCTGCCACCCAGTCAGAAGCCATTCCAATACAGGCCAAAAACCAACAGTTAAACTAGCAACAGGAATTCAAGGAGAATGATGAAAGTGTGAAGACCAAATAAGTCAAATAGTCAACAAAAATGCACTGTACAGCAACACAGAGAACCCTATTGTCCCCAATATTGTCAACAACAGGCTGCAAGGAGTTGACACAGCATTTAATGAAAGGTTATTTCTACCTTATTCATGGAGAAAGACACTCTAACCATACAAGCGAGACAGAGTGAACATGTTCTGACCTCCACAGAAATAGAAGACAGAAGCAGATGACACAAGAGCTGGCATTGCTGTGCTCTGCAAGTCACTAACAACAAAATTGTAATGGATTACCTGTAGGTCTGTATTGTATAGTGCTTTTAATTTTAAAACACTTTTCAACCTTTAAGTAGTGACTATTATATTAAATTTAGTGTATATTGTTTCAGCGTTAGGGAAAAGGTTAAAAATAAAAACAATTCTAAGACATTGTTTTTTTTCTTTGTTTACCAGATTCTCTTGTTGACTGGAATCAATGTCAGAGCTCATGGGCTGCAAAAATAGCTCCTGTGGTGAGATAGGGCTCAGTGCCACAAATCCTCCTCTGGTCCTGCATTTGAAAAAAAAAGGTACATCAACAAAACACTGGCAGAAATTATATTAATAATTCTATAAATGAAAGATGTTCAAACTCACAAGGCAGAGCCAGCACTGTGGGCCATCATTGGCAGAGGCTGAGTGTTGGATAGGATGTCTTCAGGAAGAGTAGCGGCATCAAGGCGTTTAAACATCAGATTACTCTTCTGAACAGAAGATAGAAACACACCAGATGAAATATTTTGAATTTAAATATATGACTTGTATATAAGCTGTAGCTCATGACTGTCATTTGTATGTGTGGTAATATACATTTGCGTGTTATTACTGTGCATGTTAACACTATATTATGTCAACATGGTGGGATTTTCGAGACTCTGCCAAGGAGTTTATAATGTTGCTGGTGCTGAGTGATTTGTTTGGTTATTTGTCTGGTAGCAACATACAGAGTAGGTCCAGGTTTTGTATTGGGAAATTTAAGACCTTTTTAAGACTTTTTAATGCCACTTAGAGTGAAATTTAAGGCCAGCATCATCAACAACAGAACAATAATCTGTATGAATTTAAACTAAGGAATTATCTGTACTACTCTGAAACTGAAGGGTTTTATTTTAAAAGTCTAACACAGATGAAAGAACTCCACTGCTGCATTAAAAAATCATGAATAAATGAATCATGCATTTCAGTTACATAATTTCTTCAATAAATATATTTTGTTATTGCAGTGACTTTTTTACTTATATACTCTATTACTTTTTTGTAATACAAGCATAATGTTTTGACAAGTTTTAAGACCTAGATGAACAAAATTTAATACCTACTCATAATATTTAATGCTTTCAGGGCCTTGATTTTGACAAGATCAAATTTAAATACAATACCTATTTAATGCTTTTAAGACTTTGGAGCTACCCTGAACATAAAAGTTATAGTTTTGATAGGCAAAGCAAACAATAATTGTTTTTTTATGTGGATTTGGATCACTAGTCTAGATTCTTTACCACTGCGTTGCAAGATAGGGCCAGAATTGTAGCTGTTAGCAACATGACTCAAAATGTTACCAGTGATTTTGTATGAAACTTTAAAAAAAGGTCACTAACAGGGATCGGAACGAATAATGAGTTGTCATGGTGTAGATTTGGATCACTGTTTAGATTTAGGAAGTGTAATGCACCTGACAGAGGTCTGCACTCCTTAAGTGAGTGGTGTACACTATATAATGTAAAACCTAACCCATATTTATTCATATGTAAATCTAGACAATACTAGGCAGTGAAAAAGTTGAATTACTTGAGCTTCAAGTTGCTGTCTGAGCTTCTTGGCTTTGTTCTGTTTGAAGTAGTCCATTATCATCATTGAAGCATAGATCTTCCCCACTGTCATGTCTGTATCTATGAGAAAGGACACTATACTAGCTTCATTCTGATCAAAACATTCAGTTTATACTATATTCTTAGTTGGAGTCGAACCTTTATTGATAGGCACCAGCAGGTCTAAGGTCTTCTGAGGGAGGTATGGCCAAATGATACTGATCTCCTTTTGCAGCTCAGTATCAAGAGCGACACGGTCCTCACCACCTGTGACAAATCAAATCAACTTTTCATATATTCTTTAGGACTACAGGAAATGTCCTGACTGATGTGGACTCTGACCTCTGGCAATTTTGATGTCCAGAGCTGTGCGGATGAGGGACATGAGCGTGGAGGTGAAGTGGACCGTCATGTCCTCGTCTACAGGCATGTTCATCAACACCAGTCTCTGAGTAGGCAGGACAGAGAATCATCCAGGTTTATAAAGTTACTATATGTGTACTGTTTAATACATGAAAGGTTGTAAAAAGTACCTTATAGGCGATCTTAGCTGGACATTTTTTGCCCAGTCCCAGCGGAGGTGACATATGTGTTAACATCTCATACATGGCAGTGTAGTGAATGCGTCCACTGTGGGAGATAGAGAAGAGGTTCCATTCCACATTTCAGCTCCCAAAACTACATTTAGTGCACCTTGACTGACCTCTGTTGGATCATAATAGAACTGCACTCTTGTACACAGACACCAAACCACATTTCTCAAGATTTTGAAATGAATTTGATATTTTTGCACTGATGTCTGACAGTTTTATATCAAACTGTTTTATTTTTAATGTACAGTTTAAAATCTCAAATGAAAAGCTAAAAATGCACATTAGATGCTAAAACATATTTATGTTTTTCAGGTCAGATTACACTTCTCAGCAGATAGTGCCTCTGCAGCTATTGCACCAAGGTTGCAGATGAAAAAACATGACATTATGTTCTGTCTGTTATCAGTCCTTGGTGTTCCTACTGATACCTGTTAAAAGCTTTGCAGATAACTCCTTAAAATATGACCTCATTGCAATTATCATTCTTGTGGTCTACTTTTAGTATCTTTGGACTTACGCTATGTCTTATGCAAACTGACCTTGGATGGTCAGTGCTATTGTACTGATTTCTCACTATCTTTTCTCACTGTTTGTAGCAAAACGTCATAATAGTATTTGCAGCCTACGCACAGCTCTATACATACACAACATTTTACCGGGAACAACATTTTACAGAACCAATATTTTTCTAAATGATTTAGTCATGGAAATGTTTTTCACCACTCTATGCAATTAAAACAATATCATTCAAATAAGTTGAACATTTAATTCTTCATGACCCATTCTGTGTCCTGACCCATCAGTTGGAAATCGCTGCTCAATACAATAAAAGTAGAAGGTGTAAACAATAAGAAAATCATCAAAAGCCAGTGTAACTTTGCATATGAAGTGGAAAACTTAACTGAATCAAATGAGATGTAATGATTTATTAGTGAGCATGTAAATAGCATCTTGTAAATACAACTGGTCAAGGTAGCCACATCTGTTTAGAGTATTTAGAGTTTAAAAGGAAATTCTACAATAGCATAGCAATCTTTGCATGAAAAGGTCTTACCATGCCAAACGGTCATACTCCCCCCAGATTCTGACAAACTCATCCAAGTGATGGGGTCCAAGTATTGAGGAATCCCTTGTTAGGTACTCAAAGTTATCCATGATTACAGCCACAAATAGATTCAGCATCTACACATATAGATATCAAGTGTTTTTATAAAATAAAATAAAAATCAATAGCCATCAAATAAAATGATCAGTGACTCTTACCAGAAAAGAACTAAAGAATATGAAAGAAACAAAGTAGCAGTAAGCAAATTCCGTCCCGCAGCCGCCCTCATGATCTGGAGACATGGTGAAGGGGGCCAGAGAGGGATCTGGTTCACACTCCTGACCCGACAGACAGGACAGCATGATCTCCTGCCATGACTCACCAGTGGCACTCCTATAAATACAAACAAACAATGCCTTTACAGTTGAAAGAAAAAGTAAGTGCACCCTTTGGAAATACTTGGATTTTTGCATGATTTGGTCATAAAATGTGATCTGATCTTCATCTAAGTCACAACCATAGCCAAACGCAGTCTGCTTAAACTAATGCTACAAAAAAAAAAAAAAAAAGAATGTTTCCACGTGTTTATTAAATATTTATTTAAACATTCACAGTACAGGGTGGAAAAGTAAGTGCACCTTTGGATTTAATAACTGGTTGATCCTCCTTTGGCAGCAATAACCTCAACCAAACGTTTTCTGTTGTGAAGATCAGACCTGCACAACGCTCAGGAGGAATTTTGGACCATTCCTCTTTACAAAACTGTTTAAGTTCAGCAATATTCTTTAGATGTCTGGTGTGAATCGCTCTTTTGAGGTCATGCCACAGCATTTTAATTGGATTGAGGTCAGGACTCTGACTGGGCCACTCCAGAAGGTGTATTTTATTCTGCTGAAGCCATTCTGTTGTTGATTTACTTCTGTTTTGAGTCAGTGTCCTGTTGCATCACCCATCCTGTTGAGCTTCAGTTGGTGGACAGATGGTCTTAAAGTTTTCCTGCAAAATGTTTGGATAAACTTGGGAATTAATTTTACTGTTAATGATAGCACGTTGTCCAGGCCCTGAGGCAACAAAGCAGCCCCAAACCATGATGCTCCCTCCACCATACTTCACAGTGGGGATGAGGTTTTGATGTTGGTGTGCTGTGCCTTTTTTTCTCCACACATAGCGTTGTGTGTTCCTTCTAAATAACGCAACTTTGGTTTCATCTGTCCACAGAATATTTTGCCAGTAGTGCTGTGGAACATCTAGGTGCTCTTTTGCAAACTTCAAACATGCAGCAGTATTTTTTTTTTGGGACAGTAATGGCTTCCTCCATGGTGTCCCCCCATGAAGTTCACTCTTCAATGTTTTACCCATTGTAGATTTGTCAACAAAGATGTTAGCATGTGCCAGATTTCTGTAAGTCTTTAGCTGACACTTTAGGATTCTTCTTCACCTCACTGAGCATTCTACGCTGTGCTCTTGCAGTCATTTTCACAGGATGACCACTCCTAGGCAGCGTAGCAACAGTGCTGAATCTTCTCCATTTATAGACAATCTTTCATATCATGGACTTATGAACATCTAGGCCTTATGAGATTTTTTGTAACCCTTTCCAGCTTTATGCAAGTCAATATTTCTTACTCATAGGTCTTCTGAGAGCTCTTTTGTGCGAGGCATGGTTCACATCAAACAATGCTTCTTCAGAATGGCAAACTCAAAGCTGGGGTGTGTTTTTTATTGGGCAGGGTCACTTTAACCCACACCTCCAATCTTCTCACATTGATTGGACTCCAGATTGGCTGACATCTGTCCCCAATTAGCTCTTGAAGAGGTCATTAGCCTAGGGGTGCACTTACTTTTTCCACCCTGTACTGTAGATGTTTAAATGACTATTCAATAAACACATGGAGACATGTAATTTTTTTTGGCAGCATTAGCTTAAGCAGACTGTGTTTGTCTATTGTTATGACTTAGATGAAGAACAGATCACATTTTAAGACCAAATCATGCAAAAATCCAAGTATTCCCAAAGGGTACACTTACTTTTTATTTCAACTGTATATCCATAACTCATATCTTTTAATATAACTGTCAAGAGTCCTACCTGAACAGCAGCATAAGTGCACTGAAGAAGGTTTTAAAGTTGTTGTGTTGGTTGATGTGACTGTCATCGTTGAGTTTGATGTTTCCAAACACCTGTAAAAAAAACCCAAAAAAAAAACAGTGACTGTGTTTGTATAAATTGGAATGGTTGTGGCTAAATTGTCAGGTTAGATGCATGATTACCTGCATTCCAATAATGGCATAAATGAAGAAAAGCATTGCAATGAGAAGGCAGACGTAAGGAAGTGCCTGTTGGAGAAAGATTATCATACAATTATAATAAATGTATTTTCCTTTAAGTTTATATAAATAAATGTTCTGCTTTACATGCATTGCACCAAATCACTACTTCTTTTCTATTAGTGATACATTTTTATTACATTATTTCACAGGGTAGACTAAAATATATTTCACAACTTATAAACTCTTATTCTCTCTGATTTAATTTTATAGTCTTGGGTAGCATCTGATCATGACATTTTAGACTCCAATGGCACACATCACACCCTTTCCTTACATTATTTGTCCAGTTAATTCCACTTTAATTCCTTTTTTATTCATGCCCTCTTCCTTTTATCCTATCTGCGTGATAAAAATTGCTGAGCTCCTCTAAACATTCCTACCAGCAACCTTCTGGTCAGAGGATGATCTACTCAACCTCTTGAGCAACTGCCACTGGGATAGGCTCCAGCCCGATGGTCAAGCAACTATGGGCCTCTGGTGGGGTACACCATGGGAACCATTCATTCACTAGATTCACTAACTGAACTATGCAAGCATGCGTGCACGAACAGTGGGAGGAAGCCGGAGTACTTGGACAGAACCTACAGTAACAGAGGGCATGCTTATTGTGAGTTGGCTGGGTCAGGAATTAAACCCACAATCTTTGCTTGTACTACATTTTATTATGAAATTATGAATTTTGATCTGGTTTTATGTTGTTTGGTCTTTTTTAGTTTGAATACTTAATTATCTAATCTCTTGTTTGCTTGTAACCAAGGTTGATAACAATGTTTCTGGTCTTTGTAGCGCTTAACAGTGACAAACACATAATTTTTATATTGTCAAGAGAAATACACTCGAATTTAAAAGAAATGACTGACCTTAAAAGACTGTACAAAGGTCCAGAGTAGTATCCGTATGGTGTAGCCCTGTCGGAGCAGCTTGATCAACCTGGCCGTTCGGAACAGCTTCAGGAAACTCATGTTGATAGTGTTGACAGACTGGGACAGAGATGTGAGGCGGTTAAAGAGAGCGTGGCACGAGGCGAGGACACACAAAAACCGTGAGGACCAGAGTGGCAGACAGAAGGCACAGACAGGAAGTACAACACAGATGGCCAAACTCAACACAACAGGACTTAAGTAGTGTCTGGAGCGAGAGTAACACATGAGCTAACTTGCAAAGAAAGGATCTGCTCAAAACAAAGTGAGTCAAGTCTGTTTTTAGGGTCAAAACATTGTGAAAAATGAATAGTCTTTTGGCAGTGTCTTACCTGTAAATCCACTATTATCTCTGTGATGCTGCCAAGGACTGTGATGAAATCAAAAATATTCCAAGTATCTCGAAAGTAGTTCTTTAATAAAGAGAAATCATTGTCTTTGACTGTTATACACATAAACTTTACAGATAATCTTTATTATGGATTATTGCTCACCACAAGACCAAATGCCATGATCTTGAGGATACACTCCATCGAGAAAAGCACCGTGAAGGCAGTGTTCAGATGCTTCAGGACTGTGTCGTATGCTGTTGGCGCTGAGTGGTACTGAGGAAGACAGAAGCATAAAGTCACCACATCTTTTATTGCATATCATATTTTGGTGAAAGTATTAACAAGCCAATTCTTGATCTTCAGAAAATTTCTTTCATTGCTTTTGTTAAAAGCACCAATAATTGTCAGTACTGTCTAGTTTACTTGACTTCATACGCACCTATCCATTTCACTGTCTGATAATATACAGGTAAATATTGGTAAATTGGGAATCAGAACTTATACAAGATACTGCAGTATCCATATTGGAAAGAATTTTCTGAATGGTAATTAATAAGGCCTAAATTATTACGTGTGCCTTACAGATCATAGTGAAATAATTTAGAACATTGATTCTAAAGCTTTTCACACCAAAAACCAGTTCAGAAAATATCTGGATTTCGAAGTACCATTACTATGCATTACTAAATCAGGACAAAACTCGGACTGTACCAGGAATGAAACAACACTAAGTCAAGACCAGGACAAATCCAGAACTAAAACTGGAATTTAACCAGGACTCAATCCAGACTAAACGAGTTTGGGTTTGGGTTAGTCTAGCACTAGTCTAAATACTACACTCAGCCGTTATAAAAAGGCAAGAATAATGTTGAATACAGTTTCTCTTATGTATGCATCTCAACTATAACTTCAAAAGACTTTTGACGACTGCAAAAATGTATGGTCTGAGTTTGAGTTACAAGATATTCTCCCACAGAGCTGCAAATCTCCTGCGCTCAGCTTCCTTTCGGACTCTTTGATAAGCGAGTTTCATGAGAAGCCTCTTGAAAAGCACTGCATTTCATTTAGAAGACAAATGAGGTCCACATCTCTCTAGGACCTGCATCTAAAGACTCGGAAGAAAAGCAAGGTCTCAACTCTCCACAGTAATGTGAATGTGATGTTATGTTATGATGTTAAGAAAATTTGGAATAGAGATGAATTATAACTGACTGATACTTCAGTGCAGCTAGGCTTTACTGTATTGTGATAGAGGTGGCCCCATGAGAGACCTTTTTATTGTAAATGGACTGGCAATGTTGTGTGCACTGGCTGTGATCCCCACTGTACATTTATGTAAACACTGAATTAATTAAGTTATGATTCTTGCATTTTGCCCATTGCTTTATCTATCATGATTTTATTATTTCCTTTACCAAATACTAATCCTTCCATTACTTATAGTAGTGGAAAGAAAATGTTAAATGTCTATTGTAATACACTATATACTCATACAAAACACACCCTTGTGTATCTTACCTTCATCATGAGCACCACAGTGTTGAGCGCGATCATAACCAGTACAGTGTATTCAAAAGAGGGCGATGCCACGAAATGCCACAGTCTGTACTGGAATGTCTGTCTGTTCTGAGGCATGTAGCGGGTCATGGGCTTGGCACTGATGGCAAAGTCGATACAAGCTCTCTAAAAAAGAAAAATGTAACATGAATATCCAGTCATCAGTCATTAGGTATGAAAGTATGAGTACTGTTCTTAAAAAAAAAACATGCACCTCATTTTTCTCCAAACTGCACTCATGGATCATCTTGTCTCCTTGCTCCTGGAAGGTGATGATGATCAAAGCCACAAAGATGTTGACAAAGAAGAACGGGAAAACCACAAAATAGACCACATAGAAGATGGACATCTCCATTCGGTTCCCTCGGCTCGGACCCATGTTCTCCTCTGTAACGTCGGTAGAGTGCTGGAGGACCCTGTAAAAGAGATAATCCATCCAATCCATGGATAATCCATATATTCAAATTGAAGTATTACAAGGACAAGATCCCGAATACAAGCGGCAAAAATTAGTTTCCTCCGCAGAGAGGCTGGGCGCTCCCTTAGAGATAGGGTGAGAAGGTCTGTCACCCAGAAGGAGCTTGGAGTAGAGCCGCTGCTCCTCTGGGCATCTTTGCTTAGACTGCTGCCTCCGCGACCCGGCACCGTTTAAGTGGTAGAAGATGGATGGAAGTATTACATTGTGTTTTGTATTAAAAGGCAAAGAAAGGACTTTGGGAAAACAAGCTGGTTGGAGACAGCATACTCTACAATTGGTAATGTAAAAGCTTGTACTACTCTCATACTCAAAATTGTAGCTCCGGTGGCAGAGTGGTTAGAAACCTTGCCTCACATCAAGCCAAGCTCAAGCTCTCTATGTGAAGTACATTTTTCTACTCATGACAATACAGATCCTCAGTGAGCCCCTGTTTTCTCACCCAAAAGCATGCACATTAGTTTCCATTAGCAGCAGGGGTCCCCTAAAAGGATTATCAGTCTCTGTTTCCATGATAAAAAAATCTTTAGCCATTATTAATTTTTTTAGCTAATAAACCTACAACAGCAACAACATAACCTTCTTGGCAGAGGAAAAAAAAAATCAATAAAAGAACCATGGCACTCTCACTCCAGGTGCTGTTGCCAAGCAGAAAGCAAGCCGATGGTGTCCCTGGATCCAGTTACATGCTGAGCTGAAATGACTATGCCAGGCCAATCTGGATCTGTGCTTGTCCACATTTTTGCTTCCCAATGTGTAGTGCTTTTGCTCAATTAAAAAGTGCACTGATGGGGCTCTGTCATGCTGCACAGTTTGTTTAGTGAATATGCTAGTAAAACATGGCAAAATCACTGCCAAATATACACAGTCAAAAATGTATAAAATATTTGTATTAACACACTGACATGCCCTTCTTGAGCCTCTCCATCCATGCTGAGGACTGGCACAACCAAGGCCAATATCCAAAGTACACGGGTTTGCGACCCCCTTGTGATTGGAGTTGGTACGACCTCAAAGTTTTAAACAAACTTACACTGGCCACCCCTCTCCTGTTGACACAGTGAAGAGTGTGAGCAGAGCCCAGCAGACATTATCGTAGTGAAACTCGTGCCTCCTCCACTCTCTCCTCTTCACCTCCTTTTTGTCTCTGCTGTAGTCGATGTAGTAGCCTCTGCAGGGAGCATATCGGTCCAGATGTTAGTGTTCACACGTTCATTAATTAAACCAGCACTTTTCATGAAGTAAAGGCTTCTCAACATGTTATCACAAAACCTTTTTGTGCCACACAACAGCTACACAACAAACATTGCGAGTGAAAAGTTGGAGCAGACTGTTTTACACCAAACACAGAAGTGTGAGATTCGGACTTACTGACACTCTTTCTCTGTGTTCATGGAGCTGTCAGTGCAATAGAAGAACTTCCCTTTAAAAAGCTGTACAGCAATCACAGCAAATATAAACATGAAGAGCTGGTAAACAATGAGGATGTTGAATACATTCTTCAGGGATGTGACCACGCAGTCAAAAACAGCCTACATAAAAAAAGCAACATGAATTAGAAAATACTTTATCAGTGAGAAGAGACTACAGTAGAATATTTACAGATGTGTACCTTGAGTTTAGGAAGTCTTTTGATGGTTTTCAGTGGACGCAGGACCCTGAGGACTCTGAGGGACTTGATTGTCTTAATGTCTCGTCCTTTATTGTTTCTAGAAATATCATGGAGCAGAAATAAGAAATATTCAAACATGTAGAGGCTTTGACTTGACAAGACATGTCACAGACACTGAGTATGTAGACATAAAAACAAGTGAATATATCATATGCAAAATGGTGAGGAAACACACAGGACCTTTCAGGCTTTGTGATTGGACGTGCCACACTGATGAACTTGAACTTTTTTAAATTTCAGAGCACCGCTCAGCTTGGCAGCAATGGCCGTGCTCTAGCCCCACGCTGACCATACAAATCAATGAAATTTGCTGCCACGCTCACTGCGTCCTATGTGAATGGGCCTTTAAATGCCTCTATATGGAGCCCAGCAGGTGTAGAAAGTATTAGGACTGCATTATATATGGCAAATTTACCATCTACGGTCCTGGTTTAGACCGCGCTTTCCTGGACTTCATTAACTGTACATCAGCAGATGCAGAAGCAATGCAACCACTATCATAAACCATGGGTTGTTATGATACTGGCCCACCCAGCATACAGACTGTTCACACCCCTCCTCTCAGGCAGAAAACCATGCTACCTCAAGGCCAGAACATTTAGGATGAAATGCAGCGTCAATAAAGTATACAGTATATACAGTTTAGTATTTACAGTATATTACTGTAATAATGAAACTGTGATTGACTGTTTGTCCCTAATGATATAAAGGTAAAAAAGTACTATAGACCATTCTCAGTCACGTGACTTGGTTTGTTGGCGCTGCCATTTTGGATGGCAAAAAGCCGGTGTAGCTGGCTAGTGATTAGCGATCATGCATAGAAATTGAGTTCATATTTACCACTTTCTACAATACTTTCAATACTTAACATTAAGTGTTCAGGTCAGACAGCGATATTTAGAGAAATGTTCACTTGTCGATGCTTAAGACCCATATGATGTAAAAATTACAGTTTACCAGCCTTCAACACACAATCCACTTTGGAATACCACAACGTTTACAATTATTTAGTCAATCAATCGACAATCTCACTTTATAGGGGCACATTTAAAAGCTTACAAGAGGCAGAGAGCTCCTTAGAGGCATAAAAATATTTTGTGGCAGGATGGGTGACAGACCTTTAGTATGGAAAGTGCCCTAAACAACTGTTGTCCATGTGAGTAGGCAGATGAGAGACGCAGATTAGTGAAAAGGCAATATAAATACTTAAATAAAGTAGGCTTTCCACGGAGGTTTACAAAATTATAAATCAAAATTTAAGGCCTTAAAAAGTCTCAAATTTGCTGAGATACGGAGTATTAAGATTTACATATGTTTAACCTCATTCAATCTAGCGGTGACCAGATTCAGAAAGAAACTCTGTGAAAACATAATTTGCACGGTTATTATTTTGTCAGTACAGGCATGTTATACATCGTTAGAAAGCTTATGTTCTGTACAAAATGGGAATTAAGTTAACTTTATGCTTAAAATAGGACATATGTGTAATTAATGACGATTCCTCAGTATGCCCAAACCGAAAAAACAGACGTTTACCTTTGAACATTAGTTCTGTCCAAAACCAGTTCAATCCAGGATTAGTAATGCTCAATCAGTTCATATAAATCCACAAGTAAATATCAAGATATATTTCCATAAAAGTATTCCATGTTGTGAAAATAATCCTGTAATCACCATATCCTCACGCAGAAAAGAACAAATACCAAGCTGTCCTGAACATTGCATTTTCTTTTTCTCTCCAGTTTGCTAAATGTCCGTGAAAACGTGTTTACCCTGCTAATAAACCTGAGCAGACAGTAAGAACGAGGCTAACTGACTTCGGATCGGTTTTTACTTTATTTGACGATTACAGCAGGAGCGATCTTTTATGTGACTTTTTTAAAGAATAAACTTTGTCAACCAGTGCAACATTAACTTTTTTTACTTCAAAAGACACCTGGTAGATGCTATCACAGATATAGGACACATTCAACTATTTTTGATAAGTAAAACAAATTTAATTTGTTAGGCTAACAGACTAGCAGGACGGATCCAAACTGGGCCGTTGCCACCCCACTCGAGTAGATTTTGCAGCCCGAGTAGATTTGGTACCTACACCGTGACAACCGGATTTTGCCATCCAACATGGCGGCTCCGTGCATCTCCGCGGAAATCAGGTGATCAGATGATGTTGGCTGAGAAAGGTCTATACAACTGTGCCTCCTGGTTTTCCTGGTTCTCTTGGTTTTACTTAATGGATTCCAAAGTTGAGATTCTACCTTCATACACCACTGCACCTGCCAACCCTGCTAATATAACTAAATAATATGAAGAACAAAAGATTCACTAAAACACCACACAGAAAGACAAAAAAACAAAAAACAAAAACATAACGGTGATGACAGGCCAACGCACAACATTTAGAGTGACTGAATTTTTTACCCCATCACATTCCTGGAAGCCCCAACAGTGATAAAATCCACAGGAACAACATAAAAATTGAGACAAAAGAGAGAGATTGAGGATCACAGCTATATTCACAACAGAGAAATTAACAAAAAAAAATTCTATGATAAAACAGAAGGAACAAAATTATTATTAATTTGTCACAATCAAATCCAAAAAGACAAGAGTAAATTTACATCACACATGGTTAGTAAAGTTAGTACCATAGAAACAACAATAAAAAAATACAGTGGGCGCTTATATATGTCCTGTATTTTAAGTAATAGAGAAGCACATTGAAGATTTAAAAGGAAGGTCGTCAATAACAATGGTGCAGTGAGTCAGTCTTTAGTCATAGTCAGGCAGCATCACATCATGACTCACGTTAGAGCGAAGGCAATCAGAGCTCCCACCACCACGATGAAGTCCAGGATGTTCCACATGTCGCGGAAATACGCGCCGTCGTGGAGTATGAGGCCCTGGTCGATCATCTGGAGCAAAGACAAGTTAACTATACATGTTAAGGAACAAAAAAAAGTCAATAACTAAAAGTGAGTTCCCACCTTAATGATCATTTCAAAAGTGAACACTCCAGTGAAGACATAATCAAAGTAGCGCAGGACCTAGAGACATTAAAAATGAAAAAGAATGTTGTTAGATGTAAAAAAAATTAAATGGTTGTTGTTGATATATCAATTTAAAAAATTTTTTTTAAAGTTTACATATTGAATTAGGATATGCTACAACTTGATCAGCATGAAATAAAAATTCTGAAACCTATAATATTTGGCCTTTATGTTATATGTTATCTATCTTTATGTTATGTTATCTATGCTAATTACTAAATCAAATAAAAAGGCAGATAGTTGCTAAATTATATTTTGATATATTTGGTGGCTAATGATAACTCCTCCACAGTAAATGTATTGTAGTCTGCTGAACTTATGGCACTATTCTTCAGGACGTAATGTTATTGTCTACAAACACTAAAAGGGTCTATACAAACTTTTAGGGCCATATTTACTAAGACGGGTGCTAAACTGCAAGTGCAGTGAGAAAATATGCGGCCGCTATTAATGGGCGTGTTGCGCGTAAATTACTAAGACAAACTGCGTGGCCGGTGTCAGGTGCAAACAGATGGGGCGGAACTATTTAAACGGCATCATTGCGTGTATTGTTTTGCGTCATGGAAGGTGCAGAAGTGGAACACAAACGGAAGCAAAAATTTAACCAAGAAGAGCTGAAAGTGCTGGTGAATAATTTTTTCATTCGTCATGGCAAATAGATCTGCACGCGTGGCAAACACTCTAACCTTACGTATTTGTTCATTTCTTCTCCTTCGGCTTACACAAATCACAGCAGCCACATCCGTGCAAAAGATTAGCACGTCCTTCTCCAACGTGCTAAATTTATACGCTATTTTCGCATGCAAAGTCATGGTGAGCCTTGATCAATAATATTGTGGGTGGTAAATTAATGAATTTGCATTTTCTCCGACTTCCATTTTGCGCAATCTGGGAAGAACGCCTCAGTTTACATATTCATTAGGTCATAGGAGCAAAATCTGCATTGCGTTCGCTCTGCTCCTGTAAGACACGCAAATCTCAACTACGTCTGGGTTTGCTCCAATTTTTGCGTATCTTATTCAGTTAGCGTGCACGCAAACCTTTGATAAATCTGGCCCTTAGTGTCATGCTTGTCAATTTGACTTTGATTGTCAGGGGGTGAAAACATCAGAATTCCATCCTAATCAGGACAGCACATTTTAATATATTTGCAACCAATCACAGAAGTAAAGCATTTCATAAAGCCTGTCTCATTTTGCATCCACTAAAGATGGGTATGAATGGAAGGGGGTTCCACCTCAGTTTGCTTTAAGAGTAAATGGGTTTGGCTAGCCAAGTTACAAAGCAACAATATACTGATTAGTAGTCCTGGAACACAGCAATAATAATTAAGTGGCCATATTCAATATATAAATTCAAATAAAAACAATAAAACTGCAAAATTATTTACTGTGTTGATATATCACGTAAGCAGTAAAAGCTTGGGGCATAGCTACATAAGATGCAGACTATGAAGCCAGAATATCATGTGCAGTTAAAATATTAGCTCTTGGTAGCTAATGATCAGAAAATGGACCACTTGGTAGGCAGTCTGAAAAAACACAGTTAAGGTAGCTAGCTTTTGAAAATAGGTTTTAAGTATTTTAGTCATGACCACTAAGCATGCAAACTAAAATAATCTCATTTTTAGAGGATTATAAATGTGAAAAACACACTGAATGTTTTAGGACATTTTAGAAAGTTTTGGTAGGCATTTCATTTTTACATAAACTTGTGTAGTCCAGACTGTTTATCTACTGTTCAATAATTGTTGAATTATCACATTTTCCCACCTTGTTTCTTTCTGAATTGGTGCAGACCGGGTCCTCAGCTGCCAGTGCGATGCTGCTGGCCACAATCACAAGCAGGATGGTCATCTCAAAATATCGCAGATTAACCACATAGTGACAAATCCTCCTTATGCTGTAGATCAAAGACAGTAGATTCATTAATTGTTGCATTTTGGTAACCTACTTTAAGTTTTTTTACACTCTCTTACGGGTTGGAAGCCTTGAAGATGAACATGCTGTCTGGAGCCACAGGTTTTGGTGGGGGGACAGGTGGTGGCTCCTCCTCTTCATCATCCTCCGTTTCTTCCTCTTCTTGCTCTTTCTGGTCACACTGGTAGGCCTCAAGCTCCTTACTGTTCACTAAAGCCAGAACATATTTGTAAGCGCAGCTGTAAAAATATTTTAGTTGGATGTGGACAGCTATGACAAAGAGCAAGTGAGTCACCAGCGCTATGGCCTTGAGCGGCAATACAGTAATCACATGTCAGACACCTAGAACAAGAGATCCCATTTTGTACTGCTCCGTGTAGTGGTACCTGTCATTGGTGTGAGCTCCAGCAGTGGTTGTGCACACATTTCGATGGCCACGCTGCCCTCTATTTTCTTATGTTTGAAAGAGCCAGCGGTTTTGGGATGGTTCTCGGCTTCGATGGTGCTAACGGTGTACTCTGTGGCCTCTAGGGCTGTTTCTATGGGCATGTTCTGGCACAGTGGCTCATATTGATCCGAGCTACAGTCCACCAGCTGCTGGCACTCAGGGGCGTCTGGGACTTCTGGAACTGGGGTGGTAACTCTGGGAAATAAAAGACATGTTAGTGAACTGCAATAAATGCAGAAAGTAGCAATACAGCACAAGGTATGTAATAATTTTTATTTTTTTATTGCACACTTGTAATAGAAATGCTTTTGTTGCTTCACTTTAATCACTCTATGTATAGTGTAGAAATAATAAAACTGGGGTTAACATTGCAGTAGTAACCATACAATCAAAAACTAGAGGCTTTTGGATGTGAAGAATGGGCAAAGATTCTAGTCGAAAGGTGTAAGAGGCTTGTTAGCAATTACCTAAAAACGTTAGTTAGATGTTATAAAAGTTAAAAGATGTTCCACAAAGTACTGAAGCTAAGGGTTGAATAATACTATCCATGGACATGTGTTAAAAAAAATTAATTTGAACTGTTAAAATAACTCATATATATAAAGTATTGATCATTTTTGTTGTTTAATGAGGTTCTTTGTCATTTATTCTTATTATCTTTTTATTGTCATCATTATAATGAATTTTAAGGTGAAGGGAGGAACATTTCTGACTGCAACTGTATAGTATTTGCATTTTTTACAGTGACCTAATGTATTGTGACCTGGTAGCCAGGCCAGTTTAGTTCATGCAAAGTAACGTGGGTCTGGAACACCTCTCAATCCTATTTCCACCAAAATTAATCATACCTGACCAATCAAAACTATTTACATAAAATGAGGTAGACTTCATGGGGTACTTTGTTTCTCTCATTGGTTGTTTTTTGTTGTTTGTGTTAGTCCAGAGGCAGTTCTGATTGGTTGTATGTAACTGATTTCAATCTAATTATCAAAGTCTAAATCTAAGTAATTAAATCTGCCCATTTGTTCAATAGAGACCAAAATTAATTGTAAAGAACACAATAAAATTCAATTGGCTGGCCAGGCTAGTTTGATATTATTATTATTATATATCTTGTGGATGGTAAATAAGACTTACAGCATGATATTTTGAATTAGGGCCGCACAATAAATTGCAAATTTGCCATTATTGTAATATCAGCAAACACAATATCCATGCTGCAAAAAAAATAAGTGTATCTCATTATTATAATCCTTCATCTGACAGAGGTTTGCACTGTCACAATCATGTTCCTAACTAAAAAGTAATTTAGTTTAATTAATTTAGCCCTCATTTAGACTTTCTTTAGGTTTGATAGTCATAGTTATTGAATATTGCATTATTTTCTTATATTACACACAGAAACAACAGAACAACAAAATTGGACATGCTACAGCCACACACATGTATGGAACATGTTTGCTGCTTCAAGTACAGTACAGAGCCTTACTTTTTGCTCTCCTCTCCAACATCAGCATAAGGGTTGACAATGCACGTTCCATCCTCGTCTTGCACAACATCTGTTTTCTCTCTCTCCTCCTCCTTCTCGTCCGTCTCATCCAGCACCCTTGGGTCTTGGCTGAGTGACCTTTGAACCTGTGGTCCCTCATTCGGAGCCAGCGTGCAGTCCAGACTCTTAGCCTCCGCCCGGGCCTCTCTGTGCCTGTGTCGTCTGTGTCTTGCCCCATCATCTGGGCCTTGGGTGTGTCTAAACTTGCGGGCCATCCTGTGCCTGCTCCCCCCTGTGGTTCGATGGTTGGATGGAGGGGGTTTCTCCTCTGAGATGTTGACTAGGGGTTCTGAAGTGGGAGGTTCTGGGATAGGGATGGATATGGACATAGGAGGTTCTGGTAGCGGGATCCCCGCAGACATGGGTGATTCGGGAAGATGACCCGGACTAACTTCAGGGGAGAGGGCCGAAGCATGATGGGGGATGGTGGGGGTCTCGGCGGTGTCCTCCGTGGGGCTCCCGAACAACTCTTCTCGGCTGGCCATCTGACGACGTTTTCGCAGCTGGTTGGCCCTTTGCTCCCAAACCGACATGTTGACCTTCCTCCGTCTCTCGCGGCGATGGGCGAAAGCATTAGAGCCACTCAGGGGCTGCTCATCAGGGGCTCCTGTCCCGCCATCAGCTTCATCTGGAAAGTTTGGTCGTCCTCTGTGGATGGCCCGCTTCCTGTAGAGGTAGGGTCTTCGTCTCCCACTAAAGAACAACACATTCATTATTACTATAAAGCAGCAACAATAAAAATGTTTAATATATGTTTAAAGTATCATAAAGGCAAAACAGTGATAATAATAAACCAAATCAAAAATCCAACCTTTTCCATGACTCTATATGCTAGTGTCATGTTAGTTGATAAAAACAAATGTTTCCCATTAAAATGTGAAATACTTAAAGCTAACATAAATACAAAAAATATATAAATAAATAAAAAAAACAAGCATATCAGAAAAGTCATTAAAAATACAAAACAAAAAGGGAGAGTGCAGGATTAAAGTCCAAACATAATGTAAATAATATCTGAGTAGGAAAGTAGGGAAACTGAAGGAGAAAGTCAGTGAGACAGAGATGCATACAGTTTTACTTACTGCTGTTCAGCATCTTTAGTTGTCCATGTAATCAATGAGTGACCATTTGAAAACAAGACATTAGTGTTGTACACAGAACATTGTTGTGACACTGACCAAAATGTGAAAATTATTCTGTATTCTGTGTGGTTATTAAAATTATCACTAACTATGCCTTTGAAATATTTCTTCTGTACAACAATACTTAAAAAATAATAAACGTGTATGGTTAAAAAAGTGTATGGTTTTGTTATTTGCAACTCTGATTCACTGAATTCAATAAAAATAATATCCTTGAGTGCCAAATTAGTCTGATCAAATGGAATTTTGGTCAGTGCAGTAAAACAGTCATAAAACAAGACATGATGGACTCAGCAGAGCACAAAAGCACATCAAGTTCAGTCTCCAGACATCTGCAACACAAGACCGACATTTAAATATAGACAAACACCAACAGACAAATGATACATTCAGTCAGTTTTAATCAAAATAAAAGTAAGCTCATTTCATAGTCAAAAACATTTTGTTTATGACTCACCAAATGCCTAGACCACCAGGACATTAAAGGGAACCAGAAAATTATCACCAACCAATGACAACCAGTCACAGGTCAAGAAACACAAGATTAGTGCTAGAGGTAGCACTGCTGTAATATTTGTAGTCATGCTTTTATCAGGCATTCAGTACATCATGTTTGTGGTCATCAATGCCTGAAACATGCCTTTTACCATGCAAATAAAGGCACAGAGGCCCATATTCAGCATTACACTAATGATTGACTTGTGCATGACTGTTTTGTAATGCATCCACAGATGAAATTAATTTTAACTATACTGAACATGGTCAATTAAAATTTATACATTTACGTTTTCCTTAACACATGCATGTAAGTCACTAAGAAATGCCATGGGCTGTGGATACTGAGATTAACACATTCACACAACACATCTTTTTTAAAAACAGTAACTTACTCAGATATCAAGCCGTCTCTGCCTCTGGTGTATCTCTGGTTGAAAAACTCCTCTTCCTCCTCTTCATCCTGACAAACATATGTACAGTATGTCATCATTATGTCGGCCATAACATGCCAGCTTATAAGGGTGGTTCTGGAGACATGTTGTTAGGAGCCTCATTTGTAAAGCTTGCTATGCTATTTCTGACCCTAACTTGTTGATTTAAAGCACAATTGCCTAATAAATGTTTGGTGTGCATTCTATACAGCTTTATTTAAATATTTCTCTCTGTGCACGTTCCTGAGCGCAGCAGTGCTCACATCTGTACAGCATTGTATGAACTGAGAGCAGGGATGATCCATGATGAATCTGTGACTGAACTAATGAAATATCTATTGAAAACAAGCCTGGCCAACTCCTACAAACTGTAAAGCTGTAAACCTTGGGAAAATCTACAATGGAACACATGGTACAAACCTTTGTCAGTTCTTGTGCGTTTGCCAGATTATCCACAGCAATGGCCAAGAAGACATTTAGCAATGTGTCTGTTCAGAAGTTAGTTAAGAACAAAATATGTTTTGTGGACACAAACTTTCTCAAGTCAGGATTGTGAGTGATTTAACCATTTTGTAGTCACATTTTAATTTGCAAATGATTTACTGAATTATAAAATTCAAATTCTTGATGATGAAATGATAGAGTAAAATATTTAGTTAGTTTAAACCTTTTCAGTCCTTGCTTTAGTCCTTGTTTAGGTGATAAAAGCATACATTTTGTCTTTGTCTTTTTATGTTGCAATATATTGTTTTGATGTGAGGAGTTCAAGGAGTGCCTGCAGTTGTTAGTATTTTTTAGTTCAATGTCACTTTTACTTTCTCAAGGGGGGGAAGGGCATTCAAACATCGTATTATTATTGCCGGGTGTATTGTGTCCGAGTAGAGGGTTAACAACTTAGCAGTAGGGAGGTTGGACCCAGTAGCTGGTCACCCTGCAGTACACAGCTATTAAGGATACAGTTTCCGAAAAGCGTCAGTACTATGAAGTAGATGGATGACCACATGCCGTATTGCACTCCGCCTTGTGAGCGAATCCCATTATACATCACCTCGTTCCAGTCCTCTCCAGTCAGGATCTGTGGGCGAAAACACAGGTTATTTCACATAATTAACTGGAGCTTGTTTTAAATTCACCGCCTTGAAATTTATTTAACAGGAGACATTTTCCATTTTAGGGTGTGCTATTAAAAATGTCAGCCAGAGATGTAATTACTATGCATGCAGATCAAAACACAGGGTTGGTTTTTACTGCAGATCTGAAGCGGAATTGTTCACGTTTGACTTGTCTGGTATTCATGTGCACATATGTGAAGGCATGGCTGTGTGGGCTGGTAGCGGAGGCAGGGGGTGGGGAGAGAGAGAGAGAGAGAGAGAGAGAGAGAGAGAGCTAGAGGAGTTGTTTAATCTACGCCCGGGGTGAGAAATATCCCAGAGTGCAATGTGTCATATGGAGCAGCCAGTATGGGTCGAACCTGAAACACTGTCATGATGGCAGCTGGAAATGTGTCAAAGTTGGTGGGCGTGTAATCCTCAAAGATAAACCTAAAACAGACACAGACAGAAAGAGGGTCAGATTATTATTTTATTGCAACCCATTTTTCAAGAAATTACTTTACTGCTACCTATATGACTTGTATATTTAAAAATCACAATTTTCGTACAATTTTGTGCAATAACAACATGACATGTAGCTTCAAAGCAACTGAACAATAGACCTACGTATACTGAACTTTCATGTGACCCGCTTCTGGGTTTCAACCCACTTGTAGCTACAGTAGTATTTTTAAACATGTGTCCAGCAACATGTCACTAAAAACACATATCTAGCAGGACCCTTGCTGGCAGAATTGGTTCCCTGCTCTATAATCAGAAAACATTTTAAATCGGCCAAGTCTTGCACAGCTTGAACACATATTTAAGCATCTCACTGCATAAATTATATGTAGAAGTACATTTTATTGCCATGAAAAATACTGTACAATTGCATGACACTGGATATCTTTTAAAAAAAATCCAGTTATGGCATTCCACCGTCATGCCAAAAATAAAAACATTGACAGAGGGAACCCAAAATGTAACATTTTACACATCTAAGTGACGACATAGGAACAAAATATTAACCACTAAATAATGTACTAATGCATGTTTGTGTAGATTAACCGTGTTCTATGAAGTTTTTTCACCATCTTCATGTTATTTCTTGTAATTGATTACATGTTGCAGGGTGAATAAAGCCTCCTGCATTTGAGGACACAAGTATTGATTTTCTCTCGACCAATCAACTTGCAGCAGTACATACCTCCACGTTTTTCCAAAGTGATCCAAAGCAAACCCAGAGCCAAGCCGAGGGGTGCCAAAAGTTGCATGATTTGGTATGCTTCCTGGGGCCACTTCGGGCCGCTTTGGTAAGTGGAAACATCCCCAAACCCAAACCCAAACCCAGACTGTACTGCCCAAGTGGAAAAGTTCCTTTAGACTTAGAAGTGTTACTGCAAATATCCAAAAACAGAACTTAAAAGGGATAGTCTTAGCTACAAACAAACTGAAACCTAAATAAAAGAAGGGCAAGTTGAGAAATCCACTGATCTAAAATTTTCAGTGCAGGCACTATTCTTGGTGTCTATACCCAATATCCAACTATCACCACAATCCAGTGGATGTATGAAAGTGGCCCTAGGGTCAGAGTGGTGGTGCAGAGTGTGTCTGTTGCTGGGAAAGTATGAGCTCCATAAAAGTGAACATGTCAGTATGTATTTCTTTACCTTCCTCCAAACAGTTGCATCCCGAGCAGAGCAAACACCACAATGAAGAGGAAAAGGAGGAACAGCAGGCTGATAATGGACTTCATAGAACTCATTAGAGAAACTACCAAGTTTCTTAGAGAGGCCCAATACCTGCAAATGAATGCACTTTTACATTTATCTGACTTTAGACATCAGTTTTTGTTGCTTGTATGAAAAAATTGCTTACTTTGTGATCTTAAATATTCTCAGAAGTCTCAGTGCTCTCATTACACTGATACCAAATGACATCCCAGGCCGAAAGAAACCCCACACCACCTCGAAGATACTGCCAACAATGACCTGCAAATTAAATCATTTAAAAATATTGCATCAACTCAGTTTGCAATAAAACAAATATATAATGTTTTATATACAGTATATACACATATTATATGCAGTTAGATTTTGATGGCAAGGTTAGTAATAGGCTAAGGAACAAATTTTAGGTTTTTGGAACACTATTTATACGGGACATTTAAATAATTTTAAAAAAAATCACAGATTTTTAGGGCACTTTCTGAAAAGGTCATACATGGAGATAGGAACAAATAATTAGTTTCTGATGTCAATCTGGATTACTTTATAGCAGAGGTCGTTAACAGGCGGACCGCGGTCCGAATCCGGACCCAGATGCCCTCCCATCCGGACCCGAACCTCTGTCCCACTCCGCGGACCCGAACCCGTTCAGCCTGTTCACTCCCCGGGAGCACAGCGGCGCCTCGGCGCGTCAACAGCATCGTATCCTGGTGCTTTAAAACTTTAACATGAACAGTGCGGGGGTTAAGCTCAGCTATGTTTTCTGTTACTGTCCAACAAAATGAGAGGAGTAGGTCCAGACTGAGTGCGGAGGGACAGGACTGTTCCGTTTACAACAGACTTAAGTTTTGTTTTTACGGAGCGGCGAGAGAGGAGGCGACACAGGCTGTGAGCGGCTCTGCCCTCTCGGTGTCTCTCTGTAGAAGCTCACACCTCTCCTCTCAGTGTCTGTCCCTCTGTTCCACAGCTCACCCCTCCCCTCTCAGTGTCCCTCTGTCCCACAGCTCACCCCTCCCCTCTTGGTGTCCCTCTGTCCCACAGCTCACCCCTCTCCTCTTGGTGTCTGTCCCTCTGTCCCACAGCTCACCCCTCCCCTCTCGGTGTCTGTCCCTCTGTTCCACAGAGGACAGAGCTGCCTCATATTCACCAGAGAATTAAGAGGAAACCTGTGTTTTGAGGCGCAGTACGTTCCACTTTAGTTTTAATGGGTGAATCGTCTCCTGCGTAAAAGCAGACAGAAAATCTTGCGTGTGACGCTATCAACCAATCAGATCTGAGGATTTGGAAACACATGGAGCGGTGACTGTGAGACAGACAGCGGAGAAATGAGAGAGACAGATGTAGAAAGGAACAGAGGTCAGCTCTAAACTCCTGTGTCTCCTGTGTTCTGAGCCAAGGACCATTATAAAAGCATTTTGTTTGATTTTTTTTTAACTGTATTTGTTTAACACTAAGAAAAAAAACTTTTTTATTTTATTATTTGATATCCCCTAGTTTTAAACTGATGCTTATGTTAGCAAAATGCTATTGCCATAATGTAGACACTGATGTGACTACAATGATTTTATTTATTTATTTTTGAGGTACAAATCAACATTGTGATGCTCCGGACCTTTCACGCGAGAAAATTTTCACCAATTGGACCTCGGTGAATTTTAATTGGTGACCCCTGCTTTATAGGGTGTAACTGTAATGGTTTGGTAGAGATTATATGGTTTATACATGCTTTTAGTAGTTTCATATTATTTTACATTGTATGAGATCAGAAAAAGATTTGTGGGAACTCACCGCACAGTCAAAACAGTTAAAGGATGAATGGAAGTACAGCCGGAATCCAAGACCATACATCTTTAAACACATCTCTGCCAGAAACAGCCCCAGGAAAACAAACTCTGCATAGTCTGAAGATGAAAAAAAAAGCACCAAAATCAGTATTTACTGTGTTATTTATTACTGAAGCTATCTTGGAGGAGTACACACAGAGGAAGATGGTGAGCCACTCAGGCTGGTTGTGGTGTACAATGGCCACACAGATGGTGTTGAGAGCCACCAAACTGAGCACCAGCAGGTAGAAGGTGTCGGTCTTCACCATTCGGCGGATGGAGATGCGTAACATTCTTTCTTTGCGGCGCAGGTAGGCAGCCGGGCCCCGGCGACCACTGCGAAAATTCATCCTGCACCGGGACATGCCTGAGGGGCACACAGAGAGAAGGGAAATGAGATTATTATGAAGAATATTTTAAGATTGTTTTTTTACAGAACATAATGTCTCAGAAAAGAAATAAAGCAATGACAAAAATGGAACAAAACATTTCAAAATATCCATTAATTTTGGTCAATGAGTATGTTAACATGAATAATCCAGCCACATGCCAGTATACATTTTGTTCAGGTCCCAAATCCGAATAAAAGAAGAGGGTTAAGACCGATGCCAAATGAATATGTGAATTACTCCACCCTAGGAGGAAGATGATTTACTGTGGTGACCCCAAAAAAGAAAAATTAAAAGGCAAAAGGAAAGAAAGGAAAGGAAAGAAAGATTATATTTACAAGGATAACTTTGTCAGACTATGTTCCCAGTTTGATTATGTCAACTAACTGGACTTTTGTCTAAGTCCAAGTTTACATGCAAAAGAGAGAAGTGAACTACTCAGTCCACAGCACTCCACTCATATCTTGCTATTCAATACTATTTAGGTTTTGTTAAAAAAAAAAAAGGAATGAAACCTGATTAGTTGTAAAGTCTGATAATAGTTGGATTAAGGCAATGATGAAAATTTCCCCCACATAAATGCAGAGGTAAAGAATTACAAAATTCACTGATGATGTACTCACTGGCAGTAGATGTGTCTGTGTACTTCTCATCTCCTGGGGCTGCTCTCCGTGCTCCAGTCTTTTTACTGGCTCTCTTTAGCACTAAAACACATTTATATTAAAATATATAATGGCAATATATCACACATGGTTCCAATACAAAGTCCCAAAAACTATATATCAAAGAAAAATGACTAATCGTATTCCTGTTTCTCTTTAACTGAATGCAAATGAGATCCCTGCAGAGGTAAGGCACTGTAACTTAATGCATATAAATCTACTTCCTCTTATTTCCAATCAAAGTCATTACAAAATGAAATGCTTGAGGTGAAAGCAAGGAAACACTTTTTTTATGATAGTGGTCTAGTTACACAGAAAAACAGCCATAAATAGAGAAAAAGGAATAAAAAAAGAAATACAACTTTATTTATTTATTTTCATAAAAATACCACAGGTTATTATGACCATCAGTCACATTTTAGAGAGGGGGGTTACAGGTTGCTCACACCTTTATTTTGTGGGTCGTGGTCTGAAAAGTTTGGGAGCCCCCGCAATAAGATACTCAGCACTCTAACTTACCGTCTAATGGTGATCGTCCTGAATTTTTACTCTCCTCGGCCAACATTACCTCCTCTGTAAGACAAAGTACAAAGAATATGTACCATAATGTACCAACTACACAAATATATACTGTATACTTAAAAGGAATATGTTCTTTAGGCAGTCTACAAACATTTTCAGTTACTGAGACCAAAGTGGTATAAAGGCTGAATCTACAGGCCTGTTTGACCCTGTTTAGAAAAAAAAATCTTCTTCTCTGTTCCATTTTGCTGTCTCTACCTTCCCACACTCTCCCACAAGCTGCACACAGTAACATGCACAGCAGCTCTCTCTCTCTCTCACGCCTGCAAAGCCACAAACACACAAATTTAAGTCAGTGAGTCAATATCACCTTTTCCTCACCCTCTATTGCGTGGGTGACCAGCAATGTGGATTGCCATTACAGCTCTGTTATGTGTGTGCAGCTCAACCAAGATACAGTAGATCCAAAAGTGAGCCTAGTAGCAGAGTGAGAGCTTCACCAAATGAACTGAGAAATGACATATGACTAGCTTCTTCAGTCTAGCTGTGCACCATCTATTGTCCCTTGTATCTTAAATGTAGTTACACTGTGAAGGTAACATAACAAAACATGCAAGAAGCTCCAAATGCATTTAAATGGTTTAAGCCAGTGATTCTCAGCTGGAGGGTGGGGACCAAAAAAGGCTCATTTGGAGCTTGAACATGAATTTTCAGCTTATTTGAAGCCTAAATATGTTTTAATAACATGAAGATAATCAAATGCATATACCATAAAGTAAAGTAAATACTGTATATTAGAAAAATAAACTTAGTTCTGTAAATGTGGGTAACAATAAAATGATAAAATTAGATCACACCATCTCACACAATTATATTTCCATCCCAGTATCTGGTGAATGTCTTTCTCTTTTATACTGAAGCAAATGCATCAAAATGCACAATATATTTGCCTTACCTTGTATTACATATCAGGATTTGTAAAAATAAAGAAGTAATGTTGAAATGTGTATGTTTGATTGTGACTGTCAACACATATGTATCTTATACCTAAAAGATAAATACTGAGGTGGAGGAATCCCATGACTGGCTGCAGCAGTCGTGAAAAAATCCTGAAGAGGGTCCTAAAAAGATATGCATTTTTGCTTTAAAGCATAAGAGATAATAAATCCAAACAATGCAGCACATTATTTCCACAGGTTCCTTACATTATCATGATTCTCTGGGGGACACAAAGGCCAGTAAAGGTGGACAGGTTGGGTCTTCCCCAACACAAAGGAATCATGAGCTAAAAGCTATCTGAAATAAGTCTGAGAGACATCTATACAGCCAGATCAAAGTGAATGGACATCTTCAGAGTCAAAAAGTACTCTACTCTAAGCTGGTCCTAGATCAGGATTCTCAGCCTGTCTCTGAGAACAAACAATGCAATGCTTATTTTTTCCATCACTTATGACAATATCCAAGACATTCCACCCAGAGAGGGCACCGTCAGTGACATTAAATTGTAAGTCCACCATTAAGAAAGTTTGGAAGAAATCAGAAACATCCACTGCAGTTCTACTGCCCAGTGCACTGCTATATAGACCCTTCTTGTGTTTGTAAACAGAATGTTTGCGTTCCAAAGATTGGTACTGGAAATTAAAAAGACAATAATACATTTTTAATGGAGCAATTAGCGCTAGCCACCAAACATCGCAAATTATGAATAATCAAAACAGGTTTGGCAACTGACAACCAATCGACCTCATGTGAGTAATATCAGAGCCTGTGAACATATAGCCATTTAATGTAACATTGCAATTAGCGTCTATAATTAGCATATAAGCTAAAGGCTATGTAATTTACATTTCTTAATGTCAATGTTACGCAGGACAAATAGTAGCAGATATGTGTCGGACCACAACAGTTTGACATTCTATGCTCAGATTTAATTCATCAATCACCACAAATCCTACTTTTATAAGTTAACTTTAGCAACTTGTACTGACACATAAGTCAATTCAGAGTAATTTTTAATAAATATATAAACAATCATTTGTTCCTGCTGCCTAGAAACATCTAAATTAATATTTTTATTTTGCACCCTCGTAAAAACAGTTACTTGATGACTGGTCCAGTACCTGCTCTGTCTATCCAGGCCCTGTAGCCATTCAGCTCTCGCTCCACCTGCTGCTGACGCCGCAGCTTCATGAAGGCTCGCCTGTTCTCCACTCTCTCCCTCTCTTTGGCAAACTCACTGTTAGAGAAAACAGGTAAACACATGTCTAATCACATCAAATATATTATATCCATATAAGTGAAGTGATACATACCCAGACAAAACACCCAAAACCAGGTTGAGCACAAAGAAGGAGCCAATAATGATTAGGGGAATAAAATACAGCCAGTTCCACGAGGGGCCCAAGGCATCATTGGTCTGAAACACACATTATTAAATTAAACTACATTTACTTTGTTTGATAGAGATTTGAGCAAGGTTTTCAGCTTACATTGTAGAGCACAGCCGTCCATCCCTCCATTGTGATGCACTGGAAGACGGTGAGAACGGCAAAGAGAATGTTGTCAAATTGTGTGATGCCGTCGTTGGGGCCAATCCAGGTGTCATTGCAGTCGTACTTCTCTGGACACTTCCTCACGCCACACGCAAACGCCAGCTCGGACGAATCCACTGTCTCATTGTCTGTAACAAGAGGAAATGGTTATACGACAGAGCCAGAGTTGTATATCTTAATTTGTCTCTGAGTTGCGTGTCGAGTGGTGACAGTAAATGCTATGGTGTGGCTTGTGATTATAGAGTCCATGCTGAATAATTAAGCACTAGATAATTCAGTCCACAACATCTCTGATAATCCCTCGGAGTTGTTATTGTGATCTGTCAAACTCCCCATCGTTGTTCTGTTTACCTGCTTTCAATGCATTAAATTTAAAATGAGTTTAAAATTCAGATGCTCTGAGGTGGAAAAAGTACTAGAGGGTTTTGTGCATGAGAAAAGGTAGAATAAACACAAAATTAAAAAATACTGTAAATTATTTATAATTCAGAAAAAAATAAAAAATATCACTTGAGTGAATAACTCTAAGTCTTATATGCCAAACTTTTTAATGTGTGTAATGTAAGTAATACACTGACTCGATAAGTTTGCTAGGTGGTTTTGGGTCAACCTAATGCCAGGAATGGTTACAAAGTGCGCCTTTGGCTGCTGGTTCAAAGCACACAACTTGATGGTGAGTAGGACCTACATACATAAAGGGGCTTTACCCTTCACACAGACACTGGAAGGTTGGAGTGCAACTGACAGCTGCCCTTGAACAAAGTTAAATACATTTCTAAGTAAACACTAATTATAGACGGTGGCCAGGCCGAATATGTGCTAACCTAGGCTAACTCTGAGAGCTAAGATATAGAGTAAGTATATCAGATAAATAAAGTTCGTCCAAATTTGCACAAACCTAAAGGATTAAACACTGTCCACATGCTTCCTGTCTGCTAACACTGCCCAAAAGCATATCTAAACAGAATAAACGTCCTGTTAAGGCCCACTGAGGTAAATGCCATTTCCTTAGTTTATAGGGACAGCTCTAGTCCTAGAGCTGTTCTTCCTCTACTGATGGTTGTATGCTAATCCTGCTATTGATGTAGTTTTTAAGTGTTGAAACTATATTTTAATTGAAATTAAAATGAGCAATAATATGTAATAAGTGGTCTTTGAATAGAAGATCACATCAATATAAAAAATAGGCAATATTACGCAACACTGGTTAAACATGTGAAACTCCCACTACACTTGGACTCATTCCAAAGTTTGACAAGCGCAAAACAATTTTTCTTCACACCACTGAGAAAGCAATTAACATCTCTGCTTGCCTTTTTTACTTGAAAAATGCATACGTTTTTTATACTGTACCAAGAATGTCGAAAGATGGGAGGCAGGTTTGGTGGAGCTTCCCGCTGTAAAACTCCAGGCCGATAATGGCAAACATGAGGATGGCGAAGAACAGGAGGAGGCCAATCTGGAGCAGTGGGATCATGGCCTTCATTATGGACTTCAATACAATCTGCAGACCTTACAATTCAAATTGAATACAAAATTTTAGAATACAAGCTAAATATAGAAAGATACAGGACTTAAATGAACAACTTTTTTCTTTTATTTGAAATAGTTTGATAGTTATATACAGAGCTGCATACCTGTTCATATTTTTTTTATATCAGAAGATACTTGGTTTACAATAATGTGGGAGTCAAGACCATACTAAATAACACCGTGACCAGTCCAAGACCAGAGTGAACTGAGACCAAGACAAGGCCAAGACTTTTGGGGTTTGAAACAGAGTCAGGACCAAGACTGAGTTGAGATCAAAACCAAGGCAAACTGAGGTCAGGTCAAGACCAAACCCTGTGAATTAACACTAAATCATAAGGGAAAGGTTAAAAAAAAAAAAAGTGGTTCAAATAAATTATTGTAATTTTAATGATTTAATGCCAACTTACATTTTCATGGTTCTTCTTTTTACTTACAATATTATATATAGCCTACTCCAAAGTATAGCATTTTCTTATAATGTTTGTTTTAAAAAAATCTGAGACCGACACATCCGTGACTGAGTTGAATTGGATTTGAGACCAAGACCAAGACCATGTAAAACTGCACCCAAGACCAAGACCAGCGCAAGATTGTAAAAAAATGGTCTCTAGACCAAGACTGCTCTCGGGCGCTACAAGACTAGTTTTTAATACCGGTACCTGAACCTGTACCTATGGTGTGTAAATTCATCTTCTACAATCATAAAACACTATAATATTGACTAAAAGACCAATTTTTTTAGCAAAATTCTTAGCTGTAAGTTAAAACAAGTAGTTTGTATGATTTATTCTTTGTTAATTATTTGGTTTATATATGCAAAGGAACATTAAACATTACAGTTACAGTATCACAAATTGCACTGTATAAGCTAAAGGCTCAAGTACAAAAGGTTTTTATTATGTGTGTTGGAAAAAGAACTACAGAAAATGTTGCCAACTAAAATAGTTTGTCAGTGTATGCTCAGGTTTAATTCATCAGTCACCACAAAGCCTACTTATAACCCACATTTTCATTTTTAAGCACCCTCAAAAACCCACAAAATCTCCATATTAAGCAGAATAACTGGTAGTATTATCATGTTAGAAGAGCTTTTTGATGCCTGTGGTTTGAAGATGGTTTATTGAAAAAACATGAATCATAGGCCTAAAGCTCAAAGAGTTAGTACAAAGTATGAGCTGGAACGATTGGCTTGGTCACCCTTTTAAAAACAGTAAATTCTCAGTGAGTTTTACTAAAAGACATTCAATTAATACTAAATCAGAAATTCATGGACAACTCTATTGAAATGTTAATTGCAACATTTGTGAGATGTGCATGGGTTAGAGGTTAAGGTTTACTGACTTACTTGGTATCCCAGAGACTAGCTTTAGTGGCCTGAGCACTCTGACGGCACGCAATGTCCGCAGATCCACTGGGATGTTCATATGGGCCCCAGCTGTGGCCAAGATCCTACAAAGAAACACAGATTTTGTAATATTAGATCAGACCTTTTGCATTGTTATTGAGGTCTGAAAAGGGAAATGAAGAAAAATTTGGGTTAAGCAGAAAATGCATTAGGGGATAAGAGATCCATTAGCAGCTGATGGCTAATTCTGGTACAAAGCATCTCATCATCTCTCTTCTGACTTCTACTGTCATTACAGGAAAAGGTAGAAAAATAGCAAAAGGGCAGAAATGAATGCAACTCCAAGGGCGGGCTTCTAGATAAATAAAACACTTCTAATGTCACAAGCTGCAGACAGAATGCAAAGACACATACTATAGTGCCCACACAACTAGTGATGTCCCACCACCTACGCAGATGCTGAAAAAGGCATTCACACAACAGGCATGGACCTGCCAATGCACACCTGAAATATAGCTTCAAAACAAGGTAGGATATGCACCATATAAAGACCACGGACCAACTTGTAGTTTTTATGAGAAGTATGTTTAATATGTTTGTGTATGCTATGCAACTTTTGAAATAATTAGCCTGGTCAACCACCCTAATTCTTTTTGTATCCTTTAGAACAAATTTAAAGCGAATGTAACAAAGCAAAGCAAACAATCACTTCATGGAGCAGCACCAACATATGCAGAACTGCCTCGGGACTAATGCAATTTGAGAAACATCCAACAAAAAACTGAAAACAAAAACAAATGCATAAAGCCAGCACCACTTTAGACGGTTATTGGATAATTTTTAGTCATAGCTGGCCAGAAGTAAATTAGATTTTGTCCTGAAAAAGGCTATTTTCGACCAAGATATATCAACTATAAGCATTTATGTAAAAAAAAAAAAACGGGATGACAGGAGGTTAAGCAGGTTCTCTTTGGACTAGAGAGTTGGTGGATCGCTTCTTGCCTCACCCAGTGTCATTGTGTCCTTAAGCCCATTGCCTATTCCAGTCATAATACGGGGATGGTTGCCACAGGAAGGGCATTCAGAATAAAAATGTGCCAAATTACTGTCTGATTATTGTGCATTATCTATCCAAAACTAGTGCTGGACAACATGAGGAAAACATGCAATATGCAATACTGTTAAATACTGCACCAAAAATGTGTGTTATGTGTAAATGGAGTGTTGATGGCTTTCTGTTTTGATCTAGATATACATAAAACTCTAGTAGGACAATCCACCTGAGTAATTCTCATCACTTTGGTCACTATCTGCATGTGAGGGGGAGGGTTAGAGAGTGTTTTTGAGGAGGGGGTGGAAGCACATGGCAGACACTGGAGTGTAGGCCCACGCACACTCTCTCCTGGAGGCAGTGGCTCAATGACTGAAGCGCCGCTCACACCAGCACGCAGAGAACAGAAATCCATATTGAAGTGTTGTCAAGCCACCATATGTCCATGTTCATCTGGGCCTGCTGTAGAAGTTTAGTGATGCATCCAGTAAAGACAAAGACAAACATACCATTTTAAATTGCAAGGTGACAATTTAAATTTGCCCTAGACCTGATTTGTCTCACAAAAAACATTTCAATACAATGACTGTAAAAGAAACAATACATTTGCTTGCTTTCTGGAAGATTTTTCTAGTATAGACCTATTTTGTGTTTGTAAACAACATGAGCCGTCTGCACATTTTGGCAATGGAAGTTAAACAGACTGCAAAACATTTTCAATACAGCAAAAAGCATTAGCCACCAAATTATGAATAAACAAGATTTTTTGAGATGGTAAATCTGTGTGAGGGAATGGATGGAAAACATTACCAAGTGACATAATATTGCGCTGCTCTATATAAAACATTATATGTACACCAGTATTTTTACATTATTCTATGACACAGTCCTTGTGTATAATCACAAATAAAAGTACAGAGCATTATATAGGACTATTTAAGATATAGTTGATAAGATTAGCAAATGCTTTGCAAAGGCTAACAAGGCTGCATTAACGTAGCTGCATTTTGGCATGAAAAAAATACATATAAGGAAAACCAACACACGCATACAGCTTAGGGACTAAACCATTGCTCTGGACTGTTAACCCTAGAGCTGCACAATGTTAGAGAAAACATGCAATAGCCAGTAACCTTTTTGAATATTGCTATAATGATATAACAGAATTTGGTAAATCTTTTTGACATACTAAGTTCAGTTCTATTTAAACTGGGATACATAGTATTGGGGAATCAAGGCATGTATTTTTTATTATTTTTCTTTAGTCACAATGCAGTTTCATTGAAAGCGCTGATTCTGATAGCATTACTGCAGAACATTTAGTTTATTGTGCTATGGGTAATGTGTTTACAGATATCACAGCAATGATAAATTTGCAAAATGCTGCACCTTCTTCTCATACCTTTACTGTCTGTATCCTAGCTTATTGTCAGGGAGAAAATTCACTGTCACTACATGCTTTTACACTCAATGAACCAGGAACACTCATACTTCCTCATATCCACAGTTCTCTCTGTCAGTACAGCAGCACATCTTTACTGCTCCTAGTTGGCTCTTTACAGTAAAGTGAAGTGCCGTATTGTACCAAACCGTGAGTGGAGAGGCTGAATTCATTACATGCACAGAACGCTAGCCTCTCCCACACACCTCCACCTACACTCAAACACCACCACCAAAAGCCCACAGTAATCAGCAGCATCACGTTGCTAACCATTTGAAAAACAGCTCTCCATATGGCAGTGCAGCTGAAACAACATCAACAAATTAATAGCTTTGAATGGAATGACAAAAACATCAAGCATGCATCTAATGGCAACACTGCTCTGATGATGTGGGAAGACAAAATATAGGCGTTTATTCACTGTTAGTCATAGAATAAATGGGTAGGTGTACTGTATGTATGTGCCTATTGTTTTATTTGGCTGAATTATGAATGCAAACTTGCTCTGCACACGATATAGAGGTAACCTGCTCAAAACAGTCCTTTTCTTGATTTTATAGTTTACTTTAGATAGAATGAATGCTCACAACATAAAGTTGTGTTGCCAAAGGTGGGTCACCATAAATGTAGGAATGTAAAGAAGTAGACCTACATGCAACATAAAATTTGTAGTAAAAAAACTTTGAAATATAGCTTGGGTACTGTACAAAGTTCACTATATTTCCAAAGGTATACATTCACCCACCCAAATAACAGATTTCAGATTATGTTGTGGGGTTGTTTTTAGCTGGGCTTGGCTGCTGAGTCCCAGTGAACGGAACTCTGAATGGTTCAGTATACCAAGCGATTTTGGACAATTCCATGCTCCCAGCTTCGTGGGAACAGTTTGGGGATGGCCATCTTCCTGTTCCAACATGACTGCGCACCAGTGCACAAAGCATGGTCCATAAAGACATGGATGAGCAAGTTTGGTGTGGAAGAACTTGACTGGCCTGCACAGAGTCCTACCCTCAACCCGATAGAACACCTTTGGGATGAATTAGAGCAAAGACTGGGAGCCAGGCCTTCTTGTCCAACATCAGTGTCTGACATTGGACGAGAATGTCAGACACGTAAATGTCTGTCATAGATAGATGCAAAGGGTGGGCCGACATCATATTAAACCCTATAGATTAAGACTGGGTCACGTAATTTCATATGCCTGTAAAGGCAGGTGAGCTAATACTTTTGGAAATATTGTGTATGTCACAAGAAAATAAAAAATAAAACTGGGTCCAACAATCAGTTGAGAACCACTGAACAAGTACTTTTCTACATTGTGCTGGTGACACAGGTCACACTTACTGTATCAACAATCTAAACAGTTTGAACAAAGCTATAAATAATCTGTCTTGCTAATATGTGTTACATATTGTAGGCATCTTTTTTATCTAGCCATCTCAACTCTTTCTCTGTGGTATACAAAGAATTAGTCTGGTTCCTCTTGATTCTAGTTGAGGAACGCATAGACGTTGATTAAACTACCTCTAAATACAGTTATTACATTAAAAATACATTAAAAATTTTGGAGGGCGTACCAGTATACAAACAAAACTGCTTCTAGATCAATACAATTTGGAAAACATACAACCAATGAGAAAAACAAAGCAACACATAAAGCTTGCCCAATTTCTAAGATAAAAGAGTATGGGTGGGTGATATTCAAAGCCAAAATCATAATTTTGATTTGATCACAATTCATGTACACATTGTAATGTAGCCTATTACTGTCTTTTACAGGTAACTAGTGCTGTCTTCTTGTGAAAGTGAAACAAATAAGCTATAATTACTATTCTTCAAGTTAATGACAATATAATACTAGAACTATGACAAGCAAAAATAATAGGTAACAATCTCAAAACTGAAGAGTTTCCTTAGTATTGATAAATGTGCAAGGAATAGCGTTATTTTTACAAACTAAACAGTTTGTAGACAATTAAGAAGAGAATGCTTTATAACTTTCACAACATCAGCGTGGAAAAGCATATCCTTGCTAACAAACAGAGCATTGACGCTAACATCATTATTGAGCAAATAAACACAGCAACACTCTCAGTCAGGTGTAGTTGTTGTTTCATGTATTTCTTCTTAAAACTTTGCCAAAACATAATGAAGAGATGAAGAGTTGTACACAGCTCTGACTGACAGGCTATGTGCTGTGACTGAGGTGCACTGCTCAGAGCCAGGCCAACACTTGACTGGTTAAGTCTGTCTATAACTCAGTAAGAGCATGATCCAGAGGGACCAATAGGATAACGGAGTGCAGAAAATGCAGACTGCCAGCATCTGTGTTTGAGCAGGGA